>CM034155.1:152369639-153022139 GCA_019776745.2 Taxus chinensis | reverse complement strand
TTCTGATGGGTGGACAAATAGAAAGAACCACATCCTCATCGTATTTTTAGTGGATTCAAATTATGAGATGGTTTTTTAAAATCAATTGATGCCTATAAAATAGTATATAATGCAAAAAAATTGATCCTTATGTTGGAGGAGGTTGTTTAATAGGTGGGTATCCATAATTTTGTGCAAGTTGTCACTGACAAAACAACAACATATTTAGTGACTATGAGCCTACTACAGGAGAGAGATCCATCACTCTTTTGGACTCCTTGTGCGGCACATTACCTTGAACTTATTTTGGAGGATAAACAAAATTAATTGGGTGAGATCAATGGTAGAAGATGCAAGAAATATAACGAAGTACATATATAATTAACCTTGGGTTCTCAGCTTGACGAGAGAATATACCAAGGGGAAAGAGTTTATGCGGGCAGATGCCACGAGGTTTGCAATTAACTTTCTAACCTTGCAAAGTATTTCTAGTTTGTCAACATTGTTGAAGAAAATGTGTATGTGTCAAGCATGACTAGACTCACAATATTCAAAGAAAGTCAATGGAGAGAGGACCACAAGGATAGTTTTGATGATTTCTTTACAAACAAAGCTGTAAAGATCATTAAGGTAACTTCAAAATTCAATTTAAATTTCAATTCAATTTCGTTATTTTCATTTTTAAAATGTATTGTTATTTACTTTATTTGTAAGTTTGTTACTTTAAAGTTCAATTTTTTTGTAGTTGTCAAAGTCATTGGCAAGGGTTTTGCGTTTGGTTGATGGGGAACAAAACACGGTGAGACACAATTAAGAGGCCATGGAAGGGTTAAAGAGGACATCCAAAACTATTATAAGGAGGATATGATTAGATTTGGTCCCTTTTGAGAGCTAATTGATCATATGTGGAAAAATCAACTCCACCAATCCATTCATTCAGTGAGGTACTACCTCAACCCCGAGTTTTTCTTCTTCTATGGCTATATAGATGTTAATAGGGAGGTTATATAGGGCCTCTCAACATGCATTGAGAGGATGACAACATAGGTCGAGGTGACAGACCTCATTATTTTTAAGTTATAGAATTACACACATGTTAGTGGGAAGTTCTTTTCTTTAGCATTAGCTATTCGAGGGAGATTCACCCAGCCATCGGGTAACAAAAATTAGAGTATTAACTTGTATGTTACAAGTTACAAATTTAAAATTATTAGTTACTTATAAACTTTGATCTTATTTGTAGGTTCTTTGTGGGAAGATTGGGGGGGAGGGGGCAAATGCCCCACATTTTCAAAAGCTAGCCCTCATAATTTTATCTCAGCCTTGTAGTGCTTCCGAATGTGAGCGTAAATGGATTTTGTTTGAGGCCATTCACACAAAAAAGTGCAAAAAGTTGACTCACAAACACCTCCATCACCTAGTGTTTATGCAATACAATCTTCAACTTTGCACGAGAAAGGTGGAGGACACATTGCAGGAGCCTATTGATTTAGATGAGATTGATTCATACAACAATTGGACTACGTAAGAAGAGGAAATCCACACGCTCACAAAGGACAAGATTATTGCTTTTAAGAGGAAAGCTATGCAGGGAGAAGCACAAGCACGAGATATTGGATTGGATGACATATTTAGAGATGATGTTAAACATGCATTAGAGGAGCCATTGCCATCTATGACCATGGTGGAGACACAATTGCAACCTTTTAGGAGGAGCGAGCAGTCGCAACCGAGTGTGGGAACTAGTAGAGGCACTAGACTAGGTCTGTTCTCAATATTTCTCTAGAATGGGGAAAAGGAAAATGTAAATTATTATAATTTGTAACTTGCATAGATATGCAATGTATGATGATAGTTTTCAATGATAATCATCATAAATTTGTAAGACTTATTAGTTGGTTTATGTATTCGCATGATGATACAATTTTTTACTCTATTTGTATTCAAATCCAATATAAAACACTTTCCCAAAATTTTATAGACTCATTTGATACATTTTGTAACTATGTTTTGCATAAAAAATATATTTTAAAAAGAAATTTAGGTATTTTAAAAAGTCGTCGAGCCTTACTGAGTCAAATTTCATTTTGGTCTGCAGAGTATTGGTCAAGCACAAGTATGCAAACTATGTCCGTAGGTGTATCCATATACTGGATATGTATTGTCCATGTATCTCCTTCAAACCATCCAAGACACATCTTGGACATATCCGTAGGCATATCTGTTTTTTATTTGAACTAAATGTGTAGTGTACACTTATCTAGCCCTCCAGGCTAGTTATCTACCATTTAGTATAAAAGTTTTTTGCTTCGTACAGGCAAGTTGGTCGTAACACATAACCTAGTGCAAATGCATTAGATATTACTTGCACACATTTTTTGTATATATTTATGGGGATTTTGAATGTTAAAGGCCCTTTTAGGTGATTTTGTTCATCCATCCATATTGCCTTTCCATAAGCCCCAACTTCAAGTAAATGAGTGTTTTTAACTCCCTGCTATGTAATCATTTTACATCATCAATGTAATTTTGAGTATTGGAATTTTTCATTACAAGTGCCTCCGCATCACCAAATATTGAGATGTAGAAATTGCAAAAAAAATATGTATAGACCAAATGGAAGTGCATTTGTTACAAGCAGTACCCCATCAATCCAGTTTTGAGAGGTAATAATTGTCAGATTACTTTTTAATCCAGATACATTCCAATTGAAATACATTACTACAAACGATAATACAATTGTTAGAAGATGAAAACAAAAATGGAAGTGCATTTGTTGTAAGTAGTACCCCATCAATCCAATTTTGAGAGTAATAATTATGACAATTACTTTTTAATCCAGATACATTCAAAATGAAAGTGTTACTACAAACAATGATAGAATATTTAAAAGATGAAAACAAGTTGTTGCTTAGACTAGAACAACTATACTAAGCCATAAACCACGATACACACACAAATGGTTTCGTTTAGTGAGAAATAATTAATACAATCTATAAACCAACTTCATTAAACATACATGCATGCATGTGTGTGCGCGTATACACGTGTGTTTGGGTGTTTATTGATGCAATACGTGTATGCAATCTCATTTGCACTATAAATCAATTTATTCCATTTTCTATGATTACGTATATGCAATCATGTTTTCTCTCTTAATCACCCTCTTCCTCCACCGTAAACTGCTATTTGTGCATTAGTATTTTCTAGGTTATGTTATTTTTGTTTTCTATGACAACAAAAACCCTAAATCCTCAAGTAGGATGTTCATAGCAAGTTTACACACACACACACACACACACGCACACACACGCACGTACGCACACACACACACACGCACACACACACACACGCGCGCGCGCGCACATGCACACGCACACACACGCACCCACGCGCACGCACGCACACGCACGCACGCACGCACGCACACACGCACGCACGCACGCACGCGCACACGCACGCGCACACACACACGCGCGCACGCACGCGCACACACGCACGCGCACCCGCACGCACGCGCGCACGCACGCACACGCGCACGCACGCACGCACACACGCACGCACGCACACACGCACACCCGCATGCACGCACACGCACCCGCACGCACGCACACGCACGTACACACATGCACATATACATATATATATCGTTACATTTTGCTCCTCAAGATTACATTCATGTTTTGGGTCAATGTATACAAGCGGTGATAGAATAAATGTTGTTAAGTGCAAGAGGGCATACGTACATAAGATATCATCCACATCCATCACATACCATGATATGAACATCCACCGTAAACAATGTTTAATGTAATGGAACAAAAGAGTGTGACATCAATTTGGAGTTGATAATGGGTAATTTTGGTTGCCATTTAGCTCGCTCCTTGATTTAAATCCAAATCAAGAGAAAGTCACTAGGATGGAATCATTAAATCTACCCTTTGCCAATCAACTGAACAATGATTTGAAAGAATAATGAAACCTGGCCAACATGTGATTCAATGCACAAATGATCAAATATTGAAATTCTTTAAATGCCACCCAATATAGACATGCCAACAATATACCACTACTACGTAGATTGCAAAGAATATTAAGACAATAATGGATGTAGGTGAAGGGATGGAGCTAATTCAAAATATGTTGGACCCCTCACTTTACAATTTTTGAAATGGTGAAAGGATAGAATCAAGGAGAGTTCAAAGAGTAACTTAGTTTCAATATTTCAATATTGAAAAGGTTATCTAAAAAACATGTTTTTTTTAAAAGGCTTTCTAGAAAAAACTCAAATTCTCAATTTTGAAGAGTACACGTTCCAAAGACACTTTGCCTAAAGTGCGATTACAAGATGTATTTGAGCAAAATAATGTTGAAAATGTTCATGTGGTGATTTTTTATGGTACTTATTGTGGTGCCCCAGTCAAATGTTTGATGCACAAGTGCCTTTCACTATCAATGGCACTGTAATGATAAAAAATGGGAGGGTTTTCAACCAAGAAAACAAAAAATGAGTTCAACACACTTATGACATTGCATTGAAATTTATCTCATTTAATTTAAATATTCTTTCCATATCCTTTGTTGTTCCAGTGCTAAATGTTTTTACATTGTATGTGCCAATTGTGTTATTTCTATTTAAATTTCCACATTCAATTGCTTATGGAATCAAGTACATCTTTAGGATGAAGAAACCGATCTCACTCTTTGTAGAGTGTTTATGTTTCGAACTTCAAGCTTTTGAGTTAGATTTGTCAAATTTGATTATTCATTTTGTAGAGTGTTGATAATCTTTGGCTTTAGGTGAGCATTGATGATTGTTGGCTCCAAGAGGTTACATGTTGATTTAATTGACTACAAGACTTTGATGTTGGATATACTTTAAGAGAGTGATTTGCTGCTATGGAGTGTGGAGACATATTTGTCTCAATTGGTTTCAAGAGCTACTCTTGACAAAGGATATTTGTGGGTTGACTTCTTCCTTGTACTCTCCAAATTTGGTTTATGGGAGGATGTGGGAGCATATTTGCACATTTAGTATAACCTACCATGACAAGCCCATTGGGTCACCAATTGTGGGCGTACCTTGGAATGATCGAGGTTACGGTTAATTTATTCCCTTCATACATTGGCTTGTCACATTTTTTGGGATTATTGCTTATTGGACAGATATTTACAAATTTATTGCACCTTGAGAATTGGGTCTGTTCGGGCGTAAGTTGGTGTGGTAATCACTAAATCATTATGGCCTACCTATATAATAAGATACTAAATGGTAGGTGAGTATGTATAGACAAGGGTTGTGCCTCATTTAGATCCTTCTGTTTAATTGATAACTTGACACATTGTGTGCACCATCCATATTTTTCTTTTTCTCACATGCGCATACATTAATTTACGGAGTAAGTAGATATTGAAGGAATAAAGTAATAGTGGTTTATGTAGCATTGTTTCCACACCAAAATTATAAATTTCTTTATTTGTCAATGGATAATCTATTTATGATCTCAGTGTGTGAAGTAACAAATATACAATAACTATGCTTTATAACTAATTAGTGAGTATCTTGAATCGTGTTCCTAGATTTGTGATAGAAATTGCATGGTTACTCTACATGTAAAATGTTTGTATAAATTATGAAATTTCAGGTATGGGATAGAATCTAGATGAAAGCAATTGATTTCTATTCAATTAGGTTCATTGCATACATATTCATACAAGAAGGCAATCTTGCATAGGCTCATGGATTTGAGAATGATTATATGTTTCTTTCTACAAAACAAAAAGACACTTTGGCTGTCTTAATAAAACAATAAAATCGCAAATCACTTGCAAAGAACTTTACAACAAACTTACAAAATTATATTAAAATAATAATCAATCACAATAGCTCTACAATTTGAAGGCTATACTTGCAAAGACTTCTATAATAACGTTGTTAATTTTAACATTATAAAACTGTTGTAGCAGCTTTGTACAACCTAAATTTTTGAGTGGTTCTCTAGTGTATAGAATGATGAGTGTATATAACCTGAGGAAAACAGATGACAATACCGTGGAACTTTGATGCAATTGATATTGAACATGGATGGTTATAAAAAAAAAAACCTCACGTTCATAACAACAATATATTTGTTTCTGTAAAACTATACTTTTCACCATGAAGAAAAAGGTACAACAAATGGTTTTAATAATATTTTTCCAAGCCTTAGAATGATTTCTTTTTATTGCTTGCCACATCCGAAACAAGTGGCTTAACACAAAGACGTGGTTTTGCATTAACAAGATCCCCAGGAAGAACTGATACAGCAGCCACATATGATCCATGCACTCCAGTAAGGGGTAGGACTTCAACGAGCACTGCCATCTGCACATTTCAAGGCAGTAGACAATTGTTTTAATTAGGACTTCAAATATATACAAAAGAAAAACAAAAAACAATATTGAAGCAAAATAGAGAAAAATGTTATAGAGGTAGATCCAGGTAATGAACTATGATATTATAAACATGAAAGAACACTATTTGATAGTGCTATCAAAAATGGATCATGCCATCTAAAAGATTTCAGGGTTAAACAGAGCTAATCAACCACAAATCCCAAGTTGCATGCAATCACAAGAAACTTGAGAATAAATTTGAATGAGATTGATATAAGGATTTTTTCATAGGGTCATTATATAATAAGATCCAAAAAATATGACTAATGTAGTTATAATTGGAACGTATCTAATTAGCAATGTGAACAATTCTTAATAAGCAATTAGCAATGTGAAAAATTCTTTATAAGCAATTACAATGTATAAATTCACAAAAAAATAAGTTATGTTGACCACACAATGCACGCATACATTATTTGCAAGCTAGCAATTTGATAAATTTGGTTGGCAGCAACAGGCTCTAAAGTATACACCTTTTGAATGTGTCAATATTCATGCTGTGACATCTCTTTTACGAATTAGAAGTAGATTTAGTTTTGAGGTTAACCAAAATTTGGCACGTAACTAATCTTTTGAGTTCATATGCTATAGCTCAATGAAGTTTCACCCTGAAAACGTGAAATTTCCATAAAAATTTAACAATGAATGTCTTGATAATGTTTTTGAAGCTTCCAAAAGCCCAATGAGATTGGTAGCCATCTATGAACTAGATAAGCTACCACTTAACTAAACAATATGTACTCTAGTAACTTAAATTACTTTTATTTTTTAAAAACATAAGAGGATATAAGTGTCTGAAGTTTTTGGTATATTTTTATCATTCAGTCGTTCTGCAGAAAGGAAAAGCGCATTGAAGTGTAGAAGACAACTAAGTAGGTTCTCAAACTGACTTCGAAGTACACTAAGAGTTCAAGATCGAAAACATTAGATGAAAATTTGAAATCAAAATAATACCATATACCATGTTGATTTAGGGTGGGATGAGGTGGTCTATACTGTGATGGCCCAGACTAGACCTGACCTTCAGAACAAAATTGTTAATTACAATTTAAAAACACAACAATCAGAAAGGAACAAGATTAAATTTGACACCACAAATATTCATGACACCATATAAACATTTATGACATCAGGAATTACACGTATTTTACAATATTTAACTTTGTTGAGAAAACACTTAACAAAATCAAATGGAACCATGCAACATGTTGATTTAGGGTGTGATGAAGTGATCTGTTACAACCCAGACTAGGCCTGCATTTCAAAATAAAAACATTATCTTCGCAAGCGACATAGTCATAAATAAAGGAAGATGGCATCGTTTGACATCAAAAATATTCCTGACATTATATAAACATTTATGGCATTATAGGTACACATTATTAGATATTTAACTTCAATAACAAGTCAAACTTGGCACCACCTAACCTTGCTCACATCCACTGCAGTTCGATACTAGGAGTCGAGGACAAGTAATATGTTCAGCAATCTTGTAGAGGTTTATACTTCCATGCTAGACTGCACGGAAACGCCAAAGTACCCCCCCGTACCAGGCCTGATATGTACCAGGTATTGGTACTGGTACTGGTACACTGTGGGTACTCTGTGGGTACATACCCACAGGCCCTGGGTACTTCCTGGGTACGGAAATTACAAGAAAACAACAATGAAATACAACCCGGGAAGTCCCTAGGGGCCTGTGGGTACGTTACCCACATGGTTTTTTTAATTTTGTAAGTGCAAAAAAATAAATAAAACTTGAGGGCTTTGACTGGAATTGAACCTTGGAAAGTTCGTGTGAGATTCAAAATTTGCCAATAGGCTCCGAAGGGTCAAGAGAGATGAAAATGATTCCATTTGGTTGACTTACTATTTGGGTGCTTTCTTGTTGCTCCTCATGGATCCTTTAATCGTCAGTCAATTTGGAAGGCATGGGAACAAGTGAAGCACTTGGTGGTTGGGCAGCCTATCTTCTCTTCCTTTGACACTAGGTGCCAAGCCTACAAATCGATTTTGTAGAATCTGAAATATAATGACAAGATCCTTGCCTTGACAAGAGGCTGCTCTGCCCTCCTTTGGTTTGAGAAAGGAATTAAAATATCTCATGACTTGTACGGATTTGGGAAGTGGATGGAATGGACAGACCGTAAAGCTTTCTATAAGCTTCCTCAATCTCAGTTCAGAATGTATACAATGCTCAGAAATGCTTTCACAGCTCCCTCTGTTGGACTAATTATGGAGGATGAGAATGACTTTTGGGATACTATGAGGTGGTTCAAAGGGCCCCTTCTCCAAGAGGCTACTTCCAAACAACTCTATGAAAAGATTGCCTTCTCCTCTAACCTTTCCCTGGGCCTTAACAATAAGTGGAATGTTTGTGAGCGCGTTAGTAGATGGACTAATAGATTTAATGTTTTGTGGTCTTCTTGTATTCAGTCAAAGAAATCTTGCTTTAGATGACTTCCGATTCATAATAAGCTTGTTGTTGGCTTATAATATTTTATAGGTTGTTGAGACTATAAGCCTTTTGTTTTCTTTAAATTTTTATATATATTTATATTTTTTCCTTTTTAAAAATATATTGTACGAACGTACCCACAACGTACCGTACCCGAGGTTTTTTTTTAAAAAATTCCGTTTCAGCGTTGTTGTATCCGTACCCATACCGAAACAGTCTAGCTTCCATGTATGAGACTTGCATGGAGGACACTCAAAATTATTATTTCCTAAAATGTATGGATTAGCCCTTCTTATTTCGATAGATTAAGATATATAAAAAGATGCAAGTTTTGTGGAAATGCTAATTAGATAGCTGAAACATAATATTTATTCAAGAAATGGCAAACATTTATAGTATCCATGCAGGATAAACAAGGAAAGGGATTGATATTGTTATCATCCATACTCATTTCATTATGTGAGGGTACATCTTATGTAGTCCTTCAAAAAGATCAGGTGGCATGTTTTCTTACAGATAAAATAGTACATTTATTGCCCCTTGTAGGCATGTGAAATAAAGGAGTTATCTGACTTGTTATGTTGGTGTTAAATTGGCGTGTTTGGGTAGAAACAAGTGTTATGTAATGTACGAGTGATTACAGTTATTTTTTGCGGTTAGATACAAAAATGTATACATTGATAAGTCAGATGATTGTCCAATTAACATTCCCCGTGTGGCCCAACCGTATGTTCCCTTTCGAGTCTTTGAAAAACATATAGGTAGCTTTCAGAACTCTCTTGTTTCTCCTAGTCACATCACTGTCCATATCTGGAGAATTGTATGTTGTAGTGTTGATGACAATGTGAATAAATGCCATGATTCTATCCTATGATCTGTAAGTTGTTTCTATCCTTGTTCTGTAGTGTTTTTATTCTAACACCCTCCCTTAATGACTGAACTGGAAACAGCTCCAAGCTTATCTCAGAATTTTACAAATTTTCCATTACACAAAGGTAGTCATTATATCAGCTGGTTGCTCAGAGGTAGGACAAAAATAAAGATTAATGTCTTCATTAGTAACCAATTGTTGGATGTAGTGATGATGAACCTCAATGTATTTTGTCATGGCATGAAAAATTGGATTCTTCACCATCTTTAGTACACTCTGGTTGTTACAGAAGATAGGTGTCGGTGCCGATGAATCAAGTTGAAGTTCCTCCAATACTGACTGAATCCACATCAATTCTCTACCTGCACTAACAACTACTTTGTACTCTGCTTCAGTGGAAGACAATGCAATTGTACTCTGAAGCTTACTCTACCTTAAAAATACTCTTGAACCAAGAATGAAAACATAACTTGTTGTCGACTTTCTAGAATCAACTGATCCTGCGCAATCTGAATTAGTATACCCTGTCAACTCAAAATCATCACTTTGTTTATATCGAATACCAAAGTCGAGAGTTCCTTTGACAGATTTGAAAATTCATTTTGCAGCTTGTCAATGTTCTTCATGTGGTTGGCTCATGAAGCGAAAAAGATAACTTACTGCTAAACATAAATTTGGTCTAGTAGGAGTAAGATAACTCAAACTATCTAATAATTGTTGATACATTGTTTTATTGACCAATGGTGAATTATTGTTAGTTGAGAGTTTTGTCCCAACTTCCATAGGTGTCGCTATTGGATTACAATCATACATTCTGAATATTTCTAACAAGGATTTGGCATATTTTGTTTGGGATACAAAAATTGTAGCATTGTCAAAACTCTACACCTAGACAATATTGAAGCAGTCCTAAATGGGTCATTTCAAACACAGAACAAATGTCGGCTTTCACCTATTTAATCAAGTCATTACTGTTTCTGGTGATAGCAAGATCATTAACATAGACAACTAGAACCACTATGTCATCACCAACCAATTTAACAAAGAGAGTAGATTTTGCATCACATCTTTTAAAATCAGACTCTCTAAGATATTTATCAATTTTGAAATACCAGGCTCGAGGAGCCTGCTTAAGTCCATACAAGGACTTCACTAACTTGCAAACTAGATGTTATTTTCCAAGAATCTGAAATCCATGTGGTTGTACCATGTACACCTCTTCCTCTAACTCTCCATTAAAAAAAAACTCTTGACATCCATCTGATATACCTGCCAGCCGAACTGAGCAACAATAGAAATAACCATTATGAATGTTTACCATTTTCGACGTAGGAGCAAATGTTTCCTCATAATCTACTCCTCCATGTGTATATCCTTTGGCAACAAGACGAGCTTTATACTTATCTAGAGAACCATCTAACTTGCATTTTACTTTGTAAATCCATTTACAACCAATGGTTTTCTTACTTGGGGGTAAATCTGACAAGACCCAAAGTTCCATTTTATATTAGAGGATCATACTCCACCTTCATGATAGATTCCCATTCTAGATTTCCTTTAGCATCTGCATAATTATTGGGCTCAAAGATTTGTGACAGCTGAATTGAGAGAAAAGTTTACCTGCTCAAGATTTTGTATTGCTTGTTTCCCAAATCTGGTGGATCTACCTTCCAATGATTTTAGAAGCTCATCTTGCCGAACATCCTGCAATGCGTTATAGTACTGTAGACACAAAATTACGCACTTAACACTATTATTATACTACTAAGTATGTTGTTTTATATATGGATCTTGCGTAAGGAAAGTATTCATCTGAAAATGACCCTTCTTGTAAGTCTATTCGTTTGTTTGTTGATCTTCATTGACTTGTTTTGCAATCATTTTGTCACTCATACACACAGATTTGGTTAGGTCTCAGGGATCCTTGTCTGTCAGGTCCCACTCATTTGTCGTCACTTATCTCTGGACACTAGCGCTAGGCACTCGCATCCATCCAGGGTGTCTGTCCTCTTTATGTTTGATCTTATTTTTGGCATTTGAGGTTGGTCTTTTCGGTTTTCCCTCCCATCTCCCGAGGTACTAGTGGGCATGTCGGGTCATTAGTGTTGAAATTTGAACAAGAGATCCCTATATGGCACAAATAATACTCATTATATGGGCCAAAAATTCAATCAATTTCCTTCTACATAAGGTTAAAGGAATTTGAATTTGAGGCTATTATTCTGCTTACACATGGATAATTGGAAGGGGAGATAGGAATTGCAGATCCACCATTTGCATTTTTTATATTAGGAGTTATTTAGGAATGCACTTGAAGCCCAAAAACAAATGACCTAGGAGACGCCCTTGTCACCATGTCCATAGAACTACATTGGGTTGTGCATGTAGTAACTCATGGTAATATCACCATTGTGGAGTGAATAGTCCGGAGACCACTGAAGCAACTTTTACCTTTTTTAGGGACTCTCAAGCATTGCTAATTAATGATATTTCAGATGATATCTTGCATATTGAGATCTTACAGGTATTTCTGCACATCCAAGTGCAACAGGTTCCATAAAATTGCGAAAGCCTTAAAATATCGGAACCTAAGTTCCATCATCACTGCAGACCTAGACACCCTGAATTTCAGACCAAGTGCCCCAATCCTTCTCCAGCGGCCTTAGTGGAACCTATTTCCACCTCTCAAATTTTTCATAATGGTTATTGTGAAAAGAAAGCAGGGAAATTGTTCCGACTCTTTTCCTTGACATGTCTCAGGTCAAGAAGGTCAGAAAATCTGCTAAGTAAGCGAAATTGGCTGAAGAGCCTTATCCCTATGTAGAATCTGCATGCATCATCGAGAAAATGTAAAGATTTGTTCACAAAAAGTTTGGGGTATTTAATAGCATATTTTGCATATGCATATTGTGACAAGTGGTCCACCGTTACATTTAGATTGCAAACAGAATACAAATGTGCTTACCTTGAATGAGATTACCAAAGGGTTTGCTAATGTTGCAAAAGGCTGAATGCTATTTAGTTTAGATATACACTTCCATCGAAAGAAAACAACTGTTAGTGAAACACTTTGCAAGATCCTATCATCTGTAAGACTAATGTGATTTACAATCTGAAGTAGGAATCAATATTACAGTTTTATAAAGTTTTGAGAAATTGGAACCTTCTCCCCATTGAAAGATGCTATTTGTCACATTGACAATGACAACCATGTATCTTGTAGGTGGATATCATAGGTCATGCCTATATGAGTTGGAGTGTACTATATCCCACATAATCATCTACAAGTTACTTTTAGACCATACTTCCCTTCCTTTTACTATAGGAATAATTGGGACTAGTTGCTTCTGACAAATAAGATATTTCTCATTTACATCAGGGCTGAATTTATATTGACCATGCTTCTCTCCCAGTGACATTTGTACAACTTCGAATGGACTGGGGTATAAGATGTACCAACTGCGGTTTGTTACAGGCTATCCTAAACATCAGAAAAGGTCATTCAAAGTTGAGAACCATACAGTGCCATGTCCATAATGCTCATGGTGAAATCTCATATTTCCACTACTAAATGTTTACAAGAAATTGTTGTTGTTTGACAAAACTTATATACCACTAATTTATTGTAATGTCCCCATTTTTGAAGACCCTTAGCCTATCATTCCCCGTGGGCTTTAGGGATGTTGCAAGGGGAAAAATTATATTAAATAATTTTATAATATTGCCTAGAGAGTGATTTTAATCATTTGACATTATAAAATAATATTTATTTAATTATTTAATATTTATGGAGCAAGTAATTATTTAATTAAATTCCCAAAATGCAAATTAAAAAGGGAAATTAATTAAATAATATTTAGGTGGCTTTTAAATATTAAAATCACCTTTTTTAAAAGGGGACGCCACACCTAGGGGAAATAAACTTCTTTTATTTAATAATTTCCTTCTCCTAAGGATTTCAAATTTTGTGTCTTTTTGCTTATAAAAGGAGTGTTGGGATCATTGTTAGACTTATGTTATGATTATATTTATTTTATGCTCCGTGCTTGGAGTTGGGATGTATGCCCTAGTTCTTGCATTGTGCTCTCTCGTTGTAAGCTTCATTTGGATCCATTGTTGAAGATATTGAAGATTTTATTGTTCTCTTCATTGTGATCTCTTGTGTTGGTATTGGCGCATTTATTTGGATGATAAATCTATATTTTTGTTAAGGGTTTGAAGTACTTTTATGACTATTATTGTTGTTGCAATTTATTTAGCCATAGCAGCTAGTATTGAGGTTTAATCTTTCATATTCTGAAGTTATTTATGCTAGATTTATTTGCTGCTATGTCTAATCAATTATTTCAGATCAAGAGTTGATTGTTTAAGGGTTTTTGGAAGGGTTTTATGAGCTGAAAATTATTTAATTAATTTTCCCTAACCCTAGCAACTGGTTTTCAAATTTCATAGGCATATTTGAATGGGTTTCAGTGGGATAAAAATTTAGTTTGTTAGTTCATTGGAAAGATCTTTATTTCTACTTTATTCTGCAATTTATTTCATGCAAAAACTCTAAATATTGAAAGAGTTATGAATTTTAGAAGATTTCAGCTGTCTGCGAGCTTTCTGGTTCTTATAAATTAATATTTATTTCAAATCTACAATTTTGGGGTCAGATTAATATTGGTTTTGGTTGTAGAAATTAGGAGAGATAAGGAGAAAGCAATTTCATAATTTTTGGAGGAGATTTAGTGCCCTAAAATTGTTGGGCGACCTACTTTTTAGGTCAAAATTAGGGTTTCATGTTGGCTGTGCAAAATCTGGTTTTGGGATATTGTTCTTCATATTTTTGTGACCCAAAATCCAAAGTTTGAAGATTTTTGCTTGGAAGGTTAAGCGGGAATTAATTTTTGAAAATTGCAGCAGTCAGGGTTTGAATATTAATTGTTTTCAGTTGTGTATGATCAGATTTGTATTACATTCCTATCTTACGTCTAGAAGGCCGAAATTACAGTATGTTTTGAACTGTTTTGAAGGAAACTCAACGGCCACTATCAGATCGAAGTGTTTAACTTATGGACGCAGATGCCGCCATTCAACGAAAGCATTTCGAGGAGTAAAATAGGGCTGGAATTCATGAAAAATCATCACTTTGCCTCCAATTTTCAAGTTTCAAGAGCACTCTGACATTTTCCTAAAAAGAGCAAGAGACATCAGATTATGTACATTTGAATTAAAGTGTGCACCAGGTACATTGTTAGAGCTTCAAAGGACAATCTAGTTGTTGCATGTACTCAAATGTGAACAAGACGTTCTCCCTCCAGTGCTTTGCCACGGGTAAGAGTTTTACTTGTGCCTATAAACCCAATTTATGATCCTATGGTGCACTAGAAAACTATGTTAGGAGGGTTAAACACATAAATTGTTGTAAAGTTCCCCTCTCATTGGATTTATTTAGACCTTCATCGTGCAAGTATGAAGATTCAGTTAGTTGGTGTCTCAAATCACCCCCTACGTCTTATCTGATTTGGATAAAATCACGAAACTGCTCAACCTAGTTGCTAATGCAGACCTAGCTAAATTCTAGCTGATTTAGGTTGCTACGCAATTTTATAGGAACCCCTGAGACTTATGGACTAAGATTGACAAGAACAGCCTTGCCCTAGCAGCTGACATTTCCCCCATCTGCTTCAGTCTCCAAAGTTTAGTGTGGGTATGTTTTTGGAAATTATAACCCAATGGAACCAAGAAGGTTAGGGATGGAAGTCATATGCTCTGGTACTTGTCCCTAACCACTGAAACCTCTAAATGAATTATTAGGTCTGCACTTGATGCATCTCACAATGATTTGAGACATTTCCACATGAAAGTGCGGAGGAATAATGTGAATACAAACATTACCAAATGCTCTAAATAGTTTCATGAACAATAATTGGCTTGAAAAGTCAATGGAGTTAATATGCCACCAAAATCTCCCAAGACACGTGGTAAGCCATGAAGCTGATTTTGTGAAAGTACCAATTGGGGATATCATTACAATATTGAATATGGTCATGAGGAAGTTGCAATCAGCATACCATTACAGTGATTGGATGTCTCAAATTCATCCAAATTATCCAATCATTGGAAAGATACTACATTTCATTAGGGAGAATTCATCAATGATTGCATCCACCATCAATTGCTACAAGATGGTAGTTCTTAAATTGACCTGAAGTTGCTTGCAATAGAAAACACTTCCAGTTTGTATTTTGGGAATCACTTACATTATTCTGGTCATACAATCATTGCTCATCGATAGGACATTTCCCTGGCCTTTTGTCCTTGCCAGTAAAAGTACTTTCTGTAGACTACAGATGCCTATGATACATACCAACTTAAACCTGAGTAATTACATCTACAATTTCCCAGGGTGGTGCATGACTAAGCCTTGGTCTTTGCATCCCCTCATATGCCTATTCAGATGCCTGCAAGTGGAAAAATAACAGGATATCAGCACATAATAAAGATAGATAATCACTGGAGTAGTGGATGTTCACTTCATTTGACATTCCAAAACGTTGACCTATATTAGGAAGTAATGTGGTTTCCATGATTTACCCCTTACATGTCTGAAAAGGTACCTAGATGATAGATGGGCACATTTGGAAGTGTCAATAATAGTTGATGGTAGTGCATTTAAGATGATTGCAGAAATCACACAAGGGAAATATCAAGTTCCCAATCAGCTATTGGAAGGTACACTAGCCCTTACTTTGATTAATTTCCCTAGACTCCTAGGATTTCAGAAATTTGTGCAGAATCACATTGCTTATAAATCCTCTCCTATGCCCAATGTTATGACTTATGTTATGATGAGATTTATTTGATACTCCAAGCTTGGAGCTTTGGGATGCATTCCTATGAATGCATGAGCTCTCTTTTATGAGGAAAGTTAGTGAGTTAGTTTTGATGGACTGCAAGGATTTTAGAAGATCCTTGGTCAAATTAATTTGATTGTATGCTTGTTTAAGGATGAACCTCACCCAAGTGGTGGATTATAAATGATTGTTGTTCATTCCCTATAGGGGTTGCAGTGACAGGATGGACCTAGTGAGTAGGTATGTGATACTGATAATAACATAGCCTCGCAACTCCTCCCAAGTGTGGATCGACTGAGCTCAAGGCAATAAAATGGACTTCCCTTAGCATGACAGAACTTACTCACGGCTGTCAAAAGGACCCTAGTTGTGAGTGATACAACTTTGAAAGTTTGCATTGACTTTTGCCCTAGCAATAACACAATAGCTTTGCAGGGAGTACTTCTATTAGGCAAGTGGGGTCATAAAGGATATACTTCCCCCTTGTTAAGAAGGGAACTGCAGGCTTGGACTCCCTAAAGGGGATTGTCTCCTCACAACTTTCATATCAACTGGTTTGGACAACTTTAGGGGTATGTGGAGGATTCTCATGTGCATCAACTGAGCAAAGCAAGGACTCCTATGTCAAAATTGACCACTCTATTGGCAAAGAACATGTATAGAGATTGACCTTGGAATAGAATATACTGCTGTTCTTTCATTACCTAGCCAGTGACCCAGTTGGAGTGAGAACTAATTCCCACATCTAACCTGCAAGGCAAAGAGGCATTTGTGGCAAAGTGAAACTGAGGTGGAGCAAGTTAATGTGTCATCCACCTCATATAAAGATTGCATGTTCATAGCAATTTGTCAGATCCCCTATGAGAGATCAGCAATGCCTTGGGTTTAGCTAAGGATAGATCCAACATTGGAAACTATCTAGTGTCCCCAAATTTTACCCTGAAATTTGAGGACTACTCTATGTAAAAAAAAATCGTACTTTTAAAATAATGGGTCGTTTTATGTGTTAATTGTCAGAAAGTGTCCTGTATTGTGTTGAGATATTCCCAAAGAGTCATATTAGCCAATTTCGCTAAATACCCAGATGCCCAAAATTGTTATATTTTGTCACTGGGGTTTGCCTGCGGGAAATTTGTATTTAATTATTCTGAGCCCCGTTTGAGGCAAATTGTGTTCCGGTTTAACCCTGTTATGGTCTTACATAGTCAACATTCCCATATACCAGTAGGGTTTTAACCGGGAATGAATCATGGGCTTTATTTGTGACTTCTGGCAACTGTTTTGTGTTTTTGGTGTTTTCCCGTTTTGTTTTCTATGAAATTTCTCTGGGTCAATTATATTTGCCAGTTTAATCTGATTTCTTGCCTTGGAGTAGTCTGGAGATCACCTATGGACGTTATGCCAGAAGGACTTTGCCACAGGAGGTCTGGTTCTCTCTGGAAAAGACAAAATCATGCACAAAATAGCTTCTTCTGAGCAGGCTGCATTTTTGCAAAAAGAAGGTTTTAAGCTGCAATGGGATTTTTGGTAACAGCAGGCAGGTGGGAATTTTGTACTTGCCTAGCAAGGTACTTTTTCCCATGGAAGCAACGCCACTTAAGTCACAATGGGAAAATTAGAGGCAGCAGGCAGGCGAAAATTTCTTGCCTGCCTTGCAGGGTGAAAATTCCCATTGTGAAATAAAAGAAAAATCACTTAAGGCATTGACTGGGATTTTCTTACCTGCCTTGCAAGGTAAATAATCCCATTATGAAAGTCAAACAGCTTAAGTGGATCATAGGATTTTCAGGAGCTGCCTGGTGCAGGGTGAATAATCCCATTGTCAAAATTAGCTCTTAAAAATAGAAATGCTCTTCATGTCAAAAAGTGCGACCCCTTTTGCGAAAGAAGGGCAGCTTTAAATGAATTAATTTAATTAATTTCTTTCTCCAAATTTGGCACCCAAGCATGAGGAAAAGTCAACAAAGGGAAAGTGGATAAAAGGAAATTAGAATTAAACAGTTCTAAAATTAAATAAATATTATTTATTTAATGCAACCCCTTCATGTCAAAAAGTCGTGCCCCATTTGGAAGAGAGAAGAATACTTTTTTAAGTATTAATTGATGTAATTAATTCCTATTTTTAGTGAATGAGGTCAAAGCACTATTGTGACGCTTGAGTTAAGTGGAAGCAGAAGTCTAAAATTAAATAAATTTAATTTATTTACTAGCATCCATGAGCATGCACAAAATAAGCACCCCATTTGAAGAGAAAAACTTGTTAATTAATTAATTAATTGTCAGGAATAGGAGGGGCAATAATTAATTATAGAATGATGAGGGTTGTTTATATAAGTATGGGCTGCCATAAGGATGAATTAATTAATTTTTTAGAGAAGTGTAGCCCAGGCAAAAAGTGGCACCCCATTTGAAGAGGAATTTTGCTCAAAAGAAGGTGTAATTACTGTTGGAAGCTTCAAGAATTTGGTGCACTAGGTTTGAAGGAGACTTGATTTGTGTCTGAATAATTGTCTGCATAAGTGGTACAAGTGCTCAGGTGAAGTTGATAAAATTCATGCTTACTTTGCATGCAAACAAAACATCAAATTTTTGGGGCAGCAGGCTTGAATATATGCAGATTTTTATAATTAAAATCTAGTGTTCGTGTTCCGGTTGCCTATCTTTGTCTAAATTAATTGCAGGAATTCATTACAGGTGCTTTTATAAGAGAAATGGAGCTTAAATCAATGTCCAATACATTGAACATATCCTCCGAATCTGAAGAAATATCCAGATCTGCACCGGTTGTGAAGAATTCCGACTGAATAAAGAGAAAAAGAATTGCTCAGACAAAGACAAATACGGCCATGGCAAAGAGGAATGAAAAAGAAAGCACCGCAGAGTCATGCATCACTTCTAAGTTTGCATAGACATTGGAGATACGGATCTAGGTCCAGAACCTCTTTCCGAATTGATTGACAGATCAAAAGCTGAAAAGACTTTCCTCATGCGTGCAGTCAAAAACAGTGGAATCATTCGAGCTGCAGCATTTCCATTCACAGCCCAGTTGTCAGAGTTCGTCATGGAATGTGCTAGGTCTTACTATCCATTATCCAGATCAATCCGAGATGCTGCGAGGAAAACAATAATCCGGTTGGACACACAGTTCATCAATTATTGTTTGAAGATTCCGGCACGAAAGGTGGTGACTACTATTAGCATACAGGATGCCGACAGCATGATAGGAAAAGCATAGAAGTTGACTGCGTGGGCATAATGAATAGCAGATACATGAAGAAGCTCAGATATCCTTCCAAGTTCCCGAGAACTCTCCCACGATCCAATCTAGTACAAGAGGTGGATGATATTGCCAAATTGTTATGCAGGATAAATGGCAAAGCGAACACTCACAACTTCCGCACATGGATGTATGCTTTCATCAGGACCATTGAAATCAACAAAGTGGATTCAATAATCAATTGGTCAGAAATCATTAGCGACAACATTGGTGAGCAACTCCGGAACGTGAAGCGTACTTTCAGCTTCAAAATGACTTCCTATTTGGTATACATAGCAACTTCACAAGGCATCTTCTCCAAGCTGGATAGATGTGGTGTTCTTTCCAAGGACCCCATTTTCGAGTGCTACCCATAGCTTACTGTACCTACATGCAAGAAAGATTTCAAAGTGGTCAACGATGGATTCTTCTACGAATTCATTTGTAGGCTGGACAAGGATCTAAAGGCCAACAGGGTAAGCAAGGAATTGTGGGAAGCTATGTCCAAAATTAGCAGTCTCTTCATTCAGTTTACAGATTTCACATACCTCAGGGTCACTGGCTTTTCTAGAGAACCAATTAAGTTACCCAGATATGCGAATGATAGATTGGTCACCATGGAGGTGAGCAGACAACTTGTGGAGATGCATGACCTTCAGTTAAAACGGCACAAGTCTACGGGATTCTTTCCGATCACTGTGGGTCATTATAGCTGCTAGAGCATTCATAAAGCCTAAGGAATGGAGGTAGAAATGTTCTCTGAGTACGAGCAAGAGTTCTTCCTAGCAAGGCTGAATTTTGATCCATTTAGAGTAGCCAGGAAGACGATCTCCCAGGAGTACGCACATGTGCCTTCATTAGAAGATTTCTAGATGAAGTGCAAAAGTGAGTACGAGGTTAGAAAGAAAGATTTCAGCAGGCTATCAGCACGACAAGTGTTCGACTTTGGATTAGCACGGATACCTGCAGATCTTAAAGATGATGGGACTGTGTTACTTGACACATACCATCAAATGGGAGGAGATAGAGTTGTACTTCAAGAGAACGTAGGGGGCTGCCATACGATTGAGGAAAGGTCTGCCGCCGTTCTGGTGAATACTTCAAACTGGTTGCTGACGAAGGGATACTGCCTTGATGAAGCATTGATGAAACAAGTCACAGGCAACTTCGGCGCAGGAGATTCCCTCAAGAGGAAGCACGGAGGAGAAAGCAGCAGAAGGCCTGAGAAGATGAAAGTGCACAGAAGGTCTCCTTCGAAGGAGAAGATCACTTCCACGGCTATGACATTAGTTCCAGCTTCTCCAGCATCCAGTGCTTCACCAACTGTTGCACCTCAGCAGGACACTGCCATTCCTCAGTTGAATCCGGCAACATTCATCTTCTCTCCTCAGCCACTCCGTTTAGCACCTGTTCTTGAAGAAACGTTGAAGCTGCAGATGGCAGAGTTTGAAAGAGCTTTGTCTTTGGATGATTCAGAGGATGGCAACCACAACACTGTAGCAGTTTCTGATGGAGAGGAATCAGAGCGGGAGATAGTAGTACACTCAGCAACTTCTCATTCTTTGAGAAGTAATTTCTCAAAATGGTTGACTTCACAGTTGGTTCCAGAAGCTAGAGTGGAAATGAACTTGGAGGAACACGACTTGCAGCTGCTCCTGAGTCTAGGCAGAAAAGACAGAAAACCTAAAGTTGCTAAGGTAACTTCAAGGTTGATCATCGAGGAGTCAGGGTAGAAGTTTGCTGAGATGTCAGTTCCGGCGGAAGGGAAGAAAGAGGATGAGCTCACGGCAGAAGACATAATAGTAACCAGAGTACCTATCAGTCAAGCCACCATAGAAGGATTGAAGCAGGATACACAGACATTGATAGATGCTCTATTCCTTAGGCTTGACAGAGAAAAGATGGAGAAAGTTGAACTTCAGAAGCAAGTATCTTAGTTGTGCGAGATCATTGCCAAGGTTGCTAAATCTTCCACTCAGCCCATTTCAGCACAGAAGTAGGTGAGTGATCATCTGATGCAGGAGATGGAAGATGCGAGCAACCAGGTGAAAGCTATCGACGAATGGAAAAGTCTGATTATTCGTCAAGCTTCTGTACAACTTGGAGAGGTGCCAGCCTGCCTAAAGGTTATGAAAGATGCAGCAGATCAGCTGAAGCAACTGGTGACAAGCATAGTAGATATGAACACAGTTGCTGAGAGTAACCTGAGTACTTTGGCCAAAATCAATAAGCTTTCGAGAGAAGTGTTGATTGCGGAACAGATTGTACCTGACGGATCAGTTGAGAAGGGGAAGCAGCTGGAGTTTGCAGTATCTTTCCGTTTAGAGATCTACTGAATTATGCTGCAGAGGATGCAGGCACTTGAGAGTATGGCATCTTCTTTGCCAGAGAATATCATTGCTTTCACTCATGAAGAAGTGGTCGGAAATATTACTTCATACACACAGATCATTCCTAGCAGAGTGTCTAATTCCCTAGAAGGGTCTCTTCTGATGGTGCAGGGGAGCATTGATGGAGCTACTAAGCCTTTCACGATGAATTCCATCAGTAGACTGGTGGCACTACAGTCGGATATTGCGAAGTTCGGGCCGAGCTTGGAGGATGTGGAAGCATGTATCAGAGGTATTGAACGAAGGATTGTTGTAGTTCAGGACAGAAAAGGAAGTTGTGGCTAAGACAGATGGGAAGATGTTGAATTACATGTTTGATAAGTATATTCAGTATTAGAACAAAAAGAAGATATAGATGTTACAGCAGGCGTGTATTTCTTCTTCTATTTTCCACGTTCCCAGATGAAATTGTAAAATTTTAAAGTTACTTGGTTTTGAAACCATTGCTTTAAGTGTATGTGAAACGATTCTATGTAGTTAAGTGATAGATGTGTCACTTAAGGAGAAGTTAGAGTTAGGATGATTGTCAGATATCACCTTTACTTCCTGTTTATGTTTCAGTGAGGCAGTTCCCTCGAATGATTTCCCATTTGTACTTTCCCTTCTACATTCTATAAGTAGAAGAAGAACCTTCGGGTTAAGAATCAAAATTTGTAAGCAGCATTCTTGTGTTCCAGACTTTGTGCTGAAACCCCTGATAGCCATTTGAAGCAAAGGAATATAAAGGAACAGGTTTCCGGAGAACTTTGTGTCAAGAATACATTTGTTTCTAGATCTTAGATCTTCATAATAGACTTTGTGTTATTTTAGATCAAAGTCTGGAGTTGCCTTTGAAAACAACACAAAATGCGTGGACACCTATTGGCATCAAACACACCATGGAGGATATAATCAACATTGTTATGCTATTGATTGGGTTGCACATCATAAACATTTCTAGCCTGTGATTTTAAAACTTCAAGGAACTATTAATGTAGCCTTGGGAAAAAATAGCTGCGTTACATACTGCAAGAACTAAACATCTATGGTAAATGAGCAGAATAGAGAAAGTCCCAAAAAGCTTCCCCTTTTACAATTACATTATCAACCTTTTATAGGCACAAGCTGACACAGAAGCCTCACCGTTAAATAAGGGACTTTTATCCTAACCACCCCTAACTGTCAAGGTTGACTCAACTATGCAGTTTTACAAATCTATGATAATTTGTATGAAAGGAGCATTAATTTCCGGAGAACTACATTTCACGGTACATTAAAATCACACTAAGTTTGGTCAAAACTTGTCTTGAACATCATACTTATAAACTCTTGATGTTATTCTAGATATAGATCTGAAAGCGAGAGAATGCATTATAACATTCCATGTTAATATCTATTTCAGATTTCCTGTTAATTCCGTACACTGAAAACTCTCTGTTGAATCATCCAAAGATGCCATAAAGTTATCATTTCTAATAGAATACAGAAGTTTACAAACATCTATATTCTATTAGGTTCCTATTTCTTCTTGTTTAGTAGAATGTCAAAAGACATGCCAGTGCCAATTAAAGGAGTTTTATCCCATGGCAATGAAGCCAAAGTCCCAGACAGGTTATCCAAAAATATCGTTCTTAGCATATTTTCCAAAGACAAATAATACTTGGGAGCCTCGCCGGTAAATGAGGGCAGATTTATCTCATGACTGCCTAGGTTTTCAGCTATTTATTAAATCTAGCCAGCTAGTGGGTCTCATTAAGCGAGAGTGAAACCGAACTCATGTAACATATGTTCTTTATGCACGGTCTTATCTATTAATCTAATTGTCTCTCCAAGATTTTTTGAAAGTAAGAACTCATTGGAGCTCCAAGGTGCTGCTCCTAGAACAGGGGTCAATTTTAAGAGCACTTCTCTGCTTTCTTCTGGAAAATCAACCCTTCAACAAACTGCTGCATGCTCTCCCTTGTTACTGCACGCCCATGAGTGAACTCCAATTTTTATAAGCCTCTGGAGTTCCATACCTGCTCACGATTGTTCACAATTGACTCTGTCCAGAAACCAGCCCAAGAAGGAGTTCACTTATAGGACAGTTCTTTAACCTCCTATTTACCAGTCCCTCTTACTGCGCTTTTGTATGCAACGATCCGTGGTATCCCAATGCTGAACCAAGATTACGGAGAACCGTTGAATCGGTCCAGTCATGCTGACATCACGAAATAACCTTCACTGTTTTATGACGCATGGCTGAAGATCCTACCTCACCAGCTTTCACCTGTTTTTACTTCTCTTGTTATTCCATCAAGGAATTTTGTCAAATAGCTCACGTGTAAACTCACGGTTCATTAGGAACCATCTTCACATAATGTCTTCTCCTGAAACGATCTGTGATCCACTCCGTTGCTGTTGCAGTAATCTACAATGGAATTATAGAGTCACACCTTTGATGTGAGATGCTCAAGAATGGGATTCGCCTCTTTGCACCGTATATATGTCAGAGCTCGGTGAAAAGATTCATCCATGAAGGATGAACAATTTCCATAGGGATTGTGCAATGTTATGGTAGCAAATGGCTTTAGACTGCCATTGCAACTTTGAAGAATACCTCATCTCATGAACTCCTTGGGACGCGCTCAAGGTCCAGGATGATCACACATGTCATTAGTAGTGGTGAGCACAAATATGGTATTATGCAGTTGACCAATGGCTACATTCTTTGGGTGAATGTTGCCCAAAAGGAACAAAGCTCACTGAGCTCAAGCTAGGGGTTATGTCAAGTTACAGAGAATTCCACATGAAATATCTGTTATGACAATATTCCTCGGCAAAGCGTGACAGCCAACAGCATGGATAGAACCTTCAAAAGAGGGTAGTTGTTACAATGGAAGCTTAAGAGGTGTCGGTTTCACCGGTACTAGTTCTCCTATTTCCTAATATCAACAATCTTTTCATGAAGATCGGCTAGATAGAGAATTGATATGGATGACAAAATCATTTCAATGATTTGTCTCCATGAAGAGGTGCCACTAAATAGACGGTACTGGTCAAATATGTTACCCAAAAACATGAAGATCGGCAGGTGCCAGACACCGAGTTGGAGCAAGGGAACTCCCTATCGCAACCCAATGAATCGAGAAAGGCAGATATCTAAAAGAACCATCAACTAAACAGTTGGAACATGGGGATGACTTCTGCCTAGTTCCACTTCCCTTTGCTTCTTTCACCTGGTACTATGTGAAGGACTATTAAGACTATTACCTAAATAGGATGTCTGTCCTCCAACTATCGGGTCCTTATCATACAAGAAATTTCAAGAATAGGTACCCAATCTCCTTGGATATTTCCAATGACGATGCATTGTTTAACTACATGGGGTGCCTCAAGCTGCTCGAGCAATAATATCTGTGAACTTTTCGGGTACCACGATAACTATAGGGTATCAGAAAGGAACCTGGGACTGTGCACAACAAAGCCTTTACGTAACGAAGTGAGCCCCTTTGAGTTCTGTTGTCAGGCCCCAGTTGGGTTAGTCCCACTAATCCCTCGGGGGAGGTTCCAATCATGCATGCACATCACTAGCCAACCTCTAGTAAGGTACATCGAGGTAATCGACCTTTTGTGACCTAGTATGGGAAGAACCCAATAGCTCTTAGTGTATGGCAACTATGCTACCCTTGCAGGTTATAGCATCTGTGAACAATTCGATCCTACAGGAATCTTCAAATTTTAGAACAATTTTCCCTTTATGCTTCTCTCGAGAATCCAAGTTGCTTGCATCATCAAAGAAAGCTTCAAAATAGACATTCATATCCTTCATCCGGTCACATGTACAAAAGATGTGATCATGCCAATCAAGGGGTTTGTGTAGATTCAATGATATTTTCAAAATATCAAGCCATGACTTGGATTGGTCAACACCAACCAAACATATCACAATTAAGAGGATTTTTGGATGATTATGACTAAAATTAAAGACAGATTGAAGATGACCCTTCAAGTATGAGGTCAGAACTTGTTCATTAAAATTAATCTAACATGAGGCCAATTTTGAGCAAAATCAGCTAGTCAAAATCAGCCCAAATTTCAGCTTTTCCGATTGAGCTGATAACAGCTAGGTTGCGTCATTATTGTTCTTGTCATCAAAAACTAGGAAATTCCCACACTCTGCATGATGAAAGTATTCTCATACTTCAAAATTTGTACATGAGATTTCATGTCAAATGCTTGATAGAGTCAGACTCGTTAAATCAGGGGCTGCATTTTCTATAGCAAAATAAGCATCCCATTGGAGGTATTAGAGCCGAAAACTCAAGGAACATGCAAATAATTCAATTCTACCTATTTTCTAGACCAATGGGATGATATTCTGCATATCATCCAATTTAGGGCATCAAAGAAGATGTAATGGAAATACTTGGTTTATATGGATCCTATTTGTGGTCAAAACCGAACGGCCAAAGGATAAAATATAAGAGGTGACTTTCTTCAGTCTATAATAAATTATTATAGAGTGTTACCAAAAACAATATATTTTTTTTAGTTAGAGCACTTATAGCAATATGATTTAGCTGATATAAAAATAAATATGTAATCAACGTATTTTCGCACATGTGGATGGCGGATGCTATTTTTATCAAGCTAGGCCAATTAATATCTCTGCTTGAGGATAATTTTATTTTATATTTTTTATGAGCACTTTATAATGAATTTATTATACAAATCGTATTTGGATATAGGGATTACAAGCTTGCAATTTTTATCAGGGCTAAATAAATTAATATAAGTGCTTTAATAATTTTATTTTATTTTTTTATAGCACTTTATAATAATTTATTATAACTTAAGTCTGTAATGTCCCCATTTCTGAAGACCCTTAGCCTATACGTCCCCGTGGGCTTCGAGATGTACAAGGGGGACATTTTTATTAAATAATTAAATATTATTGCCTGGAGCAATAATTATTTAATTAAATTCCCAAAATGCAAATTAAAAAAGGGAATTAATTAAATAATATTTAGGTGGCTTTTAAATATTAAAATCACCCTTCGAAAAAGAGACGCCACACCTAGGGAAAATAAACTGCTTTTATTTAATAATTTCCCTCTCCTAGGGATTTCGAATTTTGTGCCTCCTTGCTTATAAAAGGAGTGCTATGATCATTGTTAGACTTATGTTATGATGAAATTTATTTGATACTCCATGCTTGGAGTTGGGATGCATGCCCATTAATGCTTTCTCTCTCTCTCTCTTGCGTGGGAAGTTAGTGAGCTAGTTTTGATTAATTGAAAAATTTTATCATATCCTTGGCAAATCGATTTGTTTGTATGCTTGTTTAAGGGATACGACTTGGCTATATATGATATTGCTCAGCCCCTATATTGCAACGACTAGCTTTTATGATGTTGTGAACTGATTGAGTGTCTTGTTGTGTGGATCGACTGAGCTAATGTTATGATTTGGATTCCCTTAGCAGCGAATTTACTCATGGCTGTTTGATGCATTGTTGGAGTGATACGACTTTGATGTTTGCATGCTTTTGTGATAGTGATAACTCCTGTTTGCAGCGACATCTTCTATTAGTATGTGGACTGATTTAGATGTATTTTTGTTATGAAATAATTGAGCTGGCTGTGAGGTATTGTCTCCTCCGCCATAGCGACTGGGTTGGACAACTTTTGGTATTAATTTTATGTGCTTAGTGAACTAGATTGATTGTTGTCAAAACAACGACTCTTTTGGGAGTATTATGGATTGATCTTGGAATAAAATATACTGCTGTTCTTTCTTCCCTAGCAGCAATCCAGTTGGAGTGAGAACTAATTCATTTAAATGCATGTCTGAGACTCCTTTGGGCAGCGACTGAGGTGGAGCAAGTTTGGTAATTCTTCACATAAATATTGCTTGTTCATATAAATTTGCCAGATCCCCTTAGATATCAGCGACCTGGGTTTAGGTGTGGATGTAACATTGTATGCCTCTAATACTCATGTGGTGTTAAAGTATTCATCTATTTCCAGTGACCTCCTTATTGCACTTTTGACATTGGTTTCCATGGTTGTTTGTTTATCTGATATTTGAAAATGGCGACTTAGGTAAGTGTATGATAAATAACAGCCCTGTAGACAGCGATTGTATTGTCTGCATAGTCTCCATTGTGGTTGGAGTTTAGAAAACTGATTCGATATACATTCAATGGTGTTTTGGGTTTCTTTTAGCAGCAGGAGTGAAGTAATTTAAATTTGAAGTGTGTTCAGCGGTTTATAGTTTGATGATATAGTTGCAAACCGGTGAAGGTTGGTTTTAGAGCTTGTTTGCATGAGCTTATTAATGGTTAATCAATCAAAGAAATCTGATTTCTAAGGAGTATAGTTTCAGTTGTGAGTGAGCCACTTGTTAGAGGTCATTAAGCCGCTTTTATTGGGTTAATTGAGTCTTCTATTTGACTGGTTTCAGTAGTTTTTGACTGAGTTTTGCTATTTGCAGTTGATCTGTGTATTGAAGGGTTGTTGATTTGCATATTTTCTATTGATCCCGGAGTTGGGACATTACACTTTCCTTCTTTCCTTCTGCATGAGAAGTGTTTTTAACTTCTCAAAAGTCATTTCCTGAGTTTCTATGATCATGTGCAATGATTCCACAAAGGAGTCATATGAAGGTGGCAAGCTCTGCATGACCAAAGCAATCAGATCTTGCTCATCTACATGCTTGTCCACTGCGTTTAACTGGTCACAGATATCCTTTAACTGCAATAAGTATTCAAAGATATAACTATTACCATATTTTTCATGCAAGAACGAACAAGGATATTTTTGGGCAAAATGGTTATTTTTAACATCCACTAAAAATAAATTAATGTGTGCAAAATGGAAATTGGGTAAGAGACGAAGAATTGTTATTTTTAGCCTTTGCTAAAAATAGCGAGTTTCCAAAAATAGAGTGCAAGTGCATGCACAAAAGCTAAGCAGACAAGAGGGAAAAGGCAACTCTAAAAATAGCGAAAGGTGTGTTAGAAATAGCATGCAAGGATAATGGAAGGTGGCACTAGAAATAGGATGAAAGAGTACAGTTTTAAGCTAAAATAAGACTAACATGGCTGTTAAAAATAGTCAAATCTGTGGCTAGGAATAAGTCAAAGGTAACAACTGCTAAAATAGCAAAAGGACCTATATTTATTACATGTTTTTCACACAAGAAGTGGCGCCAAGCTGAAGGTTTTAGGGGGGAGTTTGTGGTTAACTAAACACTCTTGCATGCTCAAGTTTCCACGCAACAGTTTTAAAGGGCAGAGTAACTGTTTTTTATACTTTTGCATGCCTTTTCATCACCCTTGCAGGCCCAGTTTCGACGCAACAGTCAAAAAGCAAGCACAAGAGGCCAAAAATGGAAAAAAACACAAAAGGCCAAAAGTGGAAAAAACACAAAAGGACAAAAAGGAAAAAAAACAGCATGCTAAAATCCCATGTAGCAGCTGAAAGGGGCAAGTTTAATTGCTTTCAAACACTCCAACATGTCTTTATTCAAAGCAGCAGCTTGGAGAATGATTATTTTATTATTTCAGGGCAATTGCATTCTTGGAGGGCAGTCAAGGGGTGAATAAAATAACTTATTTTATTCTTACATGTACAACGGGGGTCTAGGCTGGAGGGCAACAGTCTAATAAGACTGATTTTTGTAGAAGAAATCATAGACACACTTTTTCTGGCTGTTTTGCTATTGTAATCCTAGTTTGTACTTGCATCTCTGAATAGAAAAACTCCATTTTTGCTTTCTCATATCGCTGGTTTCTGATTTTTCATCGTGTTTATCAAGGTATTGTATTGCTTTGTTGTGGAAATTCTTCCCTATACTGTTGTTCCTTACCCAAACCTTTGAATTAATTTTGCAGATTAGCCTAGAGTTGTGCAAGTGTGTGGATCTCTATATTTTTTGTATGCAGTAGTACATTTGTGTGTCAAATCATAGGTGTATCACCTCAGTTTTACATTTCCTGCATTCACAAGGGAACTAGCCCACTTTGGAGGTCCACTTCAGTTATAGGTTACCCACAACCTTGAGGTGTTCCAATTTTGTCAACAGGAGAGAGTACACACCATTCTCTATCAGCGTGCACTTATGGGTGACAACAAGAACCACCTCCATGCATCTTAGTTGAAAACAACAAATTCTTTAAATCTAGCACACTTCCAACTTCATAAGCACGGTATTTCTTTTTTAGTTATTTCCATAAATTTGATGCACTAGTAGCATTCCTAACTGCTGGTATCAAATTGTCAGCTACTAAAAAATTTAACAAAGCTTCATGATGATGTTTATCATAATCATCAGGTTCATCATCTAGTCTATTTTCTTTAGTAAGTACAATCTGATCAAGATTCCGATACTCACATAGTATAAGTATCTTATGACTCCATACACTAAAGTTTGTCTTTTAACTTTTGAGAAAATGCAGCAACAAGTGTTGTAAACTAGCCATTTAAGCATTCTGTTTCATTTGGTTATGCCAGCCTTCCAAGTTTATAGGTATTGTAACAGTTGTTTATATGGCTACTTTCAATGGTGAATACACGGCTTGCAGCTTCTCAAATAAATTGTAGCTAATTTTACTCTATGTATTACACACACACATATTCAAACAGTTTCTACTTGTATGGTTTTATCTTGTGAATATGAATTATTTCTATGGTGCATATTGAGTTGGTTTTAATATTAGGATAGTTTTGGTCCCATTTCTAAAACCACACTTAACACTATAAATATATATATATATATAAGCTAAGTAGACTATATATATAGGCTAAGTATCCAATACATTTCAAGTACGAGTATGCGTACGAACATGAGAATCTGATATGCAGATATGTCGATAATTTTTTGTGGATAGAGCAATACAAAAAAATATTAATTATAGCCTAAAAATAGGAATTAATGGCATGTCCCCTTTTCCAAATTAATCTAATTAGAGGACCCGTAGCTTATTCCTTATTTCCCGTAGTCTAAGGGATAAAGTTAGGGAAATGATTTAATAATAATATCTTAAGTGGTCCTAAGTCACTTCAATTTTTATAACATGGTAAAATGACACTTATGTATTATTATTATAAAGGGGGGCCCAAAAAGTAATATTTTATTAAAGTGTTTTAAATGCTTTTAGGGTTGGAATTAAAAGGATTATTATAAAAGGAGGAGATGGGCTCAAAAGGAAGGCTTATTGTCCATTGTCTATTGAAATCAAACCCTTTTTTCAGAGTGGGAGCACTTGTGTTCATCTTCTCACCCAAGGACAAAAACCCTTTGGTGTGCCGGATTGGAGGATGAAAATCATCGTCCATTTGTGGTGATTCCATCTAGGGATCATATTTGTGCCAAAAGATTGAAGTTCATTCCAGATTCAGTTTTCTATAGTGCTGCCACAGTACTTTCGTACTACGGCTGCTACAATACTTCCATACCGCTGCTACAATATTTCTGTACCATTGCTATAGTGACACTACATTACCCCTGTCATTATGATAAGTATTTATTTCAGTTTGGTATCATTTTAGCTTGGTTTGAAGGGAAAGATTGTCAGTGTGAGCATTCAGAATTTGTGTGTGCAGCCACTCATTGATTGATATCTATAAGAGAGTTCACTGTCCTATATTTTTGTGTATTGCTATTTCAGATATCAGTCAAATGTGTGGAGATTTTCAATAAAATATTGTCATTTGAGGTGCAGTCATAACATTATAACAACAATGAATGTATTCAACATTATGTGTTAGGGTTCCATAGTTTTCATTTTGTTTTGAGCGCAACAATAGTGCATGTACTCCAACTATTTGTGGAAATGCCAATGAATGGTTCATGTTTGCCAATTGTTGTTGAATATGTCAATGAATACTTATAATAGTTACAGTTGTTCCAAGTATAAAAATCAGAGAAATTTGCATAGATTATTAGTTTATTTTGAAAGGGACAATTTCAGTATTAGAGCGTGATCTTGTCAACCTACAGGGAAAGTTAATTCAGTGATTTCTTATGCAAGCCAGTGGGAGAGAAATCAGGTATTATCAAAGAGAAAGAAGGGCTCAATCACCAAAAATAGAAGTCATGGAGGATAGGGAAAAGAGAGATGAAATGAATTCTTTGTAAGAAACTATCATTGGTGGTCAAAGGGATTTGGAAAGAACAATCCAAATGACGTTGAGAGAATCCATGGTAGGGTTAGTACAAGCTCTACAAAATATTAATCAGAATAAGGAAAATCAAGGAGAAGGAAGCTCTTCAGCTAATGAGAGGGCCTCTATCAATCCCCCTTCCAAGACTTTCCGAGCGAAATTCCTGCAAAAAGAACACCCAGAAGAGGTAGAGCCCCAACATCACATAGGTAATGATTTTGTAGCATATCATGCGGAATATGAAGGACTCGGCCTTGTAGTACAACAAGCATTGACTTTCCAAGAGTTTTGTGATCTAAGAATGAAGAATAGTATAGGGAGGGGAAGGAGAACTCAACAGGATCAGCCCCATAAAGATATCTAACAGGATTTGGGTAAGATTACAATTCCTACATATGATGGATCTAATAAATGTTCTGCCAGGTCTTGGTTGCAAAAACTGGACACCTACTTATCATTGAATCCAATGTATGAAGAAGAGGCAATCAAATTTGTTACCCTTCATTTGGAAGGAGTGGCACATGAGTGGTGGTATCATGGTATGGTCACCCAAGGGCATAGTTCCATTACCACATTGGAAGAATTCAGCCAAAGGTTGACAGAAAGATTTGGCATAATAGATACAAATATCCACTTCAGAGAGTTACCTCAGCTCAAACAATATGGGACAATGGACAGCTATATTGTTGAATTCCAAAGATTATCAGTAATGGTTCCTGATGTGACTGAAAGGGGACTTATTGTTCTATTTGTAGAGGGACTAATGGAACCACTAAAGGGTTTGGTAAAAGCGTTTGATCCTCTATCTTTGCAAGAAGCTATTTAGAGGGCTTTGAACTTAGAAACTTCAGCACCCAAGAATAAATATTTTACAAAGACACCACCTGTTGGGCAGAAAAAGACATCAACTTTTGAGAAGCAAAACAAACCATTTCAGTAAGGAGTTTCTCAGTAGAAAGAGCTACCACAGAAACCAAGTAAGGAGGTAGAGACCAGAAACAAGCTCAAGAGAAAGAAATTGTGTTTTACTTGCAAGGACCCATGGGAGCCTGGACACAAATGTCTTGGGCGAGGACAAGTGCATTACATAGAAGTGATATCAGATGCAGAATTGGAATCAAAGGAACCTGAATCAAAAATTGAAGAGAAAAAACCAGAACCAAAAGAAAGGAAGAAGAGGATATTTCAAGAGGCACCCTTGCTACACTTTTTGGCGCTCCTAGATATCACCCTTTCAGAGTTCATGGAGTTTTGCATGGGCACAAAATCACAGTAATAATTGATAGTGGGGCAACCCACAACTTTATAGATGAAGGGTTGGTAGCCAAAAGAGGTTTGAAGACAAAGGAATTTGATGGGTTCAATGTTATTGTGGCTGATGGCTATACTATCCCTTGCACCAAGAGAATTCAACAGTTGGATATCACACTTGGCAAGCACGGGGTGCGTGATGACTTCTATGTTGTGGGCATAGAAGAGACAAATATGGTATTAGGGGTGCAGTGGTTACATTCCCTTGGGGAATTCACTCATAATTATCAAACCATGGAGCTGAAATTCAAATTATATGGGAAAGAAGTGGTGCTTCAAGGCATTGCCAATGGAGCCCCTAGAGTTGTCATAGCCAAGAGGATGGAGAGATCAATTCGTAGAGGACAAGTAGCTTGGGCAGCCCATTGTTTGGTGAACACCATAGCTTCACCCACAGATAAGAAATCCTATCATGTGGATATCCAGTCTATTCAAGAACAAGCATGGCACAGTATTCAGTGGTTTACCTCCAGGATTGCCTCCTAATAGAGGATTTCAGCATATAATAGAATTGGAACTGGGTTCTAAGCCTGTGATGATTACACCCTACCACCATTCAAGAGGATACAAGGAAGAAATTGAAAAGGCTATCAAAGAGCTTTTGGAGATGGGCCACATTAGGCCTAGTTCTAGTCCCTTTGCATCATCAATAGTCCTTGTGAAGAAGGATGGTACTATGCAGATGTGTATTGACTACAAAGCTTTGAACAAGAAGACCATCAAAAACATGAACAATAAAACCATCAAAAACAGGTATCCCATTCCTAGGATTGATGAGTTAATTGACGAGTTGCATGGAGTTGCGTATTTTTCAAAGATCGATTTGAGATCAGGATATCATCAAATTCTTGTAAGGGACGAGGATGTGCAGAAAGCAACTTTCAGATGCCACTTTGTGCACTTTGAATTCTTGGTCATACCTTTTGGCTTGACAAATGCTCCAACTACTTTCCAGTTGTGTATGAATCATATTTTCAGTAAGCAATTGAGAAAAAATGTTTTAGTTTTCTTTTATGACACTATGATTTATAAGAAGACTTGGGAAGATCATTTGAGGCATTTGGATATAGTTCTAGGAATTTTAGAACAAAAAACTCTCTTTGCTAAGGAATCTAAATGTGAGTTTGGGATGACTGAAATTTTGTACTTGGGCCATGTCATTAACACTCAAGGAGTTCAGGTGGATCAACAAAAGATCCAAGATATTTTGGATTGGACTCCTACCACATTGACATAGTTGAGAGGTTTCCTTGGCCTCTGCAGTTATTACAAGAGGTTTCTTAAGGGCTTTTCCCAATTAGTAGTTCCATTAACAGAACTAACGAAGAAGGGAGCTTTCAGTTGGTCAGAATCGGCGCAACGAGCTTTTGACAAGCTCAAGGAAGTAATGAGTTTAAGTCATGTCTTAGTTGTTCCAAATTTTTCACTTCCATTTGTATTAGAATGTGATGCATCAAGAGAAGGAATTGGGGCAATTTTATTGTAGCAAGGGCATCCCATAGCTTTTAAGATTCAGAAACTCAAAGAGATAGAAAAAGGATTCTCGATCTATGACAAGAAGATGTTGGCCATAATGCATTCTTTGGCCAAATTTAGGCAATACCTAGAGTGTGGCAGATTCGTGGTTAAGACCGACCACAATAAACTGAAATTCTTCGTTGGCCAAAGAGATTTGAGTGATAGGCAACATAAATGGGTGAGTAAGCTTCAGGCTTATGATTTTGATATAGAGTATGTTAAGGGTAAAAATAATGTTGTAGTTGATGCCTTATCCAGAAAACCTACTCTATGCTCCATATCTAAAATCTCTATGATTGGAAGGTTACTATCATAGCAGAGTATGCAAAGAATGTTTTTACTATTGATATCCTTGAGGACAAAATACAGGATGACATATATAAGGTGATAGATGACCTCATCCTTTACAAGGATAGAATTTATCTCATCCCAGAATCAAAAGTGAAGAATAATGTCTTGAGAGCAGTACATGATACACCATTGGCTTTCACCCAGTGCATTTTAAGACATATAAGCTAATTAGGGAGAGATTTTTCCGGAAAGGCCTCAAGGGAGAGGTCCTCCAATACATCAGAGAGTGTATTGTCCTACCAACAGAACAAAAAGAACAGGTATTTCCAGAAGGTTTGTTGCAGCCCTTACCGATTCCAAATCAAAAAATGGGAGAGCATCTGTACGGATTTCATCACTGGTCTTCTAAAATTTTTGGGCAAGAGTTGTATATGTGTTGTAGTTGAAAGGCTTACTAAATAGTACATAGGTTCACTTCTTTGTTGTTACATCTGAGTTTAAGGCACCACAAGTGGTTGATTTGTTTTTCAAAGAGATATTCAAGCTTCATGGGTTGCTTAAGAATATAGTAAGCGACAAGGACAAAAGGTTCCTTAGTTTATTTTGGTAGGAGCTCTTTCATTTGACAGGAACCGAGTTGACTCCTAGTACCAATTACCACCCTCAAACAAATGGACAAATAGAGATTGTGAATAAGTGGATTGAGGGATATTTGAGGAACTATGTAGTAGGACAGCAAACAACTTGGATCAAATGGCTCTATATGGGGAAGCATTGCTACAACACCTCACACCATATATCAATTGGTATGACTCCTTTCAAAGCCTTATATGGTTACGATGCTCTTTCTTTTGTGGACTTGGTCATCACAAACAATAGAGTGCCAAGGGCAAGAGAGTTGGTCACACAAAGTCAAGAAATATTGGAGTCACTCAAAAAAAAACCTCCAACAAACACAGAATCAGTAGAAGTTATATGCAGACCAGACACCGTATTGAGAGAAAATTTTGAGGTTGGAGACATGGTCTTCTTGAGATTGTAGCCCTATAGACAATCCTCTCTCAAGAAAAGTGGAGCTGAGAAGCTCAAGCCCTACTTTTATGGGCCTTATAGGATCAAACGAAAGATTGGGAAGGTTGCTTATGAGCTTGAGTTGCCAGAACACAACAAGATTCATAACGTATTTCATATTTCATGCCCCAAAAGGGCATAGGGACAACACATCACACCTTCACCTGAGTTACCCCCTTTGGATGATGAAGGCAAATTGATCTTGGTTCCGGAAGCCATCGTGGATATTAGGGTGAAGAAACTAAGAAGCAAGAGCTTAACGGATACTTAGTGCGTTGGAAGGATTTCCCACCAAAAGACACTACATGGGAAGGTGCAATGATTCTTGAGCATCCTAATTTGCAATTGCTTGAGGGCAAGCAATTCAGGGAAGGACGGACTGTCATGTCCCCTTTTCCGAATTAATCTAATCAGAGGACCCGCATAGACTATTCCTTATTTCCCGTGGACTAAGGGATAAATTTAGGGAAATGATATAATAATAATATCTTAAGTGGTCCTAAGTCACCTCAATTTTTATAACATGGTAAAATGACACTTATGTATCATTTTTATAAAGGGGGGCCAAAATGTAATATTTTATTAAAGTGTTTTAAACACTTTTAGGGTTGGAATTAAAATGAGTTGGGCTAAAAAGGAAAGAGTATTATCCATTGTCTATTGAAATCAAACCCTTTTTTCAGAGTGTGAGCAATTGTGTTCATCTTCTCACCCAAGGACAAAAACCCTTTAATGTTCCACATTGGAGGACAAAACCCCTCTTGTGCATTTGTGGTGATTCCATCCAGGGATCGCATTTGTGCCGAAAGATTGAAGTTTATTTCATATTCAGTTTGCTACAGTACTTCTGTACCGTTGCTGCGGTGGCGCTACAGTGCCCCCGTCATTATGATAAGTATTTATTTCAGTTTGGTAACATTTTAGCTTGGTTTGTAGGGAAAGATTGTCGGTGTGAGCATTCAGAATTTGTGTGTGCATCCACTCATTGATTGATATCTATAAAGGAGTTTGCCGTCCTATATTTCTGTGTATTACTATTTCAGATATCAGTCAAATGTCTATTGAAATTTTCAATAAAATATTGTCATTTGAGGTGCAGTCATAGCATTATAACAGCAATGAATGTTTTCACCATTATGTGTTAGAGTTCCATAGTTTACTATGTATGCCAACTGTTTGTGGAAATGTCAATGAATGGTTCATGTTTGCCAATTGTTTGTGAATATGTTGATGAATACTTGTAACAGTTACAGTTCTTCCTAAGTATAACAATAAGAGAAATTTGCATAGATTATTGGTTTATTTTAAAAGTGTCATTTCAATTAACCACATAATATGCATGAAAAGAACAAAATAATCATAAAACACTACTGATAATTTATATAATGACAACCAAATACCAAATGACACGTCACAAATGCCATGATAAATATTAAATTTGATTATTACATAAATATTAGTATTCAATATTCATCATATTCAGTATATTGCTCTTAATTGAGAGCATTGACATCAACATCATGATGAAATATCAAACATAAATGAGAAAAGAGACATAAGGATGCAATGAAATGAATGAGAGGTAAGTGTTTTGCTTTTGTCTTATGTTGTCCTTTTGAATTTTTGGGGTTTCATAGTGTTTATTTAATTTGTTTGGGTCACTTTATGTTTGAATGCTGAAAAAAATAGTAAAAGGAAATTCAAGAACCTGTTTTTCCCCCTGGATATGCCTAGGATACGTCCCAGACAGTCTAGATGTACCCAGATCAGACATCTCCAGACCATCCAGGATGTATCCACAAGTATATCAATAAAGTGGATATGTACCGTACCCTTATCTCCTCCGGCCCATCCAAGACATATCGTAGATATATATGCAAGCATATTGACATCGTATCCATACTTGATATGTGTCGTACCCTTACATAGCCCTCCAAGATGGCTATCTGCCACTTAGTATATATGCTTTTTGCTTTCCATAAATTTTAGATCTTCAAAATTTGATACAGAATATAGGATAAGTGTGAGTTGTATAGCCAAAAGACGATATAAACTATCCAAGGAGCAAGTACACAAGTCACTCATCATAAATAAAATTTCAGTAAGGAGAGAATGCACCAAGGAAATCGCAATCGGTAATTTAAATAAGCCAACTCATGTAACACTATATGTCCTCGCCAAACAATGGGCATTTCAAAGGGAAACAAGTGTCACCTGCAAATGGAAAGTATGCATTGCCCCTATCATACGGACATCGCTAGATAATTCAATAATACAGTGCCCATCTCTTCTACATGGCACCAACTTTTCAAATACCACACGTAAGTACCAATGTTACATCCCAAATGTAAGGACTATTTCTGTTTAATTAAGATGCTGGATGAAAAATTGTCACATTGTGCGTAGATATGTGCAGTGTAATGCGCTGTAGTGAGGTTATGAATCTAAGTTAGAACTTATCAGAGATAGCTACATTAGAGTTGTAAGATATCGGAATCAATCAAAGACCTCTAATATTTAATTTGTACAAATTTTAGATTTACACTAAAAAAGACTATTAAGATAAGGTCTAGCAATTGTCATAATGTTTGAATCTGAAACTGTAAGGATTAGTTGCACAATTACATGACAAGATGCTTAACTATCAAGAATTTGAGAGGCTATTCTATGGTGCCCCTCAATATTTAAAAGTTGTACAAGACATTTTAGATTTAATAAAATCTTAACATTATTAGATACGATTATTTATTGATCATCTGTTTGGAGTGGAACACCTGATGAACAGAAATAAGCTAGCATGAACCCTCTCCCGACCACCGCCACCCCGCAAAATTCAACAACAAACCTAGAGATTTTGACGATAAAGATGCATCTTTGGCAGGGAAATCAACAGTGCGCCCAAGCTTAGACCGTCGAGATTTACCTTCTTTTCTCGCAAATAACGAAAATACTTGTATCATTGAAAGTATTTGAAGCACGAAGCAAAAGAGAAAGTGCAGGATCTTCTACTTTTCTTGATCAAGGGTAAGTAACCTGTTATGTCAGTTGTTTGCATGAGATTGCACTTTTTTTGTCGGACGACGTTACTTCAATCGAAATATTTGAAATCCATTTTGCACGTTTTCAACATGGATTCACAGGGAGGGTGGAGGGTTGTAAACTTACCTCTACAGAGTATTTTTCAAGTCCCCAGATGAATTGTCTTGCAACTTCTTTCACTGGTACCTTCTACTTTTTGAAATTCATTCATTTCAACCAAGACATTGAGCAGATTCAACTCCGATAGGAATCTGACGAGAACCTCGACATAGGAAAGTACTTACATTCCCCTCCACACCCCTGATATTGTAATTATCCGCAAACTGGCAACAACATAGGACAGGATTATCATTTTTCTTGTGTCTTTTGATATTTTCCTTACAAAATGCAAGTAACCATTTTCTTCTAAATGAATGATAGATAATTTGCTTAGGAAAGCTATTTGGGAAGCTCAGCTACGCAGGTGTGAAAACATCCAAAAATGTACAAGGATACAGACATTTTGTTAAGTCGAATTTCAAGTACTAGAGATGTTTCAACGATATCCAAGACCATTTCATTTGACAAGAAGATATAAAACAATTTACTCATTTGATTTATATGCTTGCCTACTACCATTGCACACACAAATTAATATGAATTTTATGTAGTATGAGAATGTGCATTCCATCTTTGTTCACAACTTGGACTGAATGCATCACTTTTTATAGTTTTTTCCTAAATTGATTAAACTAGCCCCTAGCTTATCCTCATCGTCGAATGCGTTCCATGTTACGGGTAGAAAGTCCTCCCACCTCAGACATGCCCCTAGTGAAAATTGGACTGAACTTCTTGTCATAACGCTATCCTACATTGTTTGTCCTAGCCCGTAGCTTTCCTCATCACTAATTGCTTTCATCTTAAGATAATCCCCTGCCAATATGCAGAATGCCCCCTTTACAATTACTTCAGAAATCTGGTAGCTTCCGACTTGCATGTTCCTCATGCCATAAACCTAGTGCTCTGCCCATGTTGTTCTGCAACTGATCCTCGTTCTTTATTGAAGGCATTAGTAAAGGTAACATGGCGAATGCAACCACCTCAGTAGAGAAGATTCCCAGATAGTTCATGGAAATTGCTAAGGTGAAGCTCCTGTCCCACACTCCAGTATAATGTTTGGATTCAAACTCATGCCACATTAGCAAATAGGAAAACCTAACCAACATTGATGTTCCATCAATACCACCGAGAACATGTACAATTTCAGTAGAATTATGTCACCTAGGCTTATTGAAATCCATGGGCATTAAGACATCCTTTCGTAGAGGCTCATCATCACCACACTGATCAACCTCACAAATCATTGTGTAATGTCCCCTTTCTATAATATCCCCTTTTCCTACGCCAAATGCCCAAGGGCCAAGTCGAGTCCAAACCGTGGTCAAACCCAGGGGGCTATGGACACTGGAAGTTTTTGGGAAGGCACCCCGTGGTTTTAATAGTCCCAGTTTTGCGTTTGGGGGTCACTTTTGGACCATGACAATTCATAAAGGGGAAAAAGTAACTTATATTTCCTCTTATTTTATCGGCCCCCTCCGTGGAATGAAATGTGCCTAAGGTCTATTGGGGAATCGTTTGTCGATGTGAATGTATATAAGGAGCCGAGGACAGAAAGAAAAGGGAACTTTTTGTCGCATACATTTTATAGACTTCTTTCACGTGCAGTTGCTGCTGTTGTGCAGATCTATAGCTTGTGGAGTCAAATCCCACAAGGACCCTAGCTTTGGTGGTGAGAGACCCGTCCCTAGCTAGCAGGGCATTCTTTGGTAGTGAGAGATCTACCCCTAGTTTATCATTTTGGAGCTGCTTTCAAGGTTGTGTGGTAGAGACATTATCAAAGGTTTAAGAGGAAGGATTTTGAGGGATTTGGAGGGGCATTTGGGGAAGATCAATCAGAGGGGCTCCAAATTAGATTCACGGAAACCATTTGGGTTGGGTGTGGCAGCACATTGAAGGCGCCTCCATCATTTCCGACCCCATTCCAAGTGAGGGCGAGCTTACAACCTTTATTTGGGGGTTTTCTAGTCGCATGTTTTCATATCCGAAAGTGGAACTATTACTGCCTATATCTGTTAATGTTATTTCCAAAGACCCTTTTTATTGCTCTTGTATTTAGAGGGTTAGGAAACCTTTGAAGTTTCCAAGCTGTCCTAGGGCATTCTGTAATTTTTCTGGCAGCAATATAATTTGTGTAAAATTCCAAAAACAGTTTTCATAGTGTCCTCTATTATTATTGTTGCAAGCTTTCCTCAAATTTTCATGCACTTCGTGTGGAAAATATTTTGTGTGATATCAATCTAATACCATTCTGTTGTCCTTAGCTGGACATTTCTGCAGTAAAAATTAGTATTTTTCTTTGCTGCAATTTTCATATATTTTGTGCATTTTTAAGTAGTATCCCATAAGGGATATTTCAAAAAGTCTCATTGTCGTTTGTCTTTTGATAAAAAAGCATGCAGTGGTTAAATGAGAGAGAACTAGGGGAAAAAAGAGAAGATTCTCCAAGTTAAATTACACTCAACTTGAACTAAAGTCTAATGCATGACCTAGAGTGATAATTGCAATGTAAGATGATGGTGTGTCTCGATAAGTAAACTGAGTGTTAAAAACTTATCCAGGTCACTCAAAACATGATTTCAAAATACAATTAAGTGAAATTGAATATTTAATCACACACAACTAAGTGCATAATAAAATACACTAGCACCCATATTAAGACTAATTGTGAAAATCATGGAAGGAGGGGGAAATTGCATGCCATCCCCTGTATTAACAGCTTTCTTAAATTAAATCACATACCACTGAAGAGCTAGAGTAAAGATTGCAATGAATGACCTGAAACTGGAAGTGATTTCACCAAACCCAAGCTGCTGCATTCGAATTTGTGGAGGATAAAATTCGCAAAAAAAATGTTACTACAAAAATCAGCCATAGAATTGGGGAGAGTGTTGGATTCAATTGAATATATTCAGCAAAACTTTCAGAAAATAGACTTCCGATATGTCCCAAGCTATATTGCCAGGAAACGGGTACGAGTACGGGTCTGAAATGCGGAAACATCAATTTTCAAAAAATCCTTGGGTACGAAACATTACGGAAACCTCTGTACAATATATTATAAAAAAAATTAAAAAATAAATTTATATATATATGCATAGTACTCATTTCAAAATTTTGGTCCATGGACCATAAGAGATAAAGCACTCAAAATATTTTGTATTCACCGAAGTTCTAAAGATTCATCATTCAACATGGTTACAATTTCAATGTTTCATATATACATGATTATAATCTAGATTCTAGAATATATCATCTAGATTTTCTTTTAGTTTGTTTGATCATCATCCGAGAACAGATTATTGGTTGGCAAACATTTTCTCAAGCAACGGTTTTACTATCCATATACATTTCAACAGAGATCCTACTAGTCACTAATCTAAATGTAACTAAGAGGTTAACAATGAGAATTTGTCCTAGATGCTGACACAGTAAGTTTTGCGACTCACTTGGCACTTAACAGTAAGACTAGCTATTTACTTGGCACTTAATAATAATATTTTCCGCTCTATGAGGAAATTGAAAAATATACAAGCGTTAATATCTCATCTATTCTTCTTTTACTTGCTCCATAGCATTTTGAAAATCCATCTGGTAGTGTTGGGAGATTTTGTTCTCCATTGGTGCAAGTAATCTGAACATTTTGGAAAAGATAAGAAGACTAGGTTACAGCCCTTGGCAATATTTTGCCATTTAAACAAGAAATTGTTTCAGAAAATCCAAGATAGACTGCCTTAAATCCATTACTATATTTTGTCGTGAGAATAAAAATAAATTGTTTCTTAAAATAATAAAATAAGACTATTAATATAACAAGAATAACTGAAGTAAACATACAGGAAACGTACTGGAAATGTCCCAGAAATGTCGGGTTTCTGGAATGTTTCCGACACATTTTGTAACCGCTTCCATACCGGAAACGTTTCAAGCAGGGTACAGGGGACTGGGGGACATTTCCTGGCAGCATAGTTTCCCCGTCCCAATGAACCAAAATTGGGGGGCTGATGCTTTGGCAAATTGGGCGTTGGACAAATCTGATATAGCCTATTCTGGTCTCCCCCCACGTTGGGGATCATCCCAAACTAGGGATGTTATCTACTCTCTTCTTTCTTTAGATGATACCAAGATTTGGAATCTTTAATTGCTTGACGAATGTGCATATGTGGATGGTGATGTATTTCTTGCTTAGTTGTTGTTGGAATGTTAGAGTTCTGCACTACACCTCTTAGGCAAGGTACTATGTCTATAGTGTGTATGTTTGGAAAATCAGACAATGTAACTTTGTCATCTACTCTTGAATAAAATAGCTTCTTTTTAAAATTAAAAAAACTGAGTCATAGAAATCGTTATTAAATTTGACTTTAAAAAAAAAGTATGTTTATATTTTAGATTACATATTCAAAAAAGAAAGAATGAATTTCAATGAATTTTTAATGACGTCAAATTTTAATGAATTTTAACGATTGTGAAAAAAATATAAGTGGTATTTGTTATTTGGCAAATTTTGATATTTTGACATAAAATTTGCTGAATGTGGTTACTTTAGGACCAAACCAGAACGTCAAAATCAAAATCAACAAAATCCCTCCAACTAAGAATGGTGTTGGTGTAACAACAAACAGACAAGTGCTCAGTAACAAATGCACGATAAGGTGCAAAAGAAACAAACACCAAACATCAGGTGCTGGTGTAACAAAGCTAGACAAGTGCTTTGCAACAAGTGCACAGGTATGTGTAAAAGAAGCAAACACCAAATGTCACAACAATGCTAAGGATACTAAACTTGAATTATGCAGAGGTGAAGAAAATCTGCCACCAGTGCAACAAAAGTTCAAACCCTGTCAAAATTGAGCTACTCTGCATTGTGCTCTGATACCATGTCTAAACTAATATCTTCTGCACATACACACAGATTTTAAAACCTAACAAAACTGGCTCATAAAAGACAACTCATAGTTTGGTACAAAATTGCACCCGCAGAATAATTGCATTTTTACTCTTAAATTGATTTACAAATCTGACTCTCTAGTTCACAAAATAAAAAGCCTCAATGCCTTGTTATAGAAAACTGCATGAGGTGGTTAAGTGAGACAAAGGCCAAAACTAGAAGATTCTCGAAATCAATCTTTCATTCAATTTGGACTAAAGTCTAATGCATGACCTAGAGTAATAATTACATTGTATTATGGTGGCGAGTCTAGATAAGCCAACTGAGTCTTAAAAACATATCTGGAAGATCACACAAAATGTGTTTTTGAATACAATTAAGTGCATATTTAATCACACGCAATTGAAGTGCATAATTAAAATATGCTAACATACTCCTAAATGAAATGTATTTAAATATTCCAAAACTTATGTCCGAGGACCGACTACATTAAAAATATGTTTCTGGCACTATAATTTTCCATTCAATTGTGTAGATCCAATGGTAGACATAATGATTGGTAATTTGGTTCTATCTTCTATGCTATAGCAAATAACCCTATTTGTTTTACTAATATAAACCAGGATTATTGTCCATCAATGACTCCAAGTATCTTCTCCGGCCTATGTCCAGTATTAAGTGTATATTTAATTACAAACAAAACATGTTTTAGAATAAAATTAAGTGCATATCTAATTACACGCAATTTAAATGCAGAATTAAAATATGCTAACATTCTCCTAAATGAAAAGTATTTAAATGGTCCAAAACTTATGTCCAATTTCAATAAAAATGTTTCTGGTACTATAATTTGCCATTCAATTGCGTAGACCCAATGTTAGACATAATGATTCGTTCTTTCTCCTATGCTATAGCAAAAACCCAAATTGTTTTACTAATATAAACCAGGATTATTGTCCATCAACAACACTCAAGTGTCTTCTTCTGCCTATCTCACTCATCTGATGCTTATGTATTGTTATCAAACAGTACTCTTAACAAACAAGGACTTCCCAGATCATATTGGAATATTTTTCTATCCATGGATTCTTCTACACATAAAAGAGGGAAGACTGACTTATAGGTTAGGAAATCTCCCATCCATATTATTAAGGTGCCACAAATAACTACTCACGCTCCTAGCATAAGTTATAGTTCAATACAAAGAAAAAATCCAGTAAGGTGAACACAACATTATATAAATGTGTTTCTGTCAGCAAAATGATTGACTGAGCTACTAGTAATATAGACCTCAATAGAAAGCACCCCATCCCAAATCAGTTCTGAATAAGACCTTAGAATAAGTCCTCTAAGGAAGTTGTTAAAAATGAACTCCATGCATATGTACTTTAGCTACAGTGGCCTTCACAATGCACCTCAGTGGGATATACAAGAAGATGATAAAAAGATCCATGCACAAAACAGCTGATGTCAGTTCTGCTTTTTAGATGATCAAATTTCACAATGTAAGGAATTATAGGCTATTGGCTACGAGGATAGCCACTTTTCCTTTCACATGGTTGGTGTATTCATGGAGTGTACTATATGTAAGCAAATTACCAGCACAGAAGCAGAATAGGATTTCAATTCATGTCCAGTGATTATATATTGATGGAAGTGTCCGATTTGAAAAAACATTGCATACCACTAGGAACCCTAGAAGGAAAGATGAACCCATTCTATCACCCTACCAAAGTTGGGTAGGGATTTTTTAAACTTCAATCACAAACAATAGACACGCTTCCTTGTTACCATACCCATTTGTTTAGCACGTATTGTTTCATAGTGAGGTTTATTAATCTACCTTCTAAAGCTCATAAATAATAATAATTTCTCCCTCTTCTGTGCTTACAGGATGAGGAATCTTCTACTCACCTTTTTTTTGTAATGTCCCCAAAAGGACTCTTATTACCCCAGATTGGATTTTAGACAAACCCCAACCTCAAATGTAATTTATAGAAATTATGATAAAATATAAAATGCAGATCTGAATATTCTAAGGAAATGGCGACTTGCATGAGATATAAAAATCAGTTCAAACTAAAGTGAAACAACTGAATATTCAATGAAATCAACCCAACATATTTTATAAAGATAAAATCAAGAGCTAAATACCATTTCTGACCTCAAAAACAGGCTGTAATTATTTTATATAGTTCCGCAGATAAATTGCCTCAGACACAGCTGAAAGTGGCCTTTCCCCAACACCAAAATTTCTGAAAATTTAATGATTTGATTTATAAAAATCATAAGCGATATCAACAACTGAAACAGCCCCAAAAACAGCCACAAAGAACCATATAACAGCTCCTTAGGTGGTCGCTCCACCTAGGAAAGAATGGTGAATATAACCACAATTTTCTCTTTCAAACCCTTGACCAAAATCTGCAAAGTACAGCCCTCAAAATGCTTGGAAAACTACTGGAAAACACTTGAAAAAGACTATTAACTCAGTGATTTGCAATGGAAACCCCAGGGTGGAGAATCCTCTCAACTAGGAGAAGGGTTTTCATCCTTCTACTGGACTCTTGGAGGGTTTTCGTCCTCAAGAGTAAATCTCTACGGGTTTTTATCCTTAGAAGATTGAATATGCAAGCTCAAGGCTTAACATACAAACCATATTTCATAACATAGACAAGTGGTGATCTCCTCAAGCTAGTCGACTTGCTTATATAGAGCTAATGTACCAACTTGCTTCCCTTAACATCCAATCAAAGTTTTCCTCATTTAATGTCTTTCCCACTTGCTTTTATCTCCTAAGGAGGTCGCATTTTCCCTTGAAAAAATAAACATTGTCAAAAGCCTTTGTCCTTTTTTCTATTTTTATTTTATTATTAAGACTGTAATAACTTTATTACAAGTGCCTTTATAATATTTTCTTTTTTTCTTTTTATTTGCACTTTATAATAAATTATTATGACTTAAGTTCCCCTTGTGCTCATCCCTTAGTTATTGGGGAGACAAAATGGCCTAAGGGTCTTCGTCCGAGAAGGGGATATTACAATCCTCCCTTCCCAAAATTGCTTTCCTTCAATCAATTCCAAACTCGTTTGTCCAAGTTCCATGCACAAGAGACAAAATATGTTGAAGTGATCCAAAAACCCGGCGCTTGTACCTGTCAAGTGGGCTAAATCTTGCAACCATCTACCACTCTCAAGATGATCATATATACAAGGTTGCATCCAAGGTATCACATACTTCAGATTGCAGATTTCATATTCTATTTCATCATTTTTCCCTAAACAAATCTGAATATGCAATAATATATATGATATTATCTCACTTGTCCCATGCCTTGTGATGTCTCCAAGATCAACAATGGGTTGAATTATTTCATGAGACAATTGTTGCGATAACATGCTCCTTTCTTCACCATCCTTATCCTGTGCAATCTACTCTTCTTGGATTGATCTTTCCATGCTCTTAGATGTCACAATTTGCGGAATACCATCCCTCATGCCTTGCTGCCCACTAGTTGATTAAGTCTTTCGCTTCCAAAATGATCCCTTTTTCTTTTGGGTTGAAACATCTTGTTCAATTTTGCATTCCTCGTCGCCTTCCCCACAAATATTTTGTTCAATGGAAGTCATACCTTTTTTTCTAGAAGCTTCTTCTTCTTCACTTGGTTGTAGATCTGATTTGTCCTCCTTCAAGGCTGTAGACTCCACGGCTTCATTTCCTTGCTTACCCTTGCCATCTTGCACATCAAATCGAAATCTGCAAGTGAAGCAATGGATTCAAACCCTTGGGTCTTCAACATCTAGTGCCACCATTTATGTGCTACTCCATCCATGTATTGAGGGATGAGCGTGAAGGCATCATCCTAAAACATAGGATTACAACACACAAATGTCTCAAATTCCTTCAACCACGATCTAGAAGATATTTCATTAGTGCCATCAAAAAATGGAACTTGGTTCCATTTCATTTTTTTCTTGCTTGCATTCAGATTTAATTTCTATTTTTTTCTTTTCCTCGCAGGCTGGGAGGATACACTGCTCTGATACCACTGTAATGTCCCCAAAAGGAATCTTCTTACCCCAGATTCGAGTTTAGACAACCCCAACCTCAAAATGCAATTTATAGAAATTATGATAAAATATAAAATGCCGATCTGAATATTCTAAGGAAATGGTGACTTGCATGAGGTATAAAAATCAGTTCAAACTAAAGTGAAACAACTAAATATTCAATGGAATCAACTCAGCATATTTTATGAAAATAAAATCAAGCGATAAATACCATTTCTGACCTCAAAAACAGGTTGTAATTATTTTATATAATTCCGCAGATAAGTGCCTCAGACACAACTGAAAGTGGCCCTTGCCCAACACCAAATATTCTAAACATTAGATGATCTAATTTAGAAAAAATCAGAAGAAATATCAGCAACTGAAACAGCCCCAAAAATAGCCACAAAGCACCATATAACAACTCCTTAGGTGGTCGCTCCACCTGGGAAGAAATGGTGAATATAACCACAATATTCTCTTTCAAACCCTTGACCAAAATCTACAAAGTACAACCCTCAAAATGCTTGGAAAACTACTAGAAAACACTTGAAAAAGACTACTAACTCAGTTATCTGCAATGGAAACCCCAGGGTGGAGTATCTCCTCAACTAAGAGAAGGGTTTTCGTCCTTCTATTAGACTCTTGGAAGGTTTTTGTCTTCGAGAGTAAATCTCTAAGGGTTATCGTCCTTAGAAGATTGAAGATGCAACCTCAAAGCTCAAAGCTTAGCATACAAATCACATTTCATAAAATAGACAAGTGGTGATCTATTCAAACCAGTCGACTTGCTTATATAGAGCTGATGGACCAACTTGCCTCCCTTAACATCCAATCATATTTTTCCTCCTTATTTAATGCCTTTACCACTTGCTTTTATCTCCTAAGGAGGTCGCATTTTCCCTTGAATAAATAAAACATTAGCAAAAGCCTTTTTCCTTCTTTCTATTTTTATTTTATTATTAAGTCTATAATAACTTTATTATAAGTGCCTTTATAATATTTTCTTTTTTTCTTTTTATTTGCACTTTATAATAAATTATTATGACTTAAGTTCCCTTTGTGCTCATCCCTTAGCCGTCGGGGAGACAAAATGGGCTAATGGTCTTCATCCGAGAAGGGGATATTACATTTTTCCTCTGCCCTTGGGTTGTTAATATTCGGCAACAACTTGCGACTCTCTTCAATCAGAGGTGGAACAATTTTGAATCCATTGAACAGGTTGTCAAAGAGTGGCCGAGGATGCTTCCTACAAGACAAAGGCTTCTTCTTGTATTGTGGAGTGGGATCTCTCTTCTTCTTTGGAATGCATGGAAAGAAAGAAACAATTGACTTTTTCGGCAAAGTAGCAAAGATGGCTCTTATATATAGGTAAAAACAAAAGTAAATATTGTTGAAACTCTCAAACATAAGATATCTTTACCTAGCACCCTTTCTATGGAATAGAAACATATCTATACTCAGCTATCTCTTGAACTAGGAGAAGCCACTTTACCCCGTTTTCAAATTAACAAGGAAAGAAAGAGAGACGCTCAAGTCAAGGCCCCTCCCTCAGGTTATGAACAGTTGAACACGAGTGGTGCTTCTAGAGGTAATCCTGGCAAGGCTGTTATGGGAGCCATTGGTAGAAACCATGAGGGTGACGTGCAATTCTTTTTTGCTGTAAATATGGGTGTTACTACCAATAGTATCGTAGAGATGAAAGCAATCCACAAAGGTATGCAATAGGCTGTAAAGAGTGGCTGGCTGAAAATTCAAATTAGATCAGACTCTCAAGTTGCTAACAAGGTATTATCTCATAGAAGTTCCACTCTTCCACCAAAGTGGCAAATCTTCAAAGAAGTTTGGAAGATTAAAAAATTGCAGGAAAAATTTTCGTGAAGTGCAATTTGTTCACATTCCCCGGGATAGAAATAAAATTGCTGATGGTTTAGCCAATTGGGCTCTTGATAATCAGGATCTCCTATGCTATGGCTTGCCTCCTATATGGTGGTCCAACCAGCTCCAAGACGACATCAGATACATTCTCAACCTTGAATCCTCACTATAATGATTGTAATTGCCTTTGTGTTGTATAGTGCTACTGCTTGGACCAATAGTTTCCAAGCTTGGCATAGCCATATATGTAAATTTGATTACCATCTAATATAAAGTCTTTGTTTTTTTTTAAATAGTAAAAATAATAATTTCTCCCTCACCTAACCAAACTTCCTAAAATATGCAATGAGTAAACTGTAAAAGCAATCCTAGTCAACAAAAAGCATTTACGTCAAACTAATTATAAATCCTCTTATTTCATGTGTTAGTATGCAGTCACACTACCCCACAGGCATTCCTTGTCCCCTGTTCATCTTAGATGATTAAGCAATTACGTTTGAAATAAAAAAAATTTAATCATGGTCCACAACATTTCATTTATAGATGGATTGTGATGACAATCTTTCCTCCACAAGAAGAAACTTAAAAATCTTAAACACCCATACGTACAGAGATGGTCTTTATCAAACTTTTTGCAGAGCTAGAAATTAAATAGTTATCAGGGATTCAATTCGTGGAGTTCTAAATCAGCAGTTTTTGAAGCATAACACCACAAACCAACCCGAATAAAAAATAGAAATACAAAGAATGAAAGTCAATGCCACTACAAAAACTCAATGTTCTCGAAGTAAATATGCACCTTTCAATTTGTCAATTAAAATTATAACTTTGCGAAGGAGGGAGGGGGAGAGAGGGGGAGAGAGAGAGAAAGAGAGAAAGAACCTTGAGTGGCGTTTCAGCCTTGGATTCTGTATCGCATATGTGCTCCTTTACAAGTTTTACCACTATATTGTGAAGATCCTCTTTCTTCAGGAGACATGTTGCTTGAACAGGAAGAATACGATGGCACCACCTGAGATAGAAAAAATTGACAGTAAAGCAATACAATAATTAATTACATAATATCCCAGTGGCAAAAAGTAACATGCATGGTTTACAAGATGGTAAAGAGGTAGTTTTATCAGAAGAGATTCAAGACGAATGATAAACGCAGATAGAAATAAACAATAAACATCATGAAATGGGGCTGAAAATAATTAATTTCATTGATACAGCTTTCCTGCAGAAATTCATACCATTACAGAGTCTCCTCCAAGTTCTCACGGATACATAAATACATATTTACTAAGTTATCAGGAAACAGAAATTGATCCAAAGTATGGAAACACCAACTTCGAAACAAAATGGCATGGAAACATCCATACGATAAATTATCAAAAAATATAAATATATATTAAAAAATGCATAGTACTCATTTTTAGACATAGAAGATGAAACACTTGAAAAATATAGTATTCATGAAAATTCAAAACATTCAACATACTTAAACTTTCAAATATTTAAGTGACATCATGTTTTACAGGTTCAAATATGTAAATGTAAATAAACTCAAATTAGTTCACTATGTGTGGAATAATCTAGATAAATCGTCAAGATTCTCCTCAATATCAGTATCTAAATTACTGCTCCCCCGAACCCGCCAATGTCTGCCACTAAAAGTCTGGAATGCAAAGAGAAAAAACTGTTCTGTTCTACCTTCTTTGACTTGATTTTTACTTTTGTTAACGTTTTTAGCTTTTTAGTTTTTGGCATAGTTAACTATGGTAAGCAGGTGGGTTTAGGGTAGGTGAGCTTAGTTTTAGGGTTTCTTTTTTTTGTGTAAGGTATTTTTTTTAATCAGGGGCGTTTCTGTTTGGCATTTCACCCCCAACACCTGTCCTAGGAAACGCCCAGTGCAGGGGGGCATTTCTTGCAACATAGCATATTTATTGACTTGTAATTGTGTGTGAACTTTCATCTCTCAAGTGTCCATTCACATTGGAAGTGAGTTATCACCTTCCAATCCTATGACTCAGCACTTTACTTGTAATCACTTTCAATTTTCAAATAGATCAAACTACTGAAAGCACGCCCACATAACTTGTGCTCACTGATGTGCCCTTTAGTTGCTTCCAGAAATCTGTGAATGATCCAAGCCCATTATTTACAGCACCACTTTAACCTATAAAAAAATGTTACTTTAGTTCACAGGAGTATGTCTACACAGGTTATGTCTGCAGAGTACCCTATGCGAATTCCAAAACTTGGGTATAAGGGTATATGGGTGCTATGTTCGATACATTGAAATAATAAATAGAAAATTAAAAATATACAAACATCCAAGCATTACAAAATCCAACAGGGTATTAACATCTTTAAAATTATAGGAGCAACAATAATAGATATTGAACAATGAACACATTAGATTTTAGAAATTTAGTATTAGATTTTATCAGTGTCATATATATCAAATGTAAAAATGCAGTGGAACTTTAGATTCAAACTCCCATAAGTTACAAAGCCTGGGAATTGTTACCAACAGAAATGTATATCTTGGAAGAGAAGAAAAGACTAGGCATCTGACGTGTCTTTGTGAAGAGAGACCTCATCATCATGATCTTCTTTTCGAGCTCTGCACTATCAAGTGCTAATGGATTATTGTTAACAGTAAACTTAGATAACCCATATATGGTAGTCTCCCCCTATGATAACTGTCCTCAAAGTGTCATCACCTAGAAGTCCCCTCTCAGTAGACCGAATTCTGACATGACATTAACCAAAGACTGCTAGTCAATGAAAAGTAAAACCAATTTCTTTGTTATATTTGGTATAAACAGTTATTATTCACAATGAGAATAAAACTATGCATGCTCCAATTCTTCTCACAAGCAGAGGAACTTACCACCTGAAAAGGAAGGTATATGAAAAACAGTTGATGCTTTACTGGATTCTGTATCACAAACTCAAGTCATCAACAAACAAAGGAAACAAATTGGTTGTGAATGGTAAACAACTGCTCTCCACAATCAATACCTTCTTCATAGGCTACATAAAAGCAATTGCAACCTTTGCATCACTAAATGGAACCCTCTACCACCTCAAATATACTACACAAAGTGCCATTTTGTAGAGCTGCATTGAGACAATTCCAAGTATAATAGTTTTTCACCTGCATCTACTCATGATATTTGGATCCCTTCTATCTAAATGTGTTTTAAACCACCTACACGTGGAACCAATGTTATTATAAATATCTCCCAAACAAGGAGAATGTGTATGCAGAGTGGATGACATCTACTATGGCCTCAACAGCTTGAGCAATAAATTTCACCTCATATCAAAATTCATCATCCAATTTTAACTCTTTGACCTCCAAGCCAGATTCATCATATGAAAGCCTCCAATATACAGATTGTGCTGTATGTTACTAGTACTTCCCTAGAGGCCCCTGTACCCAAAATAGTACAGTTCTGGTACCGATACAGGTCTGGGTACCTCCTGGTTTCTTCTATTATTCTAGGTACCTGACTCATAATAAAAATACAATGAACAGTGCTGGTCCAGTTACAACAATCATAACTAAAACAAAGAACTAAAGATTAATAAAAATTAAAATGCAATAAATAACAATTAAAAACACACACAAATGACTGAACTGCTACTAATCCTACTACATCTGGTTCTAATGGACCAATTGCCGATTTGTATGCTCTCAATGAAGAGCAATATGATCATTTGTTCACGTACTTCTTGAGTGTGACTATGACCATTGACTATTTCCTATTTTGAACAGATAATATAAACCTATGTGATGGTGTATGTCATGACTCATTTAAATTTTGAATTATCAATATCGGTAATATTTTGCTTTTTATGCATATTGATATAACATTGATATTATGGTTAATTTTGCTTTATGTCTATAATTTGTATATTTTTTTATTATTTTTGTATGCACGTACCAAAGCTGTATCATACCAGGGGTCTCAAAAACGGAGAAGCCCCGTACCAATACCCATATCTGTAGAAACTTAGGAACTTGTAGTTGTGCTTGATGGTGGTGACATGAACATCTAAGCTTTCCACATGTAATGTGATGAGCAACCCAGTCAAATTCTAAGAGATACTTTCGTGCATTAAACAAGACATCCAAAGACTATGGTTGTACTGCTGTTGGACAAGCAAACATACAACTGTATATACAAGAACTACATATTAGAGATCTAACGTTTTCACAGTTAAACAGATGTTGGAGAGAGCTGCCCAAAAAAACTGTGTAAATAGTTTTTTTAATCATGTTTTGGATCACACTCCATGATCTATCATCAAGATGTACAAAGAAAATGTATTGCAGAGAAGAGTATCTCTATTTAAAGATAAAACTTTTGAAATATCACGATGCCACTCTAACCTAAAATGCTTTATACACAAAACAATAAAATGCATTAGTTAAATAATTAAAGATTTTAACTGCATTAGTTGTTAAATTAAGTATTTAAAAAAATCTAACCTAAAATCAAAACTCTTATAGCCAAAAATCAATTAACGGCCTTTTAATTATTGGTAACAATTAAATTAGTTAAGATATTAATTACATATACTAATGATAAATATTAGCTAGTTAGGCGCTAAAATTGTTTTTTTATTTAGTTAAATAATTGATTCAATTTTTTTATTTAGTTGTTTCATAATTAATTCAAACTTTTATAGCCATTTTTTAATAATTAATTTGTATTTAATTGCAATGGTTATAATTAATCAATTAGAATTTTAATATATATATATATATATATATATATATATATATATATATATATATATATATAACTTAACAAATGACCCCTTTTGCTTTAACTTTTAATGATTAACTAGTTAGGTGCTAATAAACCTTAATTGTTTTGTTTTTGTTTCAGTTGGGGATTTTCGAGAAGATTAATGATTGATCTTCATGTTTGGCTCCCACCCAAACCCACATCCCTGTTCAGATTGTTATCATGCTCATAAACCCAAACCTGCATCCCATGTTTGGCTGCATATTAATGACTTGCACAAATGTCAAAGGAGCCAACACCCTCTATCTGTTCACACAAGATCTCTGACTGGTTAACATTTTATCCCTCAGATTGCAATCAATAGACCTCAAGAGGTAAGGTATACGAGGAGAAACAAATGGGGTAAGCAATGTCTACCCTGGCATCAATTTATCCATCCCCAATGACAGGACATCCTTCCATTGTCCACCTCAATTAATAAGGTCAATGAATTGTCAAAATCTTCCTTGTCCGAGACAAAAGCACAGTATTTTCAGCTATAGGGGTTTTTACACTTTAGGTCCCTGAAATATAGCATACATCATTTCAAGAAGAAATGGAGAGTTTGCTAAATTGAAAGGGGCAGCACGTGCATAAAGAGAGAGACATTGTCATTGTCTACTTTATCCCTGTTGCATATAAGGTAATAGAGGGAACACTACATCCTTTTGGAGGATTCGTTTGTGGAGGCGGTCGAGATCCCCTCTTCCTCTCCCTTATCCCCCTCTACCTAGAGCCCAAAAATTTGATTTCGTGAAGGAGAAAAGCTCAGAAACAAGACATTCTAAAGCAAACTGAAAACACCCTGAAAATATCTAAAAAGGTCACAACTGATTGCAAACCCAAAACATAAATGTGCATTTGCTCAACCTAATGATTGATGTAATTCTTCAGCACAGTTCTTTAGATTTTTTATGTCGCTGACTCAGTGCTCTATGCTAATGAATTTCAACACACATAATGGAACAGATAGACATTTGTTACAGCCATATGCTTCCATCTATCACTCTACATCCAACTGATTCCAATGTAATCATGGCTGCAATAGATTATTACACTTCTTAGAGTGAAATACTATAGCAACGCACATCCTCCTACTTCATAAATACATGTATCTCATTCTTGGATTAAGTACACGAAGCTATGCTGAAACAATGTCCCCTGCGACTATGTACAGCATATATTCATCCCCTTGCAATGTCAGAATGGCTGGTCACTCGTACACCTCCATCCACAGAAACGAAAATAGCAAAAGAAAATAAATAAGAATACATAGGCATTCACGTAAAGAGATACCAAGATTTACCCTGGAGAAATACACTGTGGGAAAAACTCCAGTAACAAAAAGATATATTTCATTCATCTTTGTGGCTACAGAAAATGTGTGTATGATAAAAGCTCTATTGGAGCATGGGAATTTATGAATCCATTACTTTGCAATGTACAACGGATTGATTCATCTGAATGGTTGGATGTAATTCAATTTTCAAAGGTTGTATTTAAAGTATTTGAGATAATGTTTAAACTCCATTTCACCTCCCAAATGTTCTTGATTCTCATGGGTGTTTCCTCACAACCTAGAGGTCATTTTAGCTTCACAAGGCATAGGTCTAGTTTCAGAGATCCAAACCATAGAAACTATGACACTAGCAGACTGCAGCACGGATTTGACCTTTTGACCCACTGCTTGAGGGCATTTTGGGCCAAAAATTGGTGAGTAGGAAGCTTGAAGTGTTTACTTTCTTTGGTTAAAATCTAAGTACCCGAAACGTTTTGGATACGGGAGCGGGTACGGAGTATCCAATATGCGGGAATGGCAAAAAAAAATTTGACCCTGGATACGGCGTAGGATACGGCAGTACAAAAGCTATATAAAAATATAACAATATAAAAATTTCAGCCTTCTAAATAGGAATTTAATTATTAACCACATATTATGCATATGAAAGACAAGTTATAAGCTAAATAAGTGAATAACCACAACAAACAAGCTAGGATACCGATAAAACTTAGAAACTTAAAAGCTTAAAAGTTAAATTAAAATACTTAAATCGAACACAATGTGAATGTCATGAATCTCATGATATATTAAATTCAATCATAGATCAATATTCAAAGTTCAAACTATCTTTCATTGTCAATATTCATCATATTCCTCTTCATCAAGAGGATCAAGATCAGCTACATCATCATCATTACGTGGTTCATTAGAACCACATGGGTTCGAACCACTCGCACTAGGGCCACTGCTAGTTGCACCCCCTTGTGCATGTAGGTCTCGTGGTGCCACAGAACTCTCCTCATCATCATATGCTCCATGGTGGGAAATGGAAGCATCCAAGTCAACTATCTCTGGATCAATGTCCCAATGTCTTGTTGACCCTTCCTTGTACTCCGGCTGCTTGTGGGATAAAAGGCGCAAGTTGGAATGTATGTATACCAAATCTTCGGCCCTTTTAGCCCCCAACCTGTTGCGCTTCTGTGAGTGGATGAAACTATATGTACTCCAATTGCGCTCAAAGGAAGATGAACTTGCAACCTATTAAGGCAACCCAAACTTCAAAGTCAATGCAAAGTTCAACTTCAAACTTAAACACTCAAACTTAAATTTTAAAAAACTAAAAGTTATAACAAAAAAATGAAAGAGAATAAAAAAATTAAAAACTTACTTGTGCCAAGACCTTGATTGCAAGAGGTTGCAAGTAAACCGATGCATGACCATGGAGGTACCACCACATATGAGCATCCATCTTGTATTTTCTCCGAAGAGCGAGAAGGCTATGACCCGTTTCTGCTATGAAATTGCCAAACTCTACCATAACCTGGTCTTGGGCCTCAGGATCAGGGAAGAGCCTAGCCAATGCCGCCATATATCCCTCACTGACTTCTGCATCCCTGTATGGTGCTACCCTCCATGGCAAGGAAATGATCTGTGTGCTATAAAATCTAGGAGTCAATGCAAAAGCCAGTAGATGTAATGGGGTGGTCATTTTGTTCCATCGCTCAATGAGGATTGACTTCACTTGTTTGAAAAATATTTCCTCGGGATCTTGTTCTTTTGCATTTATGACGGCTTTTATCTTCTCAATCATTGAGTCGATGCCGTCATATATCTCTCCTAGACATGGCTGATCCGTGTCAGTAAACCGGATCATGCTCATAATGGGCTTCGTAAAACTCAACAGATATTCCACTCTATCCCACCAAGGGTCCTCTAAGATCATGTTCTTCACTTTTTGAGCCCGTTGAGTGTTTGATTGCCTCCATACAGACCAAAGATTGGAGGTTACCATCCTCATGAGTGCCTGTCGCACCTTCACAAGTCGTCTCAAGACGATTGTGTGTGATGCAAACCGAGTCTCAACAACCTAATAAGAATGAGGAACAAAAATTAAAAATAAAATTGAAAACTAAAAGAATACTAAAAAACTTATATTTAAATTTTAAATTAAAAAAAAAAAAGAAAGTTTTTCCTTACCTTCAGTAGCTCCAATTGCGAGAATGATTTAAAAATGCCCTGTGACATGTGGTGGTTGGTGACAAACATTTGGATCTCTTCAGCGTCTGCATACACTTGTTGGATCTATTCTATTTTGTTTGCCATCTTTAGCATTAAATTCAATGAATGCACGGCACATGGTGTCCAAAAAATATGCCCATACCGTGCCTCAACTAGCATCCCTACAACTTTGCAATTTTTGGCGTTGTCCGTTATGACTTGGACAACATTTTGAGGCCCCACTACCTCAATGGACTCAAAGAGGATGTTGGCTATGAATTGGGCATCCTTCACTTGCCCCTCACAATCAACTGCTTTCAAAAACATTGCCCTCCTTAGGGCATACTGCAATCACATTGATTAAAGGGCATTTTCTTGCATCTTTCCATCCATTAGAAAAGATGGACACACCTGTTTTGGCCCATGAGTCCCTAATTGGTTACAAGGAGGTTTCCACATATTTTTTTTGTTTATCCAAAAGGGAGGTGCGGATCTTCTCATATCCTGGTGATTTATACCCTTTTGGTGCCTCATTGACGGTTTTCACCATCTCATGCCAATAAGGTGATCTCACAACATTAAAAGAAAGTCCATTAGCATATACACACCTTGCAATGTGTTCATCTGCAATTTCCCTGCTCTCATTTTGAAAGGCCTTTTCCAATGGCCCTCTTGTCTTACTTTTCTTTCGTGCAAGGGAAGCATCCTCATCCGTGGAGGTCGGAGCCACAAATGGATGTGGCATGGCCACAATTGGGGATCCACTAGGTGATGGGGCAACAGGAGGCCTCGTTGAATGAGATGAACCTCCTCTTTTGGCCAATGGATGACCGGCTCTCATAGCCACATTTGCCTCTGCATCTTCCTACTCTTTGATATATGCCAAAACTTTTGCTTTTGGCACCCCAGCATTATTCCTCCCCTTGCATACTCTTATAGCATTACCCGTTATGGCACACAAGTGACTTTTCACCCTAGTATAAGAGCCTTTGAATACTCCATCACAATCATTGCATTTCCATTCAAAACAACCACCACCTACAAGTTGTTGAACTATTGTTACATGCCTCCATAATGGTGAATTTGGGTCAAATTCCCTGACCAAAGATTGCCCAGAAGAAGCAGAACTTGTTGCCATTGTAGAAGTACCTACAAGGTTCAAAAACAAAAAGCAAAGAAAACAATGGCATGCATTGAAAATTAAAAAACTTAAATAGAAAGAGCAAAAAAATGTAATGTGTGAAAAATTAAATAACAAAAAAAAAACAAGGTTAGAAATTAAAAAAAACAATTAGCTTCACTTAGTAAACCACAAATCCTTCACAAATCTTCCTCCTTTGCAGCTCCTCACACTCCTACAAGCTTAGCAATAGCTCCTCAAACCCTAGACAAGCACAATGCAATTTTGGAGAGCCAAAGGTAAGTTTCTTTGCTTTATGTTTTGTTTTTGTGTTGTTCTTTTGTTTTATTGTTTAGAGTTAGCTTTTAGGGTTTAGATTAGAAGAATATTTAATTTTTTAATGTTATTGGAATTTTAAAACATGAGAAAAAAAACAAATTAAAAAAGACGTATTTTGGCTTGGGAGCGGCGAAAACACTGTGGAAATGCCCGGGTACGGCCTGTGTCATACCCGGACGTTTCCACAGTCCTTTCCCCGCTCCCTGGCCACTCCCAAGCCACTCCCACTCCCGCGTCGCTTCTGGTACGTTTTGAGCACCCTGGGGGTGTCGTATCGGTAACGTAGCCCAAAACAATTATGTAGTTTTAAAATCCAACTCATTTTGACATCATATGACGAAGTTAAGGACAAAACATGACAGAGTATTTTGTGCATTTGAGGAGTGAAATGGATGACTTTTAACCTGAAATTTAGTTTGTCGGTGGGTCAGGGTCTAAACAAGGCCCCTATCAAATTTCTAATCAATCTAATATCATATGAAAGAGTTATAAACTCATAGCTTCTATACTAAGACTGTCTGCCTACTGGTGGACGTTGTTGGCATGCCTTGTCAATATTGGTCGTTGATGAGTTGAAAACCTAGCAGATCTTGATTTCTACCCAAATTGGAGTGGTTCCCTGATGTGTAATGCACTCGTGTATCAAATTTCAAGGCCTCATGTTTCAATTTCGCTGTAGAACCACCAATGAGCAAACACTAGCTACTAGAGGTCAACTAATTCACTAATCTTTAACCCCCGATAGATGGTTGTTTCTCACGATACCTTGTTCTCTAATTGAATGGAATGATATCTTGACCTTATTGACAATAATGTTGAATTATTATGATAACCAATTTATGATGAAATGTACTCATTAAATCATGCAGAATATTCACAGTGTTTTAAATCTGTACAAGGAAGATTTACTCTAGTAACACTAGGTTTACGGCAGTGAATAGGTGGGCAAATGAATTAATGCAAAAGATGTTTTGTAGTTTTTGGGGAAAAAGGTAATGTAGCAACATAGGTACTCGAATCTTTATGTACAAACTTTTAGTTGCTATTATATTATACTAATAATAGCCTAGGAAAAAAAAACAAGGCAGAAAAAATTTATTCATGAATGATGCAAGTCAATGATACTTAAATATTTATGAATGTGACCCTCAATAAGAAAAATATAAAAAGGGTTTTTCATATGACTAGCTCAATAGCCACCCAACCTCGTCATCTCCACCACCGAGCACCAGACAGAAAAAGATCTTCATCCTTGCAATGTTCTTGCCCCATTGTGGTTAAACAACAGACATCTGCATGTGCTGCCCACTTGTCATGACCAAGGGCAGATTTGAAGGACTTAAAACAAATTATTTTTGTAAATTGAACGTTTTACAGAAACTAATGTGTCCACTTCTGCACATCACTTCAAGCCGAATCCATGCTCCTGCATTCAATCTTGCACAATCCATCTTTGTTCTGATATTTTCAGTTCCCTGTCCTCAACACCCTACACCTGCTATGGCGCCTTCACCAGCTCAATAGCCATACAACCTCATCACCGCCACTATCAGGCACCAACATCATAAAAGTGTCCCACCCTTACAATGTTGCCATCCCATTGTGGCAAGCCAACAACTACCTGCATGAATTACTCAAAACAATCAAACCTAATAACAGTGTCCTCACTATGCAGTGGAACTCTCACACAACCTACTCCCTCACCACTCGGTGTACAAACAGGTCACAATTTGACTCCAACACAGCCTCAATGTCCAATGGCCCTAGCAACAATCGAAAGTGAATTCTTTGTTTTATTCTCCATGAACTATTGCCGACATCTATAACTTGCAGTTGAGTACATGTTGAATATTACAGCTACACTCGGATGCTCCTTCATTCCATCTCTCTTGGAGTTTGTTCCATCCCCTTCTCACTGACAAGCAACATTGTGTATATGTAGCAGCACCCCCCAAGAAAATAGCCCATTCAAATGCATGCCTTATTCTACTACACGCTAGCTTCAACTACTACTATGTAGGACTGACAGTTTCACTGAATTGTGACCAACAGTTTTATTTTTACTTCATAATCTACTTTGGTGCCCACTTTTGGGCCGCAGCTTCACATGCATTGTTTTGCATCATGCTTCCAGCATAACCCATTTTGAGGTTACAATATTTGTGTATTCTGCTTAATCGCTCAATTCAAATATTTGGCCTCTGCATGTTACAGGCAACACACCTTAACGAGCTCTTCCACAAGCTCATCCAAACACAAACACACATAGAAGGCAAGTAATTCCTACACTAATGATGGCCAATAATGATTATTGGGGAAGAATTTGTTCTAACCCCTATCTAAGATGTCATAACAATATGATGTATAAGACGGATCAATAGACCCACTTACGTATTATAACAGACATCAGGATCATCTAATGATGTAAGGGCAACCAGTCCACTTGTAAGTGCAAATGGTCGAGATTAAGAAAGATCCAATGGTCCGTAACTCTTAGGGCCCTTATGTCAGGTGGAGCTACCCTCATGAGAAATGATATGTAGGTACTCCAATCTTACATTTGTTAATCAATCATCCCTTGCACTGAGGCTAGTCGATAGAGATTTGCGGGAGATCTTGAAGAGCGTACTTGGAGACCTTGGATCATAGTCTCGTACATTCTTGTAATGATTTGATGAGCTGTCATTTGCCCAAATGGGCAATATGGGTTTCTCAACCTCTGTTTGGAGGGTTTTCCACTGTAAAAATACCGTCTCTCTCGTGTGGAATGCACTTATTTCTTTTACTTTCTCACATTCTTTAGTTTTTGTGGAACATTAAAATGCTATTTATATTTCATTTCATGTGATCATAGTCCCTTGGATATAGGAGATGTCTCAGTTACAAAAGACAAGGATGCCATTTTTCAGAGCAGAATAGAAGAGTACCAGGAGATGATAATATATATATATATATATATATATATTCATTCTAGTGTTATGAAACAATAGCAAACAGGTTCTTATTCATTTTAGTCATTCTAGGGTGTTGCTGAAAAAAATGGCATGAGATGCACAAGGAGAAGGCAGAAAATTTCGAGCAAAGTCTAAATACTCCTGGAAATGTCCTTGTTCGTGTTTTTCATACCTGAAATGCATACCCATCTCAATGATGTGTACCACGAGTTGAGATGCATCTCCTGGTTATTATAATGCAATTTATTTATGGCATGCCACATTTTCTGAAATTGGATACCATGAAAGAATGTTTTACAAAGCACTCCTGTTCATAATAGCCACTCACTGTGTGGACCATTGGGCTGATATGAGACATGAGTAATCTAAACCACTAATTGCCCTTATATGTGGGCAGAAAAGGGCCAAAAGCCAACTCACACTAATCCGAATAAACTAGGATTATTTTCACAACTTCCCAAAGCAGATTTCATTTTAAAAAGCTAGAATCCACGTATAAGAGTGTATTTTTCTTGAAGCAAATTTCTCTGAGACTAGCTTGAGCATTTGTAGAGGACTAGACAAGCTTATAGATAGTGCTTTCTGAAAGATATTAAGACCTTGAATATTAACCACTGCAGCAGGATACACAGCAGAAGTTTAAAGCTTCTTCACCAAGAGGAGGACTCTTTTTGTGCAACAAACTTGGGACAGCACAACCAAGTCTACATTTATTTGCTCTTCTTATCTAGACTTTGCCCCCCTCGTATTCAGTAGATTGTTTTCTAGTTTTGTTTATAGATACCACATTTTTTGCTTAAGGAGCTTCCGCCATGGCTTTTAATTAGGGATTAATTTTTGTGGGATTTTCAACGTGTATGGGTAGTTCTTTCTTCTACAATTCTTTTTTTACCTCATTTACATTAGTAATAACCATAAGACAAGGGGACCCACAAAGCACACAAGCATCTCTAAGCAATGTTAATACCAGAGAGAAGGAAGATGCCCCCATTTTTATTGTTGGTGTTTCCCTTTTGCACTCCTGATTATCTACTGCGGCTTGTAGTTTTGAGTTCCATTGACCTACTTTAGTCATTTGTAGAAATTATTAAAACTTTGTTTCCCTTGGAGATTTCATGCATAGGTGTAGACATTTTGGTGTATTGCATTCCCATTTTAATGTGGGTGTTCATGTGTCCCTGCTTCAAATGCAGCTTCAAGGTCATTGGGTACATTCATCTGCGCATAAAATCTGAGGTGGGCCTCTCCTAAACAAGGCCACACATGTGACTTTGCACCTAAGTCTTCTTTCAAGTGAATTTTGGTCAATCATGGACATCAATACAGTTCTGATTTCCATATTCACTGTCAATCCATACAAATGTGATGATATTCCTCCATGACTTGTCTGAGGTGTTGCGGTGTCATTGTAATGGGACACACCTATAATAGCATGACTCGGGTTCACATCCTCCCTACCATAATAAAGTGACATCTGGAGAGGCTATCGTGTAAAAATTATGAGTGCATTCGAGCATGACCCAAATTAAATGGGGTACAATCAAGCATGAAATAGGTTCAATACTCATAAATTCGTAGTATTTTGAAGGGTAAAAAAAGTCCATTCATTTATTCTAAGTGGGTATTCAGGAAACTGATAAGTTCTAAACGTCTGCTGAGAAAATGGGTATATAACTGTGAATCATTGTGTATATGTACACAGTACATATATATCTAATATTTTAACAACCAAAATACCGGATCATGTAACATCTACATGAATTCTAAGTGGGTATGTTGCTGAGAAAGTGATGTATAAGCATGTGAACATATCTGTGTGTGTAAGGGCAAAAAAATACCACTCCTGTAACATCCACTACAAATTTTAAGTGGGTATTCAGAAAACTGATAATTCTAAGTGTATGCTCGGAAACTTATTGAGACAACCAAATGCAAGCTGTAAAAAATAGTTGTGAGAAATATGGCTTACACTGATTGGACACGTTATAAGAAATCCTGAGTGGGAAATTTGAAGAAGAGCAGAGGTGGCCTTATAATCGATGTGAGGCATGTTGACAACCTTACTGTGCTGCTCCCATGGTGGAAGATCTGTTGTTGATTCTTCCTTTGTGCATTATTTATTATGGAATTGCAAAGAATCCTCCATTTTCCTTTACTTCATTCAAAATCATAAGCAAAATATACTGAGGTCCAATAACAGTTTAAACCCTGCTATTGCTGGATGGAGGAAGTATATTCAATCAGGGATGTTCCAAGGTCATAACTACTTTTTGTTGGGCATTAGTAAATTAAATTTGTATTATTAATCATTAATTAATTGAAGAATTCGACGAGCAATTTAACTACATTTACTTTTTGTGTGGGATTTTAGTCCTTAAAAATACTAGGGAAGCGACAAGACCATAATGCAATTTTGTTTCAAATGATTTTTCTGCAGAGGGAATGTCTTAGGGTTTTCTGCACCATTTTCATATCGTCATACTGCCGATCTACTACTGATTCAAGCAGGATTTAATTTTTTCAAATTAACTGTGCATTTAGTGCACTGAGTCAATCATGCATCCCATAGGGTGGCGCTTGGCCAGCCCCCCATATTAAAGGCCGCCTCCACAGCAAATGAATCATTTGATGCAGATACCGCTGTTGGAGCTTTGGAAAGCAATGGCACTAAAACGCCCACACAAGTTTGTACTGAAGGAGTTTCGCAAGGTAATGGCTCTCAACTAGATACCCCCTTAACTAATGTTGTGCTTGATCTGCCTAAATTTGACAAATATTGTCACTCGTTTGAAACATCTACTTTGGTTGCCTATTATGTTGGCCGAGTCCCCTCGAAAGGCATGCTCAAACAGTAGATTCATATCCACTGGCAACCTTACAGTGTTAAGCTAGAAGGGGTTCCAAATATGGCCAATGGTTTTTCCTTTTCCACTTTTCCAATCCTGAACACTGGAAAGCCATTATTAACCATAGCCCATGGTTCATTCGCAACTGACAAATTTGGTCAGAGATTTCGCGTCAATTGCACAATAAAATTAACACACAATAGATACTGTTTTCTTCTTCAATTACATTCCAATGTGTGAGACATTACATTTATACGATAATATTAGCGTAATGTAACCTCCTACAATTACTCTCACCTCTAAAGTATTATGAGGGTTGTTACAACAACTCTTGTAATGTCTATTATTTAATGTATACTAACTCACAAGCTATTTCTAAATATGAGTTGTTACTAACAACTCATTACATTATTCTTCACACGTACAAACAATTATTTTACTAATTAACTCACTTTCATGTGAGTATCAACTCAATATTCCTAACATTCCCCCCGTAGTACGAACATGGGAGAAACACCAACTTCTAACTAAGCAACATGCCACTCCGGAGCTTGCACATGGTCTTGACCTTTCTACGTGTTGCATTGGTGCTTAAACTTGATTGTGGGAACACACTGACCTTAAAACTGGGCCCTTCATCAACCAATCGAGGGGAACGTGACCTCAACCATAAATAGAGAACACTATCAACCAATTTTGGGAACATCAACCTAACCAATCAAAAGTAGTGGGAACACATCAACCATCTACTTTCTCAAGAACATCTCCTGCTTCAAGACTCATGGTTCAAATCTCCTACATCATCATCCTATCAAGGGTAAATATAGAAGCTCCACACACACATGTTTTATTTTGCACACCACAAGAAAACTAAAAATACAAAAAAGGAAATGATGAGGACTCAGTCCTTGTTGTCTTCATATGTAGCAGCCATTTTGGATCACTACCACTCTGATATCAAATGGCATTACTGGTATCCACTGCCACTGGTTACATATCTCAACTTTACTTGTTTTGGCACAGTTGGTTGTCAGTGGTCACTAATGTATTGTGCGGTCCCATCACTAGTGACTGACAAGAGGTTGTTGTTTGATCTCCTATATAGCACTTATTTTAAGAATTTTCCCACCTATATAAAAAAATCACCACTTTAAACAATTTTGTCCCGGTTGTGAGTTGACCCTATGACCTATTCTGATTTAAAGTCTTAGCAAAAGGATAAACACCATTCACTCCATCCATCATTTCAAATCTTGTTACATAAAAGTAGCTATATACCTCCTAATCCACAACTTTTTGTTTTATTTTAATAAAGAAAAGGTAATAACACACCTTTCAATGCAAGTTGATCCGGATGTAATGGTGAGTGAAACTTGCATGAAACGGTGGAAATGCAATGCAACAGCAGGATTCGTTCTACACATGCTGATGGTTGTACGAGGCCTGAAACACGCCTTCTGTATTGCTATTTTGGCTTCACTTTTTCTCCAACATCATATAGATCTACAAGCAACCAATGCCAAATTCTTTATCACATTTTTTACATGCAACCAATGCAATGAGGTGTTGTCGGAGGAGTCCAAGATCGAGTTCAATGTAAAATGCGTACAGTCAATGAAACATGCATGAAGAATTGGTTAATGCACAAATGCATCCATTCACTACTGAATGCCAATAATGTCTTTGGCAGTTTTGACCTCCACGCTCAACTATATGGCACAGGAATGTTGACACACGAAGAGACTGCTCATTGATTCCAAATCCAACCGAGTTGAATCAGATGAAAGACAGAGATAGGCAGATGTCAAATGCATGAAATGTTAGTTCAACTATCTACAAAAGGACTGGAAGAAGCAGCTTATGCATTCAAGTCTACAGAATCTGAAATCTTGCTAAATTTGCCCTATGTCCTTCCCACAAGACTGCAAATTTATCAATGCCTTAATGCAATGGATGGTATAAGTTTTATGATATTTCCCAGATCTGCAGATGGATATTTCAAGTCGTGTAAGCAACACATGCCCCTGACTGCATATATGTAACAATCATGGCAAATACAATGAAAAGATAGATGGGGATCAGACCTGCACAGAGGACAACTCTAGTGTAATAAAAGGTGCACACTGATTCAAATACATATACTCAAAACACATATTTTGTACAAAATAAAAGTCTACAAAGACTAGCCTAAACTCTTGTTGTCATATCAATAGATTTCATAAGTAGGAGCATGACAAATGAATTTTGCCGTAGAGCACAATAATTAGATTACCATGCTTTGATACCAAATGATAAATTTGGTCAGAGATCTAACATCAAATGCACAATAAAAATTAACACACAATAGAAATGTTCTTCTTCTTCAATTGTGTTCTATGTGAGAGACATCGCATTTATAGGATGATATCACTGTAATGTAACCTCCTACAATTACTCTCACCTCTAGACTATTATGAGAGCTATTACAACAACTCTTGTAATGTCTAGTATTTAATCTATACTAACTCACATATTATTTCCAACTATGAGTTGTTACTAACAACTCATTGCATTATTCTTCACACGTACAAACAATTATTTAACTAATTAACTTACTTTCATGTTAGTACTAACACAATATTCCTAACAGCAACACCCTAGTGGTTTTCTACCGTTGGACTAAAAACTTTCAAGTTTTTGAACAAGAAAAATTCAATTTCCTTGTATGGGTTGAATTTCGTGAGCTTCCCCTCCCCATTTGGAGTTTTGTTGATAAGCCCATTCAACCCCTATGGTAATTTGTCTGCCATGAGAAAACCAAGTTTTATGTCACTTGCCCCCAAAGGAGGGTTTGTGTGGAAATTGACCTAGCCAAGCAGTTACAGGAAACCAATAATATTCAAGTCAATGATACCCATTTTTCACAACAGGTGCTTTATATAAACCTTTTGAATATGTGTTTCCGATGCCAATCTTCAAACCACGTGATTTAGGAATGCCCCTTGATGGTAGAATTGTGGACATCGTCACAAGAAAACCTTGCCACAGACGGCAAAGCCACCAGCTCCTCTGGCGATGGTTGGACCATGGCCTCCCACAAGAAAAACACAACAGCCTCTCGCAATGCTACCAAGTCGCCAACTATTGTCTACCAACCCACAACTAGGTCTGAAAAAAGTGGGATTGTTGCCAAAAACAAGCAAAATGCCACACCGACCATCCAAATGGCCCCACCCATTCCACATGCCCCGCAAGCTATTACCGCAATTTCCCCTTTATAGACCATGACCCTAGCCTTGCAGTCATCACAACCCCACCATGAGGTGACTCCTCGAGAAGAAAAAATAGATTGGTGACTCTTGATTGCAAAACCATTCTTCATTGGTCTCGCAATCCACCCCCCTCTGGAGACGAGGAGTATGTTTAAGGAAAATGGTGCACCTTATAGTTTGGTGACTTTTTTCCAAGTAATCAACATTAATGTGCCTTTGCTAACAAGTTTTCCACCCTCCAAGACCTAGATGAAGGATACAACATGCACCTTGATAGTCTCCCACGATTGTACACCTTGGAATGTACAAGGCCTTATTGACCCAACCCGCAAGTATATGATCAAGGGTAGTTGTCAGTATTTCCGTAACATGAAAATCTTATGCCTACAAGAAATTAATATCATTGGATTTCTTCTTCAGTTTGTTGCTCATGCTATTTGGTCGGGTGCCATTTTCCAGACGTCCACCTAGGACCTTGACAGGGGAGGTGTCATCATTATTATCTCGCCAAAGCTTTCTCAGAATGTCATTTCTTGGGGCTCGAATCCAACTCATCAGGTAATGTGGACCCTCTTTGATTTCGACAATCATCTTATCAGACTCGCTAAACTTTATGCTTCCAATGATGTTTCGGAACGAGTTTCGCTATGAAGATGGCTAGTCGATTCCCTCCCTAAAGTAAACTAGATCATCTACTAGGATTTTAACATGGTTGAATCCAACGAAGACAAGGAAGGTCGCCTCCTAATGCACTAGTGTGCCAACGAATGGGAAGCTTGGTTTTATAAGTGCAACAAACTAAAGTGGTGATTTCACATTTAAAACACGTTTTGTTTTTAAATATAACTTTTAAGTTGACGTTTTTCAACCTTAACCCTAAAATTATGTTATATAGACACCCCCCCATTTGCCTCACACCTCTCTCATTGAGCATTTGTGAGCATTTGGAGTTTAAGGAGCTGCATTGAAGAGTTGTGATTTGGAGTGAGCTTGGAGCTTGTTTGCCATTCCTTGTGGGCTATTTGAGGTGTATTTGGCATCTACATTAGGAGGCTACAACCCATCTACAAGCTTGGAGTAATTCTTGACCAGATTCTACACCCATTGATCTTCATAGTTAATCTCATTGAAAGGTATTTTAAAAACATAAATCTGTCCCTATTTTTCTTTCTCATAATATTGCAAATCTGAAATATATTTCTTTTGTTGCATAAAAATCAAAATTGGTTTACATATTTGTATTTTCAGATTTGTGTGCATTTACCATGCCTCCCGGAGTCAAAGGCCGTACATGGAACCATGATGATGTTGTTGATAATCAAGTGTTTTGCAAATATTGTAAGAAACACATAATAGGGGGGATTCATAGGTTGAAGCAACAATTGGCTTGTCAAAGACGCCAAGTTGTCCCGTGCGATGCACTAGACATCAAACCTATTAAATTGGAAACGCAATGCATGATTGAAAAATATAACGAACAGAAGGCTATGCAAAAAGAGATAGACACTGAAATAGGGAGAAAGAGGCAACTTGTCATGACCCAAACAAACACTAGCGTTGAAGGCTCTTGCTCTAACCCTTTTGTCAATGTAAGAGACCCCTTTCGGTATGTTCCCCTCGTTCATGAAAGCCGAGCTTAAAAGAGGAAGTCGAAGAACATTCAAAACTTTTTCCCATTCTCCTCCAACCCTCCCAATGCCTCTAGGCCGAGCGAGAATCGGTCTACTTTAGATAGCCGTTGGAAGAAGCAATATAGAGACTCTTCTTTTGAATACATAACTAGATGGTGGTATGACACAGATATCCCCTCCAATGGTGCCCACTCACCTTATTACCAACTTATCTAGGATTCTATTGTTGTTGTTGGCAAGGGCTTCAAAGGCCCTAGTATGCATGACTTGAGTGAATCTCTTTTGCAAAAAGAAGTTGGGTCAATAGACGAATACTTGAAGGGTTGTAAATAGTCATGGGCAAAAAGAAGATGTAACATTATGTTAAATGGATGGAGTGATGGAAATAACTATACCAAAATAAATTTCCTTGCCTCTTGCCCACAAGGAAAATTGTTCTTCAAATCAGTTGATCCATTTGATGGGATGAAAGATGCAAGTTTTTTGTTTCAGCTTTTGGATGAGGTTATCGTAGAGGTAGGGGTGGAAAATGTTGTACAAATCATCAAAGATAATGCCTCTCACTAAGTTCTTGTTGGTAATATGTGAGAGAATACATACAAAACCATATTTTGGACTCCATGTGTTGCACATTGCATAGACCTCATGCTTGAGAATATAGGCAAATAGGATTGGATCGGGAAGAGCATTAAAAAATACATCTACAACCACTCATGGTTATTGAACCTAATGAGGAAAAACATCAAGGGCGGGTAACTTGTTAAGCCACCCATCGCAAGATTTGCAATGAACTTCCTCATATTGCGATCTCTGCTTTCCCATGGACATAACTTAAAAAAAGCTTTCAAGTGATGAGTGGAATGCATCTTAGTGGAGCCACAAACAAGATGGGAAAGACACCAAAAGGAAAGTTTTTGAAAAATCATTTTGGAAAAAAACAACAAAGGTTGTGAAAATTGCTCAGACCCTTGTTAAGGTGTTGTAGTTGGTGAATGGGAAAAAACTGGCCATGAATTACATTAATGAGGCTATGGATCAGGTAAAAGAGCCAGATAGAGTAACTGAGAATTGGCCTATATGACAGCTCATTGATAATAGATGGAACAATCAACTCCATTACTCTATACATGCAGCTGGGTATTTGTTGAACCCAAGGTATCATTACAAAGCTTATCTTGGAGAAGATCAAACTGGGGAGGTCAAAAATGGATTGTATAAGTGCCTAGAGCGCATGGTCCCCAATGAGAGTTAGCAACTAGAAAAAACCCGACAAATCGGTGATTTCAGCAGAGCCAAAAGCACCTTTGGTAAAAACCTAGCAACGACTGCAAGAGAAGTGAACCATCTAGGTAAGCAATTCCAAAGTTTTTTAAGTTCAATTGTTTAAACTTTATTAACTTGACTTCTTAGTGTAAGTCGCAATCTAATTAGTTGAATTAACTAACTTTGTTTTTTACCATCATGATTCAATCATTTATTGCAACACATCAGTGGGTGTCACTTAGTAGCCAATGTCCTCAACTGCAAAATTTTGCAATTCAGATCCAAAGTCAAACTTGCAACGCTTCCAGGTGTGAGCGCAATTGGTCTATCTTTGAGCAAATTCACACGAAGAAGAGAAATCATTTGGAACAATGGTTATATGATCTCGTCTTTGTGTAATATAACCTCTGACTAAGGCACAACCAGTTACTAAATAGAAGACCTAATACATAGCTCATTGTCTTGGATGATATTGATTCAACCTCAAAATGGGTAGAGGAGAGTCACCTTGCAAAGTTTGATTCCAATGACTTGGAGTGGAAGGCTTTGGATGATGAACCACTAGTAGCACCAAACATGGCAAGCGCTAGCCGTGCCACTACAACTACTGCAGATGTCCCTAAGGAGTCTGACGGGTCCAAGCCAAAGAAACATGATCACATTGATGAGGATGAGGATCCCATTCTTGGATGAGGCGTTGAGTTTGATTATTGATATCAAACATGTAGTAGCTTGTAGCATATTGTTTTTTCAACTCTAGAGGCCATTTAGAGCCTCATTGTTTAAGTATTTTATTTCAAATGTGCATTACACTTGGTGCCATTTTGCTATATTTACCCCTACATGTTATATATATGAACAAACTTTGCATATTTTGTCTCTAATTGTTTGGATTCATGGTTTGGAATCTTTACAATATATTGTTTTTATTAAAATTGTAATATTTTATGTATTTTTAGTAAACCAGTAAATAAATTTTGAACCGGTTAGACCCTCAGCTAGCTCTGAGTCCGCTTCCGACATTTAAAACATTTGTTCATAGGTGAGTGGCCTAGGCTAAGGGATCATGATTGGGCAATCCTAGAAGGGAGCATAACTCGTCTCTCAAAAACCCTCCTAGCATCCAAGTTCAATGATCTATGTAATGTCCCTTTTTGGAGGGGCTCAGGAAATGACCAAAAGCTGAGTTGTAGCTCACAAATCAGATTATGGAACTGCTGTTATAATCATGCAAATCTACAATTTAAACCCTTCCTAGGGCAGCGACTTTCCTAGAGGAGTTAAATCCCTCAATGGTGGGTCAAACCTTGCTAAAGCCCTTCAAATCTTATGCCAAAATTATTATGAAACACTTAGTAAACACAATCAGCTGTTAAAAATCAAAATTGAGTGTGAAAATAATTAATTACAGAACCCTTGACCAGCGAACATCATCAAGCTTGGAAAATTAGTAGAACACCTCCAAAATTCACAAAACTCAAGATCTTGGCCTTAGAAAATATGGAGAACAACATAGTAATTTCATATTTGCCAAATTAACATCACCCATACCAATTAATCACTCTCAAGTGGGTTGCTCCACTCCAAACAAATAGATCATTGAACTAAAGACACCAATCATGCAAGAAAATGATAATTTATTGCTCTTCAAACTAGCTTGCATACATAAATCCTTGTGGGAGGTTTTTCGTCCTCCACAAGCCCTCAATCAAGGGTTTTCGTCCTTGAGAAAGGTAGGAAAGGTGCTTCACAAGAAAACTTCACCAAGATATGAAAATTCACCAAAACATAATCCTCAAATGGCCAAGTGACCTCCTTTTATAACAATAAGGGGTGCTAAAATTAAAATGATGGCCGACCCCTTTAAAAAGTAACTTTTAATGATCGAATTTGTATTTGTAGCCTACATGTTCACAATACTTTATTTTCTAATTAAATAAGTTCTTCTATTGGAGCGATAGGCTTCCCAATAGCAATACATGATAATAATAAAAATAACCACTAAATTATCATCAAGACATCATCATAATCTTTCCCTTGCTCCTTTCCTTGGACCTTCAGGGAGAAGAATGGGTCAAGGTTTTCAAGTGAGGCTAGTCTCCAAAAAGGGACATGACAGTCCTCCCCCTCTTAAAATCGCTTGTCCTCAAGCAATGGCACGTACTCGGATCCCAAATGAATCTCAGCTGCTCCTTCTTTGTGCCTACGCACGAAGCAAACTAGTTAACAAAAAAATATTCTCCTTCGCCTTCCCTCATGCTTTGAAGGCATGATGATCAGCTTCCCCTTATGTCTATCAAACTCTTGCTCTCCTTGTTTGGCTGATATGTATCTGTGCTATCAATGACACAACAGTAACTAATCGATTTCCCTTTAACTAATCAATTTCAGTCATATTTCTTGTCAAGCTTGTGTTTGCAAACTCAGCTATGTTCCACCTTTCCTGGGCTGTTGTTAAGGGATAGAGTTCAGTCCCTTTTTGCTGGTCCTTGTCAACTTTCACCATCATGATCAGCAACTTAAAATCTCTTTTAATAACTTTATTTAGTGAGAATTTGTCCATGTCCAGCTGTAATTGTGTCCTCCCAATGAGCTAATATATGAAAAAGAGAATCATAATGAAATTCCCCTTGCTTGGCTACCATGAATCCTCCATTCTCCAAATCTTGAATTCTGGATTTTTCATTTTTATTCCCAAAGTTCAGTCCCACTTCATGGTGGTTGAGGTACCATTTTCCCAAGATTTGAATCCATTGCATTCCGCAAACAACGGTAACTTCAATTGGTTTAATTTCAAGAAAAACATCGCATACCTTGCACCTTTCTATGAGATTTGACAGTTGTACTATATTCTTTTTGCAAGGCATGAAAATATTATTGACATTGGTGACCTTCCTAGCCTCCAAAGTTAATCATGCTCAGCCCATGCTTAAATGTAAGTTCTCTTCTGATGACTTTATGAGTGGTGCTATTATCTACGAGCATTACTACTCCATGGCTTGTTAGGTTGTGGAGCCTGTTTTCATGTGAGAAAGTGTTGAAGACTGTACACTAAGAATGGGTCAAGGTCTTCAAGTGAGGCTAGTTTCCAAAAGGAACATGACAAGTGCTATGCCACTTAGCACCCCTAGAAGTCTTTGATGTTCTGCATGGTCAACCTTTTATGTGTGAATGCCATGGTGTCTATCGACCCAAAACTCGTAGTGATATCATCACCATTCGGGTTCATCTTTATAGACTACCAAAGACAACCCCTTAAAAAAATATCATTGATCAACACAAGGAAGTTTGCGCACTTTGATTAGCACCAAGAAAATTGAGATCCAAGGGATTTACAACAAATGGTTGCAAATCAAATTTCGTGTTATGGGGAAAATTATAGTAATGCAGAAGAATATTCTCCAATTCGGAAGCCTTGCCATCAAAAGATTACGTTGAGCAATGTAGAAGATGCAATAAATCCAAGCTATGCAAAAGCTTCATGAAGAATTGGATGCTAAGGAAGAAATGTTAATCGATTTGTAGATAGAATGCAAAGAGCTGCAGAAAAATCAAGTTTCAACAAAATATACCCAAACTGAAGCAAATGAGAATATGGTAATCCCTTTTGATTTTCAACAACTTGATTATCCATCAAATTCATTTGGTAGTTTTGAACAAAAACCAAAGAAATTGGCTTCAAGCTGTTCAAGAAAATGGGATACATTGATCAAGCTCTTGGCCAAGATGGTTAAGGAATTTGAAAATTCTTTTGCTCTTAGGTATACCATGCAGTTGATTCAGTGTTGGGTTCTTCATCCTTGTGAGCCTCGAGCTATGTCCTAAGAAGTGCAACCACAAAGTTCTACATGTTGGTTTACTGACATTTTGATTAAATGAATTTTGGATGGATTATCCCACACAAGTGGAAGCGGGTCACTTTTGCTTTGAGAAATTCTTATGTTTATAAAAAATTAGAACTATGAGCAACTAGGTCCAGTAGTTCACAAGAGGTGACAACTGACCCAGGTGGTAGTTTGGGACAAAATTCTCTTAAGACATGCACCTCCCCTCAAGAAAATCACTGTGTCACAGTCACGGATTCTTTACTGATGCTCAGAATTCGAAGTCATAAGATGCATTGGAAAGCGTGGAGGTTTTCTTTGTCATTCCTCTTTCCTTCAAAACTTAAGATTTTTCAAAAGAATGCACCAAAGGGCCCCCAAAATACAAAATACAATCTTTTTAAAAAAAATTGGGAGCTGAAATTTAACATTTTAATGAGTTCCACTTCATGATATATCCCATTCACTTCTTGGAAGGACACTTGTCAATGACTTCTCAGATTCAGGGGAATCGGTTTTTGTTTTCTATTTTAGACATTTGATTTCCCCTGTAAAAAATAGTGTTAGAAGACTTCATAGGCTTGTCCACTGAATGTGAAATTCATAGTGTTGTAGCTTCACATCTCTTCTAAGAGATTTCTACCTTTTTTAAACTACCCATTTTCAATAATGCTTTCATTTACATTTCTGTATCATCTGGCTCATTTTCCTTCTCTCTGGTTCATTTGTTTTAAAATTCATTAAGTTTATACAATTTAGTGTGTTGTCTATTTGATTTCCAATCAAATTTGGTTCATGGTATTTTGTTTTTCTAGCATTGTCGTGTTGATCTCTAAGATCTTGTTCGAGTAATTCAATCCTCTTGTGACATTGGGATACGTTTTTCCCCTTTTTACAAGGCTTTTGTGGACCCACTCTTGTAATTGGCGCTTTAGAAGGATCTTCATTAGTGTTCTTTGAGGACGTCAATTCTAAACATTCAGATTTTGAGACAAGCCGATTCAGATTCTGAGAAACTTGTCAAGGGTACTATATCCAGATTCTGAGAAGTGCAGTCTAAAACTAAGAATCTACCATAATTAGCAAAAAACTGTAGGAAGGTGCCACTCAAAAATTCAGAACAATTGAACCCAGATCAGAAATCAGTTTTGAAAATACACAAAGGAACAATTTTTAGCAAGTAATCAGAAGGTTGTGTGTGGTTTATAATTCATACTTCCCTTCAATTCGATTTGCAGTACTCACTGCAACTCTTGAAGAACAAAGAACCAGAAAACCATAACCTACAAAGAAGGAATTGAATATCAAAGAAGAAATAAAGGCACAATTTTCGATTTAATGTAAGCAGCTCAAACAATTATGGGAAAGGGAAATCGTATTAGTTTCATGATGTTGAATGGCGTAGAAACATGGAAGTCCTATCACTTTGATGTAGAAGCATCCAAATGTAATGTCCCCAAATAGGACATATCAAGATTCAGCAATTATTTGTCAAAACCCTTGATTTTTTGCAAGCTGGAAATTCATGACAGCAAACTGGATGTGTTTGCTGCCCTAGGCCAGCAAATGGGTAGAAGTGGAAGTGCTTTGCTCTAAACCCTTTCAAAAACCACGAAATTAATTTTGCAAGACAATATGGACTTATAAAGCGCTGTCAACCAATTAGACTTAAAAAATATGAAATTCTGAATTTGATAAATGCCAATCACAGCTGAAACTCGTAAATTCTATAACTCCAAAAATACCCATTCAATTTCCTTCAAACTTTGGATATTGGGGTTATAAAATATGAAGTTTATGAATGTTAAATAAGAATTAACCCAAATTTTACCAAAAGTGCAGAAATGGCCCTCCTAGTATTTCGCCCAACACAATTAGGGCTGATTATGCATGCAAAAACACTCCAAGGGGGTTTGATCCACTTGGAAACCCTTACACTTGCACAAGGCAACTCAAATATGATCTTTATCACTTGATTTTCTTCAATTTTCAGATACAAAATGAACTCTCCTTTAATAGCAGAAAACTAGGGCATTCAAAACCCCAAACAGTAGCAACACAAAGTCTTCAATCAGCAACAACATCAATGGGCATCCATTCCTTTCTTCAAACATGAAGAAATATCAAATATATTAATCGGCATACCTAAAACTAGAGCCTCGCTAATGCTCATACAACCTTTGCAAATGGGGCGACCCACTTTGGGAGGGAGATTGCAATTTAAAGTTACTTTTATGTCAGCTTGACTTGCTTAAAAGCTTTTGTCTATTTTATTATTAGCCGACATTACAACTTCATCATTACATAAAGAATTAATTAATTAATTCACCCACTTGCAAGAGTGATTAAATCACTTGGGTAAATAATTAATTAAAATACATTCCGCTCCAATTATTATTCTATTAAATAATTAAAATTGCCTTATATGTGTAAATGATAAAAATCACTCTGCATGCAATATTATTTAATTATTTAGCATAATTTCCCCATGCAACATCCCAAAAGCCCACAGGGAAAATAAGCTAAGGGTCTTCAAAAAGTGGGGACATTACACACCAATCATGGGCAACTCCTTCAAGGTGAAGGGTTGCAAATTTTATTGCCTCTTCTTTCACCATAGGTCTCAAGGACAAGTATATGTCAAGTTTTTGGATCCATGCCCTGGTTGATCCTTTTGTGGAGCCATCAAAACCAGGAAGACTCATCTTACCAAAAGCATGTTGCACTTCTCCCTTTGGCATTAGGGTTCTTTATCGGTAATTTTTATCTTTCGTCTTTAATTTGATGAAATCTGTGAGACATTGCCTCCCGAAACTCATTCGTCATTGTTTGGTATTCTTCAAGCCATATGGTGTAATCATGAACTTGTCTAGGGCTCCCATGTGGAGCGATTGCCTCCTTGGCCACGAACTGGGGTTTGTAGAGCCTTGTAAAGGAATTTTGTCCTTCTTTGATTCACGAGAATTGTAGGAATCTTCTTCCCCCTTGGTGGAACCACCACCTTGCGTGTTTTGGATGGCTAGGGAAAGCCTATCCAATGAATCCACTATTCCTTCTTGTGTCTTCATAATCATCTCCAATTTCTCTTCCCCAGTCTTTACTGTCTTCTTCTTTTCCCTTCTTTGGTAGTACTGCATACCGTCGTCATTTGCCATACTTCATAGGCTGGGAGGATGGTGCTCTGATATTACCATAATGTCCATTTTTGGGGGGTCTCAAGAAATGTCGAAAAGTTGAGTTGTAGCTCACATATCAGATTATGGAACTGCTATTATAACCCTGCAAATCTGCAATTTAAACCCTTTCTAGGGCAGCGACTTCCCTAGTGAAGTTAAATCCCTCAAAGGTGGGTCAAACCTTTCTAAGGCCCTTCAAATCTTATGCCAAAATTATTAGGAAACCCTTAGAAAACACAATCAGCTATTAGAACTCAAAATTTAGTGTAAAAATAATTAATTATGGAACCCTTGACCAGCGAACATCATCAAGCTTCGAAAAATAGTAGAACACCTCCAAAATTCACAAAACTCGAGGTCTTGGCCTTAGAAAATATGGAGAACAACATAGTAATTTCATATTTGCCAAATTAACATCACCCATACCAATTAATCACTCACAAGTGGGTTGCTCCACTCCAACAAATAGATCATTGAACTAAAGAGACCAATCATGCAAGAAAATGATACTTTATTTTCCTTTCAAACCAGCTTGCATACATAAAACCTCATGAAGGGTTTTCATCCTCCAGAAGTCCTCAACCAAGGGTTTCCGTCCTTGGACAAGGTCCTTAATCAAGGGGTTTCGTCCTTGAGAAAGGTAGATAAGGTGCTTCACAAGTAAACCTTAGCCAAAATATGAATACTCACCAAAAAAACATTATTCAATAATGCCCAAGCGACCTCCTTAAATAGCCACAAGGAGTGCTTTACAACATAAAAATGATGGCCGACCCCTTAAGGTAAGTGCTTTTAAATATTCAAATGGTATTTGGAGCCTACATGCTCATAATACCTTTATTACCTAACTACTTAAATTCCTTTATTGGAGCATTAGGCTTCCCAATAGGATATACTTAGTCACAAGGTGGGAGTTCAAGTTTGAGTTCAACGAGGATGAAATTCATTTCAAGATCGTCCCATGGATAAAGTTCGAAAAAAAATTCGAAAGTTCGAAATAAAATTTATGCTTCAAAATAAAAAATATTAACAAGAAAAAAATATATAAAAAAGAAAAACATTTTATACATTAAAAATAAAATAAACAAATAAATTTAAAAAAACGAATAAAAAACATTAAAATAAAAATTGAAAGTTAAAACATAAAAAATAGTAATAAGATTATGTTAATTAAAATTAAAAATTAAAGATTTTTAAAGTATAAATTAAAACATAAAAGATAAATAAAAAATCGCGATAAAACATAAATAAAAAACTTTGCAACCATCTAACCTATGGGAAGGCAGGAAAGGGAGGACACAAAGGGCAATACAGGGCAGTCACGGCGACTCACGATATGGAAGGTGTCGTGGTTGCAAGCAACATCCCCCTGAGCGACACCAACTGAGAGATGATTAGGCCCTAAATCGAACAGTGATGATATCTATTTTTTTACATGCCCTAGTCTTACGTTTTTAATCTCTCAATATACAGATCTATAGCCTGCTTAGGAATTGTAGGTCAGCGAACAAGTATAGCGACAAATACATACAAGCCCTTTTACCTGAAGCCCTTTTACCTACGTTTTTCTTTGGTGAACTCCGTGAACATTGTAGATTTTTTATAGGTATCAGAAGTTCGGCAAATTTCGAACTTTGGGCAAAAAAAATTGTCGAACCTTGCGATATAGAGGATATATGTTAATAAAAAAAACTACCTAAACAACAATCAAAATATTATTCAAATCTTCCACTTGCTTTCCCTATTTAGTTCAATCCTCAAACTTATTACACCAAGTATACTAACCCTACAATACAACTACATCAATTACAAAATTATGTCATAAAATCATTAAACTGAACTACAATCTAAGAGTTGACTTTAGAACTTCCTTAAGAAAATCCACAATAGCTTATCATCTCAATGGAAATAGCCAACACACATCTACTAATGAGCTTCCATGAAGCTATCTTAAGAGGAAATGAGGGAGGAATATAAATGCATACAACAAACATCCATTCAGACTCGCGAGAGAGAAAACAGCCAATAGTGCCCAAAGGCTATAAAGAAGAGTTCTTCAAAAGGAGCTTGAATGGCTTCCATAAGATTGTCACACCTCCCTACCTACTAGTAGGAGAATTAATAATAGCATTTGATCTCCATCCCAAATCCTAACAAAATTTATTAACAGAGAACCCATTTGCTTGGATAACCTAAAACTTCATATTTCTCCTCTTGTATATGTTCCACAATAAATGTCTTATTGTTGTTAATGAGCTAGGTATTGGTCAAGAGCTTGTTTTTTTTGGGTAAGGGTAAACACTTTTGACTGGAGTTATGAAGCAATATTACAATCAACCACAGATCCATTTTATAGGATGCCTATGAGTATTGAACCAAGGTAGGGCTGTAAACAACTCACCCACTCAACCAATCGACCTCTCACCAGCTTGGTCAAGAGCTTGTTGTATAATATAGTTTCCAACCATTTCCTCAAATGGTTCAACTTAACATCTGAAACTTATGGATTATTTTTGGATTTACTACATAAAATATTTAAAAATTCTGACGTTTCAAGTCCTATTCTGGACCCATTATTAGGGAAAAGAAGCTTTCGCTTGAGAAAAGTAAGAAAGACCAACCATTTCCTCAAATGGTTCAACTTAACAATCTGAAACTTATGGATTATTTTTGGATTTATAGCATAAAATATTTAAAAATTCTGACGTTTCAAGTCCTATTCTGGACCCATTATTAGGGAAAAGAAGCTTTCGCTTGAGAAAAGTAAGAAAGACCCTTCAATATAAATAATAAAAAAAAATTCGCCCGGCCCTGCCCTGCCCTATAAATAGAACTAGAACTATTCGAACCTTTGTTGGAAGCAACCAATCGACCTCTCACCAGTTTGGTCAAGAGCTTGTTGTATAATATAGTTTCCAACCATTTCCTCAAATGGTTCAACTTAACATCTGAAACTTATGGATTATTTTTGGATTTACTACATAAAATATTTAAAAATTCTGACGTTTCAAGTCCTATTCTGGACCCATTATTAGGGAAAAGAAGCTTTCGCTTGAGAAAAGTAAGAAAGACCCTTCAATATAAATAATAAAAAAAATGTCGCCCGGCCCTGCCCTGCCCTATAAATAGAACTAGAACTATTCGAACCTTTGTTGGAAGCCTATCCATATCTAAGGAGCCCTCTATATCCTTTGGGGGCCCCTATCTAGAATCTATATAGATCTGGGGGCCGGGGGTGAGAAATGGGCTTCCCCTATGCCCCTACGTAAATACGGACATAGTCGGGTGGCAGCCCCAGGGATGAGAAATATCAATTGGCGAGAAATATCAATTTGATAAATGGGCATCCCGTAGTGAATCCCCGGAATAATATACTAGCGAATCCGGCTCCTCACCCTACGCACCACACCATATTTCGTCCCGGCCCACTCCCCTATAGATTGGATTGGGTGGACCTATCTATATAGGGGTAGCCTCGATATAGATATTGGCACATCGATGACTACCCCTATATATAGATATGGCGCATCATGATCATGTGACAGATACCTATAGATATATATAGGCCCGTAGTATATAGATAGGGGGCCTACCCATATAGATATGAATGAATAGAGTGATATTTATATCTATATTTGTGTTAATGTCGGCCAACACAATGAGGGGAAGGTTAAGAATGACAAGAAAAGGATACCAACCTAAGCTCCTATGAACTGAGGGATAATTACCTAATTACACTACTATTTAATAAACATCATGAGTTTATTAAATACTCATGTAATCAAATAATTAAACAGACCAAGCCCATGACAAGACAAGGATACCAACTTAATCCCTAATGGGGAGAGGTAATAATTTAATTACATAATTACCAACTTACATGACTAAATGTTCATGTAGTTAAATATGTAATTAAATAGTTATAAAGATAAAACACATGACCCATAGGGAAGACCTAAGCTCCTAGCAGGGAGAGATCATTACCTAGTTACAACACTCCTTAATAAACTCCATGCGTTTATTAATTAATGAGGTAACCACATAATAGTAAGGGTGAAACACTATGACATAGATAAGAGTGAGAAAAGGAGGACGACACCTAGGGGCACAAGACCAACCTATGTAACAAAGGTTTCTAGGCATCACTCAGATTCCAACCATCATCGCGGTTAAGATTATTAGGATCCTTCTCAATTTCAACCGCTTCATGAATTTTTCTATTATTGTAGCGGTTCTCCATTGCGATTAATTTTGCATGTATGATTTGGTCTTTGTATATAAGTTTTGTCCATTTTGCTCCAAGGGTGCACAAGGCCAGGCTCTTCAATATTCATGGCAAGAAGACTCATAGCGGTCTATAACAGTTGCTAGCTCCAAAAGGGAACAAATCCAGAGCAACTTAAGTTGTTTCGAAACAGTCCATTTCAGGGACAGGTGAAAGCCCGGGTCAATACAATTTTCTACTCTCAGAAACTCCATTTTAAGATTTTCTTATGAAAATTGAGAGTGCCGACGCGCGGGCGGATTCAGAGTCAGGCAGAGGTCAGCAAAGTGCAGAGAGTTGGGGAGTCCATTTTATAAGAAGGATCAGTGTCAGGCCATCATTCTTGACTCCATGCCCAATGGATGCTTCAAGCCCACTGGTCTCTTCATCTAGCAGGTAGATGTCCCCGTGAGTCACCAAATTGTTATCCAAAATCGCCCCCACCGGCAAATTTGGTCAAGACAACTCCTGCACATAAGGAAATTATGAAGGAAACGATTCAGATCCGCGAGCTCACATTCCAGGACGACAAACAGGTTATAGGTGGGTTGGAAATGAAGGAGCAGTGTCGCAAAGAAGCCAGGAGCAAGAAGGAAAAGAAGCGGTGAAGTTTCAAGGTCTTCGGGCTCAAAACCGTTCAGGAAAGAATCCAAAATCGACTAAGTATGGAAGAGCCTGCAAAGAAAGCCACATGTCCTAGCGGCGCTTCTCCAAAGATGAATCCATAAAGGGAGGCTCAAACAAGCCCCACATCTCCACGTGTCCCAGGTCAAAGCGGGTCGTCGGGGGTTATCTATGTTTTGCGTTTCGAAGAAAGAGGGAAAAAGATAAATTACGGACCCGCAAGCCCGATTTTTGCTCTAATCTGGCTGCCACATGTCCCATATAAAAAAAGGGAATCCCAAACGAGCACCAAGCTGCCGCGTGGCCCTAGTAGGTGAAAATGGAGAAAAGTCTTCCAGGCCATTAACGCAGAATCCAATCTCTTCAACTACCAGATCTGATTCGATTCAATCCGCTGGGGAACCAGAAGCAACATATTGTGGGCGGATTTGCAAAAGACATTGATATTCAGTGGTTGAACTTTCAAAGCGGGATTCGATGCGTATCTCATGGTGGTTGGAGCAGGATTCGATTTTTCCCTCCTCTCTCTCTTATTCTTTCTATATATTGTAACACTTTTCGTTTGAGAAGGAGAGACATTTTGGGCATAGAGAAACTCTGTCAAATTTGTTTCTCGATGCCATTTTTGAGCAGCGAACCTTCTCCCACGCCTGGGAAATGTATTTGTGCCTCTATTCCAGAAATGTAATGGTTTGTGCACCTTCTAGAGCAATAAAAAAACGTGTTTTTGTGGTGTTCTTCAACCCTTTGCATCGTTTTGTTGTTTCTCCGTGCCTCTCCCTTTCAGTCTTGGTTTTATGTGCATGTATTTCACATTTGCAAGTGCAGGATGTTGTGTTTCATGGAGTTTAATGGATGATTTGCAGATTTGGGCCATGTCACTTCTATCTAACCTCCCTCATCTCCATTTTTTTCTGTTTCTTTCTCTCTCAACAGAATATCTCGCTTCATTTACTGGTGTATCACCGCTTTAGTGTAGGCTCTGTTTTTTCCCTCTTTCTCTCTCCTTGGTTCCTTGGAATGGTTAGATTTAGTTTGCCTGCACTGGAGTAGCTCGTGGCAGGTAGTTTAGGAAGAGGAACCAGTCTTCTTTGGAGGATCATTCTCATTTGCAAGTCCCACAGCTTGGGGAATGATCCAATGTTCTGCGAATCACACCAAATGACCCTGCCTTAGAAAAGCAGATCCATAACTAATTTGGGGGTGTTGTGATTTCGCACTAACAAATACAGATTGAGTGTTTTGTGTTTTCTTCATGTTTGGCAAGGGCAGATTTATTAATTCTAGTATGTTCTAAGTCTCGACAATGTTCTTTTAGTCTTGTTTGGAGCGAGTGACCAGTTTCTCCAATGAATGTTTTACCACAACCGCATGGGATTAAATACACGCCCTTTTTTTTATTTTGAGCAGATAGGGTCATTTGGGTTCTAAAGCGATCACAGATCAAAAATAAGTTATCGTTAATTAATCGGCAGGCTAAATTTTGACTCAGAAATCGGGAATCAATAGTTTCTCAACAATTTATCGGCATAATCGGCGACTTTATCGCTACTTTTAAAAACATTTAAATTCATAAAATACACTTAAATTAAATGTAAAACATTGTTAAATGACATGAGAAGTGAATGTATAGATTCATAGAATGTCATAGGCCCATAAGTATATTTTCACAACTTCACACAAATAAAGTTACATATTAATAAAGTATACACTTAAGGAAAAAGACAGACACAAAAGACTGCAGACCTGAAATACGTTTTATATGTCAGTACATGGCAAGAGAGTCACAGTTCACAGTCACACAATATATAAAAGAGGATAAATTTTCTGAACACATTTGGGCACAGTAGGCTATTAGAGTTAATCACGAGTGTTGCCATATGCTGTGGAATACCATAAAACTTAGCAGTGCTTATCTTGAAGAAAGCTTGATTTGACTGTAATGGAAAATGACTAATGATTATATTACCAATGTGACACAAACTATACCAGAAATCGTAATTCAAGAGGCTGAGACTCTGAGTTATTTGAGTTCATGTATAAAACAAATTCGAATGCAAGGAAAATAAATGAAAGTGAGCTCTCAAATATATGAACTTAGAATCTCAGACATGTGCAGGCTGCAAATAACGTAAATTCGAATGAGCAATGAACATTGAAAAACAATAAAAACAAATGTATAATGATAAAATAAAGCTAATCGTGGTCGAAACCCTAGCAAAACACATGGAATAAATTTGCGCAAGAGAAAGTCGACCCTAAACACTTTGAAATGAACTCGTTTTTTTCAGTTTTATACCTAAACAACGATTTTCCACGATTTTTAAAATGATTTTCCCTTAAATTTCTCACCAGAAATCACCCATTTATCAGGACAGCAAAAATCGCGATTTTCCCAGCAATAAATCGTTTTCCCTGTTAGGAATTCTTATGTTAGTGCTTACATTATGGTCCAGTAATTAAATAGTAGAATAATTACGAGGGAAATTATTATCAATTAAATGTTATTATAATGTAAATAAGTTGTAATTAGCTTGTGTATTGTTACGTGAGCAACAAGTGCACTTATTTAGAGAATTGCTAAACCATATCCGTAATTGTAGGAAAAACATTTCCTATATATTTTTGTAATGTACGGGTGATTAAAAGGTGTGAGATATACAGCTGATTATTAATCTGTATATTTTGTTTAATTGCTCAGTGCATTTGTTTAATTTTTGTTAAGCTTCTCTAATACCTAGCATTTTGTATCAAAGCGAGCGGCAATGAGAGTCTTTGAGAGAGAAGAGTCTATTTCAGGTTACTTCTCGTAGTTTCCTTTGATTACATTTTATAGTAGACAACTTTGATCTATCAGAGGAGCACATCATATGTAAAGAGGCGTCTAACTATTTACTAGTGTTTACAAATTGACTTGATCAAAGAAAGTGATTCCAAGTCAAATAGTGAACCTGTGAAAGATTAGAATTTAGGGTGATTAAATACAAATCATAGTCCTATTCCTACCACATCCCAAGATTGATGGTTTATTAACATATACAAGCGCACTATCATACCAGTGTAGATTTTTGTGCATAGGTGCCTATGTATTGAGATTCAAGAGTCGCATTTGGTTTGTTGTACATATCTTCATTGAAGCTTACGATTTCGTTTTTGGCCCAATTATCTTCTCTTCCGTTCACGTGGACATTAAGCACTTGTGTGGTTCGTGATAAACTAGCATGCAGTTCCATCTTGCTTGGTGATTAGCTATTTTGGTTCAAATCAAACTCAAAAGCGCATTGAACTCGGACACTTTGTCATATGACTCGATAGTTTCTCCAACTAGCTTGACATAGGCGACTCTATGAATCAATCTGGTATTAATCTCTGCTACGGTCCTCAATTTGCTCTGAAGCGAGTCCCTGATCCAACATCCAGTTCTTGGCTTTGTTTGGTGACTCAACCGTGTGCAGTTCTGACTGATTTGCTATCTACAAGCGCCTTATGTGAATCTGCTCATCCAGATCATTTAGGTCTGTTTTTTGGTTGAGTTTCATTTAAGATTAAAATCGATTAGTTCAAATTTAGATTAGTATCGTGTTAAGTGTTTTTACTAGTTTTATTAAAAAAAAAGTAGCTAAAGATTACTCTTTCTTTAGTCAATAGGTTTTAAGTAGTTAGTCTATTTGTCAATATGAGTTGTTAGTCATGTCTCTTCATTTGTAAGTCCTTTATGTCAAATGTGGCAATAGTCAAATATCATCTTATTAGTATTAACGTAAAAGTTTCATGTGTCCAAATTTAGTGGTCCTTGTCAATTGTCACTAAAAATTTATTATAAGTCAAAAAGGATCTCTGAGTCCTCAAAGCCATATTTCAAGATTGTAAAGGATGCATTATCGGTTGAAACCGACGTCCAATATGTAAATTGCCAAGACAAGAATTTATGAAAATCTCAAAGCAAGATGAGGGGGATACCGAACCAAAGAACTATCAACCTCAAAAACATTGACGATTGATAACATGCAAAGACATAAAGAGCCTCCAAGCCAAATCAAGTTGAGTTGGCAGTAGTATTGGAGGACGGAGGCATCAGAGAAAGGAGGTCAAACAGTGACTTCTCGTCAGTCGCCAACGACGCGACCGCATGAAGGTTTGGTGACCTATTTTTTTAGTTTTTTAGTGTGCTTCAAATTTCAGTGTCCCTGTTTGGTTTGCAGAAAAAGTGGAAATTTCACATTGTGGGGGGGAACATGACACCACTATTCCATTTCCAGTTTCTTTTTAGTTTGTAATGTGTGAGCACAATTCCTGTGTAATCCCCCTAATGGAAGAATGTGATGAGAGCTGATGATAATACTGCGGCATCATGATATTATGGTTGTTGGTTATCCATTTTGAAAACCATCCTGAAGATTTGTTGGTTATCCTGAAAACAAAACCATCTTTTGTGGTTGTTGGTTTACCATTTGAAAAACCATCCCGGAGGTTGTTGGCTATCCTAAAAACAAAACCATCTAGATCATGAGCAAGCATCAAAGCGGCACGTTGTTGTACGAGGAAGGGTTTCCCCATGGTCGCACCAAGGGGGGGAAATGTTAGAAATTCTTAAGTCAGTGCTTACATTATGGTGTGAATAATTAAATAGTAGAATAATTATGAGAGTAATTAATATCAAGTAAATGTTATTATAATGTAAATAAGTTGTTAAAACAACTTATGTTAATTAGCTTGTGTATTGTTATGTGAGTAACAAGTACACTTATTTAGAGAATTGTTAAACCATATCCGTAATTGTAGGCAAAACATTTCCTATATATTCTTTGTAATGTACAGGTGATTAAAAGGTGTGAGATATACAACTGATTATTAATCTATGTATTTTGTTTAATTGCTCAGTGCATATGTTGAATCTGTGTTAAGCTTCTCTAATAGTAATACCTAGCATTCCCTCTAGCAAATGATAAATCACGATTAACCGCCGATAAATCATGATTTCTGTATTAGAGCTTACACCTATTCCTGATGGTGCTTACCAGATTGAAATATATCTTGAAGCCCTCTCTTCTTAAGATTCTAGCAATCTTGTCCAAGGTCCCTTCAATGTATGGGAGAAAAGCTTTAATATTTTTAATTCTGACTATAGGGCCATTCTTACCTCTTCGGGAGGTCGTCTTGATTTGCCACTTTTTATATCCATTCCTTTTTAGAACATTCGTTAGATGTTTTTCTTCTAATCCAAAATGTCTGTTATCTGAGATTCTCAAAGCTCTTGTGAAGAGGGTATTGAGGACACCCACCTTCTGGGACGAATGGTGGTACTGGTATATACGGAGGGTGTCTGTTATCTGAGATTCTCAAGGCTCTTGTGAAGAGGGTATTGAGGACACCCGCCTTCTCGAACTTATCAGCATCAGATAAAACTGAGAAAAGATTTAAATCTTCATGAGTCATATTCTCTTTTTTTTTTATTACTCGACTCTGATTAAGATAAATCAAGAGGGCATCTGATGAGCTGGCTTTCAGACTTGGACTATTGCTCTCACCATCACCAAACTGAAACATCTTAGTAGACATAGGAAGAAACAGCAAAAGTGGTTCCAGTTTTAGCACCAAACAAAAAGGCTCAACCCAAATTGTTAAAAACGGGGTTGCGGGAGAGCAATCTAAGCATTGTAGTGCTAGGCAAAACAGTTCAGTACATCCTATTCTATCTCCTCCATAGTCAATGAAGGCAAGACTAGGGAATTATTAGGGACTAGAATTCTACAGAGTTCCAAGCAGCTAGCATGTTACTCCATTAAATGGTTGCCAAGGGGTAGAGGAGGCTAGTAAGGCCATAAGACCAAATCGTTTTACATTCGCTGGGATGTTGGGAAGGGGTTTTCCTCTTAGTGAATAAGCTCAAAGGGATAGAGGAATTGCTTAGTAGAGGCCATAAGACCAAATCATTTTACATTCGCTGGGATTAGTTGGAGAAGGCAAAGTTTGCACCAGAAGAACTAGTTGGATATTGTAGAGGTTGTTGGACTGAATAATGGACTCAAAGGGATTGGAATTGATTACTGTGGGAGGAGAAATCTGGACAAGCTTCTAAGAAGATGGCTGTACTAGATGGAGAAGGCAAAGACTGCACCATTCAAAAGGAATGTTCACATGAACCAACAGGACTTGTTCCCAGGTAAAGTGTTAGCAATCAGCCACTGTGGGTGGAAAATCTGGACAAGCTTCTTGAAGATGGCTGTACTAATGGAACAACATACATTCAAAAGGAATGTTCACATAACCAACAGGTTGTTCCCATAAAGTGTTATCCAATTCAAGGTAAATTTTGTCAAACAGGATACTTTCAAGGTTTACCATTAAACAGAATGCATGTAAAATTCAGTTCGGACTGTCAAGACTCAAAATGTAAGACCAACACTGCTCCACCAGAATTTCCTTGCGAGAGCAAAAAGGAAAACCAAAACCAAAACCATTGTGGAAAGATCCTCGGCAGGATTCAAGCATGCACAGTTCATAAAACATGTGCCTCATTGGAAAATATCTTCATTATTGGATCTAGAAGGGAAAATATAGTAGCTAATCCAAAAAGACAAAATAATAACTTTATCTAAAGCAAGGAACTCCCAATCTTTCAATGTGATGGGCTTTGGTATAAAGACACATAAAATGGTAAATTAAAGCCCTTTCTTGAATATCCAAACTTTGTATTCCACCTCTTGAATCAAGATCTCTTCCTTCGAAAGATGTTCAACCCTTCTGTGGCAGCCGCAGCCGTTAAACAGTTTGAAATAAGTTATCAGCTGAATCGCTGTCATACAAACATGCTGCTTAAAAATTGCAGCAATGCTTCTCTTGACGGATCAAGTTATTCCACCGAGAGAGCTGCACAATAGGAACAAGGAAGACCATAGCTGCCTCCAAAAAACATAAAGAATTATATAATATTATAATACCATAAGAATTACAGGACAAACAAGAGAAGCAAAAGGGAACACGAGAAATTTCAGAAATCAGACCTGCACAGAAATCACTATAATTGTGCCTAGAATATCCTTGGACCTTAACACATTGTTATTGCCATCGCACACAATTTTTGTGAAACAAACAAGTGTTTGAAATTAGATTTTATTTGTTATCCGCTGTTTTTTCCTTCCTTGCTTGTCAAATGCTTGAAGAAAGCAATTACTTTATATAGCAGATTCATTCTACACAGATAAAATGGAAGAATTGGTAACATTTTTAGTCAAAATTTCTTGACGAGTAGGAATTCAAATATGATTATATATTCACATTTATGCAACAATTAGATCTACAGAAACTTTAATTATTTAAAGCAAAATAAAATCACAGAAGATTAAGAATTCAGATCAACATTGTACAAAATTCAAATGCAAGAACAGTGCAGAGAACTCTGAATATATATATATATATATATAACATCCAAACATATGCTCACTAAATAAAAATGGTAAAGGATTTTTTCTTACAACTTACGCTGGAGGCTTCATTTCTCCGGAATTCATAGCTTGAAAAATTTTCACCAAAATTCCAACAATATTTGGAAAACAGTTTCCTTGTAAAGAGAAGAATAAGATTCCATTTCTAGCCAGCTTCACCAGTGACGGCGTGACAGATTTTCCTGTAAAAGGTCCTGGTAAATGAGCATCTCCAGAACTGATCATTGCCCCTGCATTTTCCACGGGCTCTGGTACCAGGTTTGGATCATAAACAGAAGAAACTCCTGATTCCGGGCACTGAACATCTGACACAGACACATGTATTGCATTAGATGCAAACATAGAGCTCAATGGAAACTCTTCAGAGTGGGCAGTCATTCTACGCTTCTTTCTATCTGCATTCTCACCCAAGTTCTCAGCTCTCTCTTCTGCTGTTACTTCCTTATTAATTTCTGTTTCACTTTTCTCCAAATTTTGACATGTATCAGTAAATCCCAGAGTATCTCTTGATGCGCATGTTGACAAGTTGAAATACTGTGGCAGTTCCAAAAGTATAAGAATAAAGAAACCATTGAACCACATTTAAAAGAGAGAGACATTAAAGAATCAACAAATGAAAATCAACTCATGCTATGACAGTCTAAAACTCCTTATCAAAGCTCTCTTCAATTGTGTGGTTATTAACTTATTATCATTATTGAATTCCAGTTATAATCCTTATTAGAATCTGGATAACATGATATAGTCTTCAAATCTTAAAACGGATCAATAAATGAACCAAGGACATAACTGGAAAAGCTAAGATACTTAAAAGGGATAGGATGCAGCTAAGAAGTACATGATGATTAATCTTTAAGTGGCTCGTTACAAAGAGAAATATGCCCAAATGAAACCCTCAAAATCCACTAAACCAGTTAACCTTTACTTGATTGTGAACATGTTTCTTATTCATTTTCCCCATACTCACACATTTCACGTACAAATTTACAGTGCATGTTGACAAAATGATACCATTTTTGAAAAATCATTATGCTTTCTTATCCCCCTTAGACTTGATTAATTTATCCTTTGCAACATACTTCGAGACTTATATCGAGTCTAGAACATCTTCCATTCTATGTAGAGCTTGATATTTGATCAGAGATGATGACACGGTGTTTATTTTGTTTTCCTTCAACTTTGAAGAACAATGTCCCTGATGGTTGAGGAAGTCTCCTCACCTTTCAAAGATTGGTGGTCTAGAATGCCAGCTATAGATTATTAAGATGAAGTGTGACACACTGTCTTTCAGATGTAAACCATTGTAACTCATCAAAACCATTTTGCACACAAGTTTTGGACAAGAAAGGTCTACTTATTTGTTTAGACAAGAAATTATCTATTTATCTGTCACAAACTATTTCTACTGATTTTGTTGGCCAGGATTTGGAAGCATGATATCATGGCTTTTCAACTCTGTCACATTGCATAATCACTTGTCCGGGATGCAGGCAAATTACCTTTGCCATAATCAAGCCTCAATCATAGTACAGAGTAAGTTTGGATTAATGTCTCATCTAGACTTGCCCCACTCCGACTTTTATTTCTGAAAAAGTTATTTCTCATCCTGATTGATAAATTTAAACCCTGTTTAATCAGAAACCATAGCAATATGAAACTACTTTGTTTTCTTGCATTGGCCTTTGGTATTGATACATTGCTCAATTTAAATATTTGCTTCACCACTACCTTGGCACTGATACATTGCTCCTTGATCTTTGCATCTGAATCTTTCTTTAATGCCATGTACTCAAGTATGGAATTAGATGAGGTTTCAATATATGTTGGCCAATTCACTCAACTTCCTCTTCTTCTCCGGAGAAGGCAAGTACCATCTGTACTATAGATAATGTCTATTGAGATGTTACACTATCAGCAGTAAACATATATAGAACAATAATTGCAGCACATACCATAACAGAGTATTGAATAACAAAAGTTTTTTATTCCTCAAAGATAAGTCCTAATACAATCTGATTAGTTCAGGGAGGACATGGAGCAAGTGCCCTTGCCCCAGCATTCATTATACTTCTAAAAGGACAAAACCCATGAAGTATCCCTTGTGGGATATTACTTGAAATTCATAAAATATGTATAGAATAACAGCGAACTGAATTCTGATTTTTATGACAACAATAAGCAGAAATAAAGAATTTTTTGTATTTTACAAACGAATCACTTCCAGAACTACCCAAAAGCTTCAAACAACTTAGAAAAATATATAGAACAATAAACAAGAGAGAAAATGGAGCGCAAGATCGAGCTAGGGTTTTGGATTGAGCAAGCCGTGAAGGCTTGCGGCATCCATGGAGCTGTGCAGTGGGAGCTGGTGAAGGAGTACAGCGAGGTGGTGCAGCTGGAGTTTCTTTGCCATTGTCTGGCCAAGCGATGCATGGAAGGGTTGTTGATTCATGCTAGACCGCTCGAGGATAGCCTAGAAAAAGGGCTTTTTGAGGAAGCCCATCGGTTTGCTGGGTTCCTCCTCAGCCAGGATGTGAAGTCTTTCCTATCTCTCAGGAGAGGTCCGGGTTATGTTTTGTTTAAACCTTTTCCGGTCAAGGAGCTCGTGTTAACGTTTGTAATGTTTTATTCCTGCTTTCATCAGTCGCAGGAAGAGATGAATGTGGAACCTCCGTCTGAAGAGGTATTGCAGGTTTCTGGTGATCTTCCTGGGGTGGAGGTTCCGGGGGTGGAGGTAGAAATGTTCTTGGCCCTTGTTCCTTCGTCTGGCCTGGTTTTTTCCATTCCTGCAATCAGTGATGGCCCCTCTAGTCCTTTAGGTTTTGTTGTGTGTCGCGGCTCAGATATGATGGTCGGGGGTGTTCCCGAGGAGCGGTTGTCATGGGGTCTTTTCTCCCTTATGTTGCCTCGCTCTCTCACTCATAGCGGAGGAAGGCGCCTATAGGAGTGAAGGGAAGCAGATCTATGGTTTTGCCTTGCTGGGGTTTTGTTTCATTTCCGTTTTTCCTCCAGAACAAAGGACGTCCGGCATGGTTCCCTGAGCACCATATTAAGAAGAAATCCTCGCCCCTTTTTAGTCCCCCTTAGGTTTGGTTCGTCCTCTGCCAGGGCTTGGGATTTTTTAGGTTCCTTGTGTTGTGGTTTTTGAGGTATTGTCGGTTTTTAGTGTTTTGGGTCCTTTGAGTGTTCGATTGTGGTGTTTTGTTGTGGTGGGGGTTGTTGATGGTTGCTGGGTCATTCGATATTGTAGCAACAGCTCCACAGTTTCTTGGTTTGCGTGGCGGGGTTTGCCTATGGTTGTTCTGGGCCTGCGAGTGGAGCTGTTGGTTGTCGTTGCTAAGAATTTTGCTCGGTTATATTACAATCGTTAGCTTTGTCCGTGTGGTTTTGTTCGGCTTTGTGGTGCCTTCTTTCCCAGACTGGTCTACTGGTGGCTTGTAGGTTCCAGTCTACTTCCTTTGCCACTTACACATGATCCCCGTTCGAGGTGGCTTCGTGTGAGTGGTGTGGTGTTCTCTGTTGTTGGTGTTTCCCACTCGGTGATGCCTTTCGGGTTGGGTGTCTCGGGTTCGTTGTTGGAGTGTTGTTGGTTGTTATCGGGTCATTGTCGTAGGTTTTTTCCTTGTCTTCTCAGGCCGATGTTTTGGGCCTTTCGGTGTTTGGTTCTTTTTTTTTGTTCTTTTCTTCGTTTGTATTGGTGGGGTCCTAACCCTCCAGTTCATAGCTCTGGTCAAAAGTGTTTAAAAATAAAATAAAAAATAAACAAGAGAGAAATTTTATCTCTCAGATCTTATTTTATTTATTTATTTTTACAGCTGAAAACTGCCTCAAATTTCCAAAATTCACAACTCCCTGAAATGGACTGATAAAATTCTGATTTTCGGATAATAACATATATAAACTATAAGGAATCAGATCCAACCTTCAAATCCGAAAAATGCCAACTAGAAACCCTAAAAATAATTGCTGCAAAACCCTAAGGGTGACTTCACCCATGGAAAGGGCCCAAAAACTCCACCAAACTCCTCTAGAGAAGTCGCCAATCCTTCCTCAGGGGCTAGAAAATATTCTGAATCGCTAGAGATGGAAATATCTCTCTCTGCCACTGAATCAATCCCTACAAACGTCTGAAAAGCTCTGTTTGAAATCCCTATAGACTCTTTTTGTTGATTTGATCTGAAGTAGCCTCTAAATTAGCAAACTAAGTAGGATCTTTTGCCACCGAAGAGTGCTCTGCTAGCTAGGAGTGGATCTCTCACCACCGAAGTTTGGGTTCCTGTGGGATCTTACTCCACAAGCAAAAAGTATGCAAACAGCAATGGCTTCAATATCATGAAAGAGTGAGTGTATGAATGAATGCTTTCCTCTTGCCCAAGTGCTTCCTTTTATAATTTCTCATTGCAACAAAGGGCTCCAAAAGAACCCTAATCGACCCCTTGGGAAAAATACACATGTTAAAAGAAATAACTTAAGTGACTTTATCACCCATATGCCAAAAAGTGCACTTAAGTCACCCCAACGAAAAATTAGAACATAAAGTACCATTGGGGAGCATCTAACAACCTAATTTCACTTAAGCCACCTTAAAGTACGTGACCAACTCCAAAACATAACATATAAGTGGAATGAAAGTACAAACCACACCCAATAACCATCAACGTCACTAGCCCCTTGGGCATAACCAAGGCTAAGACGGATGAAAAGCCTCCTAGGCCATCTACTCAGAAATGGGGACATTACAACTCAGTGGTTGGCAGCTAACCCAACCATCATAACTGACATATAAAAAGTCCTAATAGACTAACAAAATGCCGACAAGAGACTAAAAAAACATGTTGGCTGCATTTATTCATAAATGACCATTTAATTGACTGCATCATCCACCCCTCTAGATAAGTTGGAGTCCTTTCCAACAACAACATAAAACAGTTCAAGAAGAAGAAACAAGAAGAGAGGAAGAGGAAGACGACCCTAAGTGAGAAGGTTTTGTTTCGCCCACTGGAGAGCTCAATGGAGCAGCTTTTGATTGAAACAGTTCAACCCGCAAGGCATAGACTTTGGAGGTCTATTGCTGAAGATGTTTCGCAGCTACAAGTTCATGTTCCCATGAACACTTCACCATGCATATTGCTTCCTACATCTTTCTTTTACCATTGGGGACCTCCTATTCTGCGAGTTGTAACTTGGCCTAAACTTGATTAAGTTCCTGCTCGTACTGAACGTTTGCCTTCTCGAGTTCTAGCTCACATTGGGATGCCCTTCGGCTTTGTGCCTATGTAAATTGTGTTTGTTGGGAGATTTGCACCTGGAAGCAACCCTGCTGATCCCCAATCTCCTGCCACAGGGCTGCCACTTCACTAGCCATACTATCCCTCTCATTTTCGCAACCACCTTTTCTCGCACATAGAAGACTAGAGCAGCAAGTATTGGTGTTGGTGTCACTCAGATTTCACCCCGAAATCTGTGACTACCCAATTTGAAAAAATTTCGTACTTTTAAAATAGTGGGTCATTTGTTGTTTTTATTGCCTGAAAGTTCCTGTATTGTGTCAAGATAATCCTAAAGAGCCATATTAGCCCTTTTCGCCAAATACCCAGATGCCCAAAATTGTTTTATTCTGTCGTCGGGATTTGTCTGCGGGAAATTTGTATTTAATTATTTTGAGCCCCGTATGAGGCTATTTGCGCTCCGTTTTAACTCCGTTATAAGCGAATATGTTATTATTCCTGTATACCAGAAGGATTTTAACTTATTTTAAGTTTTGGGCTTTATTTGTAACTTTTGGCAATTTTTCGTGTTTTTGTGGTGTCCCGTTTTGTTTTCTGTGAAATTTCTCTGGAACAACTCCTTCGCCGGGTAAGCCCGATTTTTGGCCTGGAGCAGCTGGAAAACATACACGCACATTTTGCCCGGAGGAAGTCATCATCGGAGGTCTGGATCACTAGGAAAAAGCGAAGTCGTGCACAGGAAAGCCCCTGCGGGGATGGGCGCATTTTTGGAAAACAAAGGATTTGAGCTGCGATGGGAAAAATATAAGCCGCAGGTAGGATGGGAATTGTATACCTACCTTGCAGGGTACTTTTTCCCGTGTTATAAAAGTCACTTAAGCTGCAGTGGGAAAAATAGAGGCTGTAGGCAGGTGGGAATTTATTGCCTACCTTGCAGGGTGAAAATTCCCATGATATAATAAAAGGAAAGTGACTTAAGTGAAATCATGGGATTTTAGTGCCTACCTTGCAGGGTAAAGAATCCCATTGCAAAAGTCAAATCACTTAAGTGGATCATGGGATTGTGGTGCCTACCTTGCAGGGTAAAGAATCCCATTATGGTGAAAATTCTTAAAAATAGAATTACATGTGCAAAAAAGTGCGCCCCCTTTGGTGATGGATAAAAATAATTAAATTGATTATTTTTAATAAATTCTATCCTTGGAAAAAGTGCGCCCAAGCTTGAGGAGGTTGAAAAGTCAAAGGAGGATTAAAATAGAGCAACTAAATTAATTAAATTTAATTTATTTAGTGGCTGCCCCTCTCCTTGGAAAAAGTGCGCCCCATTTGGGCATTATTTAATGATTTTTAAGGCATTAAATCATTGAATTAATTTCTATTTTCAGTGGCTATGGTCAAAGCACACTGTGAGGCTAAAGTTAAGTGCTGTGTGAAGGATTAAATTGGATTAATTTAATTTATTGGATGGCTGTCCTTAAACATGCAATTTTTAAAAGAGAAAAGCATGATTTTTAATTAATTAATTGCCTTTAATTGTTAGGGCAATTATTAATTATAGAATTATGAAGGTTATATAAGCATGGGCAGCCATATGGATTTATTATTCAACACACAGGTAAAGAATTGCAGCAAGGAGGAAAAGTGCGCCCCCTTTAGAAGAAGGATTTTGCACAGACAAATTGCTAACAAAGGCTAAAAGCTTCCAGATTTGGCGCATGCTTTGGAAAAGGTTCATCTTCGTCTGCACAATTGTTTTCACAGGTGTTAAAGGAGCTCAGGTGTTGATTGAAAGGATTCATGCTCTCTTTATGTGCAAATTAAACACCAATTTTTGGGGCAGCAGGCTTGAAAAGTGCAGATTTTTATAATTTAAATTCACTATTCATGCTCCGGTGGCCATTTTTGTCTGAATAAATTGCAGGAACTCATTACAGGTGCTTTATAAAAGAAAAGGAGTATTTATCAATGTCCAATACATTGCAAATATCCTCTGAATCTGAAGAATTGTCCAGATCTGCACCAGTATTGAAGAAAGCAGGCCAAATTAGAAGAAAAAGAATTATTCAGACAAAGATTGATAAAGCTATGGCGAAAGGAGATGAAAAAGAGAGCACGATGGATTCATGCATTGCTTCTAAACTCACAGACATAGGAGACACGGATCTAGGCCCAGAATCTCTTTCTGATTTGATTGATAGATCCAGAGCTGGAAAGACTTCACTCATGCGTGCGGTCAAAAGTAGCGGAATTATTCGAGCTGCAGCTTTCCCATGTACAGCCCAATTGCCAGAGTTTGTGATGGAGTGTGCTAGATCTTACCATCCTTCATCCAGATCAGTACGTGATGTTGCGGGAAAAACAATAATTCGTTTGGATGCAGAATTCTTCGATTATTGTCTGAAGATTCCAGTGCGAAAGGTGGTGACTTCTATTAGCATTCAGGATGCTGACAGTAGGTGGGAGAAACATAAAGCTGACTGTGTGAGCATCATGAATAGCCGGTTCATGAAGAAGCCTAGATCCCCTTCCAGGTTCCCGAGAACTCTTCCACGATCCAATTTGGTGCAGGAGGCGGATGATATTGTCAAATTGCTATGCAGGTTGAATGGTGAAGCGAATGCCTACACTTTCCGGACATGGATGTATGCTTTCATCAGGACCATTGAAATCAACAAAGTTGATTCTATAATCAGTTGGTCAGAAATTATTAGCAGCAACATCGGTGAGCAACTGCGGAACGTAAAGCGTACCTTCAGCTTCAAGATGACTTCATACTTGGTATATGCTGCAGCTTCTCAGGGTGTCTTTTCCAAGCTGGATAGATGTGGTATTCTTTCCAAGGATCCCATTTTCGAGTGCTACCCACAGCTTACTGCACCTGCGTGCGAGAAGGACTTCAAAGTGATCAACGATGGTTTCTTCTACGATTTCATCTGCAGGTTAGACAAAGACTTGAAGACTCACAGAGTAAGCAAGGAAGCATGGGAAGCAGTGTCCAAGATTGGCAGTGTATTCATCCAGTTTGCAGATTTCACATACCTCAGGGTTACGAGCTTTTCAGGTGAACCAACAAAGATGCCAAGGTACCCAAGTGACAGATTGATTGCCATGGAGCTAAGCAGGCAACTTGTGGAGTTACACGACCTTCAGTCGAAGCGGCACAAGTCTACGGGCTACTTCCCACTCACTGTGGGATATTACAGTTGCATCAGCATTCACAGAGCTCGAGGAATGGAAGCACAAATGTTGTCCGAGTACGAGCAAGAGTTCTTCCCTGCACGGCTTAATTTTGATCCATTTGGAATAGCCAGGAAGACAATCTCCCAGGAGTACGCACATGTACCTTCGCTAGAAGATTTCTGGATGAAGTGCAGAAGTGAGTACGAGGTCAGAAAGAAAGATTTCAGCAGGCTGTCGGCAAAGCAAGTATTTGACTTTGGTCTAGCGCGGATACCTGCGGATCTTAAAGATGATGGGAACGTGGTACTGGACACTTACCATCAAATGGGAGGAGATAAAGCTCTACTACAGGATAGCAATGGCGGCTGCAGCACAATAGAAGAAAGATCCGGAGCTGTGTTGGTGAGTACTTCGAGCTGGCTGCTAACGAGGGGATACTGCCTTGATGAAGTATTGATGAATCAAATCACGGGCAACTTCGGCGCAGAAGATTCCCTCAAGCGAAAACATGAAGGAGAGAGCAGCAGAAGGTCCGAGAAATTGAAAGTACGCAGAAGATCTCAAGAGAAAGAGAAGACCACTTCTACGACCATAGCTTTGACTCCGACTTCTCCAGTACCTAGTGGATCACCAACTATTGCACCACAGCAGCAGGATGTTTCCATGCCTTCATTAAAACCAGCAACGTTCATCTTCTCTCCGCAGCCACTTCGTTCAGCACCCGTTCCAGAGGAGATGTTGAAGCTGCAGATGACGGAGTTCGAAAGAGCTTTGTCCTTGGATGTTTCAGAGGATGGCAGCCATGATACTGTAGCACTTTCTGATGGAGAGGATGCAGAGCGGGAAATAGTAGCGCATTCAGCAACTTCTCATTCTCCGAGAAGTAATTTCTCGGAATGGTTAGCTTTGCAGTTGGTTCCGGAAGCGAGAATAGAGATGAACTTAGAGGAACATGACTTGCAGCTACTTCAGGATCTGAGCAGAAGAGACAGGAGGCCTAAAGTTGCTAAAGCAACTTCTAGGTTGATCATCGAAGATTCGGGAGAGAAGTTTGCTGAGATATCAATCCCGGCGGAAGGAAAGGTAGAAGAGGAACTCACGGCAGAAGATGTGACAGTGACCAAAATACCACTCGGTCAAGCTACCACTGAAGGATTGAAGCAAGACACGCAGACGTTGCTGGATGCTTTGTTCCTTAGGCTTGACAGTGAAAAGGCGGAGAAAGAAGAGCTGCAGAAGCAAATATCTCAATTATGTGAGATCGTAGCCAAGGTTGCTAAATCTTCCGTTCAGCCCATTTCAGCGCAGGTGAGTGATCATCTTATGCAAGAAATGGAAGATGCAAGCAATCAAGTAAAGGCTATTGACGAATGGAAGGATCTGATTATTCGTCAAGCTTCTGTGCAACTTGGGGAAGTGCCAGCCCGCCTAAAGGTTATGAACGATGCAGAAAATCAACTAAAGCAACTGATAGAAAGCATAAAAGGAATAATTACAGTTGCAGAGAGTAACCTGAGTGTTTTGGTCGAGATCAACAAGCTGCCGGGAGATGTATTGGTTGCAGAGCAAATTGTGCCGGATGGATCAGTTGAGAAGGGGAAGCAGTTAGAATTTGCAGTATCTTTCCGTTTGGAGATCTGCAGAGTTTTGCTGAAGAGGATGCAGGCGCTTGAGAGTAGAACATCAGATTTGCCGGACAGTATTATTTCTTTCACTGAGGAAAGAGTGGATGGAGGTATTACTTCATACGCGCGGATTGTTTCTAACGAAGTGCATGATTCTCTGGAGGGTTCTCTTCTGATGGTGCAAAAGAGGATTGATAAAGCCACCAAGCCTTTCACGATGAACTCTATCAGTAGGCTGGTGACACTGCAGGCAGACATTGCGAGATTTGGGCCAAGTTTGGAAGAAGTGGAAGCATGCAGCAAAGTGTTGAATGAAGGATTGCTGCAATTCAGGACAGAAAAAGAAGCAGTAGCTAAAACAGATGGAAAGATGCTGAACTATATGTTCGACAAGTATATCAGATATCAGAACAAGAAGAAGATGTAGATGTTACAGCTGGCATGACTTCTTCTATTTCTTTCTTCTTCTACTTTCTATGTTCCCGGATGAAATTGTAAACTTCTAAGTTATTGGTTTTGCAACCATTACTCGAAGTCATGTGGAACCTTTCTATTAGTTAAGTGATACATGTGTCACTTAAGAAGAAGTTAGTTGAGGATGATTGCCAAATGTCATCTTTACTTGTTGTTCATACTTTAGTTCAGTTTGAGTCTTCTATTTGTACTTTCCCTCCTACATTCTATAAGTAGGAGAAGAACCTACGGGTTAATCATCGATCAGAATTTGTAAGAAGCAATCTTGTGTTCTAGACTTTGTGCTGAACCCCTGAGAGCCACTTGTTGCAGAGGAATACAAAGAAGCAGGTTTCCGGAGAACTTTGTGTCACGGTGTATTTTGTTTCTTGCTTCTAAATCTTAGATCTCTTAATAGACTTTGTGTTATTTTAGATCTAGATCTAGAGCTGCCTTTCCCACTAATTACGAAATTCTACTATAATGATATAATCCTTTCTGCACAAGTTTTAGACGATGAGGTCTTTATCTGTGATAGTCAAATGAGGATATAGGTAGCTAAATGTTCCATAATAACTCGAGAACATTTTGTATAGGGGAAGTGATCATATAAGCAACTGGTGTGGGCATCCATTGCTCATGCATCTTGGGAAGATTCTTCTCTGGCCATCCGTAGCTGATACGCACTCTGTAAATTCTGCACAGTAATCCTCCTGTATAAAATTCTGAATACAGGCTGCCTCATCCAGTATTATCCTCACCTATGAAGGACCACTAGCAACCTCTAGGTGCCCAACTACCCTAGAAATGTCATGGAGTGCCTCTGTCATGTGTCCCAATGTATGTAGAAACAGAGACAAGATTTTGTAGGGATTGCCACCATGCAGGCTGGGAAAAATACCAAAATAATCACATCCCCAGCCTAGGAATTAGTGGCTTCTGCCTCTGAGTCTAATGGTCATGTTGTATGTACTCTTATGTTGGCCTCTAAGTGAATCTGCTCTCTTTCCAGTGCTGCCCCTATGGACTCCTAGGGTGAAAATGGACTCAATAGCTGCAATAGGCTCACAAGAACCTCTACTTCCACATTCATCAGCTCTCCTAAATAGTGCAACAATTTTTCTATTTGCTGCTCCTCTTTTGTTGGTTTCCTGCCATTTCCTGTATAAAAAGAAGTGTCTACCATGTGCTCAGATGGGAGTAACTCAGAATAGATGGGAAGGTAGAGCTGCTTTGTGTGTCCTTTCTCTTTGTCATCATTAGCAGTTTCAGACCCCTCCCCTTCTTCCTCTAAAGCAGGCTGTTCCAAAGTTACCTTCCACTTTTTTATTGAAGCTCTCCACTCGGTACGCTGGTCCAAGGGGATACCAAGGTGTTTGTAATGGAACACTGAGGACCAAGCCAGGTCATACAAACTATCGCAAGAAAAAAATCTCCCATGGCGACCCGTGTAAGCACTGCATTGTAGAATAACCCAATGGTGTGTTGGGTCATATAGAATCTCTTGCATGACAAGGATAGAAATTCATGAAGCCTTGTTGGCAATAGCTTTGCCCAATATAGACCTCACCTCTGTTTAGCCCAAGCATATATTATTTCATCCATCTGGCAATGTTTGATGCCCAAGAGGCTGCTAATAATCAGCATCATATTACATCCAAAATACACAAACACTCCTCAAATACCAATTTTTTTTTTAATTTCTCGGTGTGCTCATTCCCACTAATTACGAAATTCTACTATAATGATATAATCCTTTCTGCACAAGTTTTAGACGATGAGGTCTTTATCTGTGATGGTCAAATGAGGATTAGTAGCCTTGCTGATGGCCAACTCATGTGAGAGTGCACCAAACACCTGTGAAAATCGAACACCAAGTGTTCCTATTGTCTCTTGAAACCATGTGAACTAAGATTCAACCTAGCACTAAAGTAGGGCATTTGTAGGATTTTGTCCACGTCAGCCCTGTGCAAGGCTACCTTGAGTTCATGTGTATCCAGATTACTTGCCCACCAAGTGCATGAGTCTATAGCTAGTAAACTCTCCCACATGTGAGCCTTTGAGGTAAGTGGAGCCCTGGTTTTATTTTTCTGCCCCGAATCATCCCCTTCTGCTTCTTACCACTCGTACTTTGTTTTGAACTACCACCCATTGGGGAGGTTTGCAGCGTTTTGGGGTCTGAGGTAGGGTTTTGCTTGGGAATTACCCAACCTTCACGAGTTCTGCCTAATTTTTCGAAAGCAGCTTCTAAGGCATTTTTCTGTTGGACAATGGTTTGCATGGTACCTGATGGAGCAGAGGGGGTTGTATCTCTATTTGTCATATTTGCTGAATTAATTCCAGATCTACTGATCAAGGAATAATCACTAAACCCTATATGTTGGATACAGCCAAACTTAGCTATGGTCCTCGGATGTTATCATTTTCACTGAGTCTTGCCTGCAATTTATTTGCCGAAGCCAGGGCTGACTTTTTATATAATGAACTCGCTCTCCTGGCAATAAAAACTGTAAATTCTCCAGTGTAAATTCTTTTTGTCTGCTGCTATGAGTGGTCCATGCTTTAATTTTGTCTTCTTCTGCTGTTGAGAGGAAACATAAAGCTGCAAGGGGGCATGAACTGGAGGATTCGTAAACAAAGACAATCCACTCGATAGAGATCATTCGACATGGAGTTTGTACAGTTGTGTGCATACTTTTTGTAGGTTGTATGGATGCATGCAAACTTCTTGCAAGTCGTACCGCGGTAAAAACATAGGGGTTCGGGTTGCATGGCCTTGGAAACCAACAAATGCAATGTGCTCAACTGGATGCACAAGTCAAACAAGGTCGAGCAACACTGAAAGGGGAGTTCGAACAAATAGGCAGGGTATGGAAAGGTCATATGGGTGGGATTACAAACATGTCAAATGGTAGGGGTTCAAAAGAGGTCGTACAGTGGGGGTTGTGGAATGGGAAGTTGCATCTTAAGCAAGAGGTTGACGGTATAATGGTGGATAGACGGGGCTCTAATTAGTTAATTAATGTTTTTAACTCCTCCACTTTCGCCACTTTCATGTTTTTCTATGCATTTCAGAATGATTGACTTGGTCAATCCCTGTATGTGGGTTCCCCTCTTTTATTGTTGCTTTAACTATTTCTTTCAATGGGGTTTCCATGTCTATCATGTGGATCATGTGGCTGTTTTCAGTCCTTGTTCGATACAATTTTTGTTTAGATCCATTGACCGCGTCTTTAAGTTGCTTCCTGTCCACACATTCAAGTTTGACCTTTTCGTCCTCCAAATTTTTAATAATTTTAAATGGTTCTAACCATAATTCTTTGAACTTACCTGACTTAATTTCATGCTTCACGTTATATCTAAGTGAGAGCTCCCACTTTAAAATTCATTCGTTGCAGATGTCTGTGATCCTAGTATTTCCTTCTCCTCCTTCAGTTGTTCATTGTGCTAATACATGACATTTGTCCAATTTATTTATTTGTATGTGTCGATCTTTGAGGCTCTATTCATTCCCCAATTTCTTTTGTGATGCCACCCATACACTTGGTACGAGATATTCCATAAGGACAATTGCCTCTTTACCATACATTAATTCGAAGGGTGTCTGAATTGGCAGCGACTTTATATGCCATAAGATAGGCCCATAGTGCTACATGTTGGTGTTCATCACAATCACTTCCTTCTATACTGCATGATTGTGAATGACAGACATTAACACTTTGTTCATTGCTTCTGCTTGGCCATTGGTGCATGAATAGTTTGGGCTTGACAGGGAATGAAAAATGTGGAACTATGAAGTCGTCAACCGGTTCACATGGTTGATGAAACTATTTTTGTTGGGATCCTGAACTTGGTAACCACTTGTGCATAGGTGAACTTTGTCGTGCTTGTGCACTGTTTTCTAGCAATGCTCTCGATTTTACCCAATTAATTAAGTATTTTGTTTTTACCATGATGTAACTTCATCAAAATCTAGGCATGAAATTTCTTGTTAATCCTAGTACACTGGCAAGTGTGGCATTCCATAATCCATTCCTTCACATCATGGTGCAATGTCACCCACCAAAGTTCAATAGTATTTTCCTTGCAGTGGTGTTGGATTCCACGTGGCATTCGGTTGGTCCTTCATGATCTTCAGAGAGTACATCTTTGATTTCCTTTTTTTGTACACCAACACAAGGTGTGGTTTGGATCCATCGTATAAAACAACCCATTTATTAAAGTTTGGCCCTTCAATGCCAATTTCCAACTAATGCCTAGTTACCATTGTTTGGAAAGGATGCCAAAGATAAATATTATCCAATATTCTGATGCTACACTGGTACAAATGCATTCTGGAATAAATTAGCCTATGAGAAATCTTTGTTGACATGAACTGTGGGTTCTCCTAATCTTATCTGAAAGAGTTGGTCGACAATCACGTGGCTCTGACTTGGTCTGACAATGATCTTGAATGTGAACTCTTGTAACAACATCAAACATCTGCCTATTCGGCCTTGAATGATGGGTTTGTCTAATAAGTGCAATAGTGCCATATGGTCCACATCGAAAGTGAAGATGGCGGCCAGTAGGTGGTGCTGAAAATTTTGTATTGTGCATACCATGCCTAGTGCTTCACGTTCAGTGGCATAGTAGTTCTTCTAAGCACTGGACATGAGCTTGCTTGCAAAATACACTAGGTGATCCAGCCATTGAGGTCCTACTTGTCCTAATGTCACCTGAATAGCATAATTGGAAGTGTCTACACGAAGACAAAACTCCCTGTACTAGTCTCGGTTTATGAGTACAAGAGAACTGATCCATTGAACCTTCTATTCTTTAAATGCGTGTTCTTATTTGTTGGATGATAAGAACAGAGTCCTTTTCCTTCTCAGAATGTCCATAGGGTGTGATTCGAACAAATTTTTATATGAAACATCGGTAATACCTGACATGCCTCAAGAAAGATTTTATTTTAGTAACGTCCTTGTGAGCTTCCATTTCCACCATTACCCTTATTTTGTCTGGATCATTTTTTAACCCCTCTTTGCGCACTATGTGTCCAAGAAGCTTGCCTCGTGGGACCATGCACTAACACTTCTTTGGATTTGTAGCCAATTTCACTGCTTTGCATCGTCTCATACATTCTCTTAGGGATTACAGGTGAGATTCTTGAGCCACTGTAGACTGACCGGTTGTCAAGAAAAGCTTTGAATTTACCTATAGCCATCTTGTCAAAAATGTGCAGGATGATCTACCAGAAGCTGGCTAAAGCATTACAAAGTTTGAATGGCATCCAGCTGTATGCAAAGACTCCATCTTCCACAATAAAAGTGGTCTTTATTTTATCTTCTTCCACAGTGCTGATCTGATTGTATCCTGAGAATCCGTCTATGAAGGAGTAGATCTTGTGGCTGGCTACTTCTTCCAGTATAGAGTTTGTAAATGGGATTGGGAATAGGTCCTTGATAGTAGCGGCATCCAAACTTTTGAAGTCAAACACATCCTGATTTGTTTAGACTCCTTTAGATTAATTACTATCTAGGACACCCATTTAGTTGTCTCTACAGTAAAGATTATTCCTACTTCTAACATCTCTTCTCAATCTCTTGGACTTTGGTGGCATAATTCTGATTCATTCTATATGCTTTTCTTTGTATTGGCTGAGTTCCTAGCAGCAAAGGGATTCTTTGCATGCACATATCTGATGGTTCTCCCTTCAAATCTTTGCAGGTCCAAGTAAACCCATTCTTGTTATCCACGAAGATTTGAAACATCATATCCTTTAGCACAGGGTCCCAATCACCCCCCATCAAGATCATTTGAGGCTCATTATTGAACCCAAGGTTTACCTTAACTGTAGTCGATTCTTTGTATTTCATGTCTTCTATACCTCCAAACTAGTGAGCAAGTTTTTCATCTATTTTTGCATCACCTACTTGGTATTTGGTAATCTCCGGAGGGTGGATTGGACACTACAATGATGGTTTTACTTGATTAGAAGCTACAAACTTCAATTTCTTCTCAGTGTGTTGTCCCACCCTTGGTGATTCAAGAATGTTAGTCATTTTGTGCCCTTTTTCTTCGAAACCTTTACATTCTTCTATCTCCATGATCTTGACGAAGTTACACCATGGTTGAAACACTTTATAGTCCTCCACTTTCTGGTGGAAAAGACCATTGAGGGAGTTCATTTCATTCTCGGAGCATGAGTGTATCTCCAACATTCCCTCTTCATTTGGTCCCACCATGCCTTGGTTCATAAGGTGTAAGTGTTCTTCTTCCGTATCTTCTATATCAAACTTTGATAAGGTTTCCTCTTCAATGACTTCCTGACTCTTTAGATCTATGGTGTATTTTCGGCCTTTGTTCTCAATTGAGATAAGGTTCCTTATCCAATTGTAATCGACCTTGGCTGTTATTAACCAACCTCGGCCCAATAATGCATCATAAGAATTTTTCTTTGAATAGATGACTACAAAATTTAGTATGAAGCATTGGGTGCCGATGATTACCTTTTGAGTTGTTAAGTCTCCCAACACTTGTATTTTGTTTTGATTAGCTCTTACTAATCGGAAAGTTGGCAGCCAAATAGTTGGTTCTCCGCTCTTCCAAATTTCTTTTGGGAGTACATTCACACTAGAACCGCCATCAATAATTCTATTGGTCAGGTTCGAACATAGAATCTCCATGTGGATGATTGTTGGTCGTCGGGCTAAGTTCGTTGTTAGAAGCATCGAATTAATAACCTGATATACTATCCAAGGGGGTTCAACAATGGGTGCCTTATGTTCCTCATCCTTCATCATCTTTTCCGATGTTCTTCCTTCTGACACTAGATGTGTTGAATGCCCTATGTTGTGATCGATGTCTTGTACAATTGTGGTTATAACATTCTTGAAATTTGGAATTCTCTACAATAGATCAGCTACTTTGATAGGAATAGTGGTTTGCAGGACATGCCTTGCAATATCTTTCTCTGACCCGAGCCGACTAGTCAATGTAGTTGTACATTCATGGAGATGTCTTTGCTCTTCCATCATTGCTCATTAAACCTCAACGCTTATGTCAACCATTCATCCGTTTTATGTACATTGATCAGGGTTATTTATCTTCTTTTCCTAGGCCATAGTGATTTCCATCACCTCTTCATTTTTTACATCAATCATGTTGATGTTTGGTTACTTCAAGAAATCGACATCATTACCATCTACACACGAGTCTAGTGTTGACTTGGAGGGTGGGGCAATCTCTTGCAAAATAGCACCACCGGTTGCACTTTCAGCACTAGACCATTTGTTTGAGCTAATGGATCAATGTACTTGTATGTTCATAGGGATGTCTTTGCTCTTTTATCATTACTCATTCAACCTCAATGCTTACGTCAACCATTCATCCTTTTTACATCAATCATGTTAATTACCATTGGTCAAGGTAAATTATCTTCTTTTTTTGGTCCGTAGTGATTTCCATCGCCTCTTCAAATTTTACATCAATCATGTTGATGTTTGTTTGCTTCAAGAAACTTGTATCCTTATGATCTCTTAGTCCACACCATCTACATAGGAAACTGTTGTTGACTTGGAGGGTGGGGCAATCTCTTGCAAAATAGCCCCACTATTTGCACTTTCGGCACCAAATCATTGGTCAACTTGATCATCAACCTAGATGCGACTACCACCTCCTCCCATATTGTTTTCTTGGTTTCTACATCCGCCAGTGGATGTACCCAATGATGCTCCTCACAACCTTGGAATTTCGTTGGGTTGGTAGGTGGCATTGGCGGCTATTATTGGCTAAGGACTTGAGCACCCCTATTTTTTAAATTGTAGAGGCAACTTTTTATATCATTTCTATTGACTTGACAGAATTTCACAAAATAGCCTTTTGAGGCAATTGGACTTGGCATGCCCTTCTATTTTTATAATTGGTGCACCAAAGGTCCTTCCCTTCTTCCTTGGTGTCTTTCTTCAATTCACTCATGATTTGGAGAATGTCCTTATGAAGGGCTCACATGGACCCTAGTTCTTTGTCACTAACATTGGAATCGGAATCCACATCTTCACTTCATTTTTCGTGTGTGGGGATGATGTTTTATTCTCATGCATCCATCACTTAGTTATAGGCATCCTCATATTCAGTAAACGATATATTTTTCAACCCATTGACTAGTTCCTTCTCTAGTTTCCCAAGCAATTCCTTGAGTCTTTTTATGTAAGCTTGTACCATCTCGTGCTTACCTTATCGAGTGTTGTAAATTAACACAACAATCTCATTGTTGTCTCTCAAGAGTTTGATTTTTTTCTTGAAGGCTGTCTTGAAGGTCCTCCATGTTGCTTTCTCAGTACGTGGTGCCTTTGTGTACTAGTCAATAGCCACCCCCACAAGGTGGCTAGAAAGCACCTTAACCACACGTGGTTCTCTATATGCCCATTGGCAGTCCAAATACTGACACACATTCTGCAATGCCGCACTAGGTATTGGGATCCATCCCCATTCAATTTGGGCTACTGTCGTTTTTCAAGTGATGAGGTAACCATGGCTATGGGTTGTGGGGTCTTCTGAAGTAGCTTTCCGAAAACGATCTCCCACCCACCCCCTTTCCCCCCCAACCAAAAAAAAACTGAAGAAAAAACAAACCCAAATCCCTCTACAATTAGGGAAAATAATGTTGAAGAAAATATTTGGAGACCTAAATCCACATCAAAAGAACAAGTTATTTTCAAATGCAGAAATCGTGAATATTACTATTCCAATGGAAATCTTATATTGAATCCATATCCTATAGTGTCCATAAAAATCTCCCTAAATCCCCCCAAAGAATGTGATAGAAGATCAAATGGACGACCTTTTAACTAATATTGAAGCTCACCATGTAGGAAAGAAACAGCCAGCTTTATCTCCAATTAAGGCAAGGGAAGATCAATTGGGTACCAAACAGATTGGACTAAAGGAAATTTTAGAAAATGGAGATGTGGAATGTGCTCCTATGGAAGGAGGAAAATATCCCAATGCGGAGGAAGATAGCTTTCTAAGCACAGAAGAATTACCAATTTCCCTAAGAAAAAGCCAGAGGAATGCCTCACGCATTTGAACAACAGCAGCAAATAGGAAAGAAAAAGAAAATCAGCCCGGCCCGGAAACCACTAGAGCCAGGGGAAGAAAATCAAGAAAGAGAATATTTAAATTGAGACTCATGCAAGTTTAATCAACTACACTCAAAGGAAGATCACATATGTTATTTCACATAGAAGGGGGCAACCTTCCACCAAACGGAAATGAAACTCTTAAGCTGGAATGTCAGAGCCTTGAATGCCTCTGACAAATGCCACCTAGCCAAGTGACTAACTGAGGAGCAGCACTCAGATATCTTGTTGCTTCTGGAAAAAAAGATCAGTGAGAAGCATTGTCAACTCATTGCAGGAGGAATATGGCAAACATGTGAGTCTATCGCAATGCTAGCAAATGGATCGTCTAGAGGACTTTCTATTCTTTGGAACCCCCGATCTTACTGTGGTAAGCTTATCACTATATCCATCTTAAGTTTAAATTTAGTTATGAATGATTTGAAAGGCAATTTCCTCTTTTCAATTTCCGAGGTGTATGGATCTATTAGTATCAATGACAAAAAGGAACATTGGCAAAGAATAGAGAGATTCCAAACGAGACACCCAAAGATTGATTGGTTCGTGGGGGTGACTATAATGCAATTCTAAAAGTGACAGAGAAAAAAGATCAATCAGTTCAATTTTCAGAGTCTATGATCCGCTTTGGGGATTTGTTATAACATTCTTCTCCAGTGGACATTTAGGCAAAGAATTATTTTTCCAGTGAAAAAACAAAAGGCAAGGGAGAAATTGGATAACTATAAGAATGGATAGACTCTTGGTGAATGCTAGGGATCAAAAATGTCCTCTGATGTTATTCTCTTTGTAGGCTCAGCCGATTGGAAAGTCATTTTTATTGCAAAAAAATAATAGCAGACCTAGAGGAACCCTCTTTAAGTTTGAAGTCCTATGGATGCAAATTCTAACCTTCAAGCAAAAATGGATTGAATGATGGAATCTCCCAGTTTAAGGAAACAAATGCTTCATACTAGTAAAAAACCCAAGCATGTTAAGGATAAAGCCCGAAAAATGGAATAAAAGTAAATTTGCAAATATTTTCAAATAAAGGATCCAGCCTGAAAAACTGTAACAGATTGAAAATAACATAATAAATTTATACCTGAATCGGGAGTTGGCAGAAAAGGGGCAAAAATGGAAGATGACTGAGCTTCAACATGTGCTGAGAATGGAAGAAATCCATTAGGCAGCAAAATTCAAGAGTAAATTGGCGGCAAGAAGGTAGAGGAAGACCATGTTCTTCCATTTATCCACAGTTATCCATAGAAACAAGAACAGACTTGAGAAATTAATCACCCTGCGAGGTGAAACCATAGTTGCTAATGTGAGAATCAGGGATGAAGCAGTTGCCTTACATTCAAAACTGCAAACCAAGGACCCATTAGATAGAAATCCAGCCCAAACTGAGTTGCTGGAAAACAAAAGTAGTGAGGACAATGATTGGTTAAAGAAACTGGTCAATAAAGAAGAGGTCAAAGCTGTAGTATTTATTCTAGAATTGGTCTAGGCCCTTGTCCTATTGAATTTCAAGTAGGCTTTTTTATAGAAATATTGGCACATTGTATGAAAAGCAGTAGAGGCAGTTAAGCAGTTTAGAAGGACGAAAATCATTTTTACAGAATGGAATTCATCCTTATTTGCTCTCATCTCCAAAAAACAAGATGTGAAGTACTCTGACACTTTCGAAGGTCAATAGCACTCTGCAACTCTGTGTATAAATGTGCAACTAAATTCATAGAAAACATACAAAAAGGCAGCTTGGAAAAGATCGTATCAGAAGAGCAAGACGAGTTTGTGGCAGGAAGACAAATCCTTGATGCTATTTTAATTGTTCATGTAAGCATTCATTAAATTCAGCATAGAAATAGATCTGGAATGATGGTTCAGGTGGATATGATCAAAGCTTATGAAAGGTTCAGCTTATTCTTTCTAGATAAAGTTCTAAGAAAATTTAAATTCTCTCAAGAACAGAGAAGTTGGATATGGAATTGTATCTTGACCTCGTCCTTCTCAATATTGGTCAACAAGGTGCCAACCGGTTTCTTCAATTCATCAGGAGAATTGAGACAAGGGGACCCATCTCCCCTTACCTCGTCATCATCTAAGTGCAGGCTTTAAGAAGATCCGTACAAAATATGGTGACGATAGGAGAACTAAAAGGTGTCAAAGTAACTTCCAACCTAAAAGCGATCTCTCGCCTTCACTTCGTAGATTACACATTGCTGACTTAAGAGCTAACCTTAGAGAAGGTTAGCAGATTCAATTAAATCGTCAAAATCAAAAACATGCTTATTGAATGTGAATAAGGATTTGCAGTCACAAATAAAAGGTGCTAGGATTTGAAATTGCCGATCTTCATAGATCATATCTAGGAATGCCCCTGATTAGCGGCAGGACCTCTTGGGAAATTTGTGAACAATCATTGACAAAATACAATCCAAATTATCCTCATGGAAAGGAAAATGACTCACCTTAGCTGAACGTGCTCAACTAATTCAAGCATCCTTACAACCTGTCCCTACTTACATGATTTCCCTGTTTAATGCACCAGGAATATTTCTAAAGGAGCTTAAATCTTTGTAGAGGAATTTCCTCAAAAATAGGAGACAGGAAAAAAGGAAGATCTGCTTGATTGCATGGAATAAGGCTTGCTTACCTAAAGCTCAGAGTAGGCTTAGACTTCGAGCAAAAAACCCTGATGAATAAAGCGCTTGGAACCAAATGACTCTGGCAGATGGATGTGTAAAAAAACAGATAAGGAGCAGAATATGTACAGTATAAAATACTTGGACTCTCTGGTGGCTTTGCAAGTCTTCCTTCAAGATCCCTTACCCTGCAGCTCAGCACTCTGGAACTTTATGAAATCCTGCTGGCACCAAATATCCCCTCTTCTTAGATGGTAGGTTGCAAATGGTGGTATGATTAACTTCTGGGAAGACCTTGTGGATTCACAGCATCCCTTTGATCCAACAAGATGACCTTATAAAATTGGCCAACTACACAATCTCTCACTAGCGAACCTGTTGGATTAATTGTCATTGATGTCGAAGGAGTTTGCTATCAAAGGAAATCATTATCGGCCACTAATCGCTGTCCAAACAAAATCAGTTTCGAATCTCCATTATTCAAGGGCAGATCGCACCATTCCAAGGCATTAAAGACAAGTTTATGATCATTGAAGAATACTGGCCGACCCCCCTCTATTTTGGTGTTAATATTTAAATTATGGGCTGACCCATGTCTAGCGCCAAAGAAAATAAAGAGTATCCCTTGGGAGAAATCACACCCCTTCGAAGTGACATGAGAAGGTATAAAAGGAGATGTAGTTGAAAAGAAAGTATGCGAGGAATAATAAAGATATATCATTCAAAATCAAGCAGATTTCTAAAAGGAGAGAAAAATAAGAGATCATTCAAGGCAGATTTTTGTGAAGGAGATCTATTTAATTGTCATCCATTGAAGAAGTTTTTGTTTTGGAGGTTGGTGCTTCCTAAGAGGAGATTGGTGTCTCTTGCTAAGTTGGTGCTTAGAAGTGGGGATTTGTGTCTCCAATAGGTTGGTGCCTACAAATTGATTGACGGTGGGGATTGGTGTCTCCAGTGGGTTGGTGCCTACAAATTTTTGTAAGAGACTTTTATTATTTTATGACTAGATTTGGACAGTAGATCCATGTAGTCTTTTCTCTGTGGTTTTCTCCCGAACGGGTTTCCATGTAAATCTTGTGTTTCATAATTGTTAGATCTTGTGTGATTGTTGTTATTGTGGTTATTAACTTTTTAAATAAGTAAAAGATTATCGTCTACTGATTCAACCCCCTCTCAGTATAAGTGTGTATTTATCAGGACCAATGTAAGCAATTACATCACCAAAACAGAAGGATTTTAGCAATAGAGACAGCTTGACTAGCATTAGTATCTTAATTCCAAAAGCACCACAAAACTAAAGAATAGGCTGATGACATTCCTAGTCCCATCCTATCCATGAACGAGTAGAAGTATATGTGAAGGAGATCCATCGAGTTAGGTAGCAACAAAACAGCTTATAGATTTTCCCTCAAAAATTCTACATAATGGATGTCCAAGTCCCCATATGGAAAAGTCTAGATCGAGCAGGATATGCCCCAAACCAACATCTTCCTTTGGATAGCAGCAAAGGGAAGAATGTTAACATATGCCGATATGCCCACTATGTTACAAGAATGAGGACTCGGATAGTCATCTACTTCTAAAGCATTATTTCGTGTGAAAGATTTTGGTAGCTTTCTTTGCAATATTTCTATGGAGTTGGGCCCTAAAACAATCAGTCTATAAAATTGCTCCTTCAACAATAATGCAGAACAATTGACAGGAAAGAAACAATTGGACTTTCAATAATGTCAGTGCCTCCTCCCCTAATGTCGGTGCCTCATCCCGAAATAAAAGGATTTTAGCACTAGAGACAGATGGACTAGCATTAGTGTCTTAATTTTGAAATCATCAAAAACTAAATAATAAGCTAATGAAATTTCTAGTCCTATCCCATCCATGAACTGATAGAAGTATATGTGAAGGAGACCCATCAGGTTAGGTGGCGACAAAACAGCTAATAGATTTGCCCTAAAAAACTCTACACAAAGGATATCCAAATCCCCAAATGGAGAAGTTTACATCAAGTAGGATATGCCCCAAACCAACATCTTCCTTTGGGGAAGAATCATAACATGTGACAGATTAATCTACAAGGAATTTCATGCACCATCAATATGCCCATTGTGTTACAAGAATGAGGACTCGGGTAGTCGTCTACTTCTACAGCATTCTTTTGTGTGAAAGATTTGGGGAACTTTTTTTGCAATATTTATATGGGGTTGGGCCCTAAAACAATCAGTCTGTAAAAAATTTCCTTCAATAATAATGTGGAACAACTTGCTGGAAAGAAACAATTGGACTTTCAAAAGGATTGGTCCCAAGCTGCCAGCTGATAATTGGTCTGGACTCTAGAGTGAATCTGGTCAAGGCACCAACAATTGTATGGAAACTTCCCCCTCCAGGAAGTATAAAACTAAATGTTGATAACTCTTGGACAACATCGACGTCTCACCAAGCCTTCCAAGTGTGTTTTTGGAGTGAAAGAGATGGAGTACTTGGGTCACATTGTTTTACATGAAGGCGTAGAAGTAGACCCTCACAAGATCAAGGCCATGATAGAATGGGAAGGTACTCATGCAAGAATGACAATGCATTGCATCTATGAGTCGCTAGCTTAAATGTAAGAATTCACTGAATCCCATCTATGCGAAGGAGATGATGGTAACCCTTCATGCTGTCAAATAATGGAGACCATATCTATTGAGTAGACACTTTAAGGCGAAGACATATTATGATAGTCTGAAAAATTTCTTGGATATGAGAATGGATACGAAGAATCCGATACGAAATACATTAAAATTTTTTGGCTCCCAAAAATGTTAGGATATGCTTTGGATGCAACTGTACAAAAATTATATAAAAAATAAAAAATATATAAATTCTAGCATAATAAACAGGAATTAACCACATATTATGCATATTAAAAACAAAATAAACATAAACCATTGCTCATGATTTGTATAATGCCAACCAAATGCCAAACGACAAGTCATGAATGTCATGATAAATATTAAATTTAAATATTGAATCAAAATTAGTATTCAATATTCATCACATTGCTCTTCATTGAGAGCATAAACATTAACTTCACGATGTTGTTCATTAGAACTGCATGGACTCAAAGCACTTCGACTACCACTAGCACACCCATGTAGGTCATGCGACACCAAAGAAGTCTACATGTCATGTAATGACAAGTGGGAAAATGAAGCATCCAAGTGAACATTCTCTGGGTCTACATCCCAATGCTTCATCGCCCCTTCCTTGTACTCGAGTTGGTTGTGGAATAAGAGGCACAAGTTAGAATGTATATACACCAACTCCTCGGCTTTTGATGCCCCCAACTTTTTGAGCTTCTAAGAGTGGATGAAGTTGTATGTGCTCTAATTGCACTTAGAGAAAGATGAACTCACAACCTATTGAGGCAAATTCAATGCAAAATCAAAAATTATAGAATGTGGAAATTCAAAATTTTAAAAAGTTAAAACAAAAAGGAAAGAGAGTTAAAAGACAAAAACCTTACTGTGACAAGATTTTGATCGCAAGAGGTACATTGATCTTTGGTCATGGAGGTACAACCACATATGAGAATCCTTTCGGTATCTGTCCTGAAGAGTGTTAAGACTACGACCTTTGGAGGGTATGAAATTTCCAAACTTAGTTGTAACCATGTCTTCAACTTGAGGATGGGGGAAGAGCCTAGAGAACACTAACTTGTACCCTTCACTAACTTCAACATGCCTATATTGTGGCACCTGCTTTGGAAAAGAAAGGATATGCTTGCTATAGGAACTAAGAGTCAATTCAAAGGCAAGGAGATGCAAAGGGGTGGGCATTTTATTCCACTGTTCAAAGAGGACGATTTTACTTATTTGAAAGATGTTTTCTCAAAATCTTGCTCTTTTTCATTTATTATGGTCTTTATCTTCTCAATCACTGAGTTGATGCCATCATATCTCTCTCCCAAATATGGCTGATCCATGCTAGCAAAGTGGAGAATACTCATAATGGGCTTGGTGCAACTCAACAAGTATTCTACATGAGCCCACTAGTTGTCATCTAAGATTAACATCTTCATTTTTTAGGCTTGCTCAATGTTTGAACGCTTCCATACAACTCACAGGTTACTAATGACCATGTTGCTAAGTACCTCTCGCACTTTCACAAGTAATCTCAAGATGATTGTGTTGATGCAAATCGAGTCTCAACAACCTATTAAGAAATTAAAAACAAAAATTTAAAAACTTTTGAAAACTTCAAAAGATACAATTACTAAATTAAGAAGATTACATCATAAATAAGAGAGATAGTTTCCCTTACCTTTAGTAGCTAAAATTGTGAAAACGATTTGAAGGCACCTTTTAACTAGTGATGGTTTATCACAAACATCTGGATCTCTTCGCCCTTAGCATACACTTGCTTAATCCACTTGATTTTGTTGCCCAACTTTTTCAGCATTAAGTTGAACGAGTGGACAATACAAGGTGTCCAAAAAATGTGCTCATACTTGACTTACCTTAACATCCCAACGGCTTTGCAATTTTTAGTGGTTTGTTAGGATCTGGACAACATTTTGAGCTCACACTACCTCAATGTCTTCAAAGAGGATGTTGGTGATGAAATGGGCATCCTTCATGCAACCCTTGCAATCAATTATTTTAAAAACATCCCTGTTCAGGGTATACTGCAACCACTTTTATTAGAGGTCAATTACTTGCATCTTTCCATTCATCGAAAAGGATGGACACTCTCGTTTCGGCCCATAAATCCCTAATTGGCTGCAATGAGAATTCTACATATTTTTCCTTTGTCAATAGGGTGGTGAAGAGCTTCTCATAACCCAACCCGTTGTATCCTTTTGTGGCCTCGTTGATTGCTCTCACTATATCTTTCCAATATGGTGACCATACAACATTGAATAAAAAACCATATACATACACACATCGTGCGATGTGCTCATCTGCGATATCTTGCCCTCGTTTTGAAAGAACCTTTCCAATTGTCAGTTTGTCCCTTTTTTGCCTCATCTTGCGTGGAGGGTGTTGCCACAAACAAATGTATCGGGGCCATAATTGGTGAATTGCTACGAGATGGAGCAACTAATGGCTTCATCGATCGAGATGAAGATCCTTTCTTTGACAAAGGATGACCAAATTTCATGGCATAGGCTGAATATGCATCTTCTTGCTCCTTGATGTATTCCAAAATTTTTAATGTTAGCTCCCATGCACCATTTCTCCCCTTGCAAGTTTTGATGCCTTGACCTGGTACTACACATAAGTGGGCTTTCACTTGACTATATGAGCTTTTGAATTTGCCATCACAATCATGGCATTGTGAAAGAAAACACCCACTACCTGGAAGTTGCTCTAGCATTAGTATTACACATAAGCGGGCTTTCTCCTGACTATATGAGCTTTTGAATTTGCCATCACAATCATGGCATTTTGAAAAAAAACACCCACTACCTAGAAGCTGCTCTAGCTTTGTGACATACCTCCGTAGCAATGAATGCAAATCAATTTTGAATTGGGGTTGACCCAAGTAGATAAAACTTGTTACCATTGTAGTAATAGCTGTTTTAGAAGTGCTTGCAATTTTATAAACCAACACAATAATGGAATAAAAAAATAAACCCTCGGGCATAACATGTATCTAGTTGACAACTTGTTAAATAAATGACAAAAACATTTAAAATTTTTAAAACGAAAACAATAAAAAATTAAAACACGAATGAAGAAAGTGTGCAAAGATTGAAAACAAATTGAAAAAAATAAAAATAAAACTTAAAAAGTTAAAATGTCACCTTTAACGAATAATCCAATAATCCTACTTTCAAGCTCCTCAATTACCTCGGTAGCGAATGGGCACTCGTACTATCATAGGAAAATGATAACAATGTTTCTTGACAAAGTATCAAACCTAAATGAGCAAAGAGAGCTTAGAGAGGTATGTATGCAATGAGGGAATGAGAGGTGAGTTTTTTTGTTATCTTGTTTTTTCCTTTGAGGGTTTTTATTGTGCTTTTTTGGCACTTTATGTTGTTATGTTTTGAATGATGAAAAAAAAATAAGAACATTAAAAAACCATTTTTAGCCCGAATACAGCTTGGATATAGCTTTGGCAGTCTAGATATGCCCAGATATGGCTTTGGCAGTCTGGATATGCCCGAATATGTCTGCAAATGTATCCGAACCGCCAATGTCATACCCTGCCCATACCCACAGACATATCTGTTATGTATCCATATCGGATACTTACCATACCCATGTCTATCTCCTCTATAAGGTTTATCGATATCTTAGCAAATCATTATTCCACATTAGAGATCTTGAAATAAAGATGGGGACCTGGCAACTAACAAGGGTGTTGGCATTTTATCTTCTATTGGAGCCCTGGATACTTTCTAGATCCCCTTCCCTTCCTAGAGACTTTCAAGGCATCTTGGTAAAAGATGCATCCTCTTCCCTCTAACCCTTCTCACCTAGACCCTCTCGCCACCCCTTTCCCATATACCCCTTTCCCCCTTAACCCACCATCCCTCATCAATCATTCCCTTATCCCATCACTAAAAATCACTCACCGCACAATATATCCTCTTTATGACATAATTTAAGAGTGAGGTGGCAATCGAAAGTGAAAACATTGGAAGCTCTGATTTGATATTTCCCATTAACAGCTTTCCTTCTACATTTCTCCCTTGTCAATTGTTTGCATGGGCATGTAGGAGTGTGAAGGTTGCTGGTGCAGAGATGGGACTGCATCTTCAAATCTTCCTTCTTTGTCCATCTTCAAGTAAGGCATTGTCTTCTTCCTATCTTTCTGCAATATTTGTGTTGTGTTTCTGCCTATGTTTCAGTTTGAGACTAAGGTGATTGTCTGGTTGAAATAAAATGGTGGTGTGAGGAGAAGAAACTTAATATTATCACTGTCCTCCCACTTGTGAAATTTATCAAGTTTGAAAAGCCTAGTTTTCCTTTCACCAAGCCCCCAAAAAAAAATTAAGCTTGGCCTCTCATTTTCCTCTGCAAGCTCCATCTCTGCTTTAATCTGCATCTTCTAATTCTTTTTTACTGAAAGAGGAGAATTTGTCGCAGTTCTCATTCTGCTTGTGTGTGTTGGTCGTAGTATGGCTTCCTCTGCAGGCAAAATACATCTCAACCATGATGAAAATCTGCTGTTGGCTCGGGCAACACCATCGAGAGGCAATCAGATGAAAAAAGAAAAAAATAGCACTGCCCATTTCCAGGCTATGTTGTTTGCATACATGGACAACAAAACAAGAAACCATTCCTGAAATTTTGGCTGAAGAGAATTTGGAAAGTGGCCAAAGAAATGCATGATGTTGAAATTGCAGGTATTGAGAAAGTTGTGAAGCAGATGATGCTAGTAGGTCGGCCAGTGAGGAAAAGAAATGTCACTGATATGGCACAAAGCCTGATCTGTGCCAATATGCTCTAAAACTGCCCAGATTCATTCCCTTTACATGAGGACCACTAAATTGAAACATCTATTTAATGCACAGGTGATGAAAACAACTTCTGCTTTCATCTAATATCGGATAGCCTTCGGTCAGTCGAGCAGGGAAACAGGGAAATTGCACCAAGGCGAGGCCTGAAGCTCTCCCTTGAGGTCATTAAGCCCCATCCATGTCTGTTGAGTCCGCCCTTCAGATGAGGATCCTAGTGAGGATGTAGAGATTATAGAAAAAAATCCATGATCAGTGAGTTACATAGTTGAAACCATTTTTAATGTTTATAAATAATCTATGGTTGCATTTGTGCAAGTTTAATACTGCTCCTTGGGATTAGCTTGCGTAACTTGCTTTGTCCCATAAACTGAAATCCTCAAGACTTCTCTTATGACTCAGTCCATCAGGAAAAAAAAAGTACACTGCCAATCTATGGTGAGAGTAATAGATAAAAGATACTGTAAATTTGTATGTCACGAGGGGGATTCGAGTGTCTTTTTGCAGATTGGGGAGAGGTGAGATATGGGTTATAATATTCTCCTCCTTTAAACTTCGGTATATTTTGTATGCATCGAAGATTAAAAGAAAGAAATTTCTAGGTCCTTTGTTTGTTATATATGAGCCCATGCAGGAATTATGCAATAAAATAGTATTTAAAGCTGATAGCCTGCAACATGGTTCAAAGTGGTGAATTTTTTTCTAAATTCTGTGGATATTATTATGATTAAAGATGGATGTGAGGATGTTATTTTAGGTGACAAATGAGAACTGGGGGCATGGATGATCTCTTGGTTTTCACCTGAAAATGAACTCTATTCCTCCTCATCGAATGGTTTGTTGAAGTCAATGGGTAACGAGAGAGGTGAAACATAAAATGAACGTGAGCTGTGAATCATTCGCTTTCCCTCAACTTCTGATGCATGCGTAATGGAATCAAGAGTTGAGGGAAAATACTCAAATAAGGGAACAATAGACTGTAGAATTCTGCTTGAATAATCCTGTCATGTTTTGATTTAGTGGTGCTTCACATTATTTATGAACCTTGTTTGAAAGCATGATGATAGCTTTATGTGCTTCAATCAGTATCAAGAGAGAAGATATGACATGTATAGATATAGAGAAAGTGTGAACACATCTCTAAAATTTGTTCTCTTTCAAATTTTCTAGAGTTTTTTTCTTCTCCATTGTATTGTTTTCTTTTGCTTATTCATGGTAGCATCTCTGAATAGTAAAAAGGAAGGAGAGAAAATAAGAGTCAAATAAGGGTCGTCGTTCTCATTTCCCAAGTATGACTGGAATGATTAATAGGGTAAGTGTGAGCTTTTGTTTTTCCATGGAAATGTCAGCAGTTTAAGCGATAAGGGGAACAACGGGCTGCTTCTGTCTTTGTTCATGGTTGTCAATAGGCCATGAAGCCCTTCTCCCTTAAGACAACTCTGCCAGATTGGTCCATTTAATGACCTTCCAATTTTGGGCAAAGAAAATAAGAGGGGAAGAAAGGTTGTGTGTTGAATCATGATTGAATGCCGGTTTCTTCTTCATGTTCTATTGAAGCTTTTATTTGGTCGACGGTGTCTTTGGTCTTAAATTTAAGCATAGCTGGTTTGTATGGGATTATGGCCCTGGATTGGTAATAGACTTGGTCCCTGCAGATTGGACTATTTTGGACTCCTGGATATCTTTGCTATATAATCTTGAAGCCCTGGCACAGTGCATATAATATTTGTTCATGGCTGATTTTTTCACCTCTATTTTTTGCAGGTAGTAGGTACCTAACCCTAGTTAACTTTAGAAAAAGAGAATCTTTGAAAATGGGTTCAAAAAGAATCTTGTGTGGAGTGTGCAAAACTGTTCTGTTCTCAAATCAAATGGCACACAATGCATTTATGATTCCACGCCTTCTGTTATATTATGGAGTGAATGGTGCAGCAATCTTCACTAAGAAAATCTCCCTGGGAATGGATCTGAAAGGAAATCAGAGCACATCTTTTTGAGAGGAATGGCATTTCTTCAACAAATTTAGGGGCAATGGGAATTTTATCTTTAGTAATAGCTTGTAATCTCATATATTTTGATCATTCTTGTCAGCAACTCCACTCTACTATTACTTTGGGATGTGTCTCTCCTCAATACTGACCTCACTAAGGAAAAAAAAACTCCTAAGGAAATCCCTTTTGGTGTATATAGAGGTGTATTTATTGTCTAATTCACCTTCCTAAGTAAAGTGGAAACTGTACACATCCAAATTTTGCACGGTGCTATATTTTAAAAGATCCAATGATGATGCTATGACCTTGAAAATGCAAACAATTACTCAGACCCAGCCCCATCTTTTATTCTCACTTCATCTGCTTATTCCTGCTCAATTTGCTCTTCAGAACTTGCCCCGACCACCGTGATTGGAGATTTCCCTTCTTTTCCAGCCGCCAACTTGCATTTTGTTTAGCATGCAAACCACTGTGACAGTCTCATCTTAAGACCGGCGGTTGCATTTACTGGCAGTCACGTCACCATTGCATGTTCATTTAAAACTTAGCCCGAGAACACATTTTTTGGCTCATTTTGCATGTTTATCTCTTGAACTTGCATACCAATCAGCCTAGTTCGTTTCCAGATAACTCCACATCAACTTTACTTCACTACTTTGCATCCAATCATGACCATTGATCAAAATTTGAATCTTTCTCTTGGATTTCATCAACTCCACATAGGAAATTGCTTCTCTTTGGAAAAGGAGTTGTGTGATCATTTTTGGGGTTGGAAAATTCAGATTGGAAATATTAGAGCTTGAAAATTTCTCTGAGATTAGAAAACCTCTTTCCAGATTTCACACCAGAGCCATTTCCAAAGGTTGTTTTTGGTGAAGAATCAACGGAACATCATCCATCCTTGATGTTAATTACCATTTGAGACTTGGCCAGAATTCAAGCGTTCATCTTTTGTCAATAAATGGTCTGAAGGAGATCAAGCCAGCACCCTTGTCCCCTTTAGAGCTCAGCCATGGTCAATTGCACCTTCCTTTTGCTTCCTTCCAATTGTTTTTCCATCACCTTCACTGTGACTGCAACTCTGCCTTGGGTCAACTGATTACAAATCAAGAGATAGCAAGATAAGGGTCACTTTTAAACTGATTTCCAGCTCTTCTTCTGCCATAGAGAGTTTGGGAAAAATTTCTTTCTTGTTGTACTTTGATTCTTAGATCAAATTTGTGTTTGCTTCATAGAAATGAAGAGGAAAAGCAAAACAAAAGGAGTTAGATTAGGATTAGCATAAGTTTTGTTTGTTGAAAATATTCAACTTTAGATCTGTTCTTACATCTGAGAATAGATCTCAGATCTTGCATTTTGGTTTTCCAAATTTGCATAAAGGATAGTTTGAAATCATCAACAAATCATTCAAAAGAAAAGTAATAGATTTCTTGAAGCTGTAGTTTTGATTTCTTTGCAAAAAATTTAAGTCTCACCTTGCATTTGCATTTGAAAAGCTTAGATTCATTCACAGTTGTGCATCCTTCTTGGATTTAGGAAAAGCCATTCAACATCATTGCATTTAGATCTGAAAGTATTGATTTCATTCTCAGTAAATAGCAAAGTTTCATTGTCTTGCATCCATTAAAAGATCTTTAAAAATACAAAAAAAAACTGCATTGTAGTGTAGTTGCATGTTTGTTTATGATTTGAATGCTTGCATATACAATCTGAAAACTCGTTTGTTGAATTAATTTCCAGCAAATTGTTAAATTTTTAGATTCACATTTACCAACTCCAAAACATTAGATAAAACTTGCAGCCACCTTGTAGAGATAGACTTACTCAATTCCTAACAAAAACTATGCAAACAACTACCTTCTTTCCTCCAAACGAAATCATTTTCTTCCACATCATCCACACAAACTTCTGCTGTAAATTTTGCTTAATTCACATAAAAACGAGCAAGCATGACATTTTGAAACAATTCCCAAACAAACATCCAGATGGCTCATGTGCAAGCTCAAACCAATTCCAAACAGCTCCTGAACAAGCTTTGATCATCCATATGGCTCTAGATCTAGCCATGACAACCATAGGACAGCCCCATACACCCTTTTGATGACAACTGATAGCCAAGTATTCCTGGGCAGGGTGTGGAAATTTCCGCGTACTCCCATTCCCTTCAGGTAAGAGAAAATATAAGCAAACATCAATTCGAGACTTAGATGAGAAGTCTTCTGTTCCGCCACTTTGCCCAACCTCGTCATTGAACAATTTTGTGTCGTGGACGCATAGGCTTTACCCACGCAAGCACAACTTGACCAACAAATCCGCGATCTTCGCTGCCTACAAGCCAATCTTAGGATTTAAGTTATCTCTTCATACTCAGATCCATCCTCATCCCTTTTTTCATCCACTCACACGTATTACCATTTTTGGGTAAGGTCAACCAAAACAAGTGGACGATTTTCCAAGGTGATCCAACCGGATTATAATCCTTTCCAAGAGAGTGACATCTACCAGGAGCTGCGCTATATCATTATCATTGATTTTAGTATTCCGAGGGAAGAGGTTTTTAAACAGTTTGGTGTCTTGAACAAACAAATCAAGATTGCTCAACGACATTGGCATAAACTTGCGCATCCCCCACATCTAGATCATTAGTCATGCTTACCACATCGTCCTCTCATCAACTGTCTTGGCCCGACCTCAAGGAGTCGAGTTCGTCCAAAAAGTCCCACACTTTCTAGTAAGAACAGAAACTTCACACCATGTAGTTAGTCTGACATTAATGCCCAATTTCGTCAATATTGTTAGTTCTCAAAAAATTACAGTGTTACGAGGGGATGTGTCCCCTAGATTTGGAGACGTCCCAAACATTTCAAGGACTCGGGGAGTTGAAGGGGACATTCCCATTTTCTCAAATTCAGCTGTTGTTTTTACTATAAAAAGTTGGTATTTTACCCAACAAACTAAAATCTAATCCTACAAGTACACTAAAAATAAATAAAAAATATTTAGGCCCCTCAATTTCATTGAATAAACTTAAAATATTTTAATTTTAATTTTTATATGTTATTTTAGTATAAGTCCCCCCACCATCCCAAAAATCTGGGAATTTTTTTGTTGCCCCTAAATCCCCATCCTATTATCCCCAAGGCTTAAGTAACTATGAGAAATTACACATTGTGAAGCTCCCTTGGGTACAAATAGCTTCATTACACTTCCAAACCTACATGTTAGCTATTTCATGAATGCGCACATATAGACCATAACTAACACTTCATTACCACCCCACAACAGCATATCAGCTCTTGAAGGCCACTCACCTGAGGCACCCAATGGATCACCCTAAACCTCCAGTTGTAGCAACAACATCGAAAATCAAACGCAATGCATAGTAAACACAAAAACAAGTAAATGGTGCATACACGTAAAGAAGACAATCCACACAAATATGTGCAAAACAATTCATCATTATATTTTTCATAGAGCAACAATACATCATCAACCTTAGCTTTCCTCTAGCATCACAACATGTCATCATTGGTTCATTAGCCATTACATTGATACCGTGGCCTATGTATATCAATGCACGCATAACACATCACTAGGGTTAGGAATACCTGCTATGCTACTGCCCATCACAACATTCTACCTAGCCTTCCCAACCCATTATACATACCTATGTGGCCACAACACAAGGGTGAAATGGCCCACATAACAAAATAAGTCACATGTCCCATATTACAATACAATAATATAATGGTTGGATTACGACGTTGACATCCCTCTGCCCTAATTATGTGTTGTCCTTAGAGCTCCATTGTTGCACAGGTGTGAGGGTTTGCATGATCTTAGGGGTGATTGTCAAAACCTCATCAACAAAATTGTTGTGCCCTAAAATCCTAAATGCCTAATAAATATTCTTGCACTTTGGTCATGCCCTCCTCGGCAATTGCATTGCTCATTTCTTCGTTTTTTGTGCCAACCCAAGCAAACTCATTAGACTTCACCTCCATTTTCTTCAACTTCTTACATAATTTGTCGAGTCGGTCCTTGAGTTGTTGAAATTGTTGAGTTTATTCCTACACTAGAGTAGCTTCGAGGTTATGAATCTCCTAATCCAATTACGTCGTATTTGCTTCATTAAGGTTGAGTTTGTTTTTTTCCTATAACTCGGCAACCTTTTCCTTTGTATCCTTGTCTCTTTCCTTCAACCACTAGCACCATACAGTAACCTCTTGTAATGATGTGCATAAGATTCAATTGATGGATTCAAACTATGACAAAATCCGAAACAATTGTCGCGTTGATGGCTAAGATCAAGGCTACTGTGATCTACACAATCTAATTCATGCAGCCTTATCCATGTTCACTTGTGCTTAAGTATCTTCTCTATTCTTTTTGGCTTACTCTGCATGTTTAAGAAGGTTTTCAATTCATGGTGCAAGTTGCAATAAGGATTGAATCATCAAGGATATCTCCCATAGATTGTCAAGCACATCATCATACTTTTTTCCTTGCAACAAATTTCAGCATACCCTTATAATCTGAGAGCACACAAAAAATCAATAGCTACAACTTACCCGTCCAATTTTCTTTCTAGAGTGCCCTTCTCTACATTCCATTCCATCTTCTTGTCGAGAATATCATTAATCTTAGTCTCCATAGTATTTGCCTCTGTGGTTCCAATCATCACAAACCTCCTTTCATGCTTCATATAAGGTCTTTACTTCGAGTTGTGCTTCTTTGAGTCGACAAAAGCAAATTTGGATCATGGGGAACTAGAGTACTACCACGTCCTCGTCAGCCATGGGATTAGGTGTAAGTAATGACATTGTCCACTATTGTCACCATCCACTAACCTTAATCTTGGCACTCACAAGTTAAATGTCACCATGAGTGTCACTTTCTTGCGACTGTCCAACAACAATTTCATACAAATTGTCAAGAAATCCTTGGATTAAGCGTGCCATCTAATTGACTCTCCTTTCACATGTTTGATTGGGGTTGGTTGTGGAGACTATGGAGGCAAGTTATAATGACCTCTAACTTCTTCAGCCACACGCTTTGGTGACTTGGGATTACCATCATGAATCTCAAAGGAATCCTCCTTAGCACGCTTTCTTTCTTGTCCAATCCCTTACAAGTAGACCTTGCATGTCTTTTGCAAGATCTCATCCAATTTATGGCGATCTTCGACTAAGGGATCTTCCTACTCTTGCAACTCATACACTCCTAAGAGTCTTTTCTTGGGTACCTACGAGCCAACCTGCAAAGTTTCTTTTCTTTTTCCCTTACGCACATAATCTAGACTTTCTTCATTAGAATCAAACAGTTTATGCATGAAGGCCATTTCCTTCATAGCATGTTGTTCTTTCTAGTCTTAGGGTATTTGTTAAACATCTCGCACAAAGTTCTTAAGCTATGCACTACACTACCTGGACACCTGTTGCTCGACTCCATGGGCTCACGTCTTTATCATTTCAATCTCTTACTGTTGTGCCCCCTCCCTTGCAGCAATCAAAGTATCTTTTACATTTAGCAGGCTTGGGGGAATCGCCACTTGTTAGGCGTCATGCAAGAAAAAGGCCAATCCTTTACACCTTGAGTTGCATGCGGTGGCGATACATCTAAAATTACACTTCACCGCATAACTTTGTCGCCATCTTGGGCATTACACTCTATTGATCTGTGAATTGCAACTTCAATACACTCACCCATGGTTTCATCAACTACCAATGATTACTCTAATTTTTCTTACTACTTGTGTACAGGCCAAAGGTATTGAAACCTCAACACAAGCAGCTCCTATGCGTCGCCAACATTCTTGCCAAGAGGGACTCCATGATAATATGACATGTAACGGATAAGGAGTAACAAAATGGAAGGTCGTAACTTCATCCACAATATGCTAGCATTTTGAATGATTTCATTTGCTAGGTATATTGTGAAATCAAATCATTTGTCGACACCGATCTTGTACTCTGCATAAGCCCCATTAAATGTCATCACATGCTTGCACAATGTTTACAGCCAACAATTTACATGTTGTTCTAGCTCGTAAATCTGACATCTCATTAATCCGCTCCTCTTCCTGTGCATCAACTCTTAACCAAGTTATATGCACCGACTTCGTTATCAACATAGTCTTCAAAATAACAAGAAGGTCAGGAAGTGGGGATTCTTTGTTGTTGCATCATGGAACAGTCATCGATGTCAATTTGCATTATGAGATCCTCTAGCATGCATTAAATATAGGACACCATTGTAAAAATGGCTCAGCAAAAAATCGCACAAGACTGCACTTTCTCAAAATACTACAAATCCCTAAGCATAAGGACCCCATTTTCTTGAAGCTCCTTGTCATCATTGTTGTATCGCCATCGGATGACCAAAGCTAGAAGTACACATCTCAATTATTGGGATAATCAACTCATTCATGAAGTGTTCGTCATAATGATTATATTTGTCTATGTTGCATTGTTCCAACTCCCCATAGAGGTCTTCCATGACCTTACACTCCTTCCAGATCTCCATTAACTCCATTGCAAGCATTGTCCCACTTTAGACCACTGCAGCTCCTCTCATGGCTACATCCTCCAATAGAAGTTATAGGGGTCTTCCACCCCTACGACCCCTTCATCCTTGCTATATTCAGGCGGTGATACTATCACTGGACAGTCTTGTGCTCCCTAGCACCATTCATGACGTTGAGCTCTCCTCTATATTGCAAACATGCACACGTTAACTGCTTTCTTCGCACCCAAACTCTGTAGAAAATGCTAAATCAAAATTATCACTAAATCTTGCTGCTTTCATTTATCAACACTTTGATCTAAAGTCACTTGATGTAAATGAACTCCCTACATCCCTATTTGTTGCCAAAAACACAACCTTTTTTTCATAAATTCTCAGCAACTTTTTACCTTTTTCTAACTTTGTGCTAAAAGGTCACATAGGCCTCCACACACTTTCACCTCTGCGACACCTTCATCCTTGCTATGTTTAGGCGGCGATACCGCCACTAGGATTGGTGCCACTAGGCAATCATGTGTGCCTTGGCACGATTCATGATGTTGACCTCTCCTCTATATTGCAAGCATTCACACGTCAACTACTTCCTTTGCACCCACACTCTGTGGAAAATGCTACATCAAACTTTTCACTGCATCTTGCTACTTTCATTTATCAACACTTTGATCTTAAGTCACTTGATGTGAATGAACTCACTACATCCCTATTTATTGCCAAAAACCCAACCTTTTTTCCATAAATGCTCTCGAAAACTTTTTACCTTTTTATGACAACTTTGTGTTAGGTCACATAGGCCTCTTCACACTTTAATCTAGCATGTCGTGTGTTATACACCACGCCACATGCTTTCTCATACCTTCACAATTGTGCAATCAACCTAAACACTCCAATTCCCTGAATTTTTTAAAACAGTGCTAGCTACCTGAATTCCCGTACCTCTAAACCTCTTATTCCCATTGCATTTCACACTTTCCTTCGTACATGTTTTTACTTTTCTTTATACTCTTTATGTGTTCCCTTTAATTTGAGATAGTCACATCCCAAGCAATATGCAGTACCATCTGCCACTTGCCTTCCCATCTCTTATTTCCCCTGCGCACATTGTTGTAATATGGTTGCACGCTCTCCAACCTTCCATCTTTGTCAATTCTACATTTCCCCTGTCGATGAATCTTGTGTTTTGCACTTATTCTTCACTACCATAATAAAAAACAAATTACTCCTACTTGGTTCCAATGGCCTTAATCACTAATTGGTTCTTGTGTTATTAGTACTAGTAGTATGGCTTAAGTTGCATTCCGTCGACATACACAACTGCCTTTGTGCCATCAAGGCCAGCTAATTCAATTGTTCCATGAGGGAAAAGCTCATCCACCACAAAATTCCCTCAGCACCTGACTTTAAGCTTTCCTAAATGCCTCTTCTACCTTGAATCATACATTAAAACCTAGCTAACCATTGGATAATTCTTCTACTTGATATAAATATTATGCCATTCTTTAAGTTTTCCTAAATTCCTCTTGTACCTTGAATCATACATTAAAACCTAGCTACTCATTGGATAATTCTACTTGATATAAATATTATGCCATTCTTTCTATCTTTATTGTTCCATCCCTGACTCCATTGTGGTAACCTAAGTCACTGGACCTGCCAAATTTCAAGAAAAAAGTTTGAAATCCGGAGAATTTAAACAAACACCTAAAAATTGTTTCAATCCGCCCTAAATTCATACAGAAATGGCTTAGATTTTTTTATAAGAATATATTTTATAATTGATTTTTCCATTAGGTTTTTTCAGACTTTTTTCTATAAGTTGAACACCCATGACACGCAAAAACATAACTGTGAGTCTGCAATCTGCAAGAATTTGCAAATGTGTTGAGTGCATGCATGTGTGGAGTGGACATGGACACGACACGAACAAGTGTAGTACATGTGGCATGGTATTAACTTTTTGCATGGCGTTAACCCTCTGCATGATATGTGTAACCTTCTACGTGTGGCATTATGTCATTAAACCTCTGCATGTGGCGTTAAACCATTAACTCTTTGCATATGGCGTGTGCTCAGTTCTCTATGTTGAGTGTTGTCACTTGGAATTTTTCAAAATTTGAGTCTCGACTCCTGATTGTCTGTCACTTTTTGACAAACAAAAAAATCATTACAATCATGATTTCATATGTTTCTTATAGTTGAAATTTGAGAAGTTTGTTATGGTTTATAATTGTGGCCTCTTTTTATATAAATTTTCAAAATCTATTCAGTAATGTTTACCTATTTTGACAATTTTGTGGATTTATTTCTTATATCAAAATAAAATTTTCAAAATCTATTCGATAATGTTTACCTATTTTGACAATTTTGTGGATTTATTTCTTATATCAAAATAAAATTTGCAAATTTATGTTAGCCGAATTTAATCACAATTTTTTTTTAAATTTCAATTTTGCCAAACTTAAACCAAATTTTATCTCTCCCAAACTCAAACATGAAAACGAAGCTTGTGACTTAGGTTCTTAAAACCTTTTTTTCTCCAAATGCATCAATTCTTCTATCCTTGCACACAATCATTTATCATCATCCACCATTGCAATAGTACCAATGTGCAAGCTTGAAACCTGGAACTCGACATGCATGACCACCTCCTTGTGATTAACCAATTGCAACGTTGTATGCTTTGTCAGCTTCTTGGATATAGACGTGTACACCCATAATACTACAAGAAAATGTTCACCCCAATTTGTCCTTCCCACATCACCATTTTTTATCGGTACATTCTCCAAAATCTTGTTGAACTCGGTGACATTATCTTGTGGATGATATGGCAAACTCTTATGATGTTGCATCATCAACTCACATAGCAACACTTGAATAGTTTGCACCATAAAGTGTTTTCCCTTATCAATAATAATGCTCAGGGGGCATCAAAACATTGTGATGATATGATCATATATGAATCTAGCGGCATTTTTTGATGTGCAATCGCTTGTTGCCTCTACCTTAGCCCACCAAGTCAAATATCTTTTAGAATCTCAAATGGATCTATACTAGTATTAGTGGCATCTCATCCCTTCAATTGAGCTTCCCAATGGACCAACAAATTACCCATGTGTGCACAAGCCCTTATGCACAGACAACCACCGTAATCTTGCTTGAAAAACCTTCACCAACATAGCCTTCACTGGGCAATGTCTTCCAGCAACACCTTCGTGGAATTCATGCAACATAGCTTATCAACCATATCTAAGAACACGCATACGAAAACCTCATGTACAACCATCTTATACAAATGCTCATTGATCAATTGATATGGCAATGCACAAACCACAAATTATTTTCCTTCATGCAATAGTGTGGTACATCAGCGCATGGCCTGATGTTAGGAATCCAACAATCTCCTCCATCTCTTCAAGGACTCGCTCTACTCAAAAGAATTCTCCATCAAGTAAATTATCTTCTATGGCCCCACAAGTAGCATCTCCAATATCTATTTATGACAAATGTCCAACTTCACGTCCCACTTTCTAGACTTATCCACAATTTTGAAATCAAATACTTTAAATAGAATTAGCCACCTACAAATCCTTCCATGCAAATCGAGCTTGATGAACAAATAGTTTACTACATCATGGTCTATGCAAAACGTGATTGGTGTTGCCAACAATTTTGCCTGAAGTTTTGCAAGGCATACACCATCCCTAAAACCTCACGCTCTATAGTGGTATTCATTCTCTCTGTTATCATCAACTTCCTGCTAGCAAAATAGATGGGTTGATCAACACTACCCTCTCCAACTTGCGCCATTATCACACCTGTCATCGTAGCCAATACATCCATGTGGACGTGAAAAGGTTTCCCCCCGATTATGAAACTGAACTATTGGCGCAAATGCTAGCCTATACTTCAAGGTAACAAATGCAACATGTCGCCTATCTATATAATCAAACGGTTCATCCTTCTTTAATAGTTCTTCCAGCGGTGTTCATATCCACACATAGTCTGTTATGAATTTCATGTAATACCCAATATGTCCCAAATCAAAGCGAATTTCTTTTGGTGTTTCTAGAACATCTGGTTGTAGTATGACTACAACCTTCACCTTATCAACTAGCAATTCTTTCTTACAAATCACATGCTCCAACAATGTGCCAGAGGGTGTCATGAAAATGCACTTCTTCAAGTTTAGTATGATCTCCAATTGTTTGCATCTTTTAAACATCAAACGCAATGATTGAACATAATCACACAATAATCTATATTATATATACTGTCCAATCATCTAAATATACCTACGGAAACTCGGGAATGAAATCTTTAAAATTCAACCTTTATCCATGAAAATACTACAGGTGCATTTTTCAAGCCCAAAGGCTGACATTGTATGCAAATCAGCACCATTATGTGGCTAATGTTGTCTTAGCCTCATCCTCTTCTTTTATTTGCACCTTGTGATAGCCTGACAACACGTCCATAAATGTATACACTTCACACCCAACTACGCCTTCCAGAATTTCTTTAGTGAATGGAGTTCGAAAGGGGTCATTTACGCATGTGATGTTTAGCACACAAAATTCCACACATATTGGTATGCGCCCATCCTCCTTAAATGAGATCACCATTGGACTGACCCATATAAACCACATGTTTTTGGAGGCATTCCCTATAAGGGACGTTTTGGGGATGCAAGGACAGGTCGGAAACATCCCTTAGACATCCCCAAAAAAAACCGGAAACATTTCCGGGACAGCAAATTCTGGGTATAGGGGATGGCTAGCCATCCCAAGTACAGCTAAGAGATTTCTAGCCGTCCCTCAACCATAACAAGGATGGCTAGTCATCCCCTACAGACCAGCCTTAAAAAAACGCATTAGAAAAATCTCAAAAAACATGTTTAAGAGCTAACGAGTGTGTTCAGTATGGTATTATAATAGTGCAGATCATAATCTATCAATTTATGCCAACCACATGGTCTGCTCCGTGCTCCAAGGGATACCAACCTGAAGTTTGCAATGTTAATTAATCAACACCCAGAACTTCCATGTCAATATTAGTACTAATCCAGCACCTTATAAACTCCAGATACCACTCAGATGTAATGGGCATTATAACAACACGGGAAACTAGAGCGCTGATAAAGCATACCAAGACCATTTACACATTACTAGATTTTCGTAAAGAGATGGAATAATTAATTTAACTCATTTTGGTTTGGGGAGATATACATTGGAGCACAAGGTTGCCTTGTGAGTAGCAACATGTTTTCCTAACAAAAGGTAATTAATTGTCATAAGTAAAATGTCACAGGCTTTGATTGACCAGTAACCTGGTTAATATAAGTGTACTGCAAAGGCTACTTTTGAATATTTCATGACAGACAAATTTTTATTTTTATTTTAAAAGAAAAACCACCACATTTATATTAATATAAGTATAAAGTACAAATTACAATGCCAAGCAATTATGTTCATACTCGAGGAGATATCCTTTGATTCCCAAGAACAAATAAGAGAAAAAAGATAACATATCTGTGATTTATCCATCATGTGACTTCAATGAAAGGATCCGCTCAATCTGTTGTCGTTTCTCCGGGGATTAGGTCAAAGGTAGAGGGCCAAAGTTGATCTGATTAGAATTATCAAAGGCCCAATTGACCAATGAATCTGTCATCTTGTTTTGACCCCTAGGCAGATGAATATATGTGATTGTTTGAAACTATCTGGAAATGACTTTAATATTATCCTAAATACTGGCAATAAGCCAATTATTTGACGGGTGTTGCTCAGGAGCTTGTAAAAGATTAACAATAACCTTGGAGTCTGATTCCACTATGATACTAGGACACCCCAGTTTAGTTGCCCCTAGAAGAGCGCGCTGAATAGCCATGATTTCATCCACATTATTGGTGTAGTGTCCCAATTGATAAGCAAAGAAAAAGAGAGGAGTTCCCAAAGAGTCATGAGCTATCCCTTTCATACTGGCTAGACCCGGATTACCTCTAGCTTCTCCATCAGTGTTTAATTTGACAACTCCGAATGGGGGAGGTTTCCATATTCTGAGATTAGAAGGCACCCTCTGTTTAGTAGACTACTTTATCTGCAATTGCCTATTGCCCAAATTTAGTTTTTGTAAGAGAACTTTCCACTTCGCTGGTGGTGGGGAGGGAATTTTCAGATTGTGCACTATAGTTTCTCCAATATTACTTCTAGTCCAGTTGTCTCTACTTTATGATTTGAAAATGCATGTATTTCTTTCCTTCCAAACATTCCACAACAAAAGAGAGACAACAAGCCAGATTCCTTTGGTAAAGTCCTGGGTATCCCTAACTGAATGTTTCCAGCCTCTAATAGTATCCACTAGATTCATAGTAGAATTCCAAGTAACAGAAAGACAATCAACTAGTGTACACCATAGGGATGAAGTGAAAGGGCATTGAAAAAAGAGATGACTCAGGGTCTCTTCTGCATCGGTGCATAAAGGACACCAAAAGGGTCCAACCATCCCTCTTTTCATCAAATTATCTCCTCTAAGAACCCTATGATAGATTAAAAGCCAAATAAAGAATCTCACCTTAGGCCATAGGGCAGGTTGCCAAAGATCCACAAAGATATCTTTCCACGGATGTGGCTGAGGGGCTACCAAAATTCTATAGCCCTCAATTACTGAGTACTTTCCATCCGGCTCTGTTCCCCATGCCAGGGTATCTGGTGTCAAACTTATAGAAAGGATCCTGTTTTGCAAAAGAGTTTGGAAGAATTGAACTTGGTCATTAGTCAAGTTAATCTGCCACAAGGATGGAGAAATCCATTCACTCCTTGGATATGCTAACTTTATATAATGACTCACCTTTTGCTTTCCTTGTCCATGAAGAGTATCCATAATATTTCTAAGATCCGGATACTGTTTGATCAAAGGTGGGTGACCATCCCACGAATCAGTCCAGAAATTTTCCTGATCTCCTTTACCAATTTTCCAAAACAAGTGTTGTTTGATGATTTCTTCCCCTATGCTGAGAACTGAGAGAATAGGGGATCCCCAAGAGGGTAAAGAGTTTCGGACTAGTTCGTGGGGCCTCATACCCTGTGTATATTTTGCTTTGATATTAATACTCCATAACTGGTCTGGATTTTGTAGTAATCTCCAATATAACTTTGTTGTTAGGGCTTTGTTATTCGGAACACTACATCTGAAGCCCAATCCTCCCTCTTTCTTTGACAAACATAAGGTTTTCCATTTCACGAGATGCCATTTCTGAGCCTGTTGAGTGCCTAACCACAGGAATTTTTTACTAATAGAATCTAAATGGTGCAAAACTTTTGCAAGTATGTTCAGGAGAGAAGCAAAATATATAGGAATAGCTTGTAACACAACTTTAATCAAAGTTATTCTTCCCCTTGAGGATAACCATCTATTAGTCCAAGTACTAAATTTTTGTTGGATCTTAGCAGGTAGCCAGCCCCAATCAGATATTCTTTTAGAGTCCAATGGGATACCCAAGTATTTAAGAGGTAGTGTGGCCTTCTGAAATCCAAGTTTCGTCAAGATGTCCTGTTCCAGCCTTGGAGAGCAGTGGAAGAAAATAATTTTTGACTTGTGCCTGTTGATATCCTGACTAGTAGCCTTTGAAAAGAGTTCCAAATTTTTATGGATTTGAGTAGCTTCTTTCAAAGACGCTTACCCCATGATAGAAGAATCATCAACAAACTGTAAGTGGGACATTGGATCCACCTGTGTGGCCAATTTAATACCCCTCAACTTCCGCTGGACTCTTGTCATGGAGAAGAGTCTACCAAAAGCTTCTGCAACTATTATGAACAAGAACGGAGATAAAGGATCTCCCTGTCTTATACCTCGGGATGCAGAAAATCTAGTTGTAGGAGTGTCATTAACCAAAATTGAGTAAGAAACCGATGAAATGCAGGCTTGTATCCACTGAACCCAGAGAGGGGAAAACCCAAAGCGGAGGAGAATGTCGAAAAGGAAGGACCAGCTTACGCTGTCATAAGCTTTAGACAAATCAAGCCTTAAAAACATAGCTGGTTTCTTTTGAATGTCCATGGAGTGGAGAGCTTCCTGAGCCAGCACAATGTCATCAAAAATTTGTCTATGGGGAGCAAACCCACCTTGTTCTGGAGATATTACTTTGTCAATGATAGATTTCAGTCGTTCAACTATAACTTCTGTAATTAGTTTGTAAAGTACATTACATAGAGCTATGGGACAATATTATGTAAGGGTTAAAGACTCTTGTTTCTTAGGGACCAAAGCAATATAGGTGTGGTTTATGACCCTAAGAACAGTCTTTGCTTGTCTGCACTCTTCCACCACTTATAGAAGATCTTTTGTAATAATGTCCCAGAACTCCTGATAAACTTCTATCGGAAATCCATCAGAAACTGGTGTTTTCCCTTTTTTCATGGCCCATACAGCAGTTTAAAGTTCCTTTTCAGAAACTGGCTTCAAAAGTATCATATTGTCTGCCTCACTAACTAGAGAAGGAATAATATTAGCAATTGTTGTTGGGCATACCTATCCAAATTAGTTGCCTTAAATAATTCAAAAAAGTATTGTATGGCTACGTGCTGGATTTCTTCGTGTGTATTTGCCCGGGTACCATCCTCTTTAAGGTAAGTAATATGATTATACAAGCGGTGAGCTAGAAGAGATTTATGAAAGAAAGAGGTATTTTTATCTCCCTCTTTCAGCCACTTAATTTTGGCTTTTTGTTTCCAAAATATTTCTTCCCTTAATTTCCATTCAGTTAATGCTTGCTTGAGGAGGATTTCCTTAGTTTGCAGGTCATTTGAGTACCCTTGCAGCCTTATTTGCTGGTACACCTCTTGTAAGGCTCCCAAAACCTCCCGTTTTTTCCCATGGACATTTCCGAAGTCTGAATCTTTCCACTTCTTGAGTTGGTTAGTGAGATGTTGCATTCTTTTAGCAAAGTAAAACATTTTGGTACCATGTTGAGGCCGGCCTTCCTTCCACCATTTCTCAATTAAGGGAGGAAGATGTCCATCTTGCAGCCACATCAATTGAAATCTAAATGGAGCTTTGAATGGTTGTGATTTGCCCAATTCCAATAACATCGGCCAATGGTCTGATCATGCATTTTCTAGAACATTGGCAATGGGTATAATGTTGCGTTCAACCCATTCTTCAGATAACAAAAATCTATCCAGTCGTTCCATTAAACAACTCTCCCCTACTCTTCTATTGGACCATGTCATTAGTCCGTTTTGGGTTTGAATATCAGCCAAATTCATCCTTTGTATAGAGTTCAACATATTAACAGCAGAAGCATCCAGAGTAGAGTTCCCCCCTTGTTTCTCATGAGAGAAAAGAAATGTATTGAAGTCTCCCCCTATAGTGACTTGTATGCCAAGATGTGCTACTACAATATTCTGAATAATTTTCCATTGGGCTTTTTTGCCTCCACCTGTAGCGGGGCATATATGTTCAATATTGGAGTAATTTGGTTTTGAGGAACATATCTAACCACCATATAAAGAACACTCTGGTGTCCTCCACTATCTAGACAATGAACTTGTTGGGGATCCCATATGCATGCCATGCCTCCAGATAATTCTTGTGATTGGAGTATTTTGTGAATATTTGGGACCACTGCTGCCATGAATTCTATAAAAGTTTTAGTTTCCTGAAGAAATAGCATATGAGGATGATGCTACTGCAAAATACACTTAATCTCATTAACTTTAGAAGGGTTTCCTTTGAGCCCTCGAACATTCCAAGTGATCAGCTTCATTGTGGGGTTTGTTCAAAAATTGAAGCCAAATCCCCAACTTACCATTTCCCATTAGTTGTTGCCCCGCTTTCTGAATACGGAGTTGATTAGTTTGCCTTCTTGCTCGCAAAGTAGAATCCATCCGTAGTTTTTTTTTGTATTTCTTGTTGAATTCCTGAGGGGGTATTCTCCAGAAGGTGGTTCTCAAGAGGGGGTATTCTGCCGAAGAAGGCAATAACACTAACATATGACTCTGAACATTTCCCCCTTCTTCTTTATGTTGTTCTTCTACCAATTTATGTTTCCTTTGGTAACTTTTTATTTCTCCCGTATATGCTTGGTGCACCAACAATGCTTTAGAGATTGACTGAAGTTGAAGATTTTCTTGAACCTATTGGGGAGTTGAGCATTTTGAGTTTCTGGGACCTGGGTTTCCTGCACTTCCATATCTTCCTCTACTTCTTCCGATTGGAGAGCTGCAAATCTATTGGTATTATTCTGTTGAACCTTACCTGTGTTTTTTACTTTAATTATCTTTAATTTATCTTTGGTTCTTCCTCCTTATTACATTGTTTTTTGTGAAGACAGAAATTTTACATCTATTTGTTGTCAAAACATATATATAATCATTGCCAAAGCTCAAATCTTGGATGGCATTCTCCTACTTCCACTTCCAAAGGTGAAAACCAAGAAATAGCTTTCCTTTTATATTTTTCTTGGCATATCCCATTAGTTCCTTTAATGTTCACCATAGAGATTAGAACCAAGCACAGGTAGATGATGAATACCTTTTATCATATGAATAATTGAAAGTTCCTAATATTTTTAAATTTTCCCTTATTTTTTCAATGTCGTCCCCTAAAAAATGGCCTTCGAAAACATCCATCACAGAACCGCACCTCCCTCGTCCCCTGTTGTCCCCGTCTCGGAACTTGGTGGAACATAGATTCCAACTCATTCACCAAAAAGATCGTGCCAATTTCCAGCATCTTGTTGATTTCTTCCTTAACCTTGGCATGAAAAAATCAGGTTCAACCGATAGGAACACTTCTTCAGAGGCTTGCACCTAGTTTCAAAGGTATCTTCATCTTTCCTAGGATGGGCGCAATTCCTTCATCACGTGGTATTTACATGGGAACAAATTTGTATACTCCCTCAACAATTCCAACAATTTGGCCAGTGACGCATCTAACCAATAAACTTGAATAGTAGCCATCTCTGGGGCTTCTTTTGGGGCAATGTCCACGTTCTTTGCTTTTAATGGCTGGTTTTAGCATGCTTGTCTCATATACTAATGTGACGTGCACACCTTTCTTTCCCCTTCTTGCACTTCCACATTCAAATGGTGCAAGCGTTCTTGAGCTAGCTCTTAATTTTTCACAATCTTGCAAAACTATTTGTTATCATAAACCCATGGATCTCCATTAGGCATCATCAATTTTGGCTTCTTCCACCAATATGCACACGGATCCATATTGTCTTTTGACTCCATTGTAGCTGATTTTCCCTTCAACTTCGTGCCCCTCTTCTTTGGATTCCTTCGTATCCTTCCCCATGTTTATAGCAGACTTAGTCCCCATGTTTTTTAGTCGCTGAAAAAAAGGACCTAGTGCCAAATTCTTCCTCATTGTACATCACACATGCATGGTCTTCTATATGGCCAACCTTCTCCAAGATTGTGAAGCACAAGACCTAAAACCCGTGATGAACATGTGGATCAACGTTAGTAAAGAAGAATGCACAGCGAAAATTAGCCTTCAAAGTCTCCCAATTTGTCATTTCCCATCGCATATTTTGTCGTATGTACCATGCACATGGCCATTTTCTAATGTACCATAGAATTCATGCACTCACAGGGTTGCATCCTTGCATCATATGGTCGGGCACCAAACATCTTCACATGGCTGAATACGAGTCAATGGCATATCCAAACCAGTATATAGGGGGAGGCATCCAATACTATCATCACATGAGAACTAAAAAAATCATGTTGCCTTAAGCTCATCCTATTTCTTCAAAACTTGCTTTTGGGTTTCCCACCACCTAGTAGGTGTCACGCACAATGTTTATGTCAAATATGACATTTCGTTTTCTACCCATGGCAAACTTATTTCCATTTCTTAGCAATAGGTAGGGACGCTACTTAGTCCTTCATGTGCTAATGTGAAACACTAACTTGATTTTCACACGTCACCCTATAGGGACCCACTTCATACTCCTTTGACACACCTGAGCACCAACACGGGGTGATTTTGAAAAGCCCAAAACCTTCTTCCGTCAATCAAAAATCATTTCCATGTTATGGATGACCATAAAGGATCACACTCCTCTCTTCCTTCGCCGCACCTTCAAGTGACCAATTTTCTAACCATACCTTGTGATATACTATGACAACACAATAGCACGGTGCCTTGCAAAAAGATCATAATCTCCTTTCCATAGCACCCTTAGAGACTAAATCAAACACACTACACCAGCTCAAGCCACCATTAAAAGTATAATAAATGTAATCAATCTTCAACATTGTATAACAATAAATTTCATCAATATCATCCTTAATAAACTCCACAAACTCAAAATTTGTGGGTCCTTTAGAAGATCCAACAGGATGACCACACACTTGATGTCATTCTCAAAACTCATAGTAAGCTCCTAAAACCTCATATATACACCTGTCTCAAAGCAGAATGGATGCCCAAACAATGTCATACAGTTGTTAGCTTTTTCCATCTCCAATATCTCAAAATCCACATAAAATTTGCTCCCCGTGATATCTACCTCAACATCACACAAAATTACCAATGGTTGCTCACAAGTTTTGTTAGCTATACATAGAGCGTCTTTCACTACCCATCACCAGTCAGACTTCTTCAGTCAACACATTAACCTCAAGCCCTATATCAATCACAACATTCTTCACATCATACCTATTAGTAGCCAAATTAATGAGCAGCTCCGCATCATAACAAATGTTTTGCATATGCATTAATTATCAAGGAAATAGGTGATACATCTAGTAACAAAATTTGCACTGCCATCTCCAACTATGTTTGATGCTTTGATAATATGAATATCCCCTCTTGACAGAACAAGCACAAAATAGAATATGCAACCTCATATGTAGGTTCTTACAATTTCATGTCTCGTTCACTGCAACATCGACATGCGCCTCACGAAACATATGTGTAGCTTCCTAGAACATTTTCTTGTATTGTGTGGGACTAAGCATGTCAAACCTATCCTCTACATTGCATGCACATTCTGCAATAGAAGGTGTAGCACCAACATCTCCACATGTGTGCACACCACTTTGCATCAAAATTGAATAAGGTGCAAGATTGCGGTTTCATTGTTATGATAATTAGGGTTACGCTTGACACATCATGCTTGTATTCTCGCACGCTTCTCCCATCCATACAACAAACTAGGGCATCCCTCAGTCTTTGGTTTGTATCACAATACCATACACAGGATATTGTAGGTCAAGTTTGTTGTAATACCCCACCTCACCACAAAGGTAACAAGTAATAGGGTCAAAATATCATATACAGGATATTTTAGGTTGAGTTTGTTGTAACACCCTGTAATGTCCCCAAATGGGACACCTTAACCCCTACTTGGACTTTGGACAATTCCAACACCAAAGCCACTAGAAGAAAATTAGATTTTCAATTGTTGTTATGCAGATATGAAGTATTCCTTAGAAATTGCAAGTAGGGTTATGAGGAAAACCCAAACAAATCAACCGTTGCAAATAATTCTTCACCTTCAAAACTAAAGTACTGATTTTATAAACTCCAAATCAGGTAAAATATGCAGATTTCTGATTTTTAGAAGGACAATGCGACTTGGGTATGATGCATTAACCATAGCAAATTGTCCCTCTATCCTGTGTTTCTTATTCCACCCTGATTTCATACGCTTGGGGAACCCAAAATATGCCAAAAAATTGCAGAAATCTGACACAAACAGATCTGAAACAATTAAGAAATATATAGGAAGAAAAAGTACCAGTTTGTATTCCAACAAAGATGAGTTTTATTTAAATACAGTCTGCAGATCCAGATATGTAATTACAGCAGAGACTGAGGGTTTGGAACCCCAAAAACACACCAACTATCTAGAAAAAACTGACTGAAATCCAGCTCCCAACAACAGGTATCAAGAACTGAATTTTCTATCTCTTTAAACACTGCCAAAACATCCCAAACTGGGTCGCTCCAGCTGGTATAAAAATAATATACTTCAGCAAGTAGATTTTCTGTGGATACTCAACAAAAGGAAGAGTTTTCGTTCTTCCTTCTAACTTCTTGAGGGTTTTCGTCCTCAGAAGTTACAGCTGCAAATACTTCAGTTTACACAAGTAATTTCCAGAATTTTTAATAAACAGAAGCATGTCTCAAACCCAAGTCAACTTGCTCTTTTAAGGGGAGGAGTGACCCAAGTGACCTTCTTCTCATCCAATCAGCTCTTTTCATTATTCAATGCCTTTTCCCTCCATTTCACCTTTCTAGACCTAGTTGCATTTTTCCTTAGGGAGGATACAAAAATAAATTGGCCTTTTTATCTTTCTAATTTCCCATTTCTTTTCCTTTAGGCAAGTCGCAATTTCTCCTAGGATGAATACAAAACATATTTAGACCTTTTTTAGCACTAATATTTGCCCCCAAGTCTAGTCGCACTTTTCCATAGGAATTACAATTTTTTATAAGTGTTTTTCTCTCCTTTCTACTCTCACTTTATAATTAAGTCAAATAAATTAATATAAGTGCTTTATTATTTTCTTTTTTTCTTTTGGCACTTTTTAATAATTTATTGTGACTTAAGTCACCCTTGTGTCCACCATTTAGCCGTCGGGTAGACAAAATAGGCTAAAGGTTTTCGATAATGTTATTCTAGAAAGAGGGACATTTCATACCCCACCTCACCACAAAGGTAACAAGTAATAGGGTCATGACTACCTTCATATCCCTTGCATCCTCTACCAAATCCTCCTCTACTGCCAATCCATTGCAACACTAGGTCTCATTGCACTAGGTCGTTACCTAGAAAATACACTTCCCTTGATGTTCACACAATGTCTCAATGGCACCACAATTTGTGGTATCATGCATACATGACAAACAAACCTCACACCCATATCCCATTGCGACTCCCTTTGGCTTTTGGAAAGTAGGGCACATTGAGGTACTGTAGCACTCATAATAGATCTCGTAATGCGGAATAACCAGGGGGCCTAAAAATTAACCACACCAATGCTTCATGCCTACAACACCGAGTAATCCTTACGAGTGTTCCCCTCAATAGAATATCTGGTACAACAAAACCCATGTCATCCCTCTTGTGGCATTGCACTAGCCAACTACTCTAATTATGTTGTCGTTTTGATCTAGCCCACTAAACTTGATACAATCCCCTATGGATCTAGAGGATGGCCAACTACCTTCAGTCATAGTGCATCCCCTAAACCTTCCTTCTAAGCGTCGAGAGTGTGTTGTACCAATTCGTGTCATATATGATTGCTCAAACCACCAATAAGCCATTCACGGTGCAAGATAGGATCCAACTTCTATGACAGCTTGCCAGCAAATCCTTAAACCATTGATTATAACAGCACATTGATTCTCTTTGTAACTGCAACATTTTCTTCAACACGTCTATATTTTAATGCTTGAATACAAAATATTCAAAGCCATCTAGAAACCTTTTCTTCACTTCACCCAAATTTGTATGCAAACCGCGTGTATCCTCAACATGCCCACTCAAGGTTGCAGCAAATAATTGAATCTTCCACACTGGATCTTGTACATTCACGGTTTCACAAGCTTGCCAATGGCACACAACATCCTCAACACCTCTAAACACCTTAACTAAGAGCTACGACGGCTCATAGATAACCATGGTTGTCCACCAGATCCTCTGCCACCTTGTGAACAGCCACTACCACCAACCATTTCCTCTGTATGATCCACCACCACATGGCATGTTTCCTCCACCAAAAGATTTGTCCCCTCCAAAAGAGTCGCCTCCTCTAGAACCACTACCCTCACCACCTCCAATAGAGTTTATTGTTCTACTACCGACACCTTGACCAATGGTATTAGAAACAACAATGAGACCATATTCACTACAAGTGCCACCACCTAGGGTTGCCTACACATGGGTGGACCCTATAGTATTCACTTCCGTGTAAATATCAACATGCAATTGATCAATAAACTAATCTAACGCTTTATTTTGCTGAAACCCAAAATAAAGAAAATATCCTAACTGTTGCTCTTGACTCTAAACTAAACCTTTGAAGCCTACATTATTAGATCCTAATCCTCTATCCACTATCCTCTACTCTTCAGTATCACTCAAAGCTTGATCTGACTAATCTGCCTAAGACATCGAAGGCAGGAAGCTAGGTTTGTTACCTTTAGATCTTGCACCCTCAACATCCTCTAGATCAATTGCAAGAACCCAAATATCAATACCACCACAGATCTGACCCAACAGTTGTTCCCTTACCATATCATGCACCACCCATTCATCACCGTTACTTGACATTGCCTACTACTCCTAACCATATCTCCCACCGTGGATGCATACTACTGATGAGCAGTATCCTTGGGCCTCCTGTTGGCCTTGTACATCAGCTATAGCATGTTCTTGACATTGTGCCCAACCCTCATGGCAAAATGTTTTGGCATATAACTCCTCCATACAAATACTATTCAGAATTGATATATTCCATGATTGTCATATCAGAACCCAAGCTCCTTACCAACCCAAGCCTCATAGCATGAAAATTCATTACTCCATATCAAACCACTCAACCTTCTTCTCAACAAGCAGCATCTTTAGCCACAACACCAACTGTTTAATGTACCTCTTGCAAGTCTCGCTAAGAAACTTCACGAGCTCCTTGTCTACAGAAGTCACTGTGAACTCCAACGAATAACTTTCCATTGCACCCTACACAAACATATACACCGAGCAATGTTCGGAGAGGTCCACACAACCTCTTGATTGTCAATATTTGGGTTGCATCCATTCATACATGTGTTGCCAACGTAGAGAAGAAAACTGCAAGCAAACAATCATTTACTTTTTTACCGTCCCACCTTGGCGGCTTCACACCAACAGAAGCCCCGTGTCGTGCAAACCCTAGGATATTTTGATCATTCCAAGCATCAATTTATATTCCGTAATTTTCGCGTACATTAAGCAGCTGCATCACCTTGCTCATTGGAGGTCCCAACAACAAAACCAAAAGGTTAGCTATTTTGTGATTGCACACATATAGGCCATAGCTAGCACTTAATTACCACCCTGCGCCAGCATATCAGCCCTTGCAAGCAGCTCCCTGAGCCACGCAGTGAGTTGCCCTGAACCTCCAATTAAGGCAACATTAGAGATCATCTAGACACAGCGAACAGTAAAGTAAACAGGTCAACAAGCAAACAGTAAATACAAATAAAGAAGATCATCAACACAAGTATGTGCAAGACGGATCCATCTTTATATTCATCATAGAGCAATAATACATTATCAGCTTTAGCTGACCATTAGCATCACAACAATACAGCATGTCAGCATTAGTTCATTATGATTAGCCATTACATTGATCCCATGGCCTGTATATAAAGGCATGGGCATAACACCTCATTGGAGTTAAGTATACCTACTGCACTTCCATCCATCAATGCATTCTACCTAGCCTACCCAGCCCATTACGCATATCTATGTCGCGTGCAAATCAAGGGCGACATGGCACATGAAAAAAAAGGGGTCCACATTACAATACAGTATGGCACACCATCATATAGTTTAAAATACAACATTGTATTGTTTCTATTATGGCACATACACTGCATCTGACATGTTTCGAATCCATTTGCTAATCATTTTAGGAAAATATTTCCAAAAAAGAAACTCTTTGGAATGCCTTGAAAACTCATGGAAACAATTTCTAAGATACTTCCAACTGAGGAAAAGTTTAAAATTCATTTTCAAAATGTTTCCCATCAAACTTTGGGTGAGATAATCATTTCTTGTAATTTTTCAGCTGCACAAGGCCATATAATATGGGCCGAATGTGTCCATAGGACTCCTCATGGCCCACTAACAATAAAAATAAATAAAACAGAAGACAATTATCATACGTATAGCAGTGTCTGCTTTAGCATCATTAAGTCTAGGCTCTAAAAGCACGGACACCACTAATTAAGTCTCATGAACATCAATCTAGTAATTAGAGATGTATGAGAAATATCTTAATGTAGATGATGAATATTTTAACACACTTCTTTTCTGGAAACTCAATTAATCGAAGCCACTGAATCTTCAATTTAAATACATGTTCTATTATGTAATGATTATAATTACTTTTTATAAGGTCTCTTTTCTCATGATTGTCAAATTGCCAATCTCTCAAATTCAAATCATACAGCATATGTCACACACACATTCATGTACCCTCGTGCACATACATATCTCCTTCTTTTGTGTTTTATGGTGGCATTGTTATAGTCTGATGAGGGTGTTTCATAATATAGGGAATCCCTGAATATCATAAATTTATATCTTATCTATAGGTATAATTAGTTGCAAAGGATGTGGATTCCCTATAGTGTAGCTATAGAAAGCATAAACAAATTCACAATCTATCTTTTCATTACCAATAGATCTGACATACATAGTTGGCTGCAGATAAAAGAGATCAAAGTTAAGGTAAACCCGATGAGAAAATAATAGTGGAAATAATGAATGGGAGGCCATCAATTTTGAGCAGTTGAGAGATTAGGGCATGTCCCAAACAAAAATGATGGCACTCTCTCCTTGCACGTTATTGCAGCTGGCATGATACAGTTTTTGTGTCATTCTTTCTTCCCTCACTTGGAATGATTTTATAGAAATTCCGAAAAGATTAGGCATTTACAGTCCCTTGTTCACACTTCATAGGTATGCAACCATACTGCTCACTCTTTTTTATACTGAAGCTATGAACTAATTTCTTCCTGATGAAAGCTTTTTACATAACACGTGCACATTGCTTTCCCTATTCGTAAAGTTTGGGAAGGTTCATCTCGAAGTTTTTCCATTGCAAAGCATTTACTCCTCTCTTGCTAAGCTCCTTGTACCCAAAACAATAATGCAGTTTTAATTTTTTGAAGAAGGCAGAGGCACGTATGCTTGGCTTCCAATTGCATAGTTTGTAGGATGCTCTACTTCAAATAAGTGCATTGTGGTTTAAGTGTTCAATTTATTTATCCAAATTGTAGGTGTGAATGCAAGTATAGTTCATTTCCATTGTAATCTACTCCAATTTACTCTTTATTTCAAAAAGCATACATACAATGGTTTATTATGAGCTTTCATGCAAGTTACAACATAAATCAATGATATACACTACAAGAATTATACCACATTTCAAAAATCTAATATTCGTGGACATTCCCAAACTTGAAACATTTGGGGTCTTAAGACTGTTTGCAGAGCAAACTCTATTAGTCTAACCTGTTTGACGCACTTGAAAAGGTCATCATTATCCCACTTGGACACTACAAAAAACTTAAAACGCCTAGCTCAATGCTTTCCAGTTCAACGGATTTTTTTTCCAGCTTGTCTTAGACTTATCTTAGCCATAGCCTAACTAATCGGACTATAAGAAAATAGCTAATAGTTAGGTGGACCAAAAATTGTGGAGTGTTCTCTAGTTATTAAAATGGTGTTGTGCTAGGAGTTATCTGCTAGCATCATGTGAGGCTTAGTATTCCCATCAACTCCTACAGTATAAATTAACAAGCAAAGCATCATGATCGAGATGTAAGGTTTTTATAATTTGTTGTTGCCAACGACTAATGCAGCCAACATATGATGGTAAATCTTGATGCAAGAAATCTAGCATGAGACTCTAAAACGCTTAGCTTCATTTTTTACTATAGGTTATATAGAGGTCTAAAAAACTTACTTTAAGAACACATCACTTCCATAAACGAACAAGGATTTTTTGGGCCCAGTAAGATATTGGTAGCAGCATGAGGCACACCATTAGTCATACAATAGACCTTTTATATATACAATCTCTAAATCTTAGAAATAGTTAACTCCCAATATACTATTTTGAAAGAATAGCACTGTATTAAAGACAATGAACAGTTAAAAGATAATTACGGCATACCTTCTGAAGAATGTCAATTGCTTCTTTGGTAGCACTTTTCTCCCGCTCTGCATACAAAAAATTGCCACAATTTACATAAGGAAACTTATAAGCACCTCGTAAAGTGCATAAAAGGCACCCAAAAACCTCCCTACATAGAGACAGAGACAGAGAACTTTACCCTAACATCAACAAAAGTATAATTTAAAAAATTAAAGAAAAGGAAATTAATAATGTTATATTTACATTTGATGCAATGAATGACAAGAGTAATAAACTAGCATAGATATCTTAAATACATCTATCTCAAATATGCTGAGAGATATCAATCACGAGGCACCTATCCAGATATGCCAGATATTCCTATTTTTTTATTGACTTCTCCACAAAAAAGGAAAAAACAAACATATAGGTGGCAGTTCAATGGAAGTTAAATTTATGGATGAGATGTCACATGATAGTTAAATGGACGTCAAATTTAATGTCGAAAATAAAAGTGATCAGCTCACTCCATTACAGCACTGGCTGCCATTGTAGGAACGCCTCTTGGCGTAACCAGCCAACTTCAAGAATTTAAAAGACATGCAAACACTAATCATCCTAAGTCCTAAAAAGCCTTTCAAAGGTCTTTCTATCCTGCTATGAAGAATAACTAGAATTTTAACATCTAACCCATCAAATAAAATGAAATTCCTAAGCTTTGCCAATCAATACAATTGCATAAGATGAATTTGAAGTTTTGATAAGAAGACCACATTCCATGCAACGTTCCACATTTCTAAAATTGTTAGTCGGTGTGAGGAATTATTCAGAACAGTCCCTGAATAGAAAGGAAACTACTTTTTGTAAAAAGTTGCTACATGCCAAGAATGAGTTCATGGTTCTCTCGTTGAGAAAGACTCTACAATCTGCATCCTGTCCAAGCAAAACACATTTACCATAGATTTCTTCTAACTCTCGTTTTGGCATGGGTGTTTTTAATTTTTTAGATTTTTGACATTCTCTGAGCAAACCATACAAGTCCAATGAATTTTGATGCTTATCAAGATACTTGTAGCATACGTACTAATTAGCTCAGTTACACAGCATACATTGCTTAAATTGGAAAACAAAATCGAGCAAAGTTATTTATATATTAAATTATTTGAACTAACTGAGTTACTGCAGCTTCAAATTTTCATGTTTAATTGTCATAAATTTTGCTTCAGGGACTTTGAATGGAGCATATATTATGTTCATTTCCATATTGATTATACCATGCAGTATCTTTGCATAAAAGTTAAAGTGCGCCTTCTAGTTTTATCTTTCCTGTTTTGGTAAATGACTAACGTCGTTTGCCTGTAACTGACTTACGTAGGTGAATGATTACTTTTGGAAAATCTACAAAAAGGGGTAACTGTAGTTAGCATGCCATTTATGAAACTCGTGACATTCACGTTAAGGGAATAGCATTTTCTCATCGGTTGGAGTTCTGCATAAAACAAACTTAACAATAGATTTTCTACCAGTACTGTATTATAGTGATAGTTTTGAGAAATGTAATGGTAACTCAAAACCTGTGAGAATTTTGGTGATATACAATGAATGGAACTTAAGTGTGTTAGAAGATGTGAACAAAGAAAGAATGAAGAGGAACTGGGATGCACACTTTGGAGTTTGTGTGCCTGTCATTTTATTATGCTAAAATAATTACAATATAGTTTAAGGAGGTTACAACCGATTATTAGTTAGTAGATAACTAATAGTTCAGTAAGTATTAACTAATATACCTAATATATTTTAATATCCCACCTTAATGAATAAACCAGAGACAACGTGTTTGTCCCAAAATTTTACAAATACATAACACCGAAAAGTTTAGTCTTTAACTCTACAAGCTGCTCCTTAGATATTACTTTGAAAGCTGCAGTTCTCTGATGTTTTGCTGCTGTCCAATGTAGGAGCTTCGGTGCAGACAGAGACCAGAAAAGACAGCTGACAGAACAAAGATCTGCTCATCTGGACATAAGATACAGTAGGTTGTCCACCAAGTGTTTGTTGAGTGATTCATTGACAAGTGATGAATCATCATTGGCTGAGAAGTTAAGCACATCTCCAGAGTTCTGAAATCAAAATCTTGGGGATGTTGATTGGATAGTGTACTAGGCTTGTGGAGTCTTCTTGAGTCCACGCAAAGACTCAGTCAATCTGCGATTGATTTGAACGAGCACTCAGAGCAAGATTGACCTATGTCAGCATTCAAGGAAGGATTTATGAAAGTCTTTTTTTATTAAGTACTGAAATCTATTTTTAGCAGTGCAGGATCCAAATGAGTATTTAGAGTAATATCGGCAATCAGAGCAGGATTTCTAAAAGTCTATTTATAGAAAGTCCCGAAATCCATTTTTAGCAGTTTTTGATAACTTTTGGTATTTTGCATTTTTAAGGGGTCTTCGGAGCATTTCTAAGCTTCAGACAGTATAACAAGAGTCTATCATCGTAGTGGTTTTTTTTGAGTTCACTCTGTTATCTTTCCAACGGATGTTTCGGTTCACCAATCGGGTCAACGGGCTAAGAGATATGACCCCAACAAGGAGCACTTCAAAATATATATATATATATATATAGTATTGTCATTTTCGGATTTTGTCCTCTTTTGTCCGTTCGAATTCACCCCAAAGGTGGGTAGATGTCATCTCCATATAGAATGACCTTTTGGTTCCCATTTAAAACCCTTCATTTACTATTCCTAGCAAGCTTCCATCTTCCGCATTGTTTGACTATAAAGAAGATGGTTTCAAAGGAAGACACAAGTTCGCATGTTGAAAATTTTGGTAAACATAAACTGCAGGTTGCAAGTTTGCATGTTTTGAAGCGTGCATCTCTCCTATAGAGTTTGCCCAATTGTGTACATCTTCATTTGCAGAGAATTGCAATGCACACATCTGTCCTATAGAGTTTGCTCATTTTGCATACATTATCGATTGCAAAGATATTCAGTTTACATCTCTCCTATAGAGTTTCCCCAATTTGTATACATATTCAATAAAGTTATTTTACTTCTACAATTATGTTTTAATTAAGCACTACAATTCTTTAATCATGCAATTTGAATTATTCATTATAAATGCATTGCCATAACACATTAAATGCCACCGTTAGAGTGTTGCCCACCAAATTCCTAAAATACTTCGGATCAACAATCCAAATGATCTTGAAATGCCCTTCAACCAAACGGACTTGCTATGGAGAGAAGCAACTAAGTGACCATCTTTGCAATAGGAGTAAAAATCAACTCTGAAGTAGGAGAAATAACCATCTTTGTAGTAGTAGGAGTAAGAACCAACTCCTCATCTATTCCCTTTGGTTGCTAATCTATTCCCTCTTGTTGGGAAAAGTCTTTCACAACAAGGTGAGCAAATTAATCATGATTTTCTGACTTCCAAGTGAGTTTCTTTGATTGAGTGACTATTCTTGTCATCTCACTGTGAGTGGTTTTTCCTTCCATCTCACCATGTACCTCTTACACAACCTAGATAGTGAAATCACACTCCACAAATCTTTGAGTGGCGTTTTTTGCCATCTCACCTCACATCTCTTGGTCATCTTGTAGTTAGGGCATTTCATCCGCCCAAACATGAAGTATTTCAACCTCCTACACATTAGTGGATATTCCCTTCACGGCTAGTGCATATAAGTTGACCAGAGCAAGGTCAACAAGCCTATGAGGAATGGCATCCTCAAGCACATCCTGTATAGTGGAGTCTCCCTCCACGTATGATTTTAAATTTATCATAGCAAAGTCAACTAGCCTATAATGGCCACCTTGCCCAATGCCTAGAGCAAGCACTCGTCCTTATTTCACATCTGACACAAGACACCTCTCCCTAGAGAAATTTACAGTAATATTGGGATCCTCTATTAACAGACAAATAAATAAGAGATTTTTATGCAAGCTACATACATATCTAACATTATTTAATGATAGTTTTTTTATCATTATTCATCACAATGCATACATCTCCTATCCCCTCTACTACAAGTGACTCTCCATCTGCTAATAAAATTGAATCAAAAATCGCAACAAATGTTATATACTAGTCCCTGTCGACATGAGAAGTGTTTGGATGCACTAGAGTCAATGATCCAGTAACTTGTAGCACTGTCGTTTGAGCATGATGCCATAGAGCATAAAGAGCACATTCTTCTTCAAAATCCATTTCATCTGCAACTGCTGCCACATTTGCCTCAACCCGTGGCTTTTTGTTTTGTTTGAAAATATCATATTGTCACTTTCGGCAATCCTTTTTGAGATACCCAACCTTATGAAAGTAATGGCATTTCACCTAGTACCTAGAAGATTCACCAAAGTGTTTATTCCACTTCCCCTTTGATTGAGAAATGAGAGCACTCTCTAATTGTCCAAAATCGGACTCAATTGTTTGTGTCTATCTGCATTCCTTTTGCAGAAAATAGGAAGTCACTTAATCAAATGTCAAGGTCTAACTTTCAGCCATTAAATGTAAGGCCTCCACAAATGTTTCATAGGAGGGCAGTAAACCATTCAAAACAAGTGCGACCAAGTCGTCATCATCCACCTTTTTATCAATGGCATCAAGCTGGTCTTGGAAATCTTTCATCCGAAGAAGGTGTTCCAACAAGGAACCCTACTCTTGCATCTTTGCTGAAAACAGAAAATGTTTCTGGTACAAAGCCCGACTTTTCCCCGAAATCAGATACTTCTTCTTCAGATTGGTCCATAGCACACTTACCTCAATGGCATTCTGGACCTCGGATATCAAATCATCCGACACCAACAGCTTCAACAATAATAAGGCCTCCTTATGACACTTGTCATAATTTGCAAATTTAGCAACAGGCCTTCCTTACTTGCCAAGGATGATTTTATAGCAGTCCCAAAATTCCACAATGGTCATAGTTTTATGACTCCGAACATTGTAATTATGACCCATCAACTTATGCACCTCCAGCAGAACGAGATTTTCAATATTTGCCATTACTCACAATGCTCAATTTTCTGACTTGCAAACTAATGCAGAGAAAGTACTGTTTATATTCTCAATTTCTGATGTCTGACATGGATATCAATGCAACAAAAAGAAAACTACAGGTCTGTATTTCTGATTTTCTAACTTCCGACACAGAAAGAAATGCAAAGTACAGGTCTGATACGGAAATACGTGCAATAAGAAAAAGGCACAGTTCTGATTTTCTGACTGCTTGTACAGAAATCAATGTAACAGAAATGTTTTCAGCAGTAAATGGCAAATGAAGTAAAATACTGTCAAACCCTGCTGGAAAAAACAGGTTCCAGTTTTCTCTCTGCCATCTTCCTTCGAAATGCCCTCGAATAGACTCAGAATCACAAGTGGCCTAAGTTTGAGACATTCCCTATAAAGATGCATGCACAGCCCTTACAAATCCTTCAAAATTCGCAATTCTCTTCTACTCGTGACTGTAAAACAACTAGAAAACTTGCAATTTGCACGAACAGTCGCAAAATCCCCTAAAAATTGGGGAAATTCACGTTTTTTTTCTGAAAAATGTGTATGGTATTTGCCTTTTACTATCCCATGCCCTAGTAGCAACTGTATATCTGTGTTTTCTTTATTTTTTGTTTTTTAAATGCAATACCAATGTTAGAAGATGTGAACAGCAAAAGAATGAAGGGGAACCAGAATGCACACTTCGGAGTTTGTGTGTCCATCATGTTATTATTCTAGAAGTAGTTACAATAATAGTTTGAGGAGGTTACAACCGAACATTAGTAGTAGATAACTAATAGTTGATTAAGTATTAACTAACATACCTAATATATTTTAATAAAGTGCGGGATGGAATTATGAAGCAGATCCTCCTGTGATCCAATTACAATATTACACATCAGATAAGGATGACTCATCGTCAAGCATTGGGTGCAACATGAGTTAAAGAAATGTTATGAACAAGTAACATATACAAATGAATTAGACTGCCACGAAAAAAGAGTGATTGATTACTCTAATTGTTTATCCCTAAAAACATATGTTGTTCTTGAGATCGATTGAGCTACATTTTAGAAACATCGTATCCCTCTCTTGGGATTCATGCTTCTGTTATTCTATTGGGTAAGCAAAGTAATTCCTACACTTTATTTGGAGCGGTACTCTGTCATCATTATCATCATTTGTATCTAGCTATTATATTTGTTGAAGCATTACATTCTCAATATTTCTAGTAAATAAAATTCTTATCAGTAAAATATTCTTCAGCAAATATGATCGCCTATCTACATTCTATGTGGGCCCACGGCTCTATCGCTATTCTCTATGTTGGACAGGTGGGCCCCTAGATATCATATCTATTATTGTTGTCATTTTATTATTATTATTATGAATCAGTTATTAATATTATCATGAATCGGTTATTATTATGAATTGGAGGTTAACTCGTGAAAAAGTCAAACTTCTATTAGCTCAAAGATCTTGCCCTTGTACTTTGTCATCATAACTCTTATGGGTATATCGTGCACAAAAAGCTTGTTCATGCTTTTATGTTGTCACAAGAATTCTTATGAATCGATCACGCAATGAATATTGAACGTTTATGATTCCCTGCTACTAGGGAAAATAAGTTAATGAGCGTAAGGATCGGGAAAAGTGGGCCCCACTATCTTCAGATTTCATGAAACTAAACTTTGATGGTGCCTCCAAAAGTAACCCAAGACCCTTCGGAGGAGGTGGTGTTATTCTGAAAGAAATTATATTACTGTCCATGAGTGACCAAAGTAGGTCAATGGCACTTAAAAATATATATCTAGTTACAATAAAATAGTAATAGAATAGAAAAGAACCCTATAAGCTAAAAAGGTGAATTGAACTAGAGTAATTAAAGCACAACAGCAGGGGGTTATCCCTAGCTAGAGAATACAAGTACAAATCTAAATAGACAAGTGAGAGGAGGATGCCTCAATGAAGACCAACACAGGAAACAAGAGCAATCACATGTTTGAACTTTGCATCGATGCCCAGAGCAGAACTGACAGCATTTTTCATCCCCCAACAACACAGGACCAATGCAAGAATTGATAACATCCATAGTAGAATGTCCCAAGGTAAGGCGGACCACATGGAAAATCAGAGTAGCAAGCAGGATATTTCCCCTCGACACGGGAAAAAAAATAATAATGTTGGCATCAAGGCCCTCTTGCAAAATCTAAAGTTTTTTATATCAAAAAACATTAGGAGCCTCACTGTGAAGAGAGAATCTGATGTGACCATAAACAGTGTTATCACTCATAATTTCTCTAAGAAATTTTGGTGTAAGTATATAAATTGATTTGGAAGTAGTTTGTAAAAGTGGTATCTAGATTATTAATTTTTGTGGGATTGTACTTGTGTGTTTCAGATATCTGAAGATGACCTCCATGAGTAGTTATTACCCTGATGACATTTTTTCCTCGTGTATTTTTGTTAATAATCAAAAGGAAAGAAAATCCACTTAGCACACAAGCACCACAAGCATTTGTTAGTGGGGGGAGAAACGGTGAATGTAATCCACCACTTTGCACTTCTCACCCTCTAGCCTCTTTCCCCGTCGCTAAAACTTTTGGAGAATGTAATGCATTATAAGTTACAATTGTCTCACATTTCTTATCGAAGTGGAATCAACCTAATTACACCCCAAACATGTACTTGTGTTGAGTAATTGAAATCTTCCACAAGAAATTTCATTAGATTATTGGAAAAAAAATAGAGTTATTTGAATCTGCTTAGCCACTGTATCAACATATTTGATCAACAACATTCACCTCTTTCATCCCATGTGGCATTCAATTTCGTCACCCACAATACTCCTTCATTCATGTAAAGTGCTTGTTTGGGCTTCCACAAGCCTCCACACATGCCATGATATCATGCTGAAGATTTGCAAGGTTTCCTTCAATGCAATCTATACAAATATGTGTCTACCCTGAGTCGATATTCTCCTCCTAACAGTGAGAATGTCTTGAATCTCCTCTATCAGTCGATTCTAACACAAATTCAATCCTCTTGGATCCATAATATCCAATATCCAATTCCAACCATTGATGGCTGGGAGGCTTACGAGGAGAATAGTGATGAGGTTTTTATAAAGGTCAATCCCAAATGATATCCAAGATCTGCTTTGGCGATTTCTCCTCTGTCCATCCAACCTCCCACCATTATGAATTTCACTTTGCCCAACCAACCCTTGCAAAATGCTATTTCGTAGGCTGCTCAAAATTCAAATCAAAGCGATTCCAATATATGTCCAAATCTGTCTAATCTCTTCTCCTCTCCTCACCCACCTACCAATATACATGTATTTATTGTTTCCAAGATGGGAAGAAATTCTAGCCATTCTCCAGCCTATATAAGCCAATGCAAATTCAAACATCATTCTTCACAAAGGAATTCCAGCCAACAACCACTGCAAGTTTACAAAAGACAAAGCTATAAAAAGCACAAACCAACTCCCTCTTCCTTCCAACACCCATCTCCATCTCCCTATGCCATCATGATTAATTTCCCTCAGCATCCTATTCACGTGGATGATGATGATACGATGAGCATGACTGAGCAACTCAATCCACCAAGCCCTCGACGCTACCACTTCTCAACAGACCAATATTCACGACAAGCACCTCACAAAGTTCATGGCATACATGCCACCCTAATCAAATACGCAGCCATCTCATAATGGTATGTACAGTTCTAAGGACTTTTTTGGAGCTAAAAGAGTGCATTTAAAACCATGTGTCCCCTTGCCAGCCCCCTCACTCAATCCATCTTTCATGAAACTTGGTATCCATCCAGTTGTTGTTTCTCTAACTCCAATTGCTAGCTCATTTACCCATACTCCTTATAATGGCTTTCCACACTTGCTCTGTGGAGGTTCCATTCTGAAACTTTCATCTCACCACCACACTCCCCAACATCCTCCAACCTCTCTCCTTTTCCCCTTACCTCCCACACCCATTGTTACCCCTCATGCTCAACTCCTTGCAGCAATTGCTAAAATCTCTGACAATATTCGGCATCTTGGACACAATATTGAAAAACATGAATCCATCCTCTAGGTCATGAGGACATTCTCTCCACAATGGAGCGACCTCTAATTCATCAACAACATAAGCTGGCTAACATTCAAACCTATGTGGAATCCCTCACCAACATCGTCATCAAGCATGACAAAATATTGGATGCAATCAATGTCGTCACGTTGACTGAACACACTAAAAGGCAATTGGAAGCTCATATGCAGGATCCGGAAACAACTGGCCCTCAGTTGAAGTGTCAACATACTTGCCATGAACATTTCACAAATGTGGGTACTAATGTTGCTGCAAACTTCACACTCGATGCCTCTTCCTTTTTGCAAGCCTAGGCTTCCCGTCCTATACTAAAGGATAGTTTCCCTTACATTATGTGTCGAGATCATTAATATTGTTTTGTCCTCTCTTTTGATTTCTTCCTATGTATATTGTCCATCATCTTGTTTTGTCCAAGCACAAATCTCTACTTTCTCAGTAATTCGCTCTGGTTTTTAAGCATCTCTTCTAGATGCCCTTTTTGTTGTAACCTTTTTTTGTGTTAATATAAATATTTTGCTTTTTTTTTCGGTGAGCTTGATCCAGAGTAGCACTAGGATGGGTGACCTCCCGGGAACTTCACAATGCAAAACTTTGCACCATGGATTTCTAAACATGCGAAGGATGCATGAAGAATGGAACCCAAGACCACTACATCATCAAAGGAAGATCTAACCAACACACCTTATAATACTACTAAACCAAATACATGAATGAGAATGGGGAATTCTTTCTACTACTCGAGCTCTCATTACCTTTTAGGCACATTTTCCGACAATGTGGCAAGTTTGGACTTTGGATGCTTGCCTTGAAGATCCTCTTTTCAATGAAAATGAAAATCCTCTCTCTAGAGAGGCATCCTTTGCTTGTAGCCCTTTCACTTGATCTTGAACATTCGTACAACCCGATTCCATAGCTTTCTAACCTCCCCCCAAACAATACACTCGGGTTTGAACACAAGCTTCCCTTCTTCATTTGTGATAGAAAGTTTTTTTTGTGATAGAAATTTTGCTTCCACGCATGCTTCAACATGACTTGTTTGAATAGATATAGTCGAATAAACATCTATCCCTGATTTCAAATGTCATATACGTCCTATATGGATCCACTCGTTGTTTCATCTTGTTTGCACCTTATGTCACGTTGTCCCTTTGTATTAGCAGTGTTCTGCATCTCCTACAATGCTTCTTCTGCCGATGGTACCTTTCCCCTATGAATTGCCTAGTGCAATGGTGAGGGTGGTTTATACCCATAAAGAGCCTTAGAGGGAGTCATTTTGATGGTAGAGTGATACGTGGCAGTGTACCAATACTCAACCAAATCTAACAATTCCACCCACTTGCTCAGCTTATCCCCTGCATACATTCTTAGATATCCTTCCAAGCACTTGTTCGCCACCTCGTTTTGACCATCAATTTGGGAGTGGTACGCAATGCTCATATGAAATGTAGCCCCCACATTACGAAACAATTCCTGCCAAAAATGATTTTGAAATATTTGATCATGATCACAAATGATATACTTTAGGATTCTATGCAGCTTAAACACATGTTGGAAATACAACTTACCAACCTTAGGACCATTGTTTCATGTCTTTCTCGTGGAAATGAAGTGGGCGTATTAATTCAATCGATATACCACAAAATAAAACATCCTTACCTTCGAAGGTGAGAAGACTTGAGATAAATTCCATTGACACAATTTCCCATTTTCTATTTGGTATAACATTTTGTTACAAGAATCTTGGGGAAGGGGTGCACTCGACTGTATTCCATTGGTAGGTATCACACTCAGCTAACAATTGCAAAATATCTAACTTCATTTTTTTCCAAATAAATTAGAAATGATGTTTTTGTAGGTTTTTTGGAATCCAACATGGCCTATAGATGGAGACTTGTGCCCATGCTCAAGTGTGCTCTAAACAAGGGGGAATTCATCCCTTAAGTAAGTGTGTCCTCGAAAAAGGATGATGCCATTTCAAACAAACCAACCTTTCCTTTTTTTCCTCTCTTCAATTTTTTGTCTAAGCTAGGTTATGGTGGGGTGAGGTGAGTAGTCCTATAGTAGATCTTGTATCCAAGTGAGTTGATTGATGGAGATGGCATGAAAGATAGGGTATCCATCTAGGCGTGATGGTGCATCTACCACTACATTCTCCTTCCTTTTCTTATAAAGGATCTTAAACTCAAGCTTGTAGGTGATCAATCCACTTTTGTCTGCTAATGTCCCGTAAGTCAACATGTGCTTAAGGTTAGGATGGTTAGTCTTAATATAAAACTTTCTCCCCAATAGAACTAACACCATTTGGCCACTCCATGCAGGATGGCAGACATCTCCTACCTATATGTTGACATTTGTTGTTCCTTGTCATTAAATTTCTAGCTTTCAAATGTGAATGCGTGGTCACCCTAAGAAATTACTACACCAAGTATGGATCCAGAAGCATCACATTCAATAACAAAGAACTTGGAGAAATCAGGAGTAGCTAAAATTGGAGTAGAGACAAGAACTCATTTGAGATTCTAAAACTTTTGTGCCTCAATGGACCACTTGAAGGCTTCCTTCTCGGTAAGGTCACTCAGAGTAAGGGCTATTCTGGAGAAGTTCATTACAACCTTCTATGGAATCCTACCAAGCCTATGAAACCACGAAATTTCTTAAGATTCTTGGGAATAGGCCAATCACATATGGCCTTGAACTTTATCAGGTCAATGCACAATCCCTCGGTAGTAATAATGTGACCAAGGTATTCCAAAGATGCCTTGGAAAATTCATACTTAGACGCCTTGGCATACAACTTCTCCTTGGCCAAGATATCCAACACAATGTCCAAATGCCCAATATGGAATGCCAATGAATAACTGTAGACAAGGATATCATCAAAAAATACAAGAACAATGTTAAGTGGGAATTTACCGAATGCCTTGTTCATCAATACTTGAAATGTAGCTAGAGCATTGTTGAGGCATAACCCTAAATTGGTAGTGGCCCTAATGAGTTTTAACTTTTAAATGTAGTCTTCTCCTGGTCTTGAATTCGAACTGGTATGTAATAGTATCCAAACTTAAGATCTCTTTGAGAATGTTTTACCCTCTGCAACTCATCAAGCAAATCATCAATCCTTGGCATAGGACAAAAAAATTAATGGTGATTTTGTTCAAAGTCCTAAAAGCAATACAAACTCTATACGACCCAACCTTCTTCCTAGCTAGTACCACTAGAGCAACATATGGGCTCTTCGTAAGGACAATGATACCAGCCTCCAGGAATCACTTACCAATTTTTCTATCTCAAACTTTTGAAACAAAGTAAGAAATTATATTAATGTCCGCATATGCCCAAAAGTAGAGAATACATCCAATTGCAATAGAAAGTCCTAGGACCATATATGTACGGGCGTACCACAATTGGGGTCTTAGTAGGGTCAAGCTCAATAATGTGTTTCAGTTCCTTGTCTGGAAGCGATATCTTTGGCAAATCTTGAAAAACAACCTTATATTTGTAGAGCAACTCTAAAATCCCTAAGGCCTTTTCATTTGAGATAGAAAATTTTATATCCATACAATAAAGGTGAGCCATAAACCCAAAATGCCCCTTCATCAAAAATTTGTTCATTTCACTAGAGTCAATAATTTGATTTCCCTCAGGAGCAAAGACTTGATAGCGTACTCACGGTCAACTTGATTGAATGTCAACAATCTCTCGTCATAATTGGTTGAATGTGTTCCAAGTGAGTGTAACCATTGAAGCCCCAAAACAATATCCACTCCCCTAATATCAACAACATATAATTTATCCTTGAAAACATAGTTTACCACTAAAGTTCCACATTATGCACTACTCCTAGGCATTCAATGCTTCGGTGCCCTATGACCCAGATGGGAAAAATCTCAGACGTGTCTAAATGAAAACTATGGACTTGTTGCTTATCTAGAATATTAAGTGTACTTCTTGGATCAACCGTGACCAAAACACAAGCTTTCTCTCTTCCTAGAACTTTCTATTGCTAATAGTTGTTTCCTTCAGTCCCATTGACCTGCTTTTGGTCATTTGCAGACATTAATATAATTTCTTTCTTTCTTGACATGGGGCAGAAAGTGACACTGATGGTTCCCTTATATCCACTACGGAAGGAGACTAATTTTCTAGTTCAAACTACACATTAGGTTGATCAGGGGCATCCTCATTTTTAGACTTTAACCCCTGCTCCATAATTGAGAGCACTTCCAGGAGTTTACAACAACGGACATAGGGGTAGATTGACGACCAAGGTTTTTACAGACGAAAGATTCTAATTTTCCTCATCATTGGGTTTTCTATCAAAAGTAAAAGACTTCTGAACAATAATTCCTACCAGTTTACCTTCCAGGGCATCAATATGTCTTTCTCCTCTTCTAGTTACAGTAATAGCACTTTCAAAAGATGTTTGAATCTTAGTTTGCATGTTGGACATATAGACCTTCTACACCAAATTTGAATATAGCTTGGCCTTCGACTCCAAAACTTGGAATTTCTCAGTGTACTCCTAGACAAACATGTCTTTCTAAAACAAGTGTATTAACAAGGCATCATATGGCTTGTCCCACTACAATCCCTTCTCTGAGTCAAAGCATAGGCAAACTCCCCATCAAAGTTTGTAAAAACCCATCTCTCACCCCACATATGGACAACATTATCCAAATGTTGTAGGGCCATATTCAGCTTGTCATCTTTCCCTTCAGTCTTTTACACCCTAAATTCCAGTCTAAGTTTGGTCTACCATGTGTGAACCACCATCCCACCTCCCAAGTCATACTATGGGATTTTCATTATAGGTTAAAAGAGCGACAATGCAAGCTTTTTGCCTCTTCCTCTTCGTCATCTAATGGATCATGATCAAGATCCCCCCAATGGTTGATATCATCCTCTTCCTCATCCTTGACAGTTATGATCCAATGATAACCCAGCGGCTTTCCCAAGGATGAAACTCCCTTCAAGCCTCACTAGAAAACTCAACAAATAACCTCTTCATCTCATCCTTGGTCATGAACTTTGAGTCGTTTCTTAAATAAACTCCCGTTGTCATTTCTTAAATAAACTCCCTCTGTCTTTTTAGTAGTGGCTGCAAAAGATCAACTGAAGCTCTGATACCACTAGCTATGTTTCAGATAACAACAGAAAACAGAACTGCAAATATAAAGTAGAATGAGTAATAAAACGAGAAAAATGGGGGCACCTGCTCACCCAAGAGTGGATTACACCTGCAAATCCATCTATAACACAGGAGTTCTCACACGATGGCAGCTCTTTGTTTGCATTAGAAGTTTAAATGATAAAGATACATTCTTTAAGGGTTTTTTCCACCCTCAAAATCAAAACCATAAGAAACCCTACTTAACTCATAACCTAATCCTACAACTATTGTAGCTACCCAAAGTACAACATAACTTGGTAATAATGCTAAGGAAAAAGATAAATCTAGGAATAAACATCCTATTACATATGTTGTGCCTATGTACACAACATAATGCCCTATAAGTCACCCTCATCTCGCAATTTTTACAAGTGTGGGATTAACCCAATCATGTAATTTTGTTAAGCAATTGAAGGCTTCAATGGGCAGTTTTAGTTAGATTTTTTTAATTTTTGTAGGATTTGACCTGTCTGCATGTATGTAATCTCAAGATGACCTCCAAAAGTAGTCATTACACTAATGACCTTTTTTCTCATGTATGTAGCCCTTCCCCATGGCTCTCCTTCCCATGCCTCAACCAGGTGCAACTCAATGCACAATGTTACATGGATAACAAGTATGACAACCAGCTCGTGTAATGAACAAGGTTAAAATGTCAGCCCACTCGTGGGTTGAGCATGAACGCCTATACAAGGAAGAGTTTGGAATTTCTACCCCACTGATTGTCATGAAGTTAAAATTCTCTTGTATTGGATGCTCTTGCCATATTTTCTAACAGCCTAGACCCTTCTTGATTTGGGAAACCTCTATTGCAGAAGCCATGCTTTTATGCTTTTTATCTAGATCTGTGCTTTCTCTTCATTATTCTTTATCAGACACAGTGTCCAATCATCATTACTCCTGGTTTTTGGTTACTGTTAGGATTATTCATTACTGTCCTAATTATACATGATACTCGCTGATTATTCGACAGTTATAATCCTAGGCGCATAAAACATAACTGCCATCTAGATAGCACTAGATTGTGCTAAGCTGGTCCCAATGTAGTTCTTCAAAGCTAATTACGAGGTGGGTAAGAATTCTTCGTTCAGACAGGCCCTCTTAGTCCTGGCCTTTTTTCATGAGGATATGATCAGACTCTGTATTTGGTCTTTCACGGTGATCAACAAGGAAGATCATGGCTTTGGTGCAGACTAGTGCCTTGTTCTCCCTCGTGCCTCTTCTCTTGGCCCTGTCAAAGATACTTTCTCAAAAGGGGTCTTCTTTTCACGGGATTCCTTTTATCATGTGCCTTTTGTACGTACTGATTTATCTAGGGTTTCCCCCCCTCTTATTCAGTAGTTGTTTTCTAGTTTTGTTTATAGATACCGCATTTTTTGGTTAAGTTAAAGGAGCTAAATCCATGGCTTATAATTAGGTATTAATTTTTGTGGGATTTTCAACAATGCGTATGAGTAGTCATTTCTTCCATGACTTTGTTTTACCTCATTTGCTTGAGTAATAACCATAAGACAAGGGAACCCACAAAGTACACAAGCATCTCTAAGCATTGTTAATACCGGAGAGCTCTTTTTCCAGGAAATGCCTAGGGCCCCCCCGTTTCCGTTTCGGAAACGTTTCGGAAACGGAAACTCCTTCGAAACGTCCTATTCTCCTAGAGATAAGTATACATGATAATAATGTATAATTTCAATGAATACAAAATATTTTGAGTGTTTTATCAGTTATTCTTATCACTTATGGTATATGGAGTACAATTTTACAATGAGTACTATGCACACACACATATATATATTTTAATAATATATTGTACAGACATTTCCCGTAACGTTTCGTATCCAAGGTTTTTCGAAAATTGTCGTTTCCGCGTTTCGTACACGTTTCCGTTTCCGTTTCCTGGCAACATAGCCAGAGAGAAGGAAGAGGCTCCAATTTTTTGTTGTCGGTGTTTCCCTTTTGCACTCCTGATTATCTATTGTAGCTTGTACTTTAGAGTTCCATTGACCTACTTTAGTGATTTGTAGAAATTATTAGAACTTCTTTGTTTCCCTTAGAGATTTCATGCATAGGCATAGACATTTTGGTGTATTGCATTCTCGTTTTAATGTGGGTGTTCATATATTCCTGCTTCAAATGCAGGTTCGATACCATTGGGCACATTGATCTCGACATAAAATCCAAGGCAGACCTCGCCCAAACCAGGGCCCCACTGTACAGGTGAATTTGCACCTGAGTTTTCTTTTAAGTAAATTTTGGTCAATCATGGACATCAATACAGTTCTGATTTCCATATTCCCTGTCAATCCATACCAATGTGATGATATTCCTCCATGACTTATCCGAGAGGTCTCATGGTGTCATTGTAATGGGACACGTATGTGATAGCATGACTCAGGTTCACATCCTCCCCACAATAAGAAAGTGATATCTGGCGAGTCTGTCGTGTAACAATTATGATTCCATTTAAGCATGACCTAAATTTAATGGGCTACATTCAAGCATGAAACAGGTTCAATACTCATAGTATTTTGAAGGGCAAAAAAGTACATTCATGTATTCTAAGTGGGTATTCAGGAAACTGATAAATTATAAATGTCTGCTGAGAAAACGGGTAAATACTTATGAATTAATATGTGTATATGTGTGTACTTATCTAACATTATGAAGGACCAAAATACCGGATCATGTACCATCTGCATAAATTCTAAGTGGGTATGTTGCTGAGAAAGTGATGTATAAGCGTGTGAACATGTGTGTGTGAGGGGCAAAAAAATAACACGCCTGTAACATCCGCTACAAATTCTAAGTGGGTATCCAGAAAACTGATAATTCTAAGTGGATGCTTGGAAAACTATTGAGACAAGCAAATGCAAGCTGTTAAAAAGAGTTGTGAGAAAAATGGCGCATACTTATTGGACATGTAATAAGAAATCCTGAGTGGGAAGTTTGAAGAAGAGCAGAGGTGGCCTGATAATCGAAGCGAGGCATGTTGACGACCGTAGCGTGCTGCTCCCATGGTGGAAGATCTGTCGTTGATTCTTCCTTTGTGCATTCTTTCTTACGGAATCGCAAAGAATCCTCCATTTTCCTTTAACCTCATTCAAAATCATAAGCAAAATATAGAGAGGTCAAATGTTTAAGATTTTAATCCCTGCTAATGCTGGCCGGAGGGAGTATATTCAATCAGGGATGTTCCAAGGTCATTAAATTTGTTTTGCCGTTTGTATTACTAGCAATTGCAAACGAGTTGCAAGTTACGCCGGAGAGAGATTGAATTCTTTGTATTCATTATAGTGTGGCTGTGAAGGTGATCGTGGACTGGTTAGCATACTGAAATCTTCTTTCATCCATATGTAAACAACATTTCTAAGCTTGGAAGCCTGTTGAATGTGGATCCTCACATATGGACATGTGAATAGTTTTGCAGAATGTAACTTTTGCTCTGCACTCAAACATCTACTGTATATTGGAGAATTTTTTTTACATGATGTCTTGTACGCCGTGTGCCAGTGCTGCGGTGCAAAGTCTTTTCTCCTCCTCCTTGCGTGATTTTACGTTTTTGGTATTTCTCATTCGTGCATAGCGTTCGAACGTGAAAGCTGGTTGGATTTGTAGGTCGTTGATGCAACGAACTCTTGACATTGCTGTGAATGTTAGTCCTTGGCGGTCAACGTTTCCGATGTCTACTGTGGCCTTGTCAAGGGTTAGGCCCTGTGATTTGTGGATGGTAAGGCCCCAAGACATTTTTAGTGGGATTTGGCGACGATTTCCACGTGTGACAGGAGGTAGGGGCAAGTGTGTTGGGTTGAGTATGTCCCATGGGGGCCCTTGGTAGTGTTTGAAGTTGACGACAACAAAGGATGGCAAGTCTGGTGGTTGTGTTTCTGGGTTGTACACGATATCTGTCACTTGCCCGAGTGCACCATTAACCAATCCTGAGCTAACCCATAAGTTAGATGTCAACATGACCTCTTGTCCTGGGCATAGGAAAACTACCGGGTCTAGTTGAGTGTCATTGATGTCTGAGTCAGAGTTATGTTTGCTTTGTTCTGCGATGCTCATTGCAATTAGTACGTGCAAGGATTTTAGCATTTGTTTATTGTGCTTGTTTGCTAGGTCCTTTGTTGCAAATAGGTGCTTCTCAGCTATGAACGTGGATTGCTTTGAGGTAGACATGGACGACTTGGTACGTGACATGAGAAGAGACCAATCTTTAATGGTTGCTTCTGCGTTTCTGATGTTGGTCAACATTTCTCTGAATTCAAGTTGTGTGGAGTTTAATCCTTGTTGCCTGAAGTTTGTGTCCAAGGTGACCACGGTATCAAAAGCATGCCAAAGGGAGCTCCCTACTTTGTTGCCTACATATAATGGTACATCGTTGACCGGGGGGAGCTGGCCTAAGTCTCCCACCAAAATCATTGAGCAATTACCGAACGCGTGGTTACTTTGTTGGGGGTATGCCTCACGAAGTCTTTTGTTGATGTTGTCTAACATTGTAGGACCTATAAAGCTCATTTCATCTATGAGTATATAACGTATGGGACTCATTCGCTCTTGGAAGATTGCTAGGGCTTGTCCTTCGAGGGGTTTCATGTCGGATATGGGTATTCGGAGGGAAGAATGTATAGTGGATGATTTTATATTAAAGGCAGCAATACCTGTTGGGGCTAGTACAAGGAGGGAAGATTTTAGTTTGCCAGCCATATTTTCAAGCTCATTTCTTATGCATTGTATGAGGTATGATTTTCCTGTTCCAGCGGCTCCCTGAATGATCATCTTCAATGGTGGGTGTTCTCCTTGCTGAGTTGCATGTGAAAGCACAATTGAGTACGCAAGGTGTTGCTTTGATGATAGTTGCAAAGTGTCTAAATGGGTAGGGGGAGTAACAACTGGTGGCGAATTTTCAGTGCGGGCGATGTCTATGAATTTAGGTGCACTTATTTGTAAGGTAGCAGGGATTGAATGAACCTTCCAATCGTGGTTAATGTCAAAGTCACGGAGGCCTATCATGTCTAGATCATCAATTGTTGTATTGAGTGTTGGGTGCATGCGGGATATATGCTCCCATTCAAATAGTTGTGCGTGCAGTGGATCAGATCCTTGTGAGTCACTGTCGTCGCTACTTGGCCCAGGTGCAATTTCTTCTAGAGTAGTGGCTCTGTTCACATGTAAAGGGGCGTAGGAGTTTTTCATCTTTTCCCAGTGGTTAGTTATTTCAGATGTGGAGATGCCAATGTCTGTTTGGATATGCCGAAAGGGCTTATAAAGTAGAAGCTCTATCCAGCAGAAATCCTCATAGTGTATCGCATCTGGGGTTGGGACATTAGTGTATCGGGGGAATACGCGGACGACAGCAGGGGTTCTTCTTTGTAGCCATTGAGTAACTTTCCTTTGGCTGTTGTAGGACCAAGAATGAGCAGCTTCAAAGAGGGAGGTGTTCTCTAAGTGTGTAGGGCGTTTTATGTATGCATCTATGAATGAAGGGAATTGGAATGTGTTTCCTAGGTCTGGCAGGACACGTTTGAATACCTGCTTACCGACGGATAGGGTAATAAAAGTGCGGCTACAATTGGAAAGGGGGAGTTTTTGTAACATGTGGCAGGTTTCTTGTGCACTAATGTCCCGGTCAACAATAGTCTCAGAGAGGAATTTGCTGTATGCCGTCTTTGCAGGGTGGTCGATGCTAACTTCATTAGATATCCTCGTTAGCATGTGATGGTAGCTTTCTGATTCCTTCTCTGCCTTGGCGGCATATTTTGCAATGTATTGTAAGACTGCATGGCGCGACACAACGGGCTGGCAGTCGACATTGGCTTGCCATAGTGCTAGCATGTCTGAGTTGTGTATGTTGACCCGTGCATCATTGCATGCAGGGGTGTACTTTTTTTTACCGGTTTCATCTAAGCCCAAGCTCGAATACTCTTGGAGTGGCCAAGGTCTTTATATCTACATTGAAGTGTCCCTTTTTTTTTCTGCAAGCAGGTTGGCTCAGTACATTTTGTGTGGCGTTGCACGCGGTTCAACAAGTTCTCATAGTCAGCTACTGGGTTGTTTGTAAGTATCCCGTTTGTGTCTAACAAGCACGGGTCATCTTCTTGTGAACGATGTATCTGACGTTCTCCACTCTCAGGGCCCCTTGGATTCCATGCAGTTACTAATTGGTCGAAGTAAGTCTTTGCCGCATCAAGATCACGGGGGCTGTCCCAGTTCAGGTCCTCCATGTTTGGTGCATCTGGAAGCCATATAAAGCCGTGGATATGAGCCGAGCCTCGGTGCTGCCATTCGTACCTGTATTTTGCACAAAGAGGGCCTAGCTTGGTAAATGTGGTAGGCGGGGTATTGTATTAAAATCTAAGTGGTAGTGAGCTCACCTGTACCAGTAGTCAGTGCAATGCATTTTTTTTTGAAGCACCTCCTCGCAAAATATTGTAAATCTTTTTTCCATGTATGCAGAGACGATATGGGGGTGCATGTTCAAGTTCGTGTTCCTCCACTGCTGGCTAGTTGGTGATGGTGGCGTCGGTGTTCCCGGCATTGCTTTGTGTAAATCAAGCCATTTAGTATCTGCTGCACTTAAAGTGAAGAAAAGCGTAGGGCTTTCTAGTTGGGTTATCATATCTGTGAGTTCATGTCTGCGCTTGCACCAAAATGATTTAGTTCCTCGCAGGTTGGACCCAAAGCGCATTAGTTGCTCTGCAATATGTGCATCTGGGTAGGTTGCAAGTTGTCGGCGTAACATCGAAACTGTGGTAGGCAAGTTGTCATCTATATTTTTTTTTGCGAAAACAGCAGATGTTGATTGGCTTCTGTGGCGCAACATAATGTTGAGAATGTAGTAACGAAAGCGCGGATGGCTTCCAAATCTGTTATCATGGTAACGTAGTAGGTGTAGTGCGTATTCATGCATGTGAACTCTCTTGATGCGTGCTTGGTGGAACAATGCAACCCCTGTTGGGAACAATGTTGGAAAAGCCATAGATAGCAAGCCCTCAGTGTCGTATTCCCTGACCGGGGTTGAACCAATGTGTGGCCACTCAATTGACTGTAGCGGAGTTTTTTCCCTGCCTTTGATGAAATTTGTTATTTGGTCAACTTCTGAAGTGGCTGTAGGGTGGGAGGACACAAAAGATGATGGCTGTCGGTCGTGGGTATTTGGCGGGGGGCTTGGGTGAAGCTCTGCTTCCGGTTGTGGTTCAGCATTGTCGGTGATAATTGAATTGAAGTGTGGTAGGGAAGTAGATATATCAGTACTGTGATGTGGTAGGGAATGCAATGCAGGGTGGTCTAGGACAACATCCTTGTAGTAAGGGTCATGAGCTATTTTGAATTGCAATGCTGCCAGAACACGAGATCTGCTTACAAAGCAATCGTATGCTTTATTTGATGCTCCGATTCTTCGGATGATTAAGATGTCCAAGTCTTCGACGCGCCGAGGCAAGTGTTTAGTTATGGATGAAACTTCTTGGGGGAAGCATATGGTGTGGCCCCTATATTTGTATTGGCCACCTACAGCGTGAGTCACTTGCAATATTGGGTTGACCCTTGCTATCAACATTTCCTCAACTTGTGTAAGTGAAGATAACACCTTAGGTTGCGTGCCTGGGTCCATGTTATTCCAACTTGAGAAGCGGCGATTATCCTTTTCAGCAATGCATCTGTGACAGGTATGGGCACCTTTGTAAAGCCTTGTACGTAGCCCAACATATAATTCACTACAACACGAACATGAGTTTGGAGGTGGGAGGTGATCTATTCTTTGGTGGAATTGGCGCTGTGTATTTTGGAGTGTATGCGTATTTGGTGTGTGATCTTCGAGCAGGGTGGCATGGTTGGCTATATAGGTTGGTGCCTGTGTGTTTAGCTTTTGTCGTTTCATGCAAGCTTTATGTCGGCGATGCTCATTGAGGTTGTTTTTGTTGGCTGCGTATCTCAATCGAGCCTGTGCATTTTTCTCAGTCCGTGTTTGGCCTGCAAAAAAAGAGTTAAAAACGTAGCAGTAAGTAGGTATAGAACGTAGTTAATGCAAGCAAAAAAGAAAAGTTCTTTTGATTGGTTGGAGTGAAGTGTAGCTTTGTATGTTGAGGGTATTTGCATTGCTAGTATAAAGTGACTTTGATTGCACCCGAATACGTGTATTGTAAAGACATATTAAGAACACAGAGCTGTATATAAATATTAGGAAATTTGAGCACAACATGTGTGAATATTAAAGGTTATGTAACTTATGAATGCAAAAACCTATATGTAACCTATGAGTATTATATGTTTTCTGAGGTAGTGTAGGATTTTTTTCAGCAATACATAGTTAAGGTGTTGCGAGGAATGCATCTAGTGGGGATTCCTGCATGCTGGAAGCCGTGTCCTTAACTGCAGCGACAACAGTGCATTGGGCTTTTTCTTCTGATTTGTAGACCTCTAGCTTTGCGGATATTGTGAACATATAGCGGTGGAACAGAATTGGCCTAACAACAGGCCAAAGCTTGTCAGGTGTTGGTGCAAGAAGTTGTAGCTCTTGTGTTGATATACCCATGATTGATGTAGCAACCTCATCAAAAGCAGTTACCCATGTTGTTGTTGTGCCATCCTCAATGATGAAGTGTAATGCATATTTGTAGTCACAATGGGAGATGGCGTGCTTGCATTTTTGGCAATACCAAGAGGAATTTGCATTTTGGTCTAGTTTTTTCTTGCATTGCTGGTTGTTAACAATTGATGTGCATGCTGGATAGCTGAAGGAGGACATATTAATGTGTATAATTGTTGCTACGGTGGAGAAGGTGAGCGGTTTACCTAGTTGCGAGGAGGATTTGATGCCTGCAATATCGGTTTTCTCAATTTTCGCAATACTCACTGAAGGGTATGTAGTTGTAGGGGTGTGCGAAGTAAACCATGCACGCAATGCATGAGCCTCAGGTATATCAGGATCTATGAAGATTTGTGTATTAGGGCCTGTGGCCAATGTTGTTCCTTTTAAAGTTGTAGTTTTTGCTCTCTTAATTGCTAGGACTGGTCGGGTTGATGTCTGTGCAGCACATAATTCACTTAGAAGTTTGCCTTCATTGTCACTAAAAGCGCCCCATAACGTTGCCTCAATACATAGTGCCGAGTTATCACTTAGGACAACTGTGCGTTTGTGGCTGAAAGTGCTATCACTTTTCCTGATAGTGGAGGGGGCGGTAATGGACAGTGCAATAGCTAGTAGGTCAATGGTGGCTTTGGCGAGGGTGGAGTTGATTTCTGCTATTGTTTTAAAGCGGAAAAGATATTGCGGTATGTTTACGGACTGGTTTGTACTAAGCTTTACTGAGGAGTTCAAGTCTAGGATGATGTCCCAAGGAGTTGTGGAGTTGGTGTAAGCTTTTTTTGCAGGCCGCAAGGTGCCTCCTTTGATTGTGTATGTTTTACCTAGTTGTATTTGGTTGTAGTAAGAGGTTGCAACTAGGTCGAAAGAAGTCACCACTATATCTGAGTTGCTTTTGTCAATAATGTCGAAGCTAAAAACCTGCCCTGTGCGTTTTTCCGTGTTATAGTTGTTTAGGTTGCCTTTTTGGATGACCCTGCCTTCAATAGTCCAAACGCTTTGGTAAGGGTTTAACGATTTAATCGGCGTGAGTGGCATGCAGTGTGCAGGGTGGCCTTCGCGAGTAGCCGGCGCCAAAGTATCTGTGTGGGTTGTCGGCAGGTGTACGGCCAGTCGGGGAGGAACATCGTTGGGGGTAATGGAGTCTGCGATGCTGGTGGTTCCTAAACAATAAAATAAAATGGAAATGAATTAGCAAATGGGGTAAGGAGATTGTACAATTTTCTGTATAACCTGCAAACACAAAAGCAGATAAATTTGTCCGGTAATAAGCGATTTGTAATTATCGTTTAAGCAAAGCAGTGCTAGCTTCTCACAAATTAACATCGCAATCATGGTTTTCAATTTTCACAAATGATGAACATCTTAAATAGAGTCACCTTGAGATCTTGCACATATGTACAACAGCTCTATCTTATATATCATAATTGGAATTACACAAAACTCTTGACGACGGTTTCAAAATGGAACATGTACACCATATTTATCCAAGTATAGGTTTATCAAGTTAGGCCTTCAAAAAGAGATTACTGTGGGGTAGGATGAAAGATGGGGGGCATATGTATGACCAGTGCAAGGTCGTAGTAGGGGTGAGGTGGGGGCTTAAATTAAAGGGATGCAAGATAAGCGTTGAATGCAGCTCTAATGGAGTGTTCTTCGCCGCCAGAGTAGTACTGGTCGTAGCTGAGCGAACGGAGGAAAGTGAACAATGCGTCAAGCCTAAGGTATGTTGCGTCTACCTTGTGCATCATGTCTAAGACAGCGGTTAAATCACTATCAAGAATCATTGCTGATGGGATGAGGGATTCTGATATTCTACCAGAAATGGTCGAGCATGTGGCTGCAACAGAGGTAGCCAAAGTATGGACAGATGTCGCAAGCGGTGGTTGGACACTTTGTATGGAGCTTTCATTGGTGGTTGCTTGGGTTGCAAATGACTGTGGTGTTCCATTTGAAGCGACCAGTTCAAGTTGAGGGCTCCCGACAATGGCACCAGAGGTATCATCTGATATTGTGATAATGGACGGGCTTCCACTTGGAGTGGCCATAATACCTGGGGTAAACAACCAACTTTGTTAGTATAAATTTAGCCTCTACTGACAAGAACAGAAATATATATACATTGCAAAAAACATTGGCTCGTTGAAACTGAAATTGGAATTACATCGACTAATCATATATCATATATTTTATTCATAATTCTCTCCACTTGACTGGTATACGATGCATAATTGGAGGGTGAGTAATTTACTATTGGATTATCATTATTCATTCCTCCTAAAAGATTCTGCCATATCTAGCTGTACATACTGTCAACCTTTCAAAGAGTTCGTCCATCCAAACAATTAAAGATACAAAGGAAAGTTCATAAGCTGCCATCTTAACCTACTCTTGACAGTGGTAAAATATGCATTGAATAATAAAATGTAATCACGTATTTGACATACAAATCAAAGCAAAGACTGGTTTTTCTACTGGTTGCATGCAGCAATTTGAGGCTGTGAATAACCAGACCTAGTGCTTCAGATTTTAACACATTCTATAGGAAGCTGTAGTTCCTTGCACTATGATGTGTACAGAATAGTAAAAGACAGATTTAGCCAAGAATCGCATAGTTAGCCTGCAGGCCTAAGCAGATTACAGTTTGTAAGAGATACAAGTTGGCATTAAATGATAAAATGGTAATTACGCCTTGAGATTGATGGAAATAGAATTATAGTTACAGGAGCAGACTGAAATCAATGGACAAGTTGGGAGTATATTCAGAAAAACAGATCACAGGCATTGACTGAACACCAAACAAACTTATATTTATGCATACCTGGTATATTTCTGAGCCGTGGTGTACAGGGAGAAGGTTGTTACAAGTTTCTGAGCCGTGATGTATAGGGAGAATGAAAACTTACAGATGCAAGGGCGTATTTATAGCCCGAGGAAAGATCTAAGCGAAGTTATTGCAAGGCGGTGGATGTATTTATGGAGTGTGGTGCACACGTAGCTGGGGAGACCGGCGGAACTGTGCAGCAGCCAGATGGGAGTCGAGGATGGTCACTGGAACAGTATAATCTGGCGCTGATGTGATCGCGTGGAACAAAAATCAGGCAAAAACAGTCCGTTTTGCATGCACACGGGTCTGTGCCAGTTATTACGGGGTCAATTCACGCACAGGCGCAACAGTGAGCAACAGTGACTGCAATAAATATTTCCATGGCAGCGGAGGAATACAGCCAGCGGTGGCAGCGGAGGAATACAGGCAGCGCGTAAAAATTTTACAGGGAGGGTGTTGCCGGAGTTTGACGCTTTCCAGCAACACCACCTTCAGAGTAAACGCCTACCGGCGTAATTACTTTTTTAAATCGGAACCTTCACACAATTATATTACTATAATAAGAGGTTACAATCAAAGAGATGTTCGAATAGAGTCACAACCCAAAAAACATGCTAAAAAGGTGGACAAATAGATAACAAAACAATACAATACGAGTGATTAAGCACAAACAACTACAACATTGTGCATAGGAGGATCATTACAAGGTGAAAGAGTGTCAATAGTAGACAAAGCATCATCCTAAAGGTCTTGAAAAAATCATCCATATGGGGGTTATTAGATAGCCATCTGAACCATAATTCCTCACCAAGGTGGTTGGGAGCTCACCACATGTGCACCCTGCACAAAAGTGGGCCAACGAGATGTCATAGTAGTAAGAGGCCTAGTTGCAGACTTCCCTTATGGCAGTGATGGGATCCATCCTTTGAGTTTGTAAGGCGAGGGAGTGTGAGAATGACCAAAACTGGGTGAGAGATGATGACTTTGAGAGTGACTTCACCGAAGGTGAGCAAATAAAGGTGGTGAGCCCGACTAGTGCTGATCCAAAGGTATCCATATCATAGTGCAAGGGATGCTCTCGTAGTGTACACGTAGCTCCTAAAGATGCTAGAACTCCAAAGCCACCTTCTCCACCTATGCATAAATATAAAGGTACGTAGTAAAAATAGAATTAATTCCTTCATTGCATTCGTTTGAGAAATATATTATCATTATTGAAAATAGTTACATTTCTAGCTTTCCATAGTTGGAATAAAATTATATCTCTAAAAAAATGCCACAAAAAAGTAATGTAAGAAGGAAGTGGAAAAGAATCACCAAACAAATCCATTCTCCAAGTGAGAAACATAAGGTGATAGGGTTTGAACAACGAGTGAATCTAGGTATAGGCAACATGGGCAAGAGGGTATAACCAAAAATGTGCCTGATTGTTTTAGGGCTACCAAAATCTGAGACATTTGGGGTTGCTAAAACCAAGGTGTTTAAGCCTTTCACAGAGTGAAAGGCCCTAATTAACAAGTCACCAAAGGAAGTGGGAAATTTTAGGCTTCAATTTAGGATTTCCAAGAATGATTGAGGCAAAACAACCACATTCAACATGAGGAATTGAGGTTCCATCTAGCATTTAGTTTGCCAATGGTGGTAGAAAAAGAGTCTCACGAGCTGGTATAGAAATCCCAATATGTAGTTCTTATAAGTCCAGTGTCCAAGTTCCATTTCCATTCCTTCCACCAATAAACAGGAAGCTATAGCCCCAACTTGTAGAGCATAACATCAGAGAAGCAGCTCCTTTACTTTAAGAATAGAGGGGAGGTCAATACTGTTTAAGACAAATTTGACTTTGAGCTCTGGCCAAGGAATCCCAATCTCTAGAATGTACCAAGCTATGAATGGTACAAATTCCCTTCCTAAAAATATGCAAGGCTTTTATTCCAAGAATTTTCCTTCCAATGGAATAGCATTGTCTAGTCATACTAGGAGACCCCCAAATGTTGTGGTCATTTAACGATAACTCAGTCCTGAACCCATCTCTGAATCCATTGTAAGTAGGGGACACACCTAAAAATCTTGTCACATGCTTTTAGAAACAAATGTACATTCCATTTGAATAGGATCCAAAGTAATCAAGATGGTGTGGAGATTGATACTCTTCTAACACGTCTTTCCATAAGGAATGCATATGTTGAAATACAATGCTGTAGGAGAATTTACCACTTCCTTCCCCTTCAATGACTTTAACAAACCATTTCATGCATAGAGAAAGAATTTTGTTGAAGACATCAATAATACCCATGCCACATTTTTCCTGAGGGGTGTAACATAAACACACCTCCCAAGGCACATGATGAAATCCTCTAGTGTGCTTGGCATTGATCCCATAAAAAGTCTCAAAGTAACTTGGCCAGCTTGTTATAGGAGGCCTTAGAAGGCACCCAACAATTAAGAGTAATAAACATGGGTGGTAGAATGGATCTTGGTACGAATATGCAAGTTTATAGAAAAATAAAGAGGTTTGGAGATCTAGTAAGAGATCTTTTTTTCAACCCAATAAAGGACATATTGCCAAAGCACTGAAGGGGTGCAATCAAAGGCAATAGGAAAATGCCCAAAAAATTGAAGTTTTTCACCACATTGAAACCATTTACAATAGTACTTATTGAGCTGATATGGCATGGGGAGAATAACCTTCTTCTAACAAATTATTTTTCCCTATTGCAAAGATGAGCTAAATTCCAAAAAAAATATGTCTGGGAAGTCTAATCCATTCGTGAAGGATCTTCATTTTCAGCAAGCATGAGAAACGAGTCATCTGCAAAGTTGCCCATTGATAAGATAAGTTGCATGGTCTAGGAGATAAATTCCATGGACCAACCCAATGGAGGCCCATTGCACAAACATGTAACCAAAGGACTCAATAACAAGCACAAAGAGGGTTGGAGAAAGAGGGCAAACCATGTGAAATTGAGTGATAAATTCCAAAGCTGGGAGATTTCTAGCCATTGATAGTGAGATGGGTAGAAGTATCTGAGAATATATTTTGTACAACCCATAGAAAAAAAATCCAATGCATAGTGCTTGCAACATGCATAAAATAAAAATTCCACTCTATATGATCACATGCCTTGTCAAAGTCCACCTTAAGAAAGATAGATTTCTAGTACGAGGCTTGCGCCCACTCCATACCTTGCCAAACCACAATGATATTGTCTAATATATATTTTCCTTTAATGAATGTTAGTATATTTAGTCCTAATAATCACCTAAATAATGTGGCGGAGATGAAGTGCCAAACCTTTTCCAATAATTTTATAAGAAACATTAAGCAAGGTAATCAACCTCCAAGTTGGTAATAAGCTCAGGGATCACCCATCTAAGGTATGAATTTGACTATTTCCTTTGTTTATAATATCTCCAAAGGAACAATTGGCTAACACTTCTTTGTATGTAGACTTGCAAGTTGATCCTGGACCAACAAAGTATCAGGTAACCTTACAAAACTTGCAAGGGATAGCCATCAATACATGGGGATTTTTCGTCTACCATACATTATAAGGAAAAATACAACTCACTCCAACGTGTGAGGGGGGAGTCACAACCGGATTTTGGCTGCCTGGGACAACTTACGTAGTAACAACATCCAAACACTTTTGAAGGGCATCCCGACAATGCTCCCGCTTCAACGGTCCCCTGGTCTCGTCCCCTTGGGGTGCAGCAATGGTGCGCCTGGCGGGCCAGGGCCTGTCGGATTCTCTGCTCAAACGTCTGGGTCCCCGAGGACCTGACACTGTTTCGCTCCTCACAGACAGTGACTCGTCTCCTTCATAGGACGATTTTCCCTCCGTGTCCCTAATCGAGGATGTTGCTTTCACCGAGCATACGAATTGTCTTTCTTCGAGGGCTATTTTTGCTAAGTTTATTGGGAGACGGCTCTCTTTTTCGAGTATAAGGAACTGGTGTGAAACACAGTGGGGCAGCGGCCTAAGTATTCGATCCCTGGAAAAGGGTTTTTTCCTCGTGCTCTTTTGTAGCGCTGCTCAGAGAAACGACACCATGGAAAGGAAAAATTCTCTTCTTTCTGATTCGGGTCTAGCGATTCGAGAGTGGGAGCCTCATTTTGACTGTCACAAGGCGGCGGAGGATGGGATTCAAGTGTGGATTAGACTGTATTCCTTGCCTAGTGAATTTTGGTCGGCACCCATCCTTTCTAAAATTTGCTCCTGTCTCGGGCGTGTTATTCGCATTGATCCTGTTACTCTGAATGGTACCCTCTCTTCCTTTGCCAGAGTTTGCATTTCTACTTCTTCAGTTTCTTCAGCTTTTAAACCAAAGGAATTGATTCTTATCAACACCCCCTCGGGTATCTGGAAACAGAAGGTTGTTTATGAAGGTTTTTCCAATATCTGTTTCAAGTGTTTGAAACCAGGTCATACTCGTAAGTCTTGTTTCAATCCCACCCCTGGTGTCTCTTCTTGGCGGAAAGTTTCCCACAACTCACCTGTTCACCCACCTTCTTCTCCCCGCGGTGTTCCTCTTTCGTCTCCTCCCTCCCCTGCCCCCCAGGATCCCCCTCTAGTCCTTGAACCTCTTACCTTGGCTCCTGAAACACTCTCCCTCGTCAAAGAAACGGCGGCTGTTGTTAAGGACTCCTCCCGGATCCTCTCCCTGTTCCATGAGGGTATTTCCATTGGTATGGGTGGTAGCTCGGATGACCTTGAGAAATGGATCTCGGCTAAAGAGGATTTGCTTCTGTCTTCCGATGTCGACCCCCCTGAGGAACACCTTGCTTCCGCCGCGTCCCCTTCCCCTCCATCACAACCGTTGGGACCGCTCCTTCCCACTCCCCCACTTCTTAATGTAGACTTTGGTCCCAAAATTATTCTTGGTCGCCCCAACAAATGTAAGCTTTCTCTTAACGAAGTTTCCCACGGGAAGCAACTTCAGCTTAGGTCTTTCTTCCCATCTTCCAGTAGGAGAGGCAAGTCCTCTCTGAAGCAAATATGATCATTTTTTCCTGGAATGTTAGGGGCCTTAATGTTCCTAACAAACAACGTCTGTTAAGACGTTATGCCCTGGCAGAGGGTGTGGATATTTGTTTGATTCAAGAAACTAAAATGTCGGCTGAGGGTTGTAACAGAAGTTGGTTCAAAAAATGGAAAGGGTGGGAAGGTTGCTTCTCGGATTCTGTCGGTTCCTCGGGCGGTTTAGGTATTCTTTGGAAAGCTGCCAGTTGCACGATTGCTCCCCTTGTTATAGACTTAAATTTCATTTGGTGCAAGGTTTCGATTAAGCACTCGGAGGATTTATTTTTCCTCGGAAATATTTATGGTCCTTCCACTCCCATCAGCAAAAGGATTCTATGGGGTAATCTTAGCCAGCTGCTGACTTCAGTGATTGCAGATAAATTCATCGTTGCTGGTGACTTCAATGCTACCCTTTCTGATCGAGATAAGCAGGGTGGTCTTCAATGGCATCCTCGTTCGCAGGTGGATTTCTCTTCCTTCGTTTCCTCTACTCACCTGGTCGATTTAGAGCCGTGCAAGGGTTGGTTCACTTGGAACAACAGGCGTTCTGGGTTCAGTTCCCTTGCGGTGCATCTTGATCACTTCCTGGTCTCCGAGCATTGGTTGCAGCAGAACTTTCTTCTCAAATGCTCGGTCCTCCCTCTTTCTGGTTCTGACCATTTCCCTGTTGCTGTGGTTCTCAACTTTGACATCCCTCCGCGTCATTCCCCCTTTAAATTTGAAAATATGTGGCTTCAGGACCCATCTCTCTGGTCGCTGATTAAGGGTTGGTGGGACTCCTTTACTGTTAAAGGAACTCGGATGTTTCAACTCTCTAAAAAGTTATCTTTGCTCAAAGAAAAATTACAAAGCTGGAACCATTCGAAATTCAAAAATATCTTTCAAGAAAAGCTTCGAGTTAAGCAGTCTCTCCGCTCTCTTAACGAGAGTATTTTGTTACATGGGATGTCACAGGAGGATCATCAGAAGGAAAAAATTCTCCTAAAGGATTTGGGGGATATCCTTCTTAAAGAGGAAACCTTTTGGCGTCAAAAATCTAGGGAAACGTGGTTGTTGGATGGAGATAAAAATACCAAATTCTTCTTTTCTTCGGTCCGAGCCAGAAGAAACTTCAATTACATCTCCTCTCTCAAACTCGAAGACTCCACCCATGCCACCTCTCAAGCTCAAATTAAATCAGAAACGGTAGATTACTTCCTCAGGCTCCTAAATGATACGGAATCCCCTCTTGGTCCACAATCCCTCCTTCACTCTCAGATTCCCCACTGTATTTCGGAGGTTGAAAATGCTTTGCTTCTTTCTCCCTTTTCCTTTGAAGAGGTTCAGAAAATTGTGTTCTCTATGAAACGTGATAAAGCCCCTGGCCCGGACGGTTTCCCAGCCTCCTTCTTCCAGGATTTCTGGGATGTCGTCGGTCCCGCTGTGTGGCAGGTGGTTGAGGAATCCAGAGTTTTGGGGAAGATTCTTGGGAACCTTAATCACACTTTCATCTGTCTGTACCCCAAAAAATCCCCTGCTGAGAAGCTAGATGATTTCAGGCCTATTTCCCTGTGCAATACCACCTACAAAATTATCTCCAAAGCTATTGCCACAAGGCTATCCCCTTTGATGCATAAGTTTATTGCCCCGGAACAGAGTGGATTCATTCCTGGAAGGTCCATCACGGAAGGCATTATTATTTCCCATGAACTCATTCACTCCCTTCATAATTCTTCCAGAGCAGGAATGTTGCTAAAATTGGATTTCAGCAAAGCTTATGATCGGGTAAACTGGAGATTCCTTCTTGTTTCTTTGCAAGCCTTGGGTTTTGGTGCTCACTTCTGTAAGTGGATTTTTGAATGTATTGCGTCCCCGTAATTCTTGGTTCTTGTAAATGGGTCAGCGGAAGGCTTCTTTCAGAGTAGCAGGGGAATTCGTCAAGGAGACCCACTTTCCTCCTTCCTCTTTACTATTGTGGCGGAAGCTCTTAGTCGTAGCATTAAGGCTGCGATTCTTGATGGCTCACTGAAAGGCCTTAACATATCCTCCAATCTTCCTCCGCTTTCTCACCAGCAATTTGCTGATGATACTTTTCTCTTTGGCCAAGGGACTGTTCCGGAGGCTAGGCGCATTTCCTCTATTCTGGATTCCTACTCAGTTGCTGCGGGTCAAGTCTTAAATTTTCATAAATCTGTGATCTTCTTCTTTAACGTGGCCCCCAGGATTCAGGGGAGAATTAAAGAGATTCTTGGTTTCTCTTTGGGAAAACTTCCCCACTCTTACTTGGGAATTCCTTTGTTTCATGGGAAGGGTAAGGCTCACTTATGGAACGGGCTTCTTAATTCCATCTCTGCCAAACTCCTCTCCTGGAAGGGTAAATGGTTGTCCCTTGACGGTCGTGCGCTCCTCATAAATTCGGTGCTCCTATCTATTCCTATTTACATGCTATCCATTCTCCAGATCCCTAATTATGTTCTACTCAAAATTGAGAAGGTGGCACGCACTTTTCTGTGGCAAGGTCTCAACTCCGAACGCAAATTCCACCTCGCTAACTGGGATCTGGTCAAGCTTCCTAAGAAGTTGGGTGGTTTGGGCATCCTGGATTTGGCCATTCAGAACGTGGCTCTCGGATCAAAATTGGTTTGGAATTTCATTTCGGATAATAGGAGACTCGCCTTTAAGGTCCTGGCTCATAAGTACATGGATGGGCAACGTAATGAGCTTTTTCTTTCCAGTTCCGAGCTTCCTAAGGGCTCTCACCTCTGGAATTTTATGTGTAATTCCAAAAATCTTATTGCTGATCGGGTTTCGTGGAAGATTAACAATGGTCGGTCAGTGTCTTTCTGGGATGAAAGCTGGAATGGCTTCCCTCCCCTCAACTTGCTCCCCTCTCTCAATGGTATTATGAATTCTTCAAAATTACTTTGGGGCTCTCTTGTTTCTGATTATGGCTTTCAGCATCCAAACGGTTCGCCCTCTTGGTGTTGGAAAGATATCTTGTCTATCGACATCTCTGCTCATGAAGCTGATCTCCTCTCCTTCTCTCTAGAGGAACGTCATGCTTCATTCCTTAACTGTTCTGATTGCTTATTTTGGGTTGGAAATAGCTCTGGCCATTACACTGTTAAAAATGGATATAACATTCTCCTTTCTCAAATTGGCAAGGGTTCTCCGAGTTCCTATGGATGCTGGCACCCTCATATTACATCGAAGATTGCTTACTTCGGTTGGCTTGTTTTGAAGAGAAAGGTTCTCACCCAGGCTAGAAGGCGTGCATGGGGCTTCTTTGGCCCATCAAAATGTCTTCTTTGCGGCGAGGCAGAGGAAGATCTGGATCATCTCTTCCTCTTTTGTCCTTTCACCTCCAAGTGTTGGGATTGGCTCTTTAATAAACTGAATCTTGCATGGGTCCCCTGTAGCAGAATTGAAGCCAATCTTTCTTCATGGCCGTCTTTTTCCCAGAATTTCTTGCACAGTTCTATATGGCTTGTCAGTCCTTACTTCTTGCTTTGGCACGTATGGTGGGAATGAAACCTCCATCTTTTCAGAGAGCAAATGGTTGAGCTCCCCTCTTTCCTCTCCAAGCTGGAGGTGGCCATTTTTGAATGTATTATTGCAAAGTGTTCTTCCTTTCACTCCTTTTCCTCCAAAGACTTCGCCACTCTCTAGCATTGGTCTCTCATAAAAATTCCCACTCCAGGATCTATTATCCGTAAGGGGCTCTCACAAATTGAAAAGATGTTGCTCAGGAAAAACACTAGATGGCGTCCCCCCCCCCGGAGGGGCAGTGGAAACTAAACTTCGATGGGGCCTCCAGAGGTAATCCGGGTCCCTCGGGGGCTGGATGCATCCTTAGGGACGATCGAGGTCTCCTCATTTTTGCGGGCTCTTTCCCGTTACATGATGGCACAAGCAACTCTGCCGAAGCTCAGGCCCTCCTGGAAGGGGTCAAGTTGGCGGTTCATATTGGTTGTTCTGACCTTTGTATCGAAGGGGATTCTCAAATCCTTATTTCAGCGGTCTCATTAGGCGTCTCTCAATCATGGAAATTGAATCTCTTCCTTCCTTCTATTCATTATTGGCTCGGCAAATTACATTCCTGGACCATATCTCATAAGTACCGAGAAGCGAAAAAGGCAGCTGACTTCCTGGCCAACTTCGCAATCGACAATCCCTCCGCCTTGGTTTCCTCCAACAATGAACACATGTGGCCAGGTCTTTCTTCCCTCCTCTCCCTCGATCGGAGCATCAGCTGTGGCTAAGTCTTCCACACCTCCACTGCGTCTGGCAGATCCCCCGTGCGTCGGTCTCTTCCCTCCATCTCTCTTTTTTCGGCGGCGTCCTTCCATTCCCTTGTTGTTCTCCCGCACGCTTCTCTGGCTCCCGTCTTCTCCAAGCGTTTCTAGCCAGGCTTCCCTCGGGACTGCTCCTTCATTCCCTTTCTATATTTGCTAGCTTTGCTATCCTGCCTGGAATGTCTTTCCTCGCCTTCGTCCTGCTTCTTCCCGACGACATGTCTTTTGTGGGTTTTCCTTTTGTGGCCCTTCGTGGACAATTTCGAGAACTGGTAGACGTGTCTGCCATTAACAGGAGGCGATTGGCCATGATTTTCAAATTTTCGACTTCAGCTGAGGCCGAAGCCATCAAAGCCATTCTTGGCGACTCGTATTGCTTCAACGCTCGTCGCCCACACACCGACTCAGACGTCGCTTCCGCCTTCGTGTCCTTCTGCACTCTGCTTCATCCAAACATTTCAGAAGTGGAATTGGTCACTTCTGAACTTATCTACACTGTGCATTGCGTTGGTCTTCATGACCAGCTCGTGGATTTCTCACTTCCTGACCCACTTCTGTGGGTTGAAGACGTGGACAAGCTTGCTATCGGTTCCGGTAGGGATATTCGTTGGCTTAGTGGACAGTACAGGGACCTGGTCACATTTGCACAAAACTTCCACCCTTCTCTGGACCAGCATTTTCTTCCAGTTGTGGATATAGATGCGGCTTTGTTTCCTCTCCATTCAGCTTTTGATCAATTGAATGCCCTCAAGGATCGAGCACTCAATGCCTTCAACTTCCTGCTGCAGGTGGCTTCCTCACGGGTCGGTCACTCTTCGGGTCTTTAGTGGCAGCCTTGGGTCCTTCGTTTCACGGGCGTTTCCTGTGTCTCTATCTTCTCTTCCTCTCGTAGTTTTTAGCTTTTCCTTTTCTCTTCCCCCCGCCTTCTCATTCTCCTTCTTCCTTTCCCCCATATATTGTAGGGTTGGGGTCCCTTTCCCCACCGGTTCATAGCTCCGGTCAAAAGCGTTTAACAATCAAAAAAAAAATCAATATGGACCCTTAAAGGCATTTGAGTCCAATATACATAACTAGCGATTACACTCGAGGTGCAAGAAATGTCAGAAGGGATGCAAATGCAATGTTTCTTTGGATTTGTTCTATTATGTAGTAGGTGATACGAAACATCTCAAGTAGTGGTGTGATCCAGACCACAACCCTGGTAGCACTTATAGTGGAGCAACTTCCAGGAACCATAACTTATGCACCGTAGCTCCGATTGACTCCAAAAGTGCAACAGAAATTTTGGAACGCATAGAACATGTTTAAAGGTGTGAATCTTTGTTAGGCAAAGTTTTCCCCCCAAAATCCACATCTAAAGGCTCCAAATTGTAATTTTTGTAGTGTTGTCTAAAATAGTAAATTATAAAAATAGTAGTTTCGTGAAATTATCGCATATGTAATTCTTATAAGATAAAACACCTCATCTCCCTTGAGACTGGTGACCTTCCACATTCTTCTAGGCGTCTTTTCGTATTTCTAAAAATAGTATACAAGCATATGTAACCCGTAAGGGAAAGACGGACATCTCGCGAGAGAGATAGCTATTATATTACGAGTCTTTTGAGCAATATACATCTCTTTTCAGATATAGTTTTATTATTTACATCTAGCACAATTGTTATTAGGTTCTTTAAGTCTGAAACCCCTAGGTTTTAGATCATGCTATCATCTTTTTCTGCAAGATAAAGGGTTACATAAATATTGTTTTAGACAAGCATTAAATAGTTATATATGCATTTACATTATTATGTGTTTTAATAATATAAACATTTACTTTTATATATCTACAAGATTTCTTCACTAAAATAACATCCACCAATAACTTAAGAGAGCTAAGCACTAAATTACACACCACATAAGATAAAAACAATAAAAACTAAGGAAAGAACTTCTTTAAGAAGCCAACTTTTAAAAAAGTTGGATCATAGAATTTATTTAATAACGTGATCTGACTCTGAGACTTCTCCCAAATGTAGTCTAGAGTCCATAGGTTTCTAATGTGAAGAATCATATAAAATCATTAATTGTTTTACTATACACACCTTGAAATTGTCATATTTTCCTTCCAAAAAGCTAATACATGGCTTTAAAAGTACTTAAGTTGAAACCAAACCTTATTATTGCAAAGTTTTGTCATGCCAAAGAATAGTTACCATTGTTTTGGGATCAATTCCTTCAGAAACAAGCCTATATTAATCTCCCAACTCTCTACTAAAATTAATTAAGTAATATGCAAAAGATTACAACAAAGTAATTATCAAAGGCATTTCATTTTGATTAGCCACCATGCTGAAAATTTTAGATGTAAGAAGGCTAAAAAGTTATTCTTAGGTTTTAGCTACTAACCACGTTCTCATCACAAGCACAAAGGTAAATGTATGCATACAAAATTGATATCAACTTTGTTACACTACCATCAAATCTTTATTTTGTCAAGAAAACGATCCACAAGAACATAGCCTCTTTCATTTCTCTTTGCTCAACATCTGGTTTCTACAAGCTTTAGCCTTTAACATATGTGTCATCGATTTTTTTTAATTAAGTGTAATATTTCAATATTATCTTTTAAATTTTGCAAAATAACATTATTAATATAATAAAAAAATAAAATGTAATTTTCATTTATTTTAAGTTTTTTTTTGTAATTTTCATCTATTTTTAGATGGTTTTTAATATATAAGTATGTATATTTATATAAGTTGTATATAGATTATAAAAAATAACCGTCATATTTCAAATCAATTGATTATTTGCAAAAGTTATAAACATTATACAAATAAAAACATGAAAAACATATACATGACTATCAAATTTAGAGGTAGCAATCCATATAACTTAAATAATATTTTGCTTTTTCACCCTCATCTTTCCCTATAAGTTGTTATAAACTGTACTCTGGAAGTGTGATGTCAATTTATTTTGTGGCGTGGCTCATCTCTAGTAGTGATATCAAGTTAGACAACCATTGAGCACCAAATAAACCACGTTATTTAAAAGAACTGAACTTTCAATTAAATTTGCAAGACTATCACATGGAAAGATGAACACAATAAAAGAAAACCCAAATAATAATATTATGAACACCTTGCAACCACCCAATGGTTTCACCAACCATTGAAAGGTTGTCAATCTTTATCCTAAATATGACAAAAATCCATCCCACTTTGGCAAAATACTAGGGTATGAAGTTTTAATAAATAGAAAAACTTAATATTCTTCTTACTAATGAAGATTGTCTATCCAATTCCAAATGAATATCATATGTTAAACGCACAATCCAGTATATTGCATAACACAATATTGGGGACAAGTATCATGTGATTGGATTTATTCAACAAAAAATATAAATATTCCATAAGTTTAAAATGTCTTTTTATATTATATTGTCGAAGGCAATTAATTATATAGGCTTCATCATGAGAATTAATTTGTTCAAATATTTTAATTTTGGCCAATGAAAAAAATTAAGGAGACATCTAACTTTATCATTTGTAAAGTTAAGCATGACATATTTGTAGAATTTTCCTCCACCTTTTATTCAAGAATATTCCATTACTTTTGCTTTCAACTATTATTTTGATGAAAGATTAGAAGGGGGTTTGGTAAAACAAATTTAAGAGGTACTTCATAGCATTTAATGAAGCATGTCTCTTGCCATGTCCGATCTCAATTTTCCAAGCTTTTAATTGATTGAGGGGTTGTTTTTGGAAGGGTCCCATGCCTCTTTAAGTTAGGCTAGAAGGATTTGATGATGACTTTTCAAGTTTTTGTACTTTATTCAACATTTTTCTCACATAGGAATGAGCATTTGGGTTCGGTTTGTGGATATCAATGCTAAGAAAATTTACTAAAAATGGAGCATAAGAAATAGGTGTTTTAAATAAGGTGAAGGCAAGTATTACTTTTGGGTGTTGCTTTTGCAACATTGTACTTGTTGGGTTTATTTTTCTCATCCTTCAGTGCATTCATTATACTACTAAAACATATTTGTTTTTTTTGCTTACATTGGGTTTATGAAAAACTCTCAGATTGAGGAACATCTTCACAAAAATAGAAACATTTTTTTTTAAATTCCTCATTGGATCTAAAGGCCCCAAATCAATTTGTAGAGAAAGATATTGTTTGTGTAAGAAATTTTAGTTCAATTCCATGACGTAGGAAATGGACCCAATTAGGATAAAGCAAACCCTCCTTCTGATAATCCTTAGAAAGTTTCCACTCGCCTCCCATTGGTCACTGCGAATGCTTCAGTCATGGATTTTGAAAGTCTTCCGCTTTGTATGAGAAATAATGGAAGTAATACAACTCCCTTGATAAAAACATTGAACCTACCAATGTGAGAGTAAGAGGAGATGTTACCCTGGGGATGGTTTCCTCACCCAAGGGAAATGAGAGAGTGGCCAAATGTCATATATTATTGGAAATGGGCTTTTGACAAATCTTACCCTCTATATACAATTAAGTCTTGACACAATTTTAATTTTGTAAGGATCATTGAATCAATCATTTAATATCCTCTGATAATGCCTCCATCTTTGGCTAGCTCTGGCTAAGACTACACTTCAGATGGGATCTCCACCATTTTTGTGTCAAAATACACACACACAAAGAGTGTGTTTGTTATTGTTTAGAGGATTTCCTGTATAGTTGCAAATATTTGAGCACGGAATGACCATGTTATGTACTTAGGTTATGATATTATAATGTATATGGTTTGATGGAGATGTCGACATGTGGCACACATCCCCTTAGTTAGTTATACATAAAAAATGAAATATTTACTAAAATCAGGATTAATAAGTGTTGGATCTTGTCAAATAGCATGTTTGATTGCTTTAAAAGTATTCTTCCCCTCTATTTTCCAACTAAACACCATGTGTTCCCTTAGCATTGAAGTTAGTGGCTTCACTAAATTTACAAAATCTGGAATGAATCTTCTAACAAAATTAATTCTACCCAAAAAACTATGTAATGTCTTCTTATGATTTGGCAAAGATAATGATAAAATTGCACTTACCCTTTCTGGATCAATGCCAATACCTTTCTTAGAAACAACATGACCCAATAATTTACCCTCGTGGAATGAAAAAATACACTTTTTTTATTCATAGATACACCATACTACATGAACCTTGTAAAAACGTGTCTAAGATGAACTAGATGATCTGCAACATGTTTGGAAAATACAATTATGTCGTCCAAATAGACAAGAAAACAATTATTAATCAATCCCTAAAATGTCAAGTCCATTGCAATGAAACATGGCTCCTACATTTGACAGTCCAAATGGAATTTTCTTGTATGCATATGTGCCCCATTTTGTGGTAAATGCAGTTTTGAATTGGTTTAATTCTTGCACCATAATTTGATTATACTCGGAATAACCATCCAAAATGTTCTGAGCTACTTACCATTTGCAAAATTTACTTCATTGATAGTAACATATAATGATCTTTTAAAGACGCCCTGTTCAAATCTCTAAAATCCACATACAAGTTTATCCATTTTTATTTCTCACGGGAACCAAATTAGTAACCCATGATGAATGCTTCAAAGGGAAAATGACATTTGTTTTGATTAACTTATCCAACTCTTGTTTCATGAGAGGTTCAAACTTAGGATTGATGGGTCTTTACTTTTGTCTGATTGGTTTCACATTTAAATCCAACTCTGTTGTGTGTTGAGCTAAATCTAGATTGAAAGCCTTTAAATCACCATATATCCGTACAAAAACATCATCAAATTCCTGAGAAAGTTGAACAAAACTAAGTTTTTCATCTTGATTACATACCTTGCCCAACTTGAGTGTTTTTTCATTGCCAATGTCGATTTGCTCGTAATCTTCTTGTTTGATCAACATGCTAGATTTCTAACCTCTGACTTGATCATTTGTATTAAATATAAACTCAAGAGTGACTAATCCCTAAGGTATTTTGTTAGATCTTAACTGAATAATCTAATTTTCTTATTGTTGTAATATTTCCTGATTTTTTATTAAAAACTCGGCTTCCTCTTGTAAAAAATTAACTATATGTTGATTTAATTCAAGTACTTACTAGTTAACATTATTATCGGGGATAGAAGGCCTTACAACTATCTTGATGTACTTTTGATTTTTGTCCTTGTTGGTCTAATTTGGAATGTCAACCTAAGCACCAATTGCAGCTAGCCTATCTGCATATTCATTCTTTGCTCTAGGAATAGATTGTACATTGAAAACATCAAAATCCTCTATCAGATTCCACACTTTGTTTTTATAAGATCTCAGCAATTTTTTCTTGGTTGCATTGTCCTCTGATTTAATTGACTACTAGCTCACTGTCACCATACACCTACAATTGTCTTACCTCTCTTTTCCTTGCCCACTGAATACCATGCACAAAAGCTTCATACTTAGTTGTATTGTTAGTGTAACTAAAATAAAACCTTAAATATGAAAAATACTTCTCTTTTGTTGCAGAAATCAACATGATTCACTCACCTACTCTATTCCTACTTCTTGATCCATCAAAATATAATTGCAATAAACCTTCATCATGTTAGTCTAATCTAACAAGGTTAGGAATAATATAATTTTCTTCATGTAGACAATATGTTCCAAGACCCGCCTCTTCAATATGACTATATGGATCAAAATCACGACCTTGAGTATCCCATTAATTAAGTAATAAGTCTAGAATCACCTTAAGAAGTGTGCTCAATTCTTGGTCAACTAGTTTGTCTTCTTCATATATGATTATACAATTATAATTGATATCAATAGGAATATAAGGCTTTAAATGACTTGTTGAGATCGAATCAAACATCATTATAACTTTGGTTTCATACCTTGTTCTAAACAGCATGTGATACTAGTATGATGATAAGTAGCCTCTAATTTTAGTAGTGAAATCTCTAGAAAGACACAAGGAAAAACATGGAGGAAAATTAATCATGAAGACATCTTGAGGGATGGGGAGATTGGGATTCAAGGTTAGGATGACCTCTAATGACTCCAAGGGTCTCTACAGGTGTTCCATCTAGCTGAACTATTCCTTTATAAAGAGGCTCATATTTTAGATCAAGTTTATCAATAACTTGTTTGGGCATAACTGAAATGGAAGCTCTTGAATCAGTCATGTAATTATGGACAAGATTTTGGCCTATGATCATGGAAACATAGAAAGGAGGTGATTTCACACTTTTTCTTGCTTGGGCTTGTTTTGAATCAAGTGTGTTTGTAAGCACAACTTTAGATGATTCTTTGGATGGTTGGCTTGAGAGACTAAGATTAAACAAAGATTCTTGCAAAAGATCCTTTTGATTGGGAAGAGACAAAGAATCCCACATTGTCATATTGACCTTAGTTTGCTTTATATGATCAATAATATTGAAAGATGAAGTATTAACCTTATATTGTACTTTATTAACAGTAGTACCTTCTTGCATCGGCGACGTCAAAATTGAAATCTCTTTCTAATTTTGAACTCTCGTAGACTGATCTTAGTGCCTTGTTGATTAGAAACTGAAACACCACTTTGTAATGTTGGAAAAGGCTGAGAATTAGTCTTACCAATTGGTTGATCCACGTATATTGCTCTTTTCTTTGATCTTGTGTTTGTTTCCATAAAAGTATACGACTGATTTTTTAGATTTTGCAGCTGGTTTACTTTACAAAAATCACTCTCTTGTCAATTTAGAAGTGTAGCATCATTATGCACCAACTCTTGATAAATATCATGTTGCGGTGAGGTCTCAACTGACGATTTTTGAGACATAGATGCAATTTTCAACATAAGCTCTTGATTTAGAACACCATTAACGCAAGATTTTTGGTTATGGGATAAATTACAAGGATAACACTACTTGTAGTCTTGTATTGGATTGTTTTGGACATGTAAAATTGCTTTGGATGAACTAGAAATGATGGGATTGGATGGTTGGAAAGGTTTAGCATTGGTAAACTGATTTTAGCCTTGTAAATTTGGTTGGAAATGGAGGCCTATTATGTTGATTGGGTGGATAGTAGGGTCTATAAATTTGTTTTTGTTGTCTTTAAAGGCAAATATCCCATTCCCATAATCTTTTAACATGCTCATCAACTATTTTGAATCATTTGATTGGCTTAGAGTTGTATTAGTTTGACTCAAGGGCTGAGTAATAGACATTGGTGTTGGAGCTATTATAGGTATTGGAAAGGAAATGGAAGGATGAATCTTTGGGAAGATTGGCATGGGAGGCCTTGGTGCTCTTGTTCCTACTTGTATAAGATTTTTTTCAGCTCTTATTGTTATTTCATAATCAGCAGGAAGTGTCCTTCCACCCATTGATTGTATCGTCATTGAAATATCATAATTCAAATCCCTTTGATAATACAAAAAACCATGCTCATGAGTAGGCCTTACCAGTTGTGGAATTCTATCCAAATTCCTTTGAAATATGTAGTTTACGTCATACACGAACTCTTGTGGTGCTCTCTTGATGGTTGTCAATTGTTCTACTAATGAAAGATGATTTGATTTATCTTCAAATTACCTGTAAAAAAATTCTCCTAGCTGATCCCATGTATTGATGGAATTTACTAGCAATCCCTTGTACCACTACAATGTTTTGCCTTTGAAAGAGGTTTTTAATAACCTAACTGTAACATTCTCTCGAGTAATATGATAAACATAGCATATGTTGGCCACATATTTAATGTGTTATATGGGTGTGACTTGATTTTATCTAATAAAAGATGGAATACTCTTAAGAACTGAAATTGGGATATCATCATGGTGTGTAAGCAATAGTGGGTTGCCACTATTGAACGAAACAAAAACCAGATTTCTTGGGACAGCCATATTGAGATTCAAATTAGATATGGGGAAATTGGAAAGTAAACTCTAATTTTTTGGGATGGAGGGAGATTTAATATATGGTTTGGAACTCAGAAACCTAATTCTTTTTTTAATTCAAAGGTAATTCAATAAAATCAAATGGAATACCTTTTAAAGGCGATCTAGTTGTAACTTTTAGCATGAAATATGCATTGATCTGCTACCAAAATGTGATTTGAACTTATGGATCCACTAGATGTTAGATGAATGTGTTTGAAACACTAATACTTGCTAAGAACAACATCAAATGTTTAGTAAATTCTTTATTTTTGGTCCCGTCGAGCATGCTAGAAACTATTTTCATGGAGGAATGCATCCTTGGGGAGTGGTGTGATGTTTCCCCTTCCAACTGATAAAATTGAAACACTCCTAGGTTATGGGTGGCCTAAAGTTAGAGCGAGTCTTCAAAACAGGCTAGCTCCCCTATTGTAACACCTAAAACTAATTTATACCCTATTGCATGGAATGGTAAAAGGGAGAAGGAAATATTGAAAATAGAAAGGGGGTGATACACCAAGAAGTTTGAGGATCTTCAAACTTATTTGAACCACACAGATAGACCACAGGAACCATACACAACTTACAAATGGATATGTCAATGCAAAAGTGTTTTAGAGAAGGGTTTAAAGCTATGACATAATAAAGAAGGGAAATAAATGGCCCTGAGAGGACAATTTAATGAAGTACACAACTGAATTCCACAAAAACTTGGTTAAATGTAAACTATGACCTGTAAATTAACATATAATTGCATAAGGGCATGAAAATTAGACTATAAATTACGAATAAAATGATATCACGAGATAAATCAACTTAAAGACACAATACTACACAATAACCAAGTTGCAAGAAGGTATAAATAACTCCTTTATTGATCCAAGAGGTGAAACCAATACAAAAGATCACTCATGACCCATACTCTTCCACTTAACACACTAAATTACTCCAGGATAATGAATAGAATGTGTAGAGATTCTTTTTACAATGACTTATATGGATTTTTTTTATAGACAATTGAGGGTAAGAATAAAAGAAAGAGGCACATACATGCAAGTCTGATAAGTTGAAAATAGAAAATCATAAAAATGTTGAATGCTCATGCTAATCTTAGCCTCATGTGCATGATCTAAAAGACTTCTACTTGCTTGAAACTTCCCCTTTTAGCCTCTACATGATCAAAATAGAGTCTTCCTTGTATGAGAAACAAATAACAAAAGAAAACTCAGGCTTCCGGGATGTGCATGTTTGACTTTCTATTCACTCTAATTTGATTTGTACTCTGGATTTAATCAAAATGATAAAATTGGGGTTTTACTCCAAGTTTGGACCTGTAAGGATAAGTTATGTAACTGCTCATCATGAGATTTCTGGCATTTTCCCACTTACAACCTCACCACTACTTTAAAGTGGAGAATCAAGGAACTCAGGAACATTTCCTCTTGTTCCTCCAAAGGCCGACTTAATTGCTCGTTCCTCTTGTTCCCTCTACAGGCGACTTAACCATTATGTTCATTTGTTTCCTCAAGTGGTTGAATATGTTATGCGGAGAACTAATAGAACAAAGGAATAATTATGTATGCTCCTCCAAAATAATTGATTTATACTACTAGTTCCTCTAATTGGTTGAATCGATGATTGGGGAACTCATAGAATGATGGAACATTTATGTTTGTTCCTCTATAAGATGACTTAACCGATTTCTTTGTCTTTTACGGATTAGGTGGTGAATCGAGGTACAAATAGAACATGGGGATAATTTCTCTGGTGCCACCAAACACTGATTTAACCTTTGTTGCTTCTTGAATTAGATATGGAAGAGATGCAGGGAACTTAGGGAACAATGAAATTGTTCCCTCAATTGCGAGAAAGGTTAACTTATCCACATGTTATAGAAATTTTCAAGGATTGGTGAAAGCATGTTGTTGGGGAACTAATGGAACGTAGGAATTGTTCCATCTATGTAAGGAAAAGCCAATTTAACCGATAAATCAATGTTTCAAGATAGAAAAATAGTGAACCAACGGAATAAAGGAATTGTTCCATGTGTTCCATCAATGACCAATTTTGCCAACCAAAAGGGGAGTTTTTTAGCATGAAAATGACTAAGTCTTTCTTCCTTCCCGCTTGCACTTAAGACCCTTTGCTCGTCGCTTATCGAAACATAAAACAAGCTTGGGGGTTGATTTTGATAACATTTATATTGATGGTTTTTCACAAGTAGTTTTGATACATCTTCTAATTGTTCAAGGATGGGGTAAATATTGAGTTCCTCATCTATTGGCACCTTGGGAAGGTTTTCATCAATAAAATCATCAATCTTATTTTTTCCATTTGATAGTGCCTCAAATATGTTTCAACTATGGGATATGGAATTTTTGCTTTTTGGTCTATTTTACATTTTTGATTTTCATTTTGACTAATGAATTCATATTATTCCACAAATTATGTTACTGCATCTAGGTTAATTTTTAAACGTTTATTATGATTCCTTGGTGGGATATCATCTTATACTCCCAAAAATTCTATGATAGCTTCCCTGTTTTGAAATAAATTGATTAGTATGTGATATTTTTGGTCCCCTTCAATGAGTTTAGGGTATTGAATGTCGAGATGTATGTTGGAAGCATAATTACTAAGAGGGGGCGGGGGGGTTGAATCAATGTCCTTAAAAAATTTAACTTCAATATCTTATCTAGAATTCAACACATATGAGCCATAATGAACTTTTACTTAACTTGCATGAACAATTAAATAAGCCATCATGATATAAGCAATGTCAAAACATAACAACCATCCATATGATCATGAAGTAATAGAGAGAATACATGAACACAACATATAGGTGGGAAACCAATAAGGGGAATAAAAATCACTGATCAGTGCATTAATAAAAAACAATCAAAAATTAGTGAAGCACCAACTCCACAAGGAGCACCAACCCCTAATTTACCAAGCACCAACTTGACTTTATCAAGCACCAACTAGCAAGGAGGAACCAACCCCCTAATTTATCAGACACCAACCTAACTTTAGGAAGCACCAACTTGCAAGGAGGCTCCAACCCCCTAATTTAATGAAGCACCAACTCCACAAGAAGCACCAACCCCTAAATTTTAGTGAGGCACAAACTTCATAAGGAAGCACCAACTCCCTAAGCTTTAGTGAAGAACCAACTCCGAAAGGAAGAATCAGGACCTTCTCAACTACCTAAATGTTTGTTACCTTCACTTTTTTGCTGATCAACTGATGATGACACTCTCTTAGCTCTTCTTCTCTTCTTCTCTCCTAAAACTGCCATGGTATGATTCTTCTTTGCTCTTCTTTAACTTTTTCTCTTCTTCTTCACGTTCTTATCTCTATCTCTAATGTATCAATGTGTACTCATGCCTCTTGAACAATCTCTAATCCTTAAAAATCAACAAATCTTCATACAAAATCTCATCCACTCTTGAAGACTCTCAAACTGCCATGGTAAGATAACCCACTCTTCTTCTTCTTCACTTTGACATGGGCATGGAAAAATTAGCTTCTACAAGCTGACCACCATAATATATTGATTTTTTATACATTCTTAATGGTATTTAAGACCTCATACAACATTTTCAAGAACCTATGGCTCACTCATGCTCTCTACAACACCTTATTCATAAAATTGCCTTCTTACAACTATATATATAAATATGAGACTCAATAACTCAACCAACTAGGTTGGTCATAAAATAAGTATGTCAGCCATGCCAAGACTTGGAAACCTCGAGAAAACATGTAAAAATAACCTCATGACCTTCTCAAGGACTATCATGACTCAATAGTGCTTTTTACATTATTTTAGGACTCAAGAACCTTCTTCAACTAGTTTTTCTTGCAAAACAAAGTAACATGAAAATTTTGATCAACTATGGTCTTCATCAAAGCTTAAAAATATTCAATAAAATTTTCCATGGCCTCCACTATCCTTCATTGTTATTTGAAAGCTTTTCATCAACCATTTACATCATGAAATCATCTTGAAAACATGATTGTCCTATTAGGATTGTATACCTAGAAAATATGCCTTAAAAGATGAAGCATGTACAACCTTGAAACATTAAACCATATAAAATAAAACACATGCACAATTACTCCATGAATTCTACAACATCACAATGTCCATTAGACACTTCAACTCAGAGTATAAGGGCTCAAGAACAACTATTTTCAAGCATTGTCAAACTTTCTTCAACACCCAAAAATCAGTAATGAGAAATTGACTTGGTTAGGCCACCTAAATGATAAAACTTATCCAAAAATGCTCACATAAATCAATTATAGGTCCATTGAATTATGAAACATCCATTTTTTCAACTAGTCCAATGCAAACTTTGACTCCTACGATAAAATCTTTAGAAAACAACCTTTTTTTGTGGGGCACACTCACTCATCTGACAAACCAAAACCACATGGAGATATATGAGAGATTCCTCTACATGATCCAATCATAAAAATTTACAAACTAATCAATTTTGGGCTAGTTTTAGCAATATCTCTCCAATCGACTTCAAACTAGGGTTTTAGGAGGGTTTTTTACCTGTTTTGGTGTTAATGATTGTTCATAAAGTTACGGATGTTAAACCAAAAAATAATGCCCATAGATACTAGATAGGACACATATATACCTCTTATAAATAGATAAGGTTCCCATGTATAAGATTAACATAACAACGAGTAACTGAAAGTGACCTTCTAGCGGGGAAAAACCATTTTCAAGAACTCGATTTGACCAAAAACTCAATATCTTTCTTTATACTCCAAACAAACACCTAAATTTTTGTCCTCATACCTGAATCAACATGCCAAATAACTTCCCATACTCACATTTACATAATGATAGTGAAAAATGATCATCTTACTTCATTTGTATAGGTAATTCTTAAGGATTTGTCTAGGTTCAGACCTCAAAATCACTTTTCATGCTTTCTCCTTCAAGCTATGACCTCATATATTCATGAAAATTCTCAAGAAAACATATTACAGCTCTGAACAATACTCACATGCCCATAATTTCCTTGGTAACTAAGCCTCACACCTCATTAGGACCTGTTTTCTTCACTTTTGTTCTTTGCAACTCGATCTTCAAGCAACAACTGACTTTGAAATTGACTCACATGCTATGCCCATGCATTCTAACCACATTATCATTCTCAAACAATGATGTAAATCATTTACATACTTATGACTAACATCTTACCAAGTTACCATGACCTATTTGTCATCATACCTTCACAAGAACATTAATAGCAATAACCAAACAATCTCCATCAACAAGGCACATACACAAATTGATGTTAATGACATCACTTCAAAAATCTCCATGAAATCAATGATCACATCATGCCAACACACTCACCTTAACATCAATGACAATTTTCAATGATCTCCCCCTTTACATTGTTGGCAACCATACTAAGAAACACTTTGGCAACATTCTCCCCTTTGACATTACTGAAAAAGGGTTTTCTATAACCTGTTATTTGATCTCAAGAACACATTATTGACACCAATTTATTGGATACCATATGTTTGACAAAACACTCAACACTTACCACTTGTAGACAATTTATGGACCTTCAAGAGACCATGAAACTTCTAATCACTTCTTCATCACTGTCTTAACTCTTCTAAAAATCTCTCCCTATGAAGATGTTTCTCCTCAATGACCACTACACCATTCACTTGACAAGATACTTCTCCAAAGTTTGACCCTTAAGCATGGCCATCCTCCTTTCTAAGCAATATATCCTTTGAAATCACAGTTAGAAACATTATACTTGGAAGCAATGGTTAAAAACATTAACCAAACTAGGAAGTACATACAAATTTGACATACTACCCCTATCTCCATGCATAATCTCTCCAAAAGAGCTAAAATCACAATTTCAAAACCTATTTTACCTTATCCTTGGTATGACTGATCAGACTCCATCCTTTGATCACACTCTATTCATCACCTGCTTGATATCAATTGAAAATCTAGGGACTCACCTTTTGTCTCCACAACTTTGACTCACCACATGAGTGATTAGGACTCTCAAACCATCCTTATCTTCAAATCTCTTGGTGCCAATACCACTGCTACTAATTTTATTAGAAACAAGAAACAACATTTTCTTACCTTTCAAGTACCAATAACACTTCTCAACTTAGTCATCATCCTTTAACCTGTCTTCATGATTTTGCAATACCTTTTAGAATGGGCTACTTGTCTTCATGATTTTACAAGATCTTATAGAATGGGCTGACCTACCTATGAATTTAATTAACTCTTTGATAAACTCCCCCTTAGTTCTTGACTCTTTCACATATTTCTAGACTGATACCAATAGTGATTTTGTAAACCTTACTCAATTTCTTGTTCTTGATGAAGCTATCATATACGTTTCTCTAAACAAAAATAGGACACCTTTGTCTTCATAGTGTGATAATCAATTTGAACTCTTAGACCTATGCATAAATGAAGAAAAAATTGACACATGTTGTACCATCAACAACCAGAGCCAACAAGCTCCCCCTAAGATCACACACTCCTCCATGGGCAACACAAATAAATCAAGTTCTTCTTGATTACGTCAGTACTCCAAAAGAGCTAAAAACAGTCTATCAAAAGAGATATTGTTTCAAAGGAATAAACTAGGTCTCCGAGCTAGAATAAGAATCATTCATGCACCGTTCAGGTCAATTTTCTTCTAATAAGTCATTAAAACACATACCTTATCATGATATTTACCTTGCATCATCGTAATACTATCAACAAGGTCTTCTTCCTTGCAAAACACTACCAACTAGGTTTGTCATGACTATCTCCTTCATAAAATGCAAGCTAAAACTGTACAACTCATACCTTAAAATCTCTATACACAAGAAACATTCACCTCTTCATGTTAGGCCTCAATGAACAACTTTGAATACCCAGATCTCTGAGAACTGTTATCATGCCTTCTTCATAATATGCATACTGAGACTAAACAACATCTTCCTTGGTCACATAGACCACTTAATTCTTCATGATGAATCCTTAATGAACAACTCATGCAAACCTAGATTTGACGCTTGCTATCCTACTGTTCATGTTCTTTTGATCAACATTTGATCATATTATCAACAAAACTCTTCATGGAGTCACTCATAATGTTATAGGCTTAAAAACATATTGGTCTTACAAACCAATCCTTTGCTTTATGTGGAACAAACATAAATTAGGTCTCAAGACATAACCCTGAGCTTAAAACTATCTATTATACATTTCAAGCCTCTATACACCTTTTATATGCTCACAACCTTATAACATATCTTTATGAACATGAAATAACAAAACAAACATTAAACACATACCTCATCACTGTAATCACCTCATTGAACAACCCTGCTTATTGATTTTTCATGTGCAAACCCAAATTTTTGACCTTAAAACATGTTATCCTGCTTTCTATTACTGATCGTAACTTAACAACACTCCTAAGGATTCATATTGGTTCTTCAAGTCATGCATAACTATATAGGATTAATGGCTAACAAACCATATTGATCTTACATACCAATATCTTACTCCTCATATGTCACAGACCTATCTAAGCTCAAACATGCACACCTCATTCTTCAAATTGTCTACATCTATCTACCAATTCATTACAACCCTTCTCAAATCACATTAACTTGTAACATAATACCATGATTGTGACTAAATAGATTAAGTCATCACAAACATACTTTGTTAACACAACTTTTCCCTTCTCAAAGTTGTCTCGAGTCTTCAACGTGACAATACACCTTACAACATACCTTTATGATGCTTCTACGTAGCGATGAATGCCTCTATGAATACTAATAAAGGTGTATACCTCTTATTCACAGATCTCTAGAACAACATGTATTCAGGAGAATCCTAGATCTCTTCTCCTTTCTCAACTGATTTACACTTATTAGGTTGATAGTTTGTATTTTGGATCCTCCTGGTCTTCTTTGGAACTTTGACTTGATGTCTTCTCCTCTATGTGAGTTGATAGCAAGTACTCTTGGCACTCTTGGAACTCTTCAACCTCTGGTTTTTGCTCTACCTTAGCAAACATTCCACCTTGGCTTGTAGACTGATTAGGATTGGGCTTGATGGTCTTAAATTCCTTCTTCACCAGATCTGACTTCATGATATGTTTTGGTTCCTCCTTCACAAGGGCCACACTTCTTAACATACACCTTCTTATCTTCCCTTCCTTCTTTAGTTACTCATTCCTTTGTATTTCTAAGTTTGTATCTTGTTTAACATATCAGTTACAAGTATAAAAGTGTTATTTTGATTGTGATAATTAACGTTGGGAGTTAATTAATCAAAATAATCACTTGTTAACCCTCACATCCTTCATTGTACTTAATTCCCTAAAGTTAATTAGGTTTCATGTTAAATATAATTAGGGCATAAACACTTTGGTGAACTCCTCTCACGATCCTATCTTAGAATCCACCTTAGTTTCCTTAGGGCTTGTTTATGTTCTTCTTTTTTTAATTTTGGTGTCGTACTTCTTTGCCTATCCATCATCATGATTAGCCCTCAGGTCTTTTATAATGTTTTCCTTCATCTTAGGGGTTCTCGATCCTCCGCCTCTTAAAGATATTATTCTCCTTATTTTGGTCTACACCACGGCATCGTGACACTTATTCTAGGTTCATATTTTGCAGTCGATATCTTTGTTAATTTTGTCTTTACAATTAATTTTGGTCCTATCCAAAGCGAAGGTTCCAATAAAAACATGGCTACAAACCATTGTGATCTTCTCCTCTATACTATAAAATGCCAACTTAAGCATGCTTCGCTCTCTCATATTAAAACATATCCTATTAATACACTCGTTGTTCCTACCTCCTTGGGGGCACCTAATATTTCCATGAACAATTTTTCTATGCCTCCTCATGCAACCACTATTGTTACTACACATCCTATATCCACTCCAAATGGTTTGCACACTTCTTTATCTAACACACAATCCCTTGAAACCATTGTTCATACCCTACAAGCTCAAATCTTACAATTACAATAAGGTGCATCTGCTTCTACTCATGATATGGATTTTACTCAATTGCTTCATAATACCCTTGCACCTATAGGGATTTTTATTCTTTTCCCATAGGTTTTGTTGCTCCTAAACTCCCTGCTTATGATGGCAAAAGAGACCCTACCAAGCATCTTCAAGATTTTTCCATGTGGCTTATTTCCATTACACCTCTCATGACATCTTGCTTAACAAAATCTTTCCTAGAAGTCTTAAAGACTTCACCTTGTAATGGTTTTATGATCTCCCCACATATTTTGTGCACTCTTTTACCACTTTGTCAAATCAATTTCTGGCACAATTCTTTATTAACATCAGGCACAAAGTTTCTTGTGCACAATTGTCTAAGTTGTGACAAGGATCCATTGAGCCTATCAATAATTATGTCTTATGATACAACACCGTACTAACCAAAATGAGAAATATCATAGCTGATAGTGAACTAAAAAATCTATTCACCCAAAGCTTGTTGCCACCTTTGTAAGAATTGGTCGTATTTGACAAATTGCAATACTTTGACCATCTCTGTCATACGCTCAAGGAGTAAAAATCTAAGTTATTACATATGAATAAGCTCAAGTACATTTCTAGTACTCCTACCACCCGTAATGCGAAGTTTTAAAGTAAAACAACATTTAAAGGTAAGAATAATGATGGTTACTTATAAGGATATTGTTAATGTTATTTCTTAGCTAGTTAAGTTACAAATCTAACCCGTCTACTGACAATTCACTCACTTACCTTGTGCTCTACATATTGTAGTGAAATACTTGCTTTAGTGTGGTCTTGTGTCTCTCCCTCCACTATTTAAGGTTGAAACAAACATGAATGATAGCAATAATTTTGATACCAAGCCTAGTACGATTATCATCAATGTATTGGTCACTTAACTAATAGATGTCTTGAGATTTTTCATATTATTCAAGACCTTATAAAATCACATGCCATCAAATGGGATAAGCCCACATAATTTTCCAAGCTAACCAATGATAATGATCAACACTCTCACTCATACATCATATCTTACACCACTCCTTACTTTCGATGATTTTGATTTAGATGACACACTAATTTTTGATATGTTGTCCACCTATGTCTCTATCAATAATGTCCCGATACGTAGTCTTTTGGTTGATCCACACAATAAATATAATGTATACACTTACTTGCTACTTCAATCTCTTTGTAATTATATATAGAATTCGACACTTTATACCAATCCTCGCTATTGACATATTACTCTACCCATCAATGTTGGTTTTAAACTACTTTGACTTCATTCTTGGTTGTTTCTGCTCTTTTTTCAGGTACCTTACATTTGGGTCTCCCTTGGATACATAATATTAGGGATATTCCTTATGAAATTAATCGATGTGTTAAGTTTATCCATAACCAAAAAATTATCACCATTCGAGGTATCCCCTTTGAGGATTCTCCTCCCAATCCACATAGGTCTTATTCTGTAGTTTCTACCCCTATACCTAGTGCACATATCGACAGGTATTTGTTTTCACACAATGTCCCTTCCATCTCTGGCCCAGCCAGGTTTTTCCCTAGGTATGTGGTCTTACCCACTACTTCTCATATTCCTTGTTATCTTAGGTCTCTTGATGGTCCTTTAATTCCACACATTGCCTCTCGTGGCTCTAACTCTTACATGTCTCATAATAGGCCTTCAATTACACACATTGTCTCTCCTGACTTTAGCTCTCCTAGGTCTTACAATGGCCCTTTGATTTCACACACTACCTCTTATGAATCTAGCTCTCTTAGGTCTCCCAATGGCCCTTTGGTTGAATAGAGTGACTCTCATAGCTCTAGATCTTCTTATATAACCTCATTTTCACACACTAGTTCTCATGACTCCTCCTATCGTAGGGATCTCTTTAGGTATTCTAGTCCACATGTTATCTCCCTTGTTTCTCAAAGTAATTTTGGTGTCCACAGTATGTTTAGGAGTATTTTCTCTTCTAGACCTCCACGTAGGGCTTCTACTTTCCGTACTACTCATACATCTTCTTCATATTTTAGATTTTGGTTGCAAACATTGCCACTACTATACCACTTGCATTTGTGTCACCTATTTCCACACAATTAAGGCCTAAGTCTTCATCTCCCTCACCATTTGTTCCGCATCCTCCAGAGTCTCTCGCTAGATAGCTTAATACTACCCCACTTTTTTGTACATAGCTAAACACTTTGAAAATATAAAAAACATACACATATTCACAAAAATATAAAATTAGGACCTGTACATTTCACTTAATTTGTTATCACGTTATATTATACATGTTGTTTATCATTTTGGTTTGAAAGATAACATGTTTATTTACTCTTTACACACATGTGTTCACATGATATTTTGAGCATGATGCAGGACATACATAAAGTGTTACACGATGATAGGTTTTGGCTAGCCCCTTTACCCACACTTATTATACATCTAAGGGCATCTATTTTACACTAAATCCAGGTTGTATTGTTCCATTATAGTCCTTTACACTTCCTCATTATGCTTGATTACATATATTATGTATATGTTATCTTTTAAGCTAATAGGTCTAACACGTGTCTCATGTAACATTGACATCTCTTATTTCACATATATTCACTTATCTCAGCTATTATATAATGTTATCATGTTTTGACACTATTATTTCATGTATTCTTTCTTGCATATAGATATTGTTATTTTTTTGTTTTCATTGGTTATGGCATATGTGCCTTGATTATTTTACGACATTGTGGGTGTCCCATGTTTGTGGTGTTGTGCCTTCTTTAGTTGTTTTGCTTGATTTTTTTTGCTTTTGTTTGCAAGCATATGGGCCTTAATTGTCTTGTGGCACATTGGATGTCCCATGTTTGTGTTTTTTCACCTTTGTGTGACATTTTTTGCATACTATTATCTAATTGCACTATTGTTGTTTGTTTCCTCTCCTGCACGCACTTGTACTACTATTATTATCATCAATATAGTTTCTATTTATTCCTATCATTGATTTTTTTTTGTCATGGTTTCCACCATGTGAAAACACCTTCCTTTTTGCAGGTACATGTTCTTCAAGGTGGTAACCTCTTAAGCATTCTACACTCTTCTACAATTTCTTAGACATCTAGTACATGTGCACACATATTTTCTTTTGAGCCAAGTGCTCGGTATGGTTTTCACACATACCTCAAAGAGGGGACATTCATATGGATATATTCTACATTCATAGTAGACATGTAGAATTATAGGATATGTTATAGGTACAAACAAGGTGTAACTACTCATAAATCCAGAAAAACATAGAAATTTAGAGAAAATTCACATATTCACAACTGTACAAATTGGTCAAAACTTTATGGTATGATCTTGACACTACCACACATTTTCCCAGGGGTAGTTACATCATATTTATTAGAAATTTAAGATCTTTGGACCAATTTTAGACTCAATTCACTTTGTAGACACTAAAATGTTCATAAAACCACTACTACATTATGTTTTTGTTATAGTTATATGTACATGAGTTTTGAAGAATGAGACAAGGTCTTAGTGACATCATTCCCTTATTGTCTTGCATTTTATTTCTTAATTGGTCTCAAATTATTTCTATTCTCTTACTTTGATTGAACTTGTAACCTTTTATATAGATATCTTTGGCTCCATGTTTACTTTGTTTACTGTTGTTTAACCCTAGGTTAGAATTGTACAACACGGTCATGACTGTACACAAGGTCCTGACCCCATTGTATGGTCTTGACCCCCATTGTTTTCTAGATGGTTAATCTTTATGGGTACATTTTTCCCTCTTTTATCTTTCATTTTATATCTTTTGGGTCAGCCTTTCCCACTACTAAGGTATTAATCTCAAAGCAAGAAACCCATATACATAAGTCTAACTTAAGCATTTACTATCTAGAAAACATCTATCTATCTAACATAATAATTAGCTAAATGAGTAAGAAACATTGTTACATACTGCATACATAACATAGGAGGGCATAATTATAATTTCTTTCATCAGCACGTAAGGATTTGAATACGATGAAGTAGTTTAGCTTGTTATCAGTGTGGAAACACAAGGGCAACACTAGGGCAAGGGATAGTTACATGCATAATGACACAAATCAATTAGATAACTACATTGAGTTTGAAATGTAGTACAATGCTTGATGATTCACATATGGGGTGACCTCTGAGGTCAATCCAACTCAAGCATTTGTATTTTTTTTAATCTAATGTGTACTTGAGTGTGTCACATGATAGCTATGGTTATTTTGTAGGTATATGTACAAACTCTAGGATTTTATGCAAGACTAGAGATTCTAAAAGGTGAAAAAGAGCAACCCAAAGTGACACTAAAGTTTTTAGATTCTGACTTTACATAGGTACAAAACCATATTGTAGGTTTAATTTGTGTTGTACTGTCTTGGCCATACTATATGGTCCTGACCCAGAAACTCCAATATTACAATGGAAGATTCCTTTAGTTTCCAAGTTTTTTTATACTCCAATCACTCACAAAAATAGTTTGAAGTCCATTTAAATTAGCTAAGTGACTCTTTTTATATCCATACCACTCTTAATTGCATGTATTTAATCCTTAAGTGGTTGTTATGTTTATCTAAATGAATATTTAATCTGAAATATCATTGTACATTTATATTATTGTTTCGATTCTATCTTATCAACTTATAGATTAATTAATTTCAATTAGGATTGATACATTTTGGTGAACCAACTTTGATTGAATCCTTAACCTAAGCTAGGATCTTGCCCAAGTTTCCATAGGCTAGGCTTGCTAATTTTAAAACCCTAGTGTTTTCTTAAGGTGCATAAATGGTTTTTTTATGTGTATTTTTTTCTTGTGTGTGATCATGGCTTGTTTTTAGGATTTGCATAGGCATAATGGTTATTATCCCTTTAACTAGGCATATACTACTTATGTGAATCCCAAACATGTTACTCCGTTTTCACATTCCCTTAGATATGATGTAATATTTTATGTTGACTTGGATCTTGCTTGTCAACCATTCACTGATCATCCTCCCCATTTCTTCACATCACCCCTTTTCACTCACAAATATCTTAAGGATAGTCTTGGAGGTTGGAGTAGTGACCATGAGACCATTGCTATAGATGACCTAGACTCTGGTGATGATGTTAGTGTTTCTACTGTACATACCAATGATCTTACTTTTATTACACATTCATTGATGGTGTCCCTTATGTTTATGAAGAATAAATTATTATACAACCATGATAACAACATACATGATGTTTCTTGATCCGATGCATGCTCTAACAATGATTGTGTTTCTCCTCCTCTTGAATGAAAAAGTATATAACTTGATTATAACATCTCTAATAACCATTGCACTTCTATTATTTCATTTAAATATCAAAAGAATGATGTTGCTTGTGTTATTCCTTCCATTTCTCATGCATGTAATATTTTTTATATAGATTATGTTGTGAATGATGCACATTGTGGTTATCCTTCTCATCCTATAAGAAAATTTGACATTATTATTAGTACTTCTTCTCTTCCACTTGTAGAAGTTAATGTGTGTAGTGATGTTGATAGAAAAGATAAACATGTTGATATTCTATTAATTACAAATAGCACATATGTTGATACATCTCCTAGTGTAATTCCCTTGCTTATTGTTTATACCCTCTTAAAGCCTACTCATGAGACCAAGCCTAGGCCATCTTCAGCCAAATCATCATCCAATCATGTTCCTCAGTCTGTCAGTGTTCTTATAGCTACTTTTAATGGTAAATTGAAACCTTTGAATGAACCCATCAAAGCTCATACTATACCCCCTCAAGAGGCCATGTCCCTTATGCATGTCATAGGTGAGATCCAATGAAAAGTTCACACTTTGACTATAGAAAGCAAGGCATGTTATGCTAATGTCAATTCTAATGTTATTCTTGACAATCCTATTCCATGTAGAATATTCAAAATACCTTTTCCTAGAGATTTTAGCATGAATTATTTCCAATTTCTTGATGTCATTATGGATCCATACCGACATCTTTAACATTATATAACAGTCATGGCTCCTTATGAAAATAACAAGATGTTTCTTAAAGTTTTCTCTAGGAGTCTCATTAGCAATTCTCTCTTATGGTTTACTAATCTCCCTAGTGGTTCTTTAATTATTTTTTTATAACTTGAGGATGCATTCTTAACTCACTTTAGTTGCAATAGAGGCCCTAAGGATATATAAAAGCATTTTCCTTCTTTGAATTAAGATAAACATGAATTTGTTTCTAGTTATATTTTACGTTTTAAGGGTAATATGTGTTTTCTTGTCTATCAACTTAGTGATTTAGAAATGTAATTCATCTTTTATAGAGGACTTGTACCGTCTCTCATAACACAATTACATTATGATACTTGTGTTTTATTTTATGATCTTTATACATGTGTATTTGATTTAGAATTAGATATTATGTTAGCACATAAGCTCAAGCTCAAGCCTTCAAATGTGAATGTTACAACCCCTTCTATTAAAGATGATTATGATACTATAATGATAATCTGGTAAAAGTTTTACATTGTGATAATACTTATTCATGCCTTCATCCTCCACCGTGATTATGAAAACCATCTCTTCATAAGTAGAATTCCATTTATTTTGATAAGGGTCGTGATAAACCCCATGCCATTACTTATATTACTTAATAAAAGGACGATGCATTTACCACCTAATGATCATCTCCCTCCTCATCAACTTGAGCATGAGAAGGGTCGGCCATTTTGCAAATTCCATCATAACAATGGAAATTGTGACAATGATTGCTATGTGTTAGATCACAAGCTTAAGTTAATAGAGGACAAAGTTATCATTTCTTATGAGTCACAACATGTAGATAAATCTACTTCAACTCCTCCATGAAATTGATCTACAGGTTACAGGTAATGTTATACTTAATGAGCATGTTCCTCCATCTAAAAATATTTATCACCCTAAAAATATTCCTACGCATGAGTAGTTATAGACCAACTACAAGTGGGTTAACAAGGATCAAGGGTTTTCCCCAAAAGTTGTACACATGACTTTGACTGACCCTTTGATGCTCTCTAACATTCATCCCGTTAAGTTGTATCTTAATGTATAGTATCTCTCATGCATATTTCATATCACGTATAATTCATCCATGTTACATAATATATTCAATCCCTCCTTTCATTTGTGACCTTCACACTTGTTCTCTTATGGGTATATATGAGGAATGCCCTTCATTCTTACGAATATGTTTCCACACTTCATATGCCCATGGGGATTATGATGGGGTCATGACTACCTTGTGGTATCTCATGATCACATTTGTTATATCTTATTTTCCACATGCCATCATCACATGGGTCTATTTCCCCTAATGGTCATCTCACATCGAACAATATTCTATAATTAACATGTATACAATCATCTCATACATTCATGCTATCGTAAGTTAAAATCAATCACAGTACATCATGTTGTACCTTAGCATATCCATTACAACTAACATGTACATTAACAACATAATCTAATATATATCCATAAATACAACACAAAAATGTAATATAAGTCATACAAACCACAATAGAATCCAATATATATATATATATATATATATATATCACATCAAAATGCTATACAACAATAGTGTAGAGATATTAGCTCTTCATACACATAGTACTAATCCTCATCACTCTTAGTATATACATCCACTGGATCTTATGAACCAGGGGCTTCTCCTAGATCTCGACGTCCTCTAGACCGTGACTTAGCCTGATAATGCCACACTTTCTCTTGAAATGTTGAATTCTCCATTAATACTTGATCATATTACACCTATGACTCTACCATCCTCACCAATAAACTCTCTAACAAATCACATCTAGGATAGACTACAAGATGCGTCGCTCACTTGACACATCTCTCATCCCTATGTGTAGACACCAAAATTTGGTCACACTTCCCTTGGCCCCTGGTCGAATAACAAACTTAAACATGTTCCTCTAACCGTGGCCCCTTTCACCCCACATTAATATTAATTCAATTAATTCAATTAAATTAATACCTATTCTCACAATATTTATTATTTAATTATCCTAATTAAACTAATTTCCACCTCACCTAAACACCTCACCATAGACCTATTCATAGCATGTTTCCATAACTAACTAAGACTTAGTCCCACTTACCTTAATGAGCTAAGATTTAGTTTAACCCTAAAAGCACATGCCTATTATTCCTCTAACCACATTCCTACTCATTAGAAGGGAAACTTATGTTTTGATCCATAAGAGTAAAACAAACTTGGCCCAAGTGATTGCCAAGATCTGCCATTTTTAGTAAACCTAGGAAATCCTGCCTTAATCGACGCCGGTCATCCCAAAACTGACGATGGTCAATCAAGAACCATCATCGGTTATCATTTATTCACTTTAAGAACCTTGTCAGAGAGGTTGGCACATTCTGGAATCGAGGAGAAGAGAAGAGAGTTGCATGCAAGCAGGACCATACCTCCAGACATCCATAGACAACACCAGGACATATCTAGAGGTATTTTTACTCATGGTAACATTCCTGGAAGCACTACCGTGGTACCAGACATCATTCCTCTGATCAACTGTCATCACCATCCAACCATTTGAACCTACACCATCATAAGTATACTTTTAACCAGCATCATCTATTTCTACTTCAGTCTATTAAGTTCTTCTACCATTGTTATCAGTTTCCACTTGCACTCTTATTACCGTACCATTTACCTGCCTATAAACTCAACCATTCCTCCACCCACACCATTAAATCACCTATATCTGACTGTTACACATCTCTGAGTATACCTAAGATTCCAACATACCTCTCCACCCCCTTTTATCTTTGTTTAAGCTCATATCAACCTCTACAACCAAATATCATTAAGTTTCTATCACCCCGACCCTACCAAAGCTGGTTACCCATGACCACCATAGGCCCCTTTTAAACCGTCATTGGTTATACCAGACCAACGTCAGTCTTTTTGTTTAATACCTTTGATAATAACGGAACCTAAGAACCTTCATCAAAGTGACCTAAGCAACCTAGAACCTGACCCTGACCAGTCCTAGTACATTGACAATTACCCCTCCATTTAGATTTGATTATAGCCTAGCCTGTTATGATTAGATTTGCTTATTGTATTTGAATGAGATACCTAAATTATATCAACTACAGTAGGAATTTGTTTATTTCTTGCATTAAGTTGTTTTAAACAGTGGATTGACAACCATCTAAGGAGTATAACACTTCTCTGGATCTAGCACACGCTAGGAAGTCCACTGCCATATATTTTTTAACTCTTCTTTTGTGGTCTTGTTTTCTATTTCAGGTAGTTCCTCCTAGCCAAAAGGAATCTCTCACAGTCAACATTGGATCGAGAATTCAAAACACACACATCAACCTCCAACCGACCAACACAACATGTATTCCTCCTTAGCCCATAACTCTATCTGTTTCATCAAAAACATAAAGAAAATGGTGAAACACTATGACATTATAGGACCACACAGGTGTTTGTTGTAACTGCTATCGGGTCAAACAAATAGACATGATTTCCTGTGATATCATCTACTCTCTCAAGTAGTCCACCAGTGACAAGTTGCCTCGAAAGATTATGGAACATAATACTAATCGAGGGTTCCACAAAGGTGGTCTAGTAAGCATTACTTGCAATCATCACATAATACATATTACACACTTTCCAAGATCAATCATTAACATACTATAAAAAAACTAACTAAATTAATTGATATATACTGAGGCTTATCCCCCATCATTACTACTACATCTCCATTGGGGCATCTCCCTCTCCTCCTCTTCCTTCAAGAGGAGGACCTAGAGCCTTATTTGCACCAATAGGTGGTGCACTTCCATCTAGACCACCCACTAATATCAAAAACAAAAGCACCCATCGTTGTTCATCCCACCATATAGTATAGACTATAATAGCGCTTGCACTATCGTTATCACTCACCATTATCATCATATCTACCTCTCTTAATGAGGGTGGTAGTAGGTCAAATGTTGTGGGCCCAGGATGGCCCCCATCACTATGGGTTGCATGTGTGGACAGCCTTCATGGGTCCAAACTGACAAGCCACACTCTTATAATAATATAATTTCCTCGTACATGGGGAATCGGTCCTCTAGCCATATAGTCCACCCGATACATTGAAGCTCCACATCATCCTTTGGCCACCTTGCATAATCTTTATACGGTATCAAAATAATGTCCACTGATGTCAATCTATCCAAAATAGATCTATAGGTCATAGTATCAAAAGCCTGCCTCTTAGGCAGGACCCACCATGTTGCCACTATCTCTATATGTGTCCACTCAATCCATGGCCAACCTACTAGCCACACGTAAGCAATATGCTCAAATGCCAAAATGTGGATTAACATTATCACTTCCATACCACCGTCATAGTTCTCTAAGGTAAATTTGTACATACATCTATACAAGTATGCCAACATACACCAACCCTATGTATACCAAGTCTCATGTTCCTCAATATCCTGAAAATATGCCACATCCTATATGAGATAGACACCTTGCCACCATAAACTATGACACAAGATGTTAATAACAAAACAATGTATTTCTGTACTTGCGATACCTTGGATGTCAAAATGGTGCTCAATATAATCATGGGCTCTCCAGGCCCACCCCATCCTATAAAATATCTCCGGATAACCATTATATGGTATATTATATCTATGTGAAGTACCTTTATTCACTCTCTTAGAGATGACAGTCTCAAAATTTGGTACACATCCTCTAGAGTAATTGGCATCTCCCTTATTGGGAGCTAGAAAGTACATGTATCGACATTCCACCGCTCACACAAAGTTATAATTAGGTGCATATTTTGTGGCATCAGCCCCAACCGTGTTACATGAAAAAGCCTTGCTCTATCTAATATATTCCAATCTGTATCATCCATACCTAGAATAAATAACGTGTCCATGTGCCGACCACTATGAAAATATCTACCATGCACATCTCTTTACAAACACAAACCAACACACCACCATGTATCAACAACCTTACATGATAAATATTCCACATAAAATCATCAACATGCTTTAAATCCCATTCATTACAAATAACTTGACCTCTTTCAAAATTGTATGGTTTCAAGTCGAAACTGTATGGTTTCGTACGGTTTTAAACCAAGTCCAAAACCAGACCATTTGGTCCATTTTAATTTTTTTACATAATTCATGAAAATTTGAAAATTTACAAAAATTGACCATCACCAAGTTATTTCCTAATAAAATGTTACATTAAATGCACTCACTAGCTCATCTGTTGCGTGATTCTGGATGGTCTCATTTTGTGAAGCGTATACTGACACTCTTACCTTAGTGGTGGGATAATTAGTTTCCACATCTACGTTATATAATCACAATCTGTTGGGGATTTGATTTCTCCCAACATTACATGTCAGATGAAAATCTACATCATGTCTCTGAAAAACATTTTTCACATAGTCAAAAAATATCCCTCGATGCCCATGACTCGCTTCTCCCATTTCTTTGCATGGTCAATAACTGATTCGTGACATTCACCACACACACTTATGTTATCTTGACACACTCCTACTGGTTATTTCTTCAACACTCTTTTAGGTATGTTCTATTCTTCTCCTTTGCACTTGTAAATTTCATTCACTAGCATAAGGGGGGAAATGTAGACACTAAAATTTACACAAAACCACCATTACATCATGTTTTTTATAGTTATATGTACATGAGTTTTGAACAATGACACAAGGTCTTAGAGGCATCAATCCCTTAATGGATTTCCTTTTATTATTGGATTGGAATCGGATTATTATTTTTCTCTTAATTTTATTAAACTTGCAACCTTTTATACAAATATATCTATCTCCCTGTTTACTTTGTTTACTATTGTTTGACCCTAGGTCAGAACCATAAAATAGGGTTAAGACTGTACACACGATCCTAACCCCATTATATGGTTTTGACCCCCTTTATTTTTTGGTTATTTTATCTTTATGGGCCCATTTGTCCTTTTATATTTCATTTTGTATCTTTTGGGTTGGCCTTTCCCGCAACTAAGGTCTTAATATCAAAGAAAGAAACCCATACACACACACACACACACACACACACACACACACACACACACACACACACACACACACACACACACACACACACTAACACCAAGCACAACGAGATCCTGCAAAATAAACATTTGACCGAATACAAAGTTTGTCTATACAATCTGGTATCTTTTTCTTTAAGCATGTAATTTTATTTCATAATTAAAGGGGGGGAAAATGTAGACACTCAATTTGCCAATTCACTGCTTGACGCTGTTAGTTTTGACAATGTATTCTTACTAAGATAAATACAACTTTCTCATTCCTACTTAACACAATTTGAGGTCTCTTGTTTAACTTGTTTATCCTTGCACAATGACATGTTGTTAAATTTATGACAAGTACAATGCATAAAATCCATATAAAAACATCAAGTTGACAAGTTCCAAACTTCATATTGACATGTTTTACATCCCTGGTCAAGGTCGTACAACTAGTTTGAATCGAGATATTATATCCAGTCACTGACTTACTTGTAAACGCTCTTAGACCGGTATGTCCTCCAACTTTGTTTTCAATTCATATTCTTTGTTAGGTCTTATAATCCCTCTAGGTTTGGCCTTTCTTTGATAAATCATCTACGGAACCCTATATAAGAAAGTAAACACTACCTCATTTGCTAACCTAGAAATCTTATGGCACTACATTGATACACTCACTTCTCACACTTGCAAAAGGCACCCAAGGCTTCCTAAATCTTTAATAACACATCTACAATCATTAGGGAAACAATCTCTATAGGTCTGAAGCTTTTTACCAGGTCAAGACATCAATCTCTCTCATCCACAGACACTCAAACATCCCTTCCCTAAGTATCTTAGCAAGAGAAAACTCAATTCAAGCATGATCAAAGATGGTGGTAAAATCTAGTTGCAATCATTTAGATATCACATGCTAAGGTGGAGAACAACATGTTTTTTGAGGCCTCTTCAGAGTAGTGCCAACATTAGCAATGGTGTATGGGGCTGCCCACAACCCAACTTAATGTTTATTTTGTAGGACTTCTCATCCATGGATAGGGTTTGAGATCATGATTAGAATATTCAAAGAGCTTCACAACATGATCACAAATTAGGGTTTGACAGTGAAAACATATAGTTCCAGTTGAGGCTGACAGTCTCAAAATTTATAGAAGGAAAAATATAAGCAGGTTTGAGACCATACAAAAGGGTCAAGACCATATAGTACAGTCTGTGGAAGAGTTGTATAATTCCATACTAAGGTAGTTTTTAGTCACAACCTCTAAAATTAAGCACCACCAGGTTCAGATCGTCTTATTTCAGCAATGCATCCTCCTAGAACTTCCCAAGGTCATTTGTAATCAACTAAGTGCATTCCTTTATATTTTCAAGTTTTATCTTGTTTAGCATATAAATTACAAATATAAAAGTGTTATTATGATTGTGATAATTAATATTAGAAGTTAATTAATCAGAATAATAATTCTTTGTTAACCCGTACATCCTTTAGTGTACTTAATTCACTAAAATCTATTAGGTTTCATGTTAAATATAATTAAGGGATAAACAAAAATGTTTATGTTGCTATAATTTTTTTTGGGTTTGTAGCCATTAAAACCAAGGCAATTCAAAAAGGGTTTTACAATATCGAGTGGTCACCTCAAACAACCATCTCTCCATCATGCTTATGAAACCCATTTCAAAAACATATCCAATAAATGATTTGGAAAATTTTAAGGGTTGTGTAGATATCACTATATATCAAAGAATGTGTTTTAGGGATAAATTTACAGGAGGTAGGTATGAAGAAGCATTTTGCACATCGATTTTGGGGAGGTTTTTAAGGTTTTAAGTAAATTGTTGTTTTCTTTTTAACACAACATATTTTTATGACTACTTCACAGTCACAACTTTGAGATATAATCTAAAAACATGTAGAAGGTTGTTTTTCTACTTTATAGCGTTTCATATGTTATTTTTGGGATATTTAAGTAAATGTTTTATAAACCTATTGCATGGTAATTAGATCATTTATAGTTCATAATGGATAACCATAATTTAAATCTTCATTCCTTTATGTACATACTACTCAATTCAAATAAATACATTCCAATAAAAATTAAAGAAATCATGATACCAAGTTAGGATGAAATAAGAAATCGATGCCTTTCAAATGATGAAACAATGCAAAAGGGTTCTTTTGGCGAGTCAACATGCACTACATGAGTTCACAACTAAAAATATTGTCAACCAGTTTACGACTTGGAATAAGCTCTCATATTTAGTACACATGTCGATCAAGGTACTTATAATAATAATAAATGACCTCGAGGTCCATCTTTTTGGGTGCTTTCTTGGTTGCTCATACATAACTCCACATTTCCATTTAGGGACAAACTATAATATGCTATAAAAGTTATGAATTTTGACACTACACCTATCAATTGAAATTAATTTAAAATAAATCCAAGGCCCTTTCATCAAGTTGTCTATTCCACATACAAAATTTTCCATTCTATGATCTTCTAATATTGCTATTAGAGAATACACTGCATGTGAGAGGACAACTCATGTCAAACTTATGATTTTCTTCCTTATTTTATAATACCATCAAAATGGATTTGTAGAGAGATATTAGGAGCAACAACATGAATGGTGCAAGGATAAAATATTTAGATTTGGTAGAGGTTTCATACCACATTAGGTAATTGCCAAGGGAGATTTCATTTCTTAGGAATGTAGGTATATCATCGTTGAAAATGTACAATGAGGATTCAATCTTTAAATAGCTCTATTTATGCATAGCTTGAAACCATCATGTTCTAATTAACCAACTGTCTTAAGGCATTTTCCACAGATCTATTTTATGCAAAATCTGCAATCATTAAATTTCATGAAAACACATTTATTTAAGGTGTTTCATCGTACAATTCACATCCCTATGTGATTTTCAACGTTTATTATAGACATGGTGGCTAGGGAGAAACAAAAAAAATCATTATGATTTAATGCATGCCCATATGCATTCAAAGCTCTTACATTTGGCACAGTTTTGGAGGGTACTGGATGAAAAAAATTTCTTATATTTTCATAGTGGAAAATAAAAGAAATAAAAATATTTTAAAACACACTCAAATCTTATTCATTCGATTCATACAGGTCTAACATACAATATGGGAGGTACATTTTATATTTCAATGATCTCCTACAAATAAGGAGTCAATGTTATCACTCAATCCCACATATCTCTCCAAGATCTTTATTATTCCTTCACTCATCCCAAATATCTCTCAACACTCTTATCTCATAAAATCTCTTACAATATTCATCTAAAATTGAGTTGTGTAAACAACTCGCTTACATTATTCAATTAACTTACATATTAATAACTTACCCACTCACATTACAATATCATATTATACTACATAATATAATTCCACATACACACATGATTTTATAATGTTCACACTAATATACTAACAATATATTATATGTTTACATTAATACAACATGAATATTCGTAACATTCCCCCCTTAGTGTAAGCATGGGGCAAGGAGCACCCGAAAACATCAGTGTATGCCAACACGTCCTAGTGTACAAATTGTTACTTGTGATCTATACCTTAGTGGTTACCCACATATATACTCTTACTTAGTATGCTTTCACCTCCAATGAGCTTCTCACCAACTAACCATATACTTTTAGCGATCATTTACATACATTTAATTCTCCATTAGTCACCATTTTCACTTCAAGTGACCTCAACACTGATGTATCACTAAAAAGTACACATAATAGTATCTTATTGCTCTTATATACACGTACATAGTCTTATATTTCTACACCTTCCACGCCATATCACAACACTTGCAAGATATTACATTTGGATTTTCATGCTCACACATGTGAACAAAGATACACATTTGTTCTTATTCACACATACACCACATAAAACAAAATAAATATTTGTGGTGCCACTATTTCAGTTGTGCGACATCATCATTAGGGGTTGACAAGAGGTCGTCGAGAGTCCTCCTCCCTCTATTTCCTCCATCCTCCATTGGGTTTGCTACTTACTTATCAAGGTTTACATTTGAGGCTCAATTTGTATGAACCCCTCATAAAATAGATGTTGGGTTCCCTTGATAATGCGTCTAGTTACAATTGAGACATTTAAAAAATATTTTTTATGCTTTTGACTAAATTAACAATTAAAAAGATTCAAAATTAATATTTAATTAATTTTTAATATAATTCTTACTACCACTATGAAAAACATTTACCTTTTACAAATAATATTCCATGATTCGCCCCACAACCTTTAATCGACAATGAGTATCAGTTTTAACCAAAAATGCACCCTTTTACCTTTAATAACTAAGGTTGCACTATTTATTTTCTTCTACTACACAAAATACATTCTAATTACAGCCTTAAAGAATATTCTTTCAATTATGATAAAACAAATAAATTTGCACTATTTTCTTCTTTATGTTTTTTTAACAAAAACATTCTCGTAACTTACATAGTAAGTTTGGATCCTTTATGCTCTAAATTTAAAGCTGATATATGAAATAAAGTTTTGTGTGCCCTTCTTATATTTCCAAGAAAAAATAATCATCTCAATCTTATATTGTATGAGAAAGATACATCTATTTTTTTTATTGATAAATGCTTTTGACCGAAGCTATGAACCGAAGGGGTAAGGGCCCCTACCCGACAACAAGAGAAGGGAGAAGAAGAAGGAATAGGAAAAGTAGCAGAAAAGCATGCAAGCAGGAGGGAAGAAAGAAGATGGAGAGCAGAGGCATTACTCCAAACCAGAAAGACGAAAACTAAGGCCACGTCGGGGACGCCGAGAAGCACTGCTTGGATGAACAAACTAACCGTGAGATGTTCCTGCACGCATGTTGACAGCCCTGAGCAACAGATTGAAGGCAACATCAGCTCAATCTTTTAATTCATTATGATGGTCGATAGCCGAATGCACAGGAAAAAGCGCGGCGTCAATGTCTACCGCCGGGAGGAAACGCTAATCTAGTGAGGGATGGAAATTCTGAGAAAAAGTGACCAAGTCACGATACTATCTGCAGAGCCACCGGATGCTGCGGACAGAGCCTAAAGCAAGTTCGTCGACTTCCTCCACCCACAATAAAGGATCAGGAAGGGAATAGTCAACCAGCTGTTCATGCAAACCTACCCTGTGGACTACGTAGATTTCATCCTCCATGAAAAATTCAACCATGACCAGATTAGGATGCAGGAGGAGGCAAAAAGATACAAAAGCAGAAGCGATATCTGAATCCGTCTTGGGACGTTAGGCACGGAAATGATATGAGTCACCCAGAATTGTTTTGATAGCTTCAACTTCTTCTGGCGAGGAGAACTTGAAAATAATAGAAAGGCGACGACGATTAATGGTAGAAGAATCTGCCAGTACCCTAAATTATTCACGGAGGGCTACGAATACGAAACCAACAAAGGCCATGGAATGTGGAAGCAACAAAACTAGAGAAACAAGCAAGACAAAAAGGCAATGAGAAAGAAGATATGAACGGTACTTAAAGGAGCCACACTGCTCAACTCTCGGATCTATCTCTTAGAGGAAAGGATTGACACGAGTCCTTCCCAGGCTGTAGTGTAACTGGAGACTATTATAGTGTGTGAGAAATCAATCGCAAGATTAGCCAAAAGATCTGCTGCCAAATTGGATTCTCGGTAAATGTGACTGATGCTCCAAAATTTGAATTTACCGAGCCAAAATAAAACGGATTGATACACCAAGAAGAGGCAAAATCCTTAGAGATAGCTAATGTAATAATTTAGAAGTCACCTTCGATAAGTAGAGAATCCCCACCCATCTTGATGGCAAGTTTGACTCCTTCCAAGAGGGCTTGCACTTCTGCCAGATTGCACGAACAGTTGCTCAGAGGAAAGGAGCCCACCACAATGAGAGAGCCTACCGCGTCATGGAGAATACAACCAGCCCCCGATAAACCTGGATTACCTCTAGAGGCTCCATCAAGATTTAGTTTCCACAAGCCTTTGGGTGGAGGTCTCCACTTGGGAAAGGCCTCGTTTAACTATGGAGCCGAGATTTGGAATTTTGATTAGAGTCCAGACCTTTGAGATTTGAGCATCCACAAAGGAAAATGTAGGGTTTTTCATGTTATTCTTGGAGACAACTTCAGAAATAGCAACTTCTAGTTTTCTCAGAAAGGCTGAAAGAAGGCTCTATTGATTGCGGAAAAGATACAAGTTCCTCTCCCACCAGAGATGCCATAAAATAAAATAAGGGGCCACCTGCCAGATTGAGCTCAAGGAAATTTTATACCTCATAGACGACCAAGACAGGAGAGAGTCTCCGATATTATTGTAGTGCATCCAGGAGAGGTTTAGTTTGCCCAAAAGCCATTGCCAGACAAGACCCGTAAAAGAGCAATGGAGAAAGAGGTGATCGAAATCTTCTTCCGCCTGACCGCACATGACGCATTTAGAAGGGCCAACATAGCCCCAGGATCTTCTGCGTAGCTGTGTTAAGACTTTGTTTTTAAGAATGAGCCAGCTGAAGATCGCCACTCTGAGGAGAAGAGAGTGGTGCCAACAACCTAGCTTAGGAAGATCGATAAAACCAGATTGAGAGGGGAGCGTACGGTAGCCATCTTTGACTGTGTAGGTGCCAGAGATGGAGCCAAGCTAAAGTAGATGATCCTCGCAATCCTTGTAGGCCACTCTTCTCGAGAGTATCTCCTCCGAAAAGATAGAGCATTTCGAAGCCGGGACATCCAAGGAAGAGGGGTCTTTCCAGAGCCATGTTGGAGACCCGTATGGATGACGGAAGCCATAATTAGCAACGTAAGAACCCTAGGACATGCTGGTTATGTTCATTACGCTATTGAGGGGGGGGGAATTAGATTAAGCAGAGAGCACCCGTTCCATCTGTCTTCCCAAAAATTTACCCGAGTACCATTGTTGACAAACCAAGAGGCCGAATCAGCAATTAGAGGTCTGCATTTGCACATGAAATTCCAAATGTGAGAACCTTTAGGGAGCTCTTCACTGGAAAGTAGAAGCTCCGGTCTACCAACTGCCAGATATTTGTGAGAAAGAACTTGATGAGCCAATTTTTGTCGGGAGGATATGAAGTTTGATACTAATTTGGCACCCAGAGCAATATTATGCAAAGCTAAATCCGCAATCCCCAGACCGCTTGAAGAGATGGGAGATTTGACCACCTCCCATTTGACTAGATGGAATTTACGGTCTTCACTATTCCCCTACCAGAGGAAGGTTCTAATAATATTTTCAAATTTCAAAAGCATCAAATGAGGAAGAGCCAAAACAGATAACATATAGACATGGAGAGCACATAAAACTGACTTAATCAGAAGCAAACAACCCGCTAGGGAAAGCCATTTCCCTTTCCAGGATTGGAGCCTATACGAAAAGGACCGCAGAAGGTCAGTCCATAAGCTAGCTTTGTCAGCTCTAGAGAATAAAGGAATGCCCAAATATTTATGAGGGAGAGAGCCAGAAATGAAACCAAGGATTGCAAGAATCCTTCTTTGCAGTCGAGGAGGAACATTTAAGAAGAAGATAACAAACTTATGGAAATTAATCACCTGACCCGCAACATTAGAGTAAGAATTGAGAATATTAGACAAGGCCCGTGCTTTAGGGATAATAGTAACTCCAAAAAGAAATGTATCATCTGCAAATTGTTGATGAGTGAGAGGAGGCAAGATGGAGGAAGACAATAGTCCCGAAAGAGTACCAAAGACTACTGTGGACTTGATGTTGTGACCCAAAGCTTCGGCCACCAAAATAAAGAGGAAGGAAGAGAGGGGATCTCCCTGCCTAAGGCCCCTGCTGCTCTTAAAGAATCCTTTTGCAGAGCCATTCACCAGAACCGAGAAGCAGGGTGAAGAAATGCAGTTAAAAATCCAATCACACAAAGGATTGCTGAAGCCCAAAGCCTGCAAGGATTTAAGAAGGAACTGCCAATTAATCCGGTCATAGGATTTACTATAATCTAACTTGATCATCATCCCTGAGTGAGAAGAGTGTTGTAAGGTATGGATGAGTTCATGGGAAATGATAACTCCTTCTGAGATAGATCTGCCTAGGAGGAAACCACTTTTCTCTTGCGAAACAATAGAGCAGAGGAAGGGGTGAATATGGAAGGCAATAGCTTTAGAAATAATCTTGTACGAGGTATTGCAAAGGGAAATTGGATGGAAGTCATCAAATTTATCTATAGGGGATTTTTGGGTGAACAAACAAATGAATGTGTGATTGAAAGAACCGAGGACTTTGCCCGTAGAATGGGATTCTTTAACTGCTTTCTAGACAGATGAACCAATTACATCCCAGAAATCTTGGTAAAAATTAGTTGGGAAACTTTCCGAACCAGGGGTTTTGTCCTGGGCCATAGAGAAAACAATTTTTCGGATCTCCTCCAAAGAGAAAGGAGAAGAAATACTTTTGTTATCAGCTTTGTTGATCAATTTGGGAAGTTGTTCTAGAAGAGGGGATTGAGAGGCCAAAGAAGAGTGTGATTCTTTGGTTAAAAGCTTTTGGAAAAAGGAAACCGCCTCCTCTTTGATTGTAGGTTGGGAGGAGATCCACGTATCATCGGGCTGCTTGATGGCAGAAATATAATTTGTATTTCTCCTAGCTCTAACCGAGGCATGGAAAAATTTGGTGTTCTTATCTCCATCTTTGAGCCAGATTTCCCTAGATTTTTTACGCCAAAAAGATTCCTCCTTCAGAAGAAGATCACCCAACTCATTGAGAAGGGACTTTTTGAGAACAAAGTCATCACTTTGCATACCAAACCTAAAGACCCTTTCATTTAGAATACAAAGAGCTTTCTCAACTCTAAGTTTTTCTTGAAAGATGTTTTAAAGGAGGAATAATTCCAAACTAGAAGTTTATCTTTGAGTAAAGATAACTTTTTAGAAAGAATAAACATTTTGGTACCAGTAACAGAGAAATAATCCCACCAAGATTTGATCAACGGTTTAATGTGAGGATCCCACATCCACATACTTTCAAACTCGAAGGGCAAGCGCCGAGGGGGAAGATCAAAATTAATAGTCATAGAAATGGGAAAATGATCAGAACCAGACAGAGGGGAGACACAACTTTAGAGGAGGAAATTCTGCTCAAGCCAAGATTCCAAGACCAGAAATCTATCTAGTCTTACCACAAAATTCCCAAAGCCAGCACGTTGATTGCTCCACGTAAACCACCTGGAATGTGGTTCTAAATCTATCAGCTTGGAGGAATGAACAAAGGAAATGAAATCATCTAGGGAGCGGGGTTGCCAACTGAGTCCACCACGTTTGTCCCGATCAGAAATAGTGGCGTTAAAATCCCCTGCCACTATTGATTTATGGTCCGGAAGGGAACTCAAGGAACCTTGAATTTTTTGCCATGTTTCCCTCTTTTGAATAGGATTATTCAGTCCGTAGACATTACAAAGGAAAAAGGACTCCTCGGAATGTTTTATACCTACCTGGCACCATTGAAAATTAGAATGCGAAGAAAGGGAGGCCACTTTGCAAACAGAGGAATTCTAAAGAAGCCCCAACCCACCAGAAGCACCATTCGAATTAACAAAGAGGCCTTCCCAACCACGCCAACTTCGAAACCGACCGTCTAAACACACCGAGCTAGACATCTTGATCTCTTGCAACAAACAAATGGAAATGTTCAAATCCGTGACATAGGGCCTGAGCAGATGCTACTTGTTAGGGGCATTGAGACCCCTAACATTCCAAGATAGGATGTTCATCTTTTGTTCAGAGAGGACTCGCCTCTCTTACTTGAGATAGAGAAATAAGAGCCTAGTTTTGATTGATTACCAGAAGCCACCTCTTTTAGAGAAGACCGCGATTTGGGGGGCCTCCCTACAGGAGCACTTGGACCAAGATTTAGGGTGTGGATTGGCGGGGTAGGAAGAATACCATGGCTTGAATGTAGAAACTCACCTTCTTCTTCCTGAGAGACTAGATCATCCCCAGCAGCTTCCTTCGTGGCATTGAGAAAATCTTCTTTGTTCCCCACCCAATTTTCAAGGGAGGTGACGTTGGAGTTGAGACCTAAATCAATACCCTCTTGAAATAAGGAGAGGATACACATTGAGTCTTGAACCACTGAAGCTGTTTCTTTAACAAGAGATATTGTACAAGGATCTAAATTAAGAGTTTCCAAGGGGAGAGACTTTTCTTCGACAAGAGAAGGGGGGCAGAGAGGCTCGACAGTAGGAGGAGGATTCACCGCTGCTGAGACATGGGAGGGGGAGGTCTTCTTCTTCCACACAGCTGGCCTCAAAGAAGGGAGCACTTTACAATCTTTCTGGAAGTGACCCAGAAGTTTACAATGGAAACAACAGTTCGAGATGGTTTCATAATCCACCCTCTGGACCCATTTCCTGTTGGAGGAAAGAATCACAATTCTGTCATGCATTTTTTAGAAACATCCACCGAAATACATACCCTCGCAAAGGATTAAAGGGAGCCTTCAAGGGTAATGGGATCGATACAGATGACTCTCCCCAGACCAGAACAAATTTGTGTGAGGGAAGAAGGAGACAAAAACTCACTAGGGAGAGAATAAAGTCTAACCCATACCTGAAAACCTTCCATGATGGCGCGATCAGGGTCGAAATGCGCTGACCACTTATGAAGATGAAGACATAATCCAAGAAGTAGATATTCGTGTCGTCCCTTTGGGCTTGGCTACGAAAGATGACAAGGAAGAATCCTTTGTCCAAGAATCTCACACGAAAACCACTCCCCCATTGGGTATCACACCAGGCTCTGATACCGTCAGCCAAAAGCTACCGACCCACAAATTTAGTGATGATAGCCCGCTGTCTAAGAAGAAGCAATTGAGATTCGACATCGACCGAGCATTCCAGAGAGATGGTCACAAAGTTATCTTCCTCTGAGACGTTGGAAGAAAGAGCGTTCCCCAGATTTGAACTTGGATTCAAAGGCTAAGGGCCCCGGGCAGGACCCGAACTGAGTGGATCAGAGAGAGCAGGTCTCTCTGAGCTGACGGACGAGCCATTCTGGCCAAGCTGACAGAGAAGGTCATTACTGCCCAAGCATTTTGAAAAAAATGCCCGTTTTGCAACCTGACCTGAGGAATTTCGGAGCGATTTTTTTTTCCTCATTTTTTAAAGATACACCTATTTTACTAAGAGATGTCTACTGGAATTTTCTGGCAGATTTTTAATCTTTAGAGGCAACCATGAATTTGGAGATGCCTCTTAAGAAATCAATGCCTTATATTGCTCTTACAATAAACTTGATTTAATACCAAATGAAATGTTTTTATTATATTTTGCATAATGGAAAATACAAGAAATGCAAATATTTTAAAACACACTCAACTCTTATTTATTCAATTCATATGTGTCTAACATACAATATGAGAGGTGCACTTTTATATCTCAATGAGGCACTACAAATAAGGAGTCTATAATATCACTCAATCCACATATCTATCCAAGATCTCCATTATTATCTCACTCATCTAAAATATCTCTCAACACATTTATCTCCTAAAATTTCTCATAATATTAATCTACGTGAATTGTGTAAACAAATCCTTTACATTATTCAATTAACTCACATATCAATAACCTACTCACTCACATTACAATATTATATCATCTTAGAGATAATATAATTTCACATACACATGTGATATTTTAATGTTCACACTAACATACTAATAATATATTCTATGTTTACACTAATACAACATGAACATCTGTAAAATTGGAAAAGGTTTGGGGAGTATAGTGATTAAGCTTGTCAATTACATTTTCCTGAAAGTTTCAACACCTTTTCAAGAAAATCATTTTGTGTATTGTATTCTGCCATGTCGTTCCCTAAGAGTGATCAAGATGATATGGCTGAGGAAATGATCGAAAAATATGGAAATATTTGTAGAGTTTTCCAGCCAAGGAGAACGAATGTGTTGGGCATAATGTGTTTTTCTCTTCCATGGAACATACCATAAGAAACTTCAAGAAATATACATAATAAAAAAGGGAATAAACATATATAATACCAGTAACAATTGTGTGCTTAATTTTTTTATTCTTTTCATTTTCTAGAGGTGTTAAATTTTCCATCCAAATATTTAACAACTCACTTCCACTAAAAGTTTCACTATTCATTCCTATTTTTTTAAATTAGGGTATTACAACTCTATAACAACCACCTTGACTTTTTTTGAACATTTTTTATCAAGCAAATGGAGCAAGCTAAGAAGAATTAGATCAATGATCTAAGTATTACCTATAATTTCCAACAATGAAGGGAAAAGTTACCTAAAAACTTCATTGGGATTAGCTAGCCATGAAAATATATGTGGTGGAATTTTTATAAGGCGTTTCGATAATTCATTTTGTGGATACCTGCAACTAGGACATCCCATCTATTTCTTTATATTGCTTATGTCATTCATTCTCCCTCCTCGCACTATCATGATCAGAGTCATAATAAACATGTCTTCCTAACTACTTACATCTATTGGTGCAATATTTATTTTAAGTTAATTTAGTTCATTGTGCTTTATTTACGATTTGTTCACTTAGTCTACTTTACACACCTCCCAGGCTTAGATTAGGATAAGTGGCACTCATATCTTGACCACTTGTCTCATGTGTACCTATCCATGTGGACTACATTTTTACGTTTACTATACATAAATAACTTTGTAAATTAATAAGCTTCTTGATATCAATGTCATTCGGTTGATTTATTGACAATAATGCGTTTCTATTATTGCTTATTATTTGCAACAACTTTTGCCATTTTTGGAGCGAGACAAAATTGAGGAGATTCATGGGTTTCGTCTACTCTTTAATTATTTTAAAACAAAACTGCTTCAATCAGTAATTATGGTGTTGAAGCTTTTTCTACTTCTTCTTTTGATCCATATACTTTTCCAAATTATTTGTAATATTTTAGTCATATCATCTTGTTGGTATTAAAAAACAACCATATGGGTTTTTTTATTCTTTCCAAAAATCCTTTTCCAACCCTTCTAAAGAGTTTTTTAAAGTTTCGGATAAAACTATATTTGTATAGTTCTTTCTAATATTGTAAATGGATTCTACATTAAAAAGACACATTTCAAAAAAAAAAAAAATTTCACAATACAAATTGTTTTCTATGGATTTATTAAGTTTCACTTTTTTAGGACAAGCCGCAACAAATAGGGTGTATAGTTTTTGTGTTTTTTTTGTATGTTGGAGGATCTAATCACTATTTTTCAAATTCTTCATCTCATGAGATTTCCAAAAAGTATAAGTTTTTGTAATTTGTACTTACGGTGCTCCCAAAGCATCTGTTTGAAGTTTGTAGCTATATGGGCAACCCTTCAAATACACAAGCTTGCACTTATCTTTAATAAAGATAAATTTTGGAAATTATTGTATTGAACATGATAAGTGGTGTGATGAAACATATCATTTTGCAAAGCATTTACTACCAAGAGGTCTGGAGTTCAAATCTCTTAAGCTACATGTTTAGCTTTAAGAGCATTTTAAAGCTCTTAGTTTCCCATATGACCATCCCAAGTATCTAGCTTAGCCCCTTGGACCCTAATTATCCCCTAGTTGCTTATTTCAGGCACCAAATGACCTACAACTATCTTTTTTATCCCCATGAGTGAAAAAATTCACATTTACTACACCATTGAGCATCACTTTTTGTCTACTTTTCTTCCAGAGGTTGTATTGTCTTCTTTGGAAGGCCTACAAAGAATGTTTTTATTCATATTGTGTATTTTTCATGCTCTACATATTAGAGTGGTTTTTGTAAGTTTTGGTTGTCCATATTTTGATAAAATTTAATTTTTCCAAGTTGTTTTTTTCAACGCTTTTGACCATAAATTAGAACTGAAGGTTTACGGGACCCCACCCTTACAATAAAAAATCGAACAAGAGCCAAACAAAACACAATACCCAAAACCCCACAAAATGGAACATACCGAGAAAGAAGATGTGCCAAAAGATGAATCAAAGGATCCAAGACAAATACAGAAATGCAAGATCATAACCAAAAACGAGCCGAAAGAGAGATACAAGACCATCAAAAGGAGCCACCACCCCTTACAAAGACTTGCGAGTGGAGTCATCCAAGTCACTGAGCTCAGCTATCACTACTCCACCCCCGACATTCACCTCACCTCGACCAACACCCCCATCAGTACTGCCGAATGGCCACGTAATCTTACCAAGAAAGAGTTCAAAGGCCACCTTGGCATGATCCCGAAGTGCATTAAGATGATCAATGGCCGAATCAATTAGAAAACGAACTTTAGAAATATCCAGAGGGAGTAATCTTCTGGGATCTGGTCCACCATGCCAGAAAAAGGGCATGCACATTCTTCGCATAGAGGAGTAGATCCTTGTATTTCTCGCCAAGCCAATTAACCCTGCACCTAAAGCCAATTTCCTGAGCGTCCACCTCTTCCACCCAAACCAAAAGGTCAAAGATACAAAACTTGACCAATTCCTCACTCAATATGCCTCTGTGAACCAGATAAATAAAGCATTCAACAATTTCCTTGATGTCCACTGTGACTGGATGAAGCAGGAAACAATTGGAGATGAATATTGTTGTTATTTATGAATTGGCCCGTGCCCTATGTGATTCTTGCTGGTAAGAATCACCTAACACACACTTGATAGTTGCAGTCTCATGTAGTGAATCATAATGAAATTTTTTTGGGAGGCGGTTACATGAAATGGATGAAGAGAAATCAATTTCCCTCCACTCACCACATAGAGTGATGAATGGAAAACCCAAGAAAACCATATCGTGCCAGCCCAATAATGAAAATAAGGAAGAGTGAGGAAAGAAAAATCAATGACCATCTAAAATACAGGATGAAATTGGCCACAATTAATGATGTAAACTGACGTTATGCCTCCCTTTGTGAGAAATAATGTCGAACAAGTCGTGCCAATATTCAAAGTTATTCAAAATCAATGTGGCATCTGGATCATCAATTGCCACATTAGCAAGGAAATAGACGACTCAATTTACTTACCTATAAACGTGATTAAAGCTCCAACTTTGAATTTTACCTAGCTAAAAGAGAATGTTGGAAATGTAGAAATTAAGATGTCATGAGAGGGTTGATCCCTTAGAAATCACATGAACAATTACTTGCGAGTCTCCTTCCACCTAGAGATGATCACAACCACTAGAAACCACTAACTTGATACCCTCCAAGAGAGCTTGAGATTCAACGAGGTTACAAGTTTCATCACTTAATGGAAAGGAACCAGCCATGATCACGTCCCCTTTATTATTTTTAAAAATACACTCCACCCTCGATTTACTTGGGTTGCCTCTAGAGGCCTCGTCAAAATTCAGTTTACAAAAACCAGGGGGTGGCGTTTTTCCTAGTTGTTGTGGTCATGTACAACTTTTTGTACTTTCAAATGGCCGATTCGTGTGTCGAATCAAGATGTTATATTTTTAAGTGCATGTTTTCATGTAATTTAAAATGGTGAGTTAAATTTGGTTCATAATATACCAGGAGTATACTTTCATAATAACCTTACAATTTATTGATTGTATTTGATATATAAATACACTATTTTATAAAGTGACACCTATTTTCAGCTAGGGTTTCATTTTTGTGCATTAAAATAGTTTTTGAGTTGGGATTATTTTATTCTTGGCTGGCATGCCAACCATTATATTGAGGAAAATTTGCAAGAAATGCATTATTATAAGCATTTTGGGAGGTTTTTATTGAGTGTGTTCATTTTTTGAAGTTCTTCCAAGGTATTCTTTTCCTTTATATTATAAATGGATTCAATCCATGACTTCCACACTTTCATACAGGAAAATAATAATCTTCTTTCTAAAAGAACCATACTCTTTTCATAAGTATGTTTACATCAAGAAGACATGGTTATATTTCTTAAAGAGAAAGAGAATATTCAAAAAAATAACTCTTTATTACTTTCACTAATTTTTGGAAAAGACGCCCTCCTTCAATAATTATAGGACACAATTGCATTCTTGAAATTTCATATTGACACCATGGACATGCCTCTAATTGAGCACAGTCTACCTTATGTCATTGATTCATATCCTATTAACACATCTCCATCCTCTACTTTTCCTAATAATGAGTTTCTCATTGAACCTAATGCACACATTGTTGCAGTTGTTACAACCCACAATTTAGATTTACCCATAATTATGTTTGGATCCTTTGAGAAACACACAATTGTTTTTGAATCCCGTACTCTCTATTACATTGGTCAATTCGGTGAGAGCATAGGCAAAAATTTATAGAGCGTCATAACCCCTATCCAAATTTTTCATTGGAATTATTGTCATGGAATTGGATATAAAACAAATGATTTTTCATCAGGTTCATTTTGTGCACTCACATGTTTTTGTTATTTCCACTCTTCGTGAGGATATTGAGTGACACATGAGTCCTTCTGCACATATTCTTAGGCATAAGAGACTTCAGACTACTTCAGTCAGATATGAGAGTCATTATACTTCTATAGATGATTCCTCACATGTAACATTTGTGTTTATGGAACTAGATCACATGCAATCATATTCATCCACCATTTGCATCATCAACATTATTTGCATGGGATCTACATGCATGGATTATCTACCATTCAGCTACATCAATCACACACTACTCATTCTACCTAGTAGCATTCCTTTTTATTTAGAGCAACTCTCACATTGATTTGGCCTTTCTTTGATAGTTATTTATCTTATTGTTTTGATTTAATCTGGAGTATACAGTGCATTAATCAGTTCATTTGGGATGTATACTCACACTAACTTGTAAAGTGCCAACAGGGGTTTACGTTTCATAGCCTAGTCTACCTTCATGCATGTGTACCTTGTTTTACACACCCTTTTCTTAGTTGTTATGTATTCCCATCACTGTTAGTGCCATATTATTTGTGAGAGGCCTGTGTTTGTATCATTTGATACCTTAACAATTAGACCATCCATATTAGTGAGCATTTTATGACATACCCAACTCCTATCATCATTTGGTGTTTGGTAGTCAATTAAGACCACTCATGTAGATATATTATTATGTTCACTGCACCTATTCAATAATATGGGGGGTGTTTTCATATTTATTTTTTGGATGTGTATGTCCCTTTCTTACCCTTGGTATATCACATCATCTACATTAGGGAGTTGATGACATTCTTTGTGTACTCTTTTGTACTTTCGTCACATCATTCAATAAATTGATAGTCTCTTTTGAGCTATGTTGTACGTATAATGTCAACTTCTCTTCTTTAGTGATCGAGTAAAGGATTTAGACCACTCGTGTAAATTTCAATTATTCACCATTATTTTTAGTTATACTTGTTATCATTCTGAAGTACACCTCTGTGTTGGATGGGCTATCTGACTCTAACTTCGACCATTACAATGGGATCTCCTCCGAGTTGTGGGTGTCTCAGACTAAGGAGAACCTCCAGAGAGGGATGGTTCCCTTGATGGATCACCTAAAAACTACTGAAAATGTCTGGGTTGAGGGTTAGGAAAAGACTGAAAATGGAGAAGGGGTGATACACCAAATTTTGTGGGATTTAAGCTTGCACAAAACACATTTAACGGATGATGAAGAGATGATGGCTTCACTCCATTCAATGATTGACAGATCTTGTACTCACTAAGGTATTAAAACACACCTATGTGATTAAAAAATAGTCAAATCCACTTAATGAAGGTATTATGAGGCTATTAACATGCAAAGAAATAAATATACTCACTTAAAACACACCTACAACCTACTTTTACACACTGCAAAAAATCTTGAGAATGGAGGAAAAATTCAATCTTTATTATTCAAAGGTGCATAGTACAAATTGTGCAACATAAGTCCAAAAATTAAGCCCCCCTCACATGCTTATAAAATCCATGTACATATAGGAAAATCAACTCCCACTCTACCAAAAATAACCCATGCACTCCAGTTATAGCTCACGTACATGCATAATTTTTTCCCTCTCTCAAAAATATAACTTTAAATTAAAATGCCAAAGATAGCATTCCAAGTGCATTGTCCACTTGAAGTTGACTAGTCAACTAGCTCTCATCAACACAATAAAGTAGCATGTACGAGCACGTTTGGAAGAATTAAGGTATCTCGGAGAAAAAATGTAACACTCCTTATCTCATTAAGAAAAAGGCTATTTTTGTCCTCTAATGCATGCATGTGTATTTAGCATTCTTGCCTTATTCTTGACACATGCAATTTTATAACTTCCCTTGGTTGGACACCTGTATATGTACAGTCATATTGGTTCATCTTTGGCCCATTTGAGAAAAGGTCTATGTTTTGGATTAATTGTTTAAACCTTGGCTAAAGTGGTATTATTACTTTAGTTTTACGCTTTACATAAATGCATGATAACAAGGAAAAATTAAAGAACCCCTACGTGCATGATAAGCAAGAGGATAATCATGGTTAGATTGACCATGAGTTATCTCCACCTAGCTCAGATTAGGGCAAAAATACCCTAAAATTACTTTTCTCTTGTCATTTTTCTTTTGTGAAAATATGGAAGGTTTGAGAAAGCCCTACCCAAAGGAGACTTTGTTTGGAAGATTAGGGAGTCCATGGAGGATGTCTTGCTAGCTTTTCCTGATTTTTTCTTGGTTTTGTTCTAATAGCCATGGAAAATGGAACTTGTATTTCTCTAGTTCGTATGTACAAAAATCTTAATGCTGCCATTTGATTGGGTTTTGGTCATAACTATTTCTGGAGGTGGTCATGCTTTTTTACTGGTTTTAGAGCTTTGACACTTGTTATAATGGTTGTTCTATTGCAAATGGGACTCTAGGTTGTTTTTACCACACCTTTTTGTGACTTACTTTACATATTGGCATGTTGGTACAACCAATGGCTTTGTTTATTTGGCCATCATGGATTCTTCATTATTGTTAAAGTTTTGATTATGCGCTTGTGAACTGAGAAAGTTTCGAATTCGTGAACGATTTGGAGGTATGCAATGACCTAACATGACTTGGTATGAGATCACTTCTCTATAAATAGAGGGGTTCATGGGTTTCCATACATCAATTTGTGGATCTGTTATTGCATTCTGGGCATATTTTATATCCTTAGCTAGGGTTTGTACTTGACAAATTTGCTTCGAAGTTTACCTGGCTGCATCTAAGCTAATCCCAAAAGGTAGATCTTTGTTTTGTTTTTATTTTCTTTACTCAATTTTTATTTAGACCTATCAACTATCTATCTGGGTTTACGTTTATTTATCTTGGTGGGAGCACATCACTATGCATAGCTGCCATTTCAATTCTGAATCAAGCCCCTATTTTTGAGTTTCTAATTTTTAGGGAACTTCCCTGTTTATATGCAAAACTCTTTGTTCGTTTCCCATGAGGGTTCCAATGTAAACATTCTCCATAGCTCGACTAGCTCCACTGCTCAACTTGGTGTTTTGACACATAATGGCTTGCCATTTTCCTTTCTGGGTTTTTTTACCTTAGTATAGTAAACTCTGTTACCTCCCAGCTCGAGTTATGTACTCTCAAACTTGCCATTTGTTGGAGGGTTTGTTCTTCTTTCTGGTTACTTTTAAAATGGTTTCGTGCTATGTTTATGTAGCTCTTTGTTTTCGACACATGACTCGGTTGTAGCTCTAGCTTAATGGCTCATGTTGGATACTCTACAATGTGATTTGAGCATGTATTTTCGTTGTTGTAATTTTTAAACCCTTCTCACTTCAAAACATGGAAAATTGGCAATGCGTGTTATTCTCGGTACGCCTTTTACTTTTGATGTTGCTCAAGATATAAGATGAATGTGATTTAATGGCTCTCTTTATTTCTGCAATTAGAATAAATCTTGTTCTTGTTTCTATTTACTGTTATGAAGAAAATAGAGTGAAGTTTATCAAGTTTAACTCAACTACAAGTTTAATTAATATATGAAGCATTGCTTATTATGAACGAAACTTTGTCAAAAGAAAATTGCAACATATTTCCTCATTTCCCTTGTGAATCATATAGCTTCCATAGCACTGGTGGATGACTTGAGCATGCTTGATTCTAATGAGCATTATATCTACACTATTTTTTTCCATATTTTGTGGTTGGTTGTGCTATTTCACTTATATGCACCATGTAAATCTAAACAAGACCACTTGACACTTAACATGATATAGTAATCTATAGCTTTGATGCTCCTTTTTCACATATACCCATTGTCATAAAGCTAAGGGAATGATGGCTTGTTGATAGGATTTCCTTTTTATGACTATACCATGCTTAACTTATGGATAGTTGTAGCCTATTAAAATGGTCATGTCTGTTGTATTTCAATTTGATTAGTGAGTGAATGATCATTTGCATTATATCATTGTATTTGATAATACTACAATTTCATTCCTTCAATCTTAGAACTATGTACTTCATATGCATAATGTGAAATCATTCTTTTGGGATATTCTGTAACCTGTGGCTACATTGGTTCTTTTTACCTTATTTATTCATTTCAAAATGAGTGTGTTATCCTGAAGACTGCCTTTGATGCTCATGATTTTGTCTCTAATTTTGTACTTTTAGAATATGTGTACTTCCTTCTCATGAATGATTGCTTCTTGATACACAATTGTAGCTTGATGAGAAGTTAATATGGCTGAAAATTGACACTGAACTTTGATCTTCTTACTGATTAGATTACATGAATTTATGAAATTGAAAATATAATGAGGTGAAGACACTATGAGATCTAACATTTACTCTTTTTTTAGGTACATTGAAGCAGTTTGACAAGGACAACAGAAGCAGTAACTTGCAAAGGAAGAAATCCTCATTAAAGGTAATGATAGGTTCTCCTCCCCTCCTTACATTTTCAGTTTCATACTCACATGCATTCTTTCTCTTTAGTTATTTCTTATAGCTTGTGTGAGATAAATGTACACTTATGAATAAATGAAATTTCTTTTATGTAGTGAGTTGTTTATGTCTCTTTACATTTTCCTTCAGTAACATAATATGGAATGAACCCATGCAAATCAACACACTAATGCAACTACGCTTAATCATAAGAAATAAAATGAATAAATTGTACCTTCATTTGATTTGAAACTAATAAACAAGCAAGTGATGACCCATGTAACTGTACTTTCCTTTGATAATTGAAATATGTAACCTGATCCTTGTTGTCCCAACCTATTAATTTATGATGTTTGACTCCTTTCCCACCTTTGTCAAGATCCTAAAACAATCATGAGAGGTTGATGCACAGTCTTGGCAAAGGTGACACCTAGAATGGCTTCAAATGTGAGGAGTAAGCATTCTGAAACAACATGCCTTGTCGTTAGTTTCCTGTGCACTTGCCTAGCCATCTGCTGAACCTAAGCAACTTGAAATTTTTATATACCCATTTTTGATGATGACCATAAATGGTCAACAATACTTCTTACATATTCTTCAGTGATGGCTTTAATATCATCCAATGTTTTTTTCTTAATGATTTTCATCCCATTTAGTGCAGTCTTTATAGTACTTATTTTAGTTTTATGAGAAACCTTTGTTTTGTATCTCATTTTTTCTAGGTTGTACTTATTGTACATGGGTACCTTATCAGGCCTAGTTGCAGGGACCCATTTCCTTTTTACTTTTGATTTCCATTAGTATAACTAAAAGGAGACCTTTGGTACAGTGTGTGTGTGTGTGTGTGTGTGTGTGTGTGTGTGTGTGTGTGTGTGTGTGTGTGTGTGTGTTATTGTAAGTTTATTTAGTTCACTTAGATTTTTAAGGATTTTTTGACTTAGTATACTTTGCATACCTCGTAGGTTTAGATTGGGATAAGTGACACTCATATATTGACTGCTTGTCTCATTTGTGCCTATTCATGTGGAGGATGTTGCACTCATGTCTATCATATAATCAAGAGTAAAGTATGACTACAAGTCTTGCTTTTTCTATATATAGAGCACTTCTATTTGTAAATTAAGAAGCTTGTTGATATCAATTGCATTTAGTTGATTTATTCATAGTAATATGTTTCTATTATTGCTTATTATTTACAACAACTTTTACTATTTTTGGAGTGATTCTAAATTTGAGGTGATTCCTAAGTTTCATGTATTCTTTCATCAACAACTCTTATGACAATTATCAGCTTCCATTATGCTTCGATGGGTACACATGATATACACTTAATCATATATATTACATTGGATGTGTATAGCCAACTTGTGGCTATCATAACTTCTTATCATGATGTATCTCTTTCATATGTGTTATATTATCATTAGTGGGTCATCTTTGGTGATGGCCATAAGATATAAATTATATATATAGAGAGAGAGGTTAGTAGGTAGTAGTTCATCATCATATTGAGCATTTTATTCTTATTGCATAGTTTGGAGGTTGCCCCCTTAAAGTGGCTAAGCTATTCTACTTGCATATTGTGATAATATATCTATAATATTGTGTTTTTTAGTGTTCTCTTACTTCTTATATTCTTATGTATCCATGTAATTTCCTTACAAGTGGTATCAGAGCTTGATCTTGGTCAGAACTGTGTCAAAACCCTAATTTCAAAGAATCAACTATATCTCTGATTTGGTAGAGATTTTTTCTATAATTTTCTTGGGGCATTGAGAAATCAATCAAGTAAGATCCTCTCCAAATTTTAGTATATTTTGAATTTTTTTACAAAATTTACATCAATTTTAGCATTTTTGATAAATTTGATATATCAAATACAAATTGTGGAATTCTTCCAAGTTCTTTACATTTCCAGAAAGAGGATAAAAAATTAGTTTGAGTTTTTTCTTTAAGTTTTTTCATATTTGGCCGAATTCATATCGAAATCCTAAACCCTAGATTTTTCCCCTGATCCCTAAATCCTACTATTTTGGGGCATCATGATGGGGCCTTCCACAAGAGGAAAAAATAATCCCATCACTCTGGATAAAACCCTAGACATGGATGAGATGATTGTTGAGGGGTTGGAATCATAAGGGGTAACTACAAATTCCTTAGGGCTAGGGTTTATTTTGACGAACCATAAAGTAGGCCAACTTGAGTTCGAGTTACGAAACATCAAGTTTAGAATGGCCAAAAAAGAATATGTAGAAAATATTGGAAAATGATTGGAGGATTTCATTCACTAAATCAATTCAAATTTGACAGGTCATCATCTCCTTCCAAATCAGCCACAACTCAATCATACTCAAATCAATAAAGGTGGATATTCAGGGCAAATTAATAGACAAACTAGTCAGGGTGGATATTTGAGCATGCCTAATCCAAATACAAAACCTCTGTAGGCCTGTAACATGTTTCCAAAAGTGGAAATGCGTAAGTTTTTTGGAAAGGATCCACTCAATTGAATTAATCAAATGGATAATTTTTTTGATCTACATCAGATTGCATCAGGACAAAAGGTGACCATGATGTCTTTGTATCTCGAACCTGACCAATTCATTTGGTATCGATGGTTATGTTCTCAAAGCAAAAATAGTGGTCTCAATGTTACATGGACAATCTTCACCAAAGAGTTGCAATTGCACTATAGTTCTAGTGTGTTAGAGAATTACTTCATCTAATTAGCAAAGTTAAGACAAACAGGATCAATTAAGGATTACATTCATCAATTCCATAACCTTTCCTTACGGGTGGAAAATACTACTGAAGATAATCTGAATGACTTATTTCTCAGCAGTCTTACGAAACACATTGAGAATGAGGTGTGTATGTTTAATCCTCGTAAGGTTTTAGATTCTATTATGATGACACGTAGGGAAAAGGAAATTTTTCTTTCTAACATGAGACAAACTATCACTAATATCAGAGATCATAACACCTTGCCACCATCATTCCCTCAACCAGTTAGACTGACACCTTAACATATTTAAGAAAAGGAGCCAAAGGGTTACAATTTTTTTTTTGGAAAGAGGGTAAAATGAGGGTTTTAGAAGGTCCCACAACCTTATACAAAGAGCCCAACGACTAGATTAACCTTTAAAGCTTACATAGAGTGAAAAAACTCATGAATTTCCCAAAAAAAAAGGCAAAAGAGCAAAGCCCGAAGTAGAAAAAACAACATCATATGAGCATCTTAAGCTCAATTACAGTATTCTTGGCATGGATAGACCTCGATTCATCGGCAAGTGAGTCCGCAAGCATTAACAACTCAGTGCAATCTTTGGTAATGGCCTTCTTGGTGTTTTTAGTGAAGTTCTCCCAGGCTTTGAGAATTGAGGAAGAGCATTTCAACTTGGCCAAGATGGAAGTCACCAGCTCCACATGGCGATCTTCTGGCTGGTTCTCGGTGTCAGCAGTAGAGTCACTGTTGGCCTTCTCAATGTTGCCAGAAGCAGAGTCAATCCAATTTGGGACAACATCCATTTGAGCATCCTGGGGGTTGGTGTCATGATCCTCCATGATAGTTTTACCAGCATCTAGCTAGAATTTAAGACCCTCCTTGAGCTCCACCTCCAGGCCAACCAGGACAGATTTTAAGGAATCAGGATACAATTGAGTAAGCCCAAGTAGGGCATCTAAGATGCAGAGCTCTGAGCTGGAGGCAAAAGAAGAAGCAGCGAGTGCCACTGAAGCCACAAGATCAGCAAAACAGGCTAGACTCGGGGAGGGCGGATGAACAGGGGAGGCAGGGGGAACAAAACCCGCCAGGATTGCAACATCAGAGTCAGAGTCGGAGGAAATTTTTTGGTGGCGGCAATGACTATAGGAGGGGTGGGAAGTAGGGGATGGAATGGGGGAGGAGGTGGGCGTACGGCGGGGCCGACTATGTTTGGGAGGAAAAATATTAAATTTTGCAAGGGAAGCAACAATTTTGAATAGGAGGTAGAGGAGGCCCTGATGCAGAATGGGCCCTTCACCCTCCCTAGCCAGGTTGATGGAGTGCTCAAGTGATTGGAAAAGGAAAGCAACCAGGTTGATCTTTTTCCCCCATTGTAAGTGTGAGAGAATGAAGAAATGGGGACCATAGACTAGCCTATAATGACCATCGATGGAAAAGTACCTCATGATCACCTCTATGAATCTATCCTAGGGAGGAAGGAGGGATTCCCATATATATCCCGAGAGAGACTTTGTTGGCTTCTTCCCTTTGGTGATGAAGTCTTGGAGCTCCACCTGCAGAGGCTTCTTGAAGTACACTACCCCCAAGGAAGGAAGGTCGGTGACAGAAGCGATGGTGTTTGTGGAGATAGTGAAGTGGGTGTTTCCAATCTGAACTCTTCCGCGTGAACAAGTGGCTAGAGCACCATACGAAGCCAATGCCGAGTAACCTGACATCCTTTCGAGGAATGTTGTGATGCCATTGTCTCTAAGGATGCACCACACGTTCTAGTCCTCCTAAAACCCTGTGCATGAAGTGGGTTCAATGCGCTTGAGATGCCCTCCCATTTTTAGAAAATCATGGATGTGGTTCAAGGTGACAATCTGCGACTCGACTTTAATAAGCTCGCCATAACTATGGGAAACTTCCATGTCATCTGTCCTTCTGAGACGAGAGTAATTATGATGCAGAAATGGTGAATCCCTGACCTAGATCCACATGAGTGCAATAATACTTATCACACGTGGTTTGCTGTAAGGAGCAATACTTCAAATTAATATGGAAATCATTACCACCGTCGAAAGTGAGAATGGAGTTCCTTTTGCCAGGTTTGCTGACATAGGAATCTGACTCCCATCCCCACGTGTTAGCTAGATAGTGAGCAATTATTATGGGTAATTTGAAGGAGATTGGCAGGGAAATTATGTAACCAAGTTTGCTGAGAGTCAAGGAGGACACCAATATTAACCAAACAATCCACCGCTTTGTTTCCTTCCCTAAGAGTGTGCTGGAACTTGAGTTGCTGAAAGTTTCTTTGGAGGAGCTGGATGTCAGCAATAATGTTTTTAATAGTCCATTGACCTAGGTCTTCTGAGTTGAGGAGAGTTATAATATTGAGAGAGTCACTTTCCACTATTAGGGAATTATTGTCAAGTTTAAGACTCATCTCTAGCCCTTTTAAGATTGCTAAGGCTTCAGCACGGTGATTGGTACCCTGGTTACAATTGGCTGCAATAGCAACTTTAGAGGAACCATCTAAATTTAGGAGGATCCCCCCCCAAAATTTCCAGGGTTACCCTTAGAAGCACCATCCATATTAAGTTTCAACCAACCCAGTGGAGGAGGGAGCCACTTAACATCCAAATGAGCCTGGGAAGAGGATTTGGTTGTGGGAAGGATCATCATCTGCTAACACTAGTCCTTGTGATTACATAGCTGAATTTTCTATTGATATTTTTTCCATAAGCAGCTATTGAGATTATCTTGGAAGAGAATAGCTATATGACTGGCCACCCTCTCTGGATCCCAACATTGATCTTTGAAGATTCTCCTATTCCTCTCTTTCCAGATACCCCAAAGGCCGTGTGGGAGGATGATTTTCCAAGCCAGGGAGAGGGCTAGGTGAGTGAAGGGGGAGTACCATTATATGAGGGTGTCATGAATAGAACTTGGGAAGGTCCAGACAACTCTAAAACACGACAAAATCCCACTCCAGACAACTTGGGAAAAAGGATAGTGTAGAAGGAGATGAGAGGAGGATTACAAGGCTTTTCAACAAAGAACACATCAAGTGGGAAGCGAGAAGCCTCTCCTCTTTAAGTTCTCACCCAAGAGGAAAGCGTTCTTGAAGGAGAGCCAAGCAAAGAAGCCAATTTTTGGAATAGAATCTTTGGGCTAAATTTTAAAGAGGGGAGGGCCAGCAGTGGTCTAGGGCTTAATGTAATAGCCATCTTTGACAATGAAGGCACCAGAGGAGGAAAGGGGCTAGATACGTTCATCATCAGGGGAGGAGAATGAAATATTGAGGGATCAAAGGGAATATCACAACTGAAACAAAAGTTGACTCTGAAGTTCACTGATGCCCATCCAAACCAGAATATGCCAAGAGGGGATTAAGTTCTGATTACTCCAATAACCAGAATCTTTCCTGCCATGCCTATTGATGAGGTTCCTTTTGATAGGTTCCCACACAGGGTTCAGACTCAAAGGTTTATCCCCAATCCACCAGTCTAACCAAAAGTCCATTGATTTGCCATTTCCCAACCTCCACTTAGTCCCAGAATGGAGAAGAGGAAGAGAGGTAGTAACCGAGTTCTAGATAATTGAACCGCGGGGAGGGGATGAGAGAAATAAGTCTTCATCATGCATCATGTATTTAGATCTTAGCAGCTGAGCCCAGTGTAAATTACCTTGAGAACCTTACCAACTGATTTTAGCCAATAGAGCAACATTCGTATCAGTAATTTGTCTTATACCAAGCTCGCTTAGTCTGGTTGGTTTACAGACTTCATTCCAAGAGACCAGGTGAATCCATTTTTTTGCTTCAACCCCTAACCATAGAATTTTTTTTTGTATTCCCTCCACAACAACAATCACCAAGGAAGGCATTTTGAGAAGAGACATCAAGTAGATAGGTAGACTCTACAGAGTAGCTTTGACTAGTTGAAGTTTTCTAGTCTGACTAAGAATAACATCTTTCCAAGCCGCCAATTTTTTTTCGGTATCTCTCAAAGACAGGATTCCATAAATTATTAGTTTGTTTGCCTTTGAATAGGGGGATGCTAAGATAGGTGGAGGGAAAGTTCATAATTTTATAACCAAATATGTCAGTAGTCCTTCTTTGAGTTTGAGCCGTGGTTTTTAGGAAGGAGATACTGCTTTTGTTGAAGTTGATTGATTTTTGGGAGGCATGTTGATATTCTTCTAAAATTTCTTTCAAGGCACGAGCTTCAATCACCGAAGTAGCACTCAAAAGCAGAGTGTCATCTGTAAATTGGCTGTGAGTGGCGGTAGGGGAGTTGGAAGTGATTTTGATGCTAGAAATGACTGAATGACTTTTGGCCGTCTCAAGAGCTTTGCTAAGGGAGTCCGCCATTAATAGGAATAGGAACAGAGATAGAGGGTCCCCCTAATGAATGCCTCTGCTACTTTTGATAAATCCTGCCAAGATGCCATTTATGAGAATCAAGAAGCAAGGGGTCGCAATGCAAGACAAAATCCAGTTGCACCATCTGTAGTCAAACCTGTAACTTTTTAGAACTCAGATCAAAAAAGTCTAGATAACTCTGTCGAACAATTTTTGCATGTCTAATTTGAGGATCATCCCCGCAGACTTCAAGTGATGGGCAGAGTGGATGGCTTCATGAACGGTGATGATACCCCCTTGAATAAGGTGCCCATTAGTGAAACCATTTTGATTCACCATGATGAGGTCATTCATCAGAGGCTTAAGACGAGTTGCTAACATTTTGGTGATGATTTTATAGGAGGTGTTGCAGAGGCTAATTGGCCTAAAGTTGGAAACCAATTTGGATCCAAGAGCTTTGGGGGAAAGAGCTATGAAGGTGACGTTCCATTCTTTCATATGGGCATTGCTGGACTGGAATTCCATAACTGCTTTATAAAGATCTTGCTTGATGATTTCCCAGAAGATTTGAAAAAAGGCAGCGGGAAAGCCGTCGGGGCCAGGGGCCTTGTCCCCTTTCATAGTGAAAACTACTTTATGAATTTCCTCCATAGAGAAGGGTTTCATTAATTTTCCATTCATGTCCTCTGAGATTAATTTGGGAATGTGATGGAGCATCTTGGACATAGCTTGCTCGTTGGGAGGGTCCTCTTCCTGAAGGAGATTAGAATAAAAGGAGACTAATTCGTTAGAAATCTCAGTGTCAGAGGTTAAAGTGTTACCTGCCGAAGTAAGCAATTCCTTGATTTTGTCCCTGCTTTTGTGCTTAGAGGCAGTAATGTGGAAGAACTTGGTGTTGCGGTCTCCCTTCTCTAGCCAAAGCACCTGAGATCTCTGCTTCCAATAGGTCTCTTCTTCCCTTAGGGTATTGTGGAAGTCACTGAGAAGATGTCTTTCTTGATTATGGAGTTGTTTCATTCTTCCTTCAACCTCCATCAGAGCGGAAATGTCGGTAATTTCCTGAGTCAGCTTTTGCTTACGATTTTTGATGTTTCTGAACACCGTGTTCTTCCATATCTTGAGCTACTTTTTTATTTCCTTAAGTTTGCTAGAGAATTTAAACATTTCAGATCCCTGAAATTTGATATCCCACCAGCTCTTGATGAGAGGGTCCAGTTGATTATTTTCCAACCAAGCAAGCTCGAATCTGAAGGGAGGATTTTTTATGTTTATCTTATTGTTGGCACAGAGGATTAAATGGTTGTGGTCTAAAGCTGCACGTGGTAAGCAGCAGAGAAAGAAATCAGGGTAAAAGATCTAGTCCAAGGATCCTAAAGCTTTGTCCAATCTACTTTGTATGTGATTTCTACCAACTCTGTGATTTGACCAAATGAAGGACGTACCATGAAGTTCCATGTCAAGAAGAGTCTCCCCCCTTATAAAGTCAGCCAAAGCTTCCATGTTGTTGGGGTTAGGTGGGGCTCCTCCTTATTTTTCAGAGGGGTATAGAGTACAATTGAAATCTCCCATAATGAGCACAGGGGGATTTCCACAATTCTTTATGAAATTTGAGATATCCTACTAGAGTCTTTCATGATGTGCTTCCAGGTTTGGGGCGTAAACATTGATTGTAATCCAGGCAGCATTAGAATCCACTTCCTAGAAGAGTGTGCACAAAAAATTGGGGTACTACAGAAGGCAGTCACCTTTGAATTGTTTGGGGTCCCAAAGAGTGCATAGGCCTCCCAAATTACTCATTGCGAGCTGAGAAACAAAAGAAGAAGTCGACCAAATTTTCAAGAGATGGTCATCCTTTTTGAGTTTAGTTTCCTGAAGCATGATAATGTCAGGAGAATGTTTAAATTTCATATCCTTGAGGACTCTCTATTTTTGCAGAGAGTTTAGACCTCTAATATTCCAAGAGATCACCTTCATTTATTGGATTTAGATTTGTTCCCCACAACCATGGGGATGGTGCTCTATCTTCCTTGGGCCACATTCAAGGTTGATTCTTGCTGCAGCTTAACATTACCTGGGATACGCCCACAAAATTTCTCAGAGCCAGTATCAAGTTTCCTACAATTGTTGCGGGTCATACATGATTCAAACTATCATCAAAGGATTGAGTGGATGGGGAGAGCAGGGAATCAAAGGGGGGAAGGAAAGGTGAACCAATGAAAGAGGGGTTAGCAAGGGGAAGCTCCATGCTAAACTCGGGGAGATGGGGAAGGGAGAGGGGGAAGGGAGAGGAGGATGTTGGAGGGAGGGGAGTGGGAAGGTAGAGAGGGAGGGGCTAAAGTAGCCACTAAAAGGGGGGCCGCTAGGGGGGTGGGGCAAAGGGAAGCTAGGGATACCTCCTCAAGAATAGAGGTAGAGGAGAAGGGAGGTGAGGGATCGAGAGGGGGGGCCAAGATGGAGTCGGCAGAGATCTCTCCTTCTTCTAGTAGGGAAAAGGGGTTGGATGTGGGGATGATCGGGTCTCTCCAGGAATGATCTTAGGGATATATTTTACTTTCTTTTTGGGAGAGGTAACCTAGGTTTTGGGTTTAGGCTGAGGCTTGGTGGGACATCCAGAGGCTGTGTGGCCTATGCTTTTGTAGATTGAACATGCTTATGGGATATATTCATATTCAATGCTTTGAGACCAGGTTCCAAAATCTGATAAGAGATCAATCGATTTCGGGAGAGGGCTACTTATATCAGCGTTAACAAAAAAATGAGCATGGATGAATCTAGTCTTAGCCTTAGTGGCTTGGTCTATTGTGATTAAGGAACCCATAGATAGAGCAATACCTTTAATAACCGCGGGGTGTCATAGCTCCAGAGGAAGGCTTAAAAGATGAACCCAAATTGGAGCCTGTGTCATTGTTTCGGTAAGCGGGTTGAATCCAAAAGACCATTTCCTGATATAGAAACCTCTTCTACCAAAGAACCACAGACCACCTAGAAGAACTCAAGAAAAATCCTCTTTCATGTTGAAGGAGAAGAGGACAAAACTATTTGGCATCGCAGCTATTTCCAACGCACCACAAGGGTTCCATTTCAGTCGGGCCCATTTTTTGATGTCTTCGAGAGGGGGTCTAGGACCCATCAGTTTTTCGACAAGGGATAGATCTCTAGATTCAGTAGCAACCTTCATGATGTGCAAAGAGATGTGAAGGGAGAGGGCCCCATTAGAAAGCATGGTCGTCAGCTTCTCTGAGGGGGACACTGAGGAGGACCCCTCCATAATTTTCTTTCAAGCCTCGGGGGGAGGCCGGGGAGATAGGCCTCCAGAGTTAGTAGGACAATACTCCGATCCAGACTAGGAGGGTCTGACATTAGAGCCAACACTAGGGATATCAGAAATAAAAAACCAGAGGGCAGAAAAAAATGCAATAGCCGACCTCTCGAGTTGGACTTTGGTAAAAATGACACTTCAATTTAAAGGGTTATGATTTAATTGTGACAACAAATGTGGACTAGGACATAAGTGTCCTGAAAAGAATTTTTTCTACATTGAGGGGCCTAATGAAGAGGTAGATAATGGAGAAGATGAAGAGGTAGAGCCAAAGCAGAAATTAGGAGATCCTTAACCAACAATATCATGTCATGCAATTTCAGGTATTAACACTCCCCAAACCCTCAAAGTGGTTAGATTCTTAAAAAAATAGAGGGTGACAATGTTTATTGATTCGGGAAGTACTCACAACTTCATCAATCATAAGTTGGTGGTACACTTGAACTGCTTTGTTTATCCAACTCTAAGAGGTCAAGTAATGATCATTAATGGGGGAACTATTAGTTGTTTAGGAAAATCTCATAACATCAATCTCACCATAGGAGATTACTTGCTAATTATCCCTATGCATGTCATTTCCATGGGAGGAGCAGACATTGTGTTAGGAGTTTAGTGGCTTACCACCTTAGGAGCCATTGAAATGATTTTTCAAGAGTTCTTCATGCGATTTCAATTAGAAGGGAGGAATTTTAAACTAAAAAAATTAAGAGCAAAGTCCCCACAGTTGGTGAGATCTCATTAGATGTAAAAACTTCTTAGAAAAGGTGCAGAGGGGTTTGTGGCACAATTATTTTCATTGGAAGCACATCAATTAAATACATTTAAACCCTTAGATATGCAGGTAGTTATAAATGAGCTCTTAGTTGTCTTTGGAGATATGCAAAAAGGTTTACCTCCAAAAAGAGACCATGACTATGCCATCCAGGTAGTACCATAGAGTCAACCACCTAACATCAAACCTTATAGGTACCCTTATATGCAAAATAATGAGATTGCGAAGATAATGCAAGAGATGTTAGAAGAAAGAATTGTTCATCATATTCAGAGTGCTTACTCTTCTCCTATACTGATGGTAGGGAAAAAATATGACAATTGGCACATGTGTCCAGATTACAGGGAACTCAATAAGTTCACAGTTAAAGATAAGTTTCCTATTCCTGTAATTGATGATTTGCTAGATGAGTTGCATGGTGTTGTTTACTTTATAAAACTTGATCTTAACTTGGGATATCATCAAATTCAAATCAGGGATGAATATGTTCATAAAACATCCTTCAAGACATATGAAGGTCATTATGAGTTCTTGGCAATGCCTTTTGGACTAACAAATGAACCCGTTACATTTCACAGCTTGATGAATTATATATTTAAGTCATTTATGTGGAAGTTTGTTTTAGTGTTCTTTAATGATATATTAATCTACAATAAAACACGGGAGGAACACCTGCATAATGTAAATAAGGTGTTAGAAACTATTGAAAAATATCAAATTTATGCAAAGCCTTCTAAGTGTCCTTTTGGAGTCAAGGAGGTTGAACATTTGGGTCACATCGTCTCTTATGAAGGCATTAAAGTGGATCCTAACAAAATAAAATCCATGCTTGAATGGAAGGTTCCCAAAACCCTAAAGAATCTCCAAGGATTTTTAGGGCTTACATGTTATTATCGTAGATTTGTCAGGAATTACGGTAGCATAACAACACCACTTACAACTTTATCAAAGAAGGAAGCTTTTCATTGGAATGAGGAAGCTACTACAGTTGAGAAATTGAAGGAGGCCATGTGCACCACTCTAGTTCTAGCCACCCCAATTTTTTCCAAAACATTCATTGTTGAATGTGATGCTTCAAGGTATGGTATGGGGGAAGCATTCATGTAAGAAGGTCAACCCATTTCCTTTGAGAGTTGTCAGTTCAAAGGTAAGAATATATCAAAACCATTTTAAATGAGAAGGAAATGTTAGCCATACTTCATGCGGTGAAGTAATGAAGACCATACCTAATGGGTAGACATTTCAAAGTAAAGACAAAGCATGATAGTTTTAAATAATTCTTAGAGTAACATTTATCATTTGAAGAACAAAAGAAATGGGTTTAAAAAATGTTGGGGTAGGATTTTGAGATAATATACAAGAAAGGGAAGGAGAATACAGTCGTTGATGCTCTATCTTGGAAGGATGAATCATCTGAGGAATTGTTGTGTGTCATATATGTATTAGAGGAGGATTGGATAAAGGATGCAAGGTCTAAATGGAAAAATGACCCAGGTACACAAAATCTCATTTAGAATCTCTAACAAGATCCAAACATGTCAAAAAAATTGTATGGAAAGAAGATGCTTTTTGCTACAAAGATAGTTTATACCTATGTAAGAATTCAACCCTTAAAAATAAGGTTCTATCTAAGCTCCATGATTTTCCAGTATGGGGCATTCTATATTCTTGAAGACTTATCAGCGAATCAATCATGATTTCTTCTTAGAAGAGCTAAAAGGGGATGTCTATTTTTTTTTGGCATAATGCATGGTTTGTTAGCAAAATAAGGGTGAAATAATTAAGTCCGCATGTCTTTTACAACCTCTATCTATTCTTAGCCATAGGTGGGAAGAGGTGTCCTTGGAATTCATCACAAGATTGCCTAAATTAGAAGGGAAAAATTCAATCATGGTGGTGGTGGACAGAATCACCAAATATTACCATTTTTGTGCCTTATGACACCCATTTGTTTCGAGTACAGTAACAAAAACCTTCATGGATACAGTTCAGAAGCTATGTGATCGAGACCATATATTCACTAGTAAGTTTTAGAGTGAGTTGTTCTCATGTTTGGGCACACAACTAGCTCATAATTCATCTACTCATCCCCAGTCTGATGGGAAAACAAAGGTGGTAAGTTCTTAGAGGGATATCTATGTTGTGTTACCTCAGATAGGAAAGCGAGATGGGTCTAATGGTTACAACTAGAAAATGGTGGTATAACACCTCCTTTCATACTTCATCTAAAATATCTCCTTTATTGGCATTATATGGTTACCATCCACCATCCATAACCTCATCTTTGAGATTCCAACTAAGGGTTTGAGCAATTAAAGAGCATATTCAACACCAACAAGAGGTACTTTCTAGTCTTGGGGAGAACTTGTCCATGGCACAAAACCGCATGAAGCAATAGACATACCAACATCACAGTGATAGACATTTTAAAGTCAGTGATTAGGTTTTTTTGCATTTACAACCATATAAACAAATGTCCTTGAAGTAACAGAATAAGGATAATAAGCTTTCACCTAAGGTTAGAAAATATTGGTAATGTAGCATACAAATTGGAACTTCCTTCGGCCACTCGAATACATCCAGTCTTCTATGTATCTATCCTGAAGAAGGTAATTAGGCAGACAATATCAGCCCAAATAGTATTACCAGAGCTTGATGAGGAGGGAAGAATCATCTTGGAACAAGAATGCATCCTTCAAAAATACATTAAGAGATTGAGGACAAGGGTAATCACCAAGTATTTGATCAAGTGGAAAAATATAGACGCAATGTGGGAGGATACAAATTTTCTACACTTCTCAAAATTAGTGACAATGTTGCTTCGAAGTGGAGGGATATTCTACACCCTTAATCATATATTTTTCATTGGATGTGTATAGCCAACTTGTGGTTATCATAACTTCTTATCATGATGTATCTCTTTCATATGTGTTATATTATCATTAGTGGGTCGACCTTGGTGATGGCCATACAATAGGAATAATATATATAGAGGTTAGTAGGTAGTATCTCATCATCATATTGAGCATTTGAGTCTTATTTTATGGTTTGGAGGTTGCCCCTTGAAGTGGCTAAGCTATTCTAATTGCATATTGTGATCATTTATCTACAATATTGTGTTATTTGGTGTTTTCTTGCTACTGATATTCTTATGTATCCAAGTAATTTACTTATACCCATACCATGTGGCATGTCACCACCATTCCGATTACCTATTCCATCAGCCTTGTTAAATTCTTCACCCACTAATCTCCATCACCACTAAAACAAAATAATTTGTTTTATTTATTATTTATTCTTTATTTATTATATTTATTTATTACTATTTTGTTTTATTTTCCTTTTACAACAATTTTTAATCTAATTTTAATTTTTTTATTACAACATATCCCAAATGATCACAACCCTAGAACATGTGAATGTAATCCCATACAAACACATCCAATTTGGTGTTGGGAACTTAGGAACTGTGGAATAGTGTGATGATTCAATAATAAACAAAATCAAGTAAATACGAAACTAAAAAATTCCCCAAAATCTACAGCAATGAAAGTATGAACTAAAAAATTGAAATCAAAACAAAGTACACACACATAACACGACATGTACAGTGGTTCACCCAATGTGGGCTATGTCCACCAAAGATAGAGATCTCAATATATTACAATGAACAAGAGTACAAACCAACTCTTCCATACAAGAGTACAATGCATATTTCTAATCATATCTCCTCCTTCAAATATGTAAACGGATCTACATGAGTGAATAGAACTGTGCCTCCAAAACACCACCATATCTTACATAACTAGGAACTACTACATCTCCCACTATGCAACCAAGCTCTCCGGTGAATTTGCAAACAAGACCTCCCACGAGGGTCTACCAATGTGCAACCATATATGTGCACCAAGAAGTAAGTCTCTCCGCCATCTCACTTCATCAACTTGTGCATACAAGAAGACAACCTCCTCTACTATATCTAGATACTATTTGTACCCACAAGCTATCAATGAGCTACAATACTAGATCTTTATGGATTAACAATACAACCTAATCTCATGGATCTTATAATACAAGATTTCACAAAAACTTTTGGATCTACAATACAAGATCTCAAAACAACATGTGGATCTACAAGATGAAAGACTATGTGCTTTGCATACTATGCAAGCCATTACATTGAGATAATACAATAGAAAGGAAGTACAATAGAATACATATCACTCTTCTCACCATTCAAATGTACCTGTTATAACCTTCTGTCCACCTTCTCTTCATTGAAGCCTTGTCTTCATGCATCCTTTTTCTTCTTTTTCTTCTTCTTCATCTTCAACCAAGGAGAATTAACATTCTTCCTCAATCCTTTTCCTCCAACCCTAGTTTTCTAGCTTATATAAGCATACACAAACTTAGGACACTTTAGCTATATAATTACAACCATATGATTACCTTTAAATCCATGGGTCGGATTAAAACCCATGAGTTGAATATAAACTTCCACAACAGGTAACCGATGCCGGTTACCCCAACCGATACCGGTTCTTCTAGGTGACCGACGTCGGTTACCCAACCGATGTCAGTTATTGTCTAAACCAACAATACTATAAAGCATGTTATCTATGAAGCAATCTAGCTCCACAACCCAACATTTGGGTGACCACACACACTTACAATTTTAGTTAATATTGTCCCTCATGAGTGGATGGGTAAGCATGTTTGGCATAGATATGCCATCGTTAGAAGGGGAAACAAACTTTTCCAGACTAAGACACCAAACAAGAGCACTTCACAAGTAAGGTCAATAAGGCAGAAAGTTAGAGTGTACTACATCTCCCTTGCCTTATCATAGTATCATCCTCGATGTCATAATAATGTCAAGGATCGATAGAGGTACATGGGAGTGAAATGGAAACCAATAGTGAATAATGTTACTTAGCTAAATGGACGTTATCGTTGAAATGTGACCATAAGGCGAAAGCAAAAATAATTGTAATTTTCTCCAATTATCATATTCTATGAATATTTGTATTTCTCTTACTTTATTACTCATTTAGTTCATTTGTTATATGATTTTATAGTTAAAAAACTTGGTTTCAATTTTTCATAGGTTTCCCAATAAGATGTGACATCACAAGGTCATAGAATGCCCAAAACATAATATGATGCAGCTCCACAAAACACCCTTTATCACAATTGTTTACATGACTATGATTCATAATAAGACCACCATCCAAACCAAGTGAATAATATATAGTCCACATATCATTGTACTCAATAGACATGCCTCAGGCATAGAGAAACATAACCAACATGTTCCCAACATATTAACAAGGTATCACAATAATATATATGTAGTAGGTTTTCATGTCACTAAAAATCACAATTGTTTCCAACACCGTGTCAAGATAGGATCAAAATATCACATGCCATTAGTAAGGTACATCAAGACTACAACATCACCATACATTAAAAAAGGACTCACATGAGTAACTCATCAAGGAACTAACACATCACAATACAAACTCCATATGCCTCACAAAACAAAACTCCATATGCAAACAACCTCCACGTGCCTCTCAATACAAAGAAATGAATCATAGTACTAGAACCAATCCAGGTCACTCTATAGACATAAACACATATAGCCCTGTCACCTCAAAACCAAAGGCTTGGCACCCTGTAGCGTCGGAAAATATAGTCTTACAACCTCTAGGCATACCCCATAATTTGCACAAGCACCATATTAGGTTGATGGAAATTAGATATGCACATATAACATAGTAGAACCAACTCATCAAACATTTCTACACTAGACAACGAATAACCAAGTGGTATCAAAATCCATAAAGCTTCGAGTCTAAAAATAAATAAAACAAGGAAATCAAAGAAATAAATAAAAAAAAACTAGGGAGTCGCGTTCAAACTACAAAAATCTCATAAAAGGAAACAAACGAGCCTTGCAACTTAACAAGTCAACTTAAAGTGTTGCAGCTGATTATAATCAAGTTAAAAATAAAATACATTTGAAATGTTCACGTCATAAAGCACTATGTAGCCTTAAAAGGGCCACTCACCAGGGTACTTTATTATCGAGCACATGTATTGGCATACTTTGAAAATCAGAACTCATTTAGCATCGAGAATGACTTAGAAAATAAGTATAATAACTTATCAAACAATGTAATTATCAAAGTCTTTATTCGAATCATCATCTCTAATCAATCACAAGACTCAACATAGTCATAACAACACAAAGTTCATCCCTAAGACACCCAGTTAAGGAATTAAAGAATGAGCATAAGCTGCATTTATTGGGCTTGAGGTGTTCTCACAACATAATATACACGAAACTTGTTGAGAAAATGTCATACATACCAAACGAACAAAAGTGGGCTTTCAGTCTATACAAGAATCCACTTCCTATCTCATACTTGGCTCGAGTAATATGAACAACATTCTAATTGAGCTAAATCCACTTGAGCGTCTTTAATCTTCCCAATCAGAGGAACTTATCTTGTCGCCATGGAGTAATAAGATCTGAGTTTTTTTGTACAAGTCAACCCAAGAGCATGTGTTACTTTTACAAGCATCACATTATTTGAAGCTCCATAATCTATAATGCAATTACTTAATTTGCATTTGTTAATAAGAAAGGACACAAAGAAAGGTTCAAACTTTTAATTTAAAGGTGTAGTGGCTGCCACAATATTTTGAGTCTTCCCGTCTTTGGGAGTTTTAAGAATTCCTTTTCAGGAATGAACAATAGAGTCACCTTTGATAAACTTGACCAATTTCTCAAGTTGATCCTTACTGGACTTCAAGTACTCTGCTTGTGACATGGGAATTTTTGTTTTATTTATATGATCAATAATATCAAATTTGGTCAAAATGACCGTACTTGATCTCTCATATACATGTTCTTTTGAGCTTGGTGATGGCTCACTTTTGACCTTTTCTTCGGACTTGGTTGATACTGATGTGGAAGAAGAAACGTTCTTCGTAGTTGATTTATCAGTTGATTGACTTGACAAAGCTTATCCTTTCTTTGAGATAGATTTGACCTTGGAAACTTCAATCATATTGGATTCTTTAGGAATCTCAGTTATTTTAGATTCTTTAAAAGTTTCCTTAGTTTTAGATTCTTTAGGAACTTCCTTGGAGCTCTTTTTATCTTCCATCTTAGTTGTACTATGTTCCTTTTTCAAAGAGCGTGTGAAGACTACAAAGGATTGACTATTCATATCTTCTATAATTTCTTCGTATTCGTCTTCTTCTTTTGAATTGTACTCAAAGGAATGATTATTACTTTCCTCTTAAAGCTCTTCAACTTCAGGTTCAAATGTCCCAAAGTCTGGCTCTTCTTCGTCAACCTCGATTATCTCAACTTCATCATCACTTTCCTCAATGACATCACACTTTGAGTTAGTTACGGGAGATGCTTCAATAGCAAGCCTCATCAGAGCACCTGTAATTCTATTTTTTGGGAATGTAGCCTTTTCTTGGGATGTCTTTATAATTAGTACGTTTACTACTTTGAGCAACTTGATTTTTCAAAGCTAGCATATCATTAGCAAACTTAGTGAGAATGGTCTCAGAAGCATTGGGGGTTTCTTGATTCTTTCCCTTGAGGGAGGTTTTCTTGAATTTTCCCACCATGATTAGGTCATCCTCAATTTCTATTTCCATGGATTGAGGAGGTTCCAAAGTAACCACTCTATCCCTTCTCAGCTGATAGCACACTTTTGGTTGTGCATTAATAAAGAAACATTTTTTTCCATCAGGGTTCAGGTGAATTCCGGCAGAAAATTTGTTCACCATTTTCTTGAACTTAGCCATGAAATTAATCACGGGTTCTGTTGGTTCTTTCTTCGCCTAAGATAGTTAGACTAGAAGGGCATGTTCATCTTCTTCCATTTTTAACCTGTCTTCAAACTTAATTTTCATATCATTCCAATTTCTAATGCATCCATTCGGGAGATGATGAAACCAATCTGTAGCAATGTCCTGTAATGTTTCAATGAAGAGGTGAACACCAACATCTTTATATTCCACTGACAAAACTGCACATGCAACAAAGAAGGTGGAAATGTGGTCATCAGGTGAAGACTTTCCATCTCCATTAAACTTCGGAAGAATCTTCATCGATCCTCATGGGAGGTCATGTCGAGCTAGTAAGGTCAATGGGCCTATGGCGTTTCCCCATGGTATGCTAACAACCATCATGGGAAAGGTTGTATGAAAGGGTAAATAACATGAGAAAGAAAAAGTGCTTGACTTGTAGTGATTCCTCCCTTACTTGTTTTTATAGGATTTGATGAAAGGCTTATGGATTTACGAAGAGTGCTCCTCCTTAGAGGAGATAACTTGAAACCAAAATTTCCTTGATAATCAAAAATTGGATAAGATTGACCTTTTGCTTTTTCTCCTCGCGTAAACCTCCTTCCTGCCAGTTTGAAATCTCTACTGTGAAAGGATCACTGACACATTTCGATCAGCTCCAACCTTTTCTCTTTGCTATCTTTCTTGATCTCTTTATTCCTAAATGACTCTAGCAACTCTCACAGCTTGATTTTCTTCATTATGTAATGCTGATGCGATAAGATGAAAATGATATTCGTTCGTGTGCTTTTCCCAAATAGCTTACCTCAAATACGATGATATGTCTTATTGAGTATCTATAAAAAGAAGATTTGGTTGCAAGATAGGTGAGTTACCTGTAATAGTGATACAAATTATTACCTTGGTGGAAGAGGGCCACGTCAATGAACACTGATCAACACGTGTCCAGGAGGTCTTCTAGCCACAAGTGTGGGTGCTCTTCTTATAAGGTCTTCAATGTAGATTTCTTTGTCAATGGCTCTATTAACAACCACAAATTGTTGTAAGTTTTCTTGGTTTTCCCAAGCCACTATTCAAAGGTTGGAGTCAATGTCTCCTTGAAAATATTCCTTGGGCACAAGATTCGGTTGAAGAGCTTGAGCTTGTGTAGAGGGGATAGTCATAAAGATTTAACCAAACACTAGTTAATGATTCCTGAATCTCTAGTAGAGTAACCAAAAACTGTTAGCAAATGGATTTGCATGCATGCAAATGACATGCAACATTCATGGAACAAAGTCCCTCCTCAATGAAGGTGAGGTTACCTTTATTGAAAACAAAATATGCCCTCCTCAATGAAGGTGAGGTTGCTTTTATTGAAAACCAAATATGCCCTCCTCAATGAAGGTGAGGTTGCCTTTATTGAAAACCAAAACTGTATTTACATCTATACATTCAAAATTGTATGTGGGGGTGTTTTAGGACATCAAATGGAAAGAAGTGTGAATGAGGGAGATGGAATGGAATGAAGGAACGAAATGAATGAAAGGAGCATACAAGAGTTAGGTAAAAATAAAGCCTAATATTGCATAGAGAAGAATAGGAACAATGAATAACTAATTCAAATAAAACAAAGTTTGAATAAGCTAAACAAGAATAAATGAAAGGGAACACACATGAGTAAGTAGATATCAAAGTTTAATCACTATGAACAAGAACAACATATTAATAATGTTGACAATAAGATCAAAGATAATATTCGCATGCAAGATTTAAACATTGACATATAATGAACATAATAACATAAAATCTTACAGGAGATAATGAATGGGACATAATGTTCATATTTCATTAACTCTTCAAAATGTCTTCACAAAAGAACAAAAAGTTGCTTTCTTGAAACAAAGCTTGCACAAAAGTATGTCTTCTCCTCTCTCAAAGTCACCTCACAAATGAGCCTCTAACTTCCTTTTATAACCCAAAAGTTGGTTACAAGGTAGTTAACATGAACATTAAATTAGGGCACCTTAAGTGACCTTGCTTTTAAATGACCCAACTAGAATAAGTCAACATCACTTTATAACAATTTGAAATTAACTTTAAGAGAAGTACATAAATGAAGGGAAATGGGTACATGTGGACCCCATGCAGAAAAAAACATGAAAATTAAGTAAAACAACTAGTGCCTTATCCATTGGGTAGGGTTCGCCTATTCTCATTCGTATGAGAAATGATCACACACACCCATTAGATAACATAGGAAAATATCCCACCATTTTGTTGGAGAAACAAGGGTCCTAATCCTTTTCCAATTCGAAATATTTAAGCTTCTATAATGTCTGGTGCATCTTTTCTTCCTATGGAAAACACCTTGGAAGAAGACAAGCCTCACAAAGTACTTGTAGTTCAAAAATATTACTTGGTATGGTACACAGGTCTGTAACTTTAGATTGGATCATTTAACAAATGTGTTTGATCCTGTAAAATTGATCCATATAAGAAGTGGAAAAATTATCAACAGGAGTGTACATTTCATGTATCAATATCATGAATTGTTCCACTAGATGCTATACTAAATTCCTTTGGTTGTTTTGATTTATAACGATACAAGAAATCTCTTTGATGAAGGCTTGAATGGAAAAGAGTGTGGTATAAGATTCATCACACAAAATATCAAACTGAATTACTAAGTCTTCCATAATCAATTTTCTGGACTTTAGCATGATTTAGCCATAGAATTCGTGTCATGCGATGGTCAAACTCAAGGATTCCCTCTTAGTCTAAGAATGTAGATTCCATGTGATCCAGATCCTAAAGACTTGGAAAGACATGATCTATAACTATTAATTCTGCAATGAGGCCTTCCTTGAATGGAAACACTGGATCAAATAAATATTCTTAGATATTTTAATGACCTCATCAATTGTCTGTGACCCACCATTTTATTTCTTAGAAACCCAAGACCTCACAATGTGCCCTAAAGTGATCACATCTTTTGATTGATTGAGAATTTACTGATCTAGGATGGCCACCATTTATGGAACAAGAAAAGAAGATACAATTGGACTGATCGAATTTTGAACGTAGGAGATCAACTGATTCTTCTCTTCTTTGAGTTGGGAAATTTGATATTTGTATCTCTCCAATCTTTTAAGAACATTTTCATTGAATATTTCACCATGGCAACATCACTTTCAAAATTATTCTTTCCATGGGCTATTCTAGATACTTCATAATCAGCAATTGCCATGTCTCCATGATGCTTTTCAGTTGTTGGAACTGCAATCTCTACAAATTTTTTTCCATTATCATCAATAACTACCCTAGAGAAGACCTTGGGATTTTTGGGCGCAACTTCGTTGGAAAGGGAAAAAAGAGCTTCCAAATCAATGTCAGCCACTTTGATAAATCTATTCCTCTTTTTGATTTCAAAATCAACCTAAACATGTGTTTCGTTCATTAGTTCAACATAATAGAGTCAAGAATTGGAAGGGATGTCCTCTTTACTTTCTTTGTGATTAAAATCAAATGGCAATCATTCTGCGGCTTCAATCCTTGGTGAAGAGGAATATGCCAAACATTCTTGATTACCAACATGTTCTTGTGGAACATTCCCATCACCTTGATGCTTAGAAGAATTGGATATTTGTACCAATGGGATTTGTTTAGACTCGGGTGTTTGACATTGATGACTTGGATCTTTAGTGAGCCTATTGGAACTCTTATTGATGTGGATAGATGAGTTTGGGATAGAAATACCCAAAACATGTTCTCTTCCTTCTCTAGGATGCACATTGTTTACTGAGCTTTGAGGCACTACTTTTTTATTAGAGACAGATTTGGGTAACCAGTGATTTTACCTTTGAGATGCGTGTGATGACATTGGTGGAGAATGTCATGAAGAGGTTTGCACCACCTTTTTCTATGTGAGCCCTTCTCTCATTGGTAATTTTTATATTTCAGAAATATGTGCCTAAAATGGGAGAGTGTTAGCTATTTGGTTCTTGTACCACATCATAGTTTTTCTCAACACATGTTGATTCATGGTATCTAGAGAATTTTCATCTCCTTTACTCCAATTAATACTAGAGAGTGGAGTGAAAATAATCTGCTCATAGGCATGATCCATAAGATCAGTTCCATTATCAGCAAGGGCTAAAGGAGGATCTCTCAATCCATTATCTTGTTATTTGAGCCAATGTGAGACGAGAAAATTTTCGTCGTCTTACCTCCCTATCATCTGCACATCCTGCCCATTAGTCTTCTATGCTTGCTTTGTGCCCATATCTTGCTCCTAGGGCTCTTTCCATGGATGCTTTAATATCAAATTGAGCCCTACTTGTGAAAGAATGTATGGTGATGTGGGAATTTTTTTTTTCCATCAGTTCGGCACTGCGGGAACTTGGACATTTATATTCACCAATCTAAATCGGGAAATGAATGCCTCCTTTATGTTTATCCACAAGTAGGCAATAGACTTTGAAAATTTGACGTAAAAGATCCATCAATGCTAATTTGTCACTGACATATTTAGGGAGTTTGTAAGGAGCTCCCACAAATCCACTAACCCATATATAGGAGTAAGAAGGAAACTGGATATACCAAGTTCCCCACTGTTCTATTACAGCTTTGGCATCCTCTGAAAACCTTTCTTCTGGATTTATCCCTAGTGAGTTGATTATATAGAAAAGGAAGGCATCATTGACCCTCTAGAAATTGTGAGAACCATTCTTGAATTCAAGTTGCTGGTAAAAGTGAAAAACACTATTTTTACCACGACCCATTGTGCCTCTAGTTGTTAGCCCTGAAAATATTCTCCTTCTGGCTACAACATAGATCAAATATGAGGTCATGTAAAAATGACCCGTCATTTTCACCTCGATCAACTGCTTATGGAGAGTGTTGCTGATGTTACTCACCCAATCTACGAACATCTTCGTATCGAGAATGATACAATTGAATTTGTACATCCAAGGATGGAAACTCTTATCGGAAGGGAGACCAAAAACCCTATTGAGGAGAGTGGTCATATATCTTATTTATTCATGAAACTCCACAGGAAACAACTCTTTTGGGTATTCTTGAAGTGTGAGTCTTTGGCATACACTGGGAAGGTGTCGAGTCTAAGTCTTCGAACCACCGTAACTACAAGGAAAAATGTGTCTATTTTTTATTATTTTCCTTTTTAAAATAAAACTGAGCAATTTCCGGGTTACAATTTTTACAAAGTGCCAATATGAGCTCGAGTTATACAACAAAATATTGAGATTGATCTCAAATTACAAAACTGGCCCAAATGTTATGAGTTCGGCCTTAGAAACTGAACTACCTCTGGACTTGGTGCAAATAGAAAATCGTTCGATTCTGGGGTTCGAGCTCGACAACACTGAATTGGGTCGGGCTTAATTTGTAAGTCGAAACTCAAACTCGTGCTTTTGTGTACAATACTTACCTCGCCTCTTTAGAAGAAAACATGCCTTTAATTTTTAATGTTTCCATCTATTTCTACAAAAAAAATTGTCTCGAGCATTTGGCACGGTTTATACAGTCTTCTGGAAAGTCATTCTCCCTCTTCTTGGGCTGGAAAAATGTGTGAACAACTGCGTGGCCTTACTCCCTACAATTTGGCTTATGCCTGGCGTGTGCATGGCATGTGTTGGTTTGTCATCTTTGGCCTGCGTGGAATTGTCTTTGTGTTTGATGTGCCCTTTGTTTTGAATCCCTACGTGGTTGCCAAGGTAAATGCACGGATCTTTGCTGCCTCTTTGTGCGTGGACAGTCTTCCTTTGGTACGTGATGAATCTTTGACTGGTGTGGACAACCTTCCTCTTGGCCTGCGTGGAAATAGTGAATGTGTGGGCTATTTTTCTTCCTTGTGCGTGGCCTTTGCTACCTTTAATATGCGTTTTCTTGTGTTGACAGTTGTAAATGGCCTACCTCCTTCTGCGTGGGTGGATTGTCTTCTTCCTTGTATGCATGGCAATCAAACTCAGGCTGGTGTGTTATACCCCATGTGTGGACAGCGTGCTGGGTGTGGTAAATCAGGCACAATTAAACCAAACAAAACAGCTGCATTTCCTCAGGTGGCCGCGTCAAATCTAGATACAAATGAGCAAAAACAATTTTAATAAAAACAATACGACACACAGAAGAAAACAAAAACTCCAAACGTGAGTCTTCCCACATTATTCCGAGCACGGGCTCGTGCAGCAATAAAAAGCTCGATCTTGATTGTGCTGGAGAGCTTATGTTTCCACATAAAATTATCAATACTTATACCTCCACTAAGACTAATATACCATTCCTTTATTTACTCTATTAGATTTCATACAAGGTTTTTCTTCTAAAGTTGGCCATTCAATTCTGTTACTTGCTAAGAAAACAATTTTTCCCATAAGGGCGTAAGAGGATACTTCATGATCTTGGTGAGTAGAATTTATAAGTTATATTGAGTCACTATCAAAAAATGTTCACCAACAAAGGTAAGTAAGAATAATGATTTTTCATTCGACTTTTCAAAAGGGTCTCATAGTCCTGACCCACTTTACAGTAAAAGTGAATGTTAGTTTGTGATATATCATAAGTTCTTGTCAAATGGTTTAAGGGCTTAACTAGCTTGTTCAGTCCCACAAAGGAGTATTTAAAACAAGGTACGTTTAATGGCACACTCATTATAATTTATGTATTGATTCATTTTATTTATTTTCCGATTAATTAATCACAAGTTTTTCAACATTTAGTAAGTTTACTTAAAAACAACATAATATTCACAAATACATGATATTTTACAATTTCATAATTGGTTCTTTCAATTTCAATTGATGTAGTTACCACACATAATAAAACCATACATTTATTTCAACAATAGAAATATTTATTTCTATTTTAAAAAAGAAAATACATTTTTAAAGGATCCATTTGTAATTCGACCATCAACTGCACTAAACATTACATTCTCACTGCCTCCCACCACTTGCATCAACACGGTGTCAGCACAAAGTTGGCATGGGTTTCAACCCTCATATCTAACAATGTTACCAACATTTATAATCATAGTTTAGAGATGACACATGACTACTATTTCCCACAACATTTCATTTCAGAGTTATTTTTCCAGGTCTTAGAGAAAGAGGTATAGAAAGATTTGTTCATTTTATTGAAGTAAACAAACATTTTATTTACAGGATCAAGAATGAGATAAGAGAGATAACAATAAATTTTCTACACAAAATTCAAAGTCTAATCATATTTTAGACTTGAGGTAGAAAATACTTTTTAATTCCTTCATGTGTTTTTCATTTTCGTTGTCACAAGAAAGGTTCAAGAGGGAACACCGGATTTACACGCGATCATAAAATCGATTTATCATTGTATTTAAGGTGTTGAAGAGGGTTAATTATGATTATAAAATTTGTTATTGAATATCAATCTAGTTGTTATTGAATATCAATCTAGTTGTACCCATGAAGGGTATCTAGACATTAGGAGCAATAACATGGATAGTGGAAGCATCGAATCTATAGATTTGGAAAAAGTGTTAGACCACATTTGGTAAGTGGAAAGGGAGATTTCATTTCTTAGGAATGCATGTTTTCCATAGCTTAAAATGTACAATGAGGAACACCTCTTTCAATAGGTCCATCCATGCATACCCTAACACCATCATGTTCTAATTGACCACCTCTCCTAAGGCATTTTCCACATATCCATTTTGTGAAAAAAAATGAAATCATTTAATTTCAATAAAAACCCTTTCTTTGAGGCATTTAATCGTATCGTTCACATCCTTGTGTGGTCTTCAACATTTATCTTACCCAAGGGTAGCTAGGAAGAAACAAAATCACTTTCTATTATGCTTTGATGGATGTCCATACACGTTCAAATATCTTCAATTTAACACAATTTTGCATGGTACTGGAAAAGGTTTGGGAAGTCAGGCATTTAAATGTGTCAATTACATTTACCCAAAAGTTTCAACACCTTTTCCACAAACTCATTTTGTGTGTTTTATGTTGCTATCATGATTTGTAGGAGAGCTCAAGATGACACAACTAAGGAAATTGTTGGTAGAGATGGAAAATCTTGTGTATTTTTTCAACCAAGGAAAAATGGTTGGGTTGGGTATAATGTGATTTTATCTTTCATGTGTTGACCTGAAATAAATTTCAAGATAGACACAAAATCAAAAAGAGAATAAATAGATATAATACCATTCACATCTGCCTCCTTAAGTTTTATATTCTTGTCATTTGCTAGAGGTGTTAACTTTTCCCTCTAGAGATTTAATAACCCAATTCCACTGGAAGTTTCACCATTAATTATTAATTTTGTAAATGATATGATATCAAATCTATAACAATCACCTTGGCCTTTATTTAAATTTGTTCATCAAGCGAATAGAGCAAGGTAAGAAGAAATAGATCGATGATATAAATATTACTTACAATTTCTAACAATGAAGGGAAAAATTACCTAATAAATTCCTTGGGATCAAACAACCATGAAAATACATGTGCTAGAATTATTTCAAGGCTTTTTTGATAATACTTTTGTAAAAATCTGTAACCATGGCACCCCGTCTCTTTCTTTGGCTCACTTATGCCAATTACTCTCCATCCTCCCTTTATCATGATAAAATTCATATTCAACATGTCTACTAAAGTGTTTGAAACTACTCTTTTGATAATAGTCTACTTTCATTATGCTTCGATGGGCACCCATATCCTGCCACATGCCACCGCCATTACTCTCACCTTTCCACCAACCTCCTTAAATTCTTCACCTGTCACTCTCCATCACCACTAAAACAAAATCAATTGCTTTATTTATTTTTTATTTCCATTTTTAAAAATAATTTTATTCATTGTTTTATTTTATTTCCTTTTACAAATGTTTTATCTAATTACAATTTTGTTATTGTAATATATCCCAAACATGATCACAACCCTAGAACATGTGAATGTAAGCCCATACTAACACATCCAATTGGGTTCTCATGGACACTTAAAATTTTATTTAGTATTGTCCTTCACAAGTGGAGGGTTAAGCATATTTTGTATAGACATGTCATCATTAGAAAGGAAAATAGACTTGGCCACACCAAGACACCAAATTGGAGTGCTTTGCAAGTAGGTTCAACAAGGTAGAAAGTGAGAGGGAAGTACATATTAAATGTGGATTTGAATTTTGGATAGTTAGATGAGGATGGAATTTCATCAAGATGGACACATGATAGAGATTCTTTAGAATTAGATTTTTTTAAGTCAAGAGCAATGTCATTTCTCAGTAAAATATTATCTTTTTGATAATATCCTTTTAACATTTTGTAGTATTGGAAGGATTTGGGATCTATAGGGATCACAATTTCTTGTCTTTGAAATGGGAATTTTATCCACTGATGATGAGACAATGGGATGGATTGCATGAAATATATCCATGGGTGACTGAGGAGGATGTTATAAGAGATATTAAGATCAATGACATGAAACTAGGTTTGGTGGGTGATAGGCCCAACTTTAAGTGGAAGGGAGATTGTTCCTATGGAATGTCACTCAGCATTGTCATATGCTTTGACGATGATGATGTTTGAATCTAATGTCGTGTCTGAATTCCCTAGATGATTGATGAGATTAAATGTACATATATTGAAACCCAGCCTATTATATACAAGTACCCATTTTATTTTGTGGAAGGTGACAATAAATTCAATGTACAATGGGAGGTTATGAGATGGATTGTCATAAGAAGCGTCACATTGTATAAAGATGATTTTTTGGTTAGGAGGTATGTTTACAACCAAGGCTTGAAATTGGGATGGGTCAATTTCATTAAGAATTCTTGACTCTTAGAGAACGTTGTACATGATGTCTTCATGAACAATTCAAGTTTTTATAATATCCAAGATGGATATATATGTGGGAATATTCTTAAGCTATTCAATAAGGTTTTACTTTCCCTCAAAAGTAGGTAAATGTGGTTGTTAGAAAGTGATATTATGATGCTTAGTTGTGACAACACAATATGAGGTTTTAACTTTAATAGTTGTAACATGGTGTTTAGTGGGATGGATTAATCCAATAAGGGTATTATTGGATGGTGAAGCTTTCTTTGCAACGTGCTTGGTATTATTGGCTTGAGAGTTATAACCTTGATTTTGTTTTTGATTGGTTTGATCATGTTTGGGGAAGTGGTATTTGTATATCCTAAGCTTTTGGATTTGTGATTTAGGGGTTTCATGTCCTTCAAGTTCAATTTCCCTACAGTCAATTAGATCTTGGATGTTGATCTATTGAGTTTCATGTAATACAATGGTAGTCATAATACTCATCATTCTTTTACCAAGTGGGCTTGGGTTTACTTTCATCAAAAGATTACATTTGTGAATATTGGACCATGTTTTCTTTTTCTATTCAATGAGAGATGATTGCCAAGGGTTCACATAAAGGCATATATTGTATTCATTTTGTTTTTCTTCCTAGGATGTCCCTTAGGGATGGCTAGATGAGGGGTATTTTGAACCACTTGGATATGCTTAGAATATTTGACTCCATTATTTACAATGTTTTTATTCTTTTTGAAAAAACTAGGTTGTTCAGGTTGTTTGTTATCATGTTGGTCTTTGTTAAAGAGCTTGATTGTTCCCTTTGTGATGAGGGATTTATCAATTTGTGTCCCTCTCTCTATGACCTATTCAAACATGTCAACATAATGCGTTTAAAAATGAAAGGTGATTTATTATTTGAGGTTAGGCATGAAAATAATAACCAATTTTTTTTCTAGGATCGAGTAAGGGAAGTGACTATCTAAGCCTCTCCACCATTACAAAAATGATGAGAAGATTTTTTTAATTGGTAAACAAGGGTTAAAGGGTCCCTTTCTATTTGTTTCTCTTTTATAATCACCAGAGAGATAACCGACTGGGAAACAACTGGGGGACCCATATCCCCAAGACCACACAACCTTTTGACGAAACGTTGTAACCCATGTACTACACACCGTGTCAATTTTTGAGCATTACTCACCATCTAAATCACCTCCTCCTTCATGAAATCCACCCACAAAATCCATATTCAAATACTTGTGGACACAACTGGCCTCTAATGCCTCAGTGGGAATCGAACCTTGGTGGGCCTAGAAAAATGCAAATGACCCAACTAGCTCACCCCCACATCGTTTGTTAAAACTTTGGATGGTAAATACTAGATCTATGAACTGGAGTGGTGGAAGAGAACTTCTTAAAGTGGGACATGGGGGTGGGCTTGGGTCCTTAAAATCTACCAAGAGATCCACATTCAAAGCGCCCCATTATGTTCCACTTGGTCCACATGGAAAAGTTTGACCCCTACCTCAAGGTTTCCCCATGGCAACTCGTTTAAAGTATCTAGTGGACTCAATGGGAATGGAACTTAGGTTGATGATTCGAAACTCCTTATAACTCACCAATATCCCAAGGCCTTGGGTCTGATGGGAAGGTTTTTTTATTAAATTACAATGATCTAACATTAGAATTTTAATGTCCATGTTAAAGGAGAAGTGTCTTACAAACTTCTTCGATGGGTCAGTGAAGGTGGTAATGGAACCTTTTGGAAGGTATGAAAACCATTCTAATGTTTATACACTTGAGATGTGAAAGAAGAGTGGAACTAGATAGTTATCATTATAAGTGAACTCTTGACATGACATGAAGAAATATTTTACCTATTCACGTGGGTCACCCTTTCTTTTGTAGCTATCAAATTTTGAATTTTCAAGTAGGGAGGAAGGGATGTGCAACATATCTTGGTCAAAAGGATGGGGAAAAAACTCCTCAAATCTATATTTCTTTCTTGGCCATGGTTAGCCTCTTGTAGTCCATATAACATGTCATTCATATCTTGTCATTCTTGGGCAAATGACATGTTTTGGATTGGTAATGTTAGAGGTAGGATGAAATTCGATTTGTTTTTGTAAGGTCCCTAGTTGTCAAAATTTTAGGTATGTTATGAACTACATGGGACAATTGTAAACTCAATTGGTGTACTTGGTCATGTATGTTTTTATTATCATTGTGAGGATTATGTTATGGTTTTTTAGTTAGTTTGATTTCTTGATAATTTGTTTTAACATGAGGGATTTTAGGATCCCTATTTTTATTGGAGGTTTTAGGATCTTTTCCAATGGTTCTTATGTTTGGTTATATTTTTTTGGAGGGTTATTAGAAGTGGTGGGTGGTTCCAGGTTGGAAGGGTATCTTTTAACAATAATGCTCACTAAGATCTTTGGACTAAAATTATTTGGGAGTTTGCCTCCTAGGTTGATAATTCTCATAAGGATGTTGTCTTTGTTTTAATATAGGAGCTGGTCAATTTCAACATGATTGGTTTTAAACAAGTAATGATCATCATTGTTTTTACTTTAGTCAATAAGCCTAACATCATCATCATGTGGAATAATGGGTCTATGGTAGATAAAAGGATTAGTTTTGGTATTTTTAGTTGATGTCATTTGGTAGGTGTTGTAGTTTTATTTTTAAGTTTGTTTGGTTTTATTATGGGTATAACATAAGGGATATAAACAAATACAACACAATAACAACCTACACTAGTCAGATGGGTGTACAACTGTGTAGTGGCCTATAAATATACCTTGATGGTACGATTGGGTATCTTAGGGAATGTTATTTTCTCAACACTACTACATGTATGTGACAAGAAGTATCTTACGTTAGGATAAAAAAATTTTTTGAGGGATTCCTCGATATTATTTATAATACACGAGGTCTAAATCTATGATATAAGTGTATTGTCCAAGTCTTAGGTATTAGTGGAAACTACCTCATTTCATGGAAACTACGTAAAAATTAATTCCTTCTTAGCCAATAATGACAAATCTTCTGAGGAATATTTATAATATACCAAAAAATATACTTTGCATGAGTGTTTGGTGGTAAAATCCAAGTCACTATTGACAACACTCTATTCTAAGCTAACAAAACATGATTAAATAATATTCAAAATAGAGATTCAACACAGAGATTTCACACAACTCTAAACTCCAATATTGTTATTGCTCACTCTATACAATCTGATACATTACACTCCATTATATAGGAGTTATCTCATAACAATCTCTGCAAGAACATTTTTTTTCACTCTCAACAAAATCACCCAACTATGCTAATAATAAAATAATAATTATTTTATCACTAACCACTCACTAACCATATTTTCCCACTAACATTTTACATCCACTTTTACATTTGACCATATGGTAAATATGAATACTATATGTTAGGCACTAAACCAAAGTTTCTTAACATTCCCCCCCTTAGTGCTAACATGGGGAAAATGTCCATGCTACACTACACCTGATTTTGCGATCATGTGATTTTCCTTTGGATTATCACACAAACCAAAAGCTGGTTTTCCATCGGCTAACCAAAAACTGAGAGTGAGGTGGTTTTCCAGTGGTTAACCAAAAACCACAAAGGGGTGAAGGTTTTCAAATGGTTTACCTATAACCATATCGCGATGTTCCAGTGCATTCTTTGGCCCTCATCATAGTTGTTACTTTGGAGATAACATTTTGGAATCCATGATTGTGCAAAACATATCATCCATCTCATAAAAAATGAAACATTGTGTTATTTCCCCCCACAATGTGAAGTCTCCATAACACATTATTTTGAAAACACCACACAAAATTCAAATGAAATAAATACACACACACTTCACCAAATTAGTATGCACAGCCTCGTCGGTGGTGACTAACAAGAGGATGTCAATTGTCCCCCATCCTCCATGTATCCTCCAGCCTCCATATCATGCTGCTAGCTCATCCATATTTGATCATAAAGCTTAAATATAAATCCGATGTCGGGTAACACCGAAAATGCATCCGTAACGCAATATTTTTATTTTGACTTTTTTATGACATAAAATGACACTTGCAATATTATTTTTTTGACGAGACACAAATTTTAAAATTTGTTATAAAAAACATTTAACTATTTTTATGGACTCATAATCAAACAATAATTTGGACTCTACAAACAAAATGACTTTATAATGACACTTGGTATGGACTTATAACATTGACTTATTGAAGACCAATTTCTAGTATAACGTTTAGTTATATGACTAAGAATTTTACATGAACATAACCTAAAAATGACTAAACTAATTGACTAAGTAAATTACATTTAGTTGGCAATGAAATAATAGACTAATCGATTAAACAAGTAGACATAAACAATTTAAAACTATAACTTATATGGTTAGATTGACTCACATTTAGCCTATTTCAGTCCAACTGGTAGAGCACTTGGAAGTCACTCGTTAATGAATTATGAGATCATTTTTTTTCAAATTTGACTAGCATACACGTACAACTGGAAGTCCAATACTTATGGTCAAATATTCATTCAATGGAAACTAATAATCAAAAGTTTTCAACTCCATGTAGAAATTGCTAGTCCTCCAAATGCCACTGAGGGAGGAGAGATCTGATTTGGACTCATGTAGATCTCAAACCAATATATTGTGAAAGTAAAATCTATGCAAAAAGAGAAAACAACTCATCAATGAATCAATATAATAGTTCTCATACTAGCGTGCTAGTCTGATGCTCTCTTCTGGCCACGTTCCTACTTGATTGTTACACTTTCACTTCATTGTTCTGATAGAGGCTGACAAAATGCGCCAAAAATCAATTGTAGATCCTCCAAATTCTTCAGTTGGACATGTCGTATAGAAATATTTACAAATATAATCTATTTAAATCCTAATACATAGATCTAAAAATACTGATAATACATAAATCATAAAACTCCACAAAAAAATATAGGTGATCACTAGAGAAAACGTAGCACAATTTAAAATCCTTAAAAATTTCTAAAATCGCAATCTTTCAACAATGAAATTCCATCACTCTAGCAGAAAATCATAGGGCTTCCCCTCTACCAGTCAACAAACCATATATCAAGGATCCCGACAATGCTCTGATACCAAATATTGACAACTGTAATGCCCCCATTCGTCATTGCTCTGTTATTCTGTGGCGACCGTGTTTCTAAGGGTTGAACGTCGTTGTGTTCCCTTTGAAACATTGGTGTCGTCGTCTTGTTGAGCTTTCTTGCTTGCGTCAGTGTCGATGTTTTGGTTGCTGGCCCGCAGCGTCCCTCGCGATTTATCCTATTAAAGGAAGACCTTGTTCTTGCTATATCGAACCTCCTGTTGATTGTTGTTTGTTGCCTGCCAGATATTTTTTCTGTAGTTTTGGTCACTCTCGTGCTCGACCTCTCGATTAAATAATTAGTATTATTATTATAATAATTATTATTAATTGTTGTCACTTTTGTGCTAAGTCCTAAATGACTTTTTGAACCCCGTCAGGTGTCGCAGCATTTTAAAACATAATAATAATGAATAGTAAAAGAACGGATATCAGTTATACTTCGCAGTTGTTTGCTGTTGTCAGGTTGTCAAACTAACGGAATTTTTAAAATGAATTGTGATTAATTAGATTTATTTCATCTTGTGGATAAGTAATTTTTTCTTGACAAGTTGGTCAGAAGTGGGAGATTATTATTGGGCCACCTATTTTCTACCCTAGTCGGTTGTAAAATTAATGATGAAATTGACCTTTGCTGGATTGGGGTACCTTTTCCCTCCATACTGGCGGCACTTCTCTTCTTTTAACATTTCTTGTCTTGTATCTTTCCACGTCCGTGTTGTTCTCCTAAAAATTTCGGCTCTGGCAGCGTGAGACCGTGGGAGGGCGAACTGCGTGTGGATTGGTGGGAAAAAACGTTGGAAAATTTTGCCTTCTTTTGCTGCACGCCTGCCACTTTGTCATGCTCGTTTTTCTTTTGTTTTAGTCACCTTCCCTGGCCACATGGAATCTTGCTCACGCCTAGTGCTGGGGGCATTTGGAAAACGTGGAGGAAGGTTTCCAGAATGCGCAGGACCTGGGCTCGTTTTTTTGTTGTCTGCCCTGGCCGCGTGGGGGAGAATGGTTGGAGTTTTTTTTTTGTTTGTTATTAGTTGCGTGGACTGTGGTAGTGCGCAGAACCTTGGGCACCTTCCCTGCTGGCCGGTTGGTATGATATGGTGGTTATAGATGAAGCTACAAGCTAGCGAAGTAGGCGTGTTACCTCCACTTTCATTGGGTGCTGCGAGGTGTGTTCCTGTCAGGGATCCACAGCAACAGACTGCAACAGTTTTTAGCTAGGCAACAGGCATGTTGCAGTATAGTAGAAGCCTCTTTGAGCGCTTCCAACAAGCAGGTTGTCTAACTATGTTGTTACCTATTCAGTATTGAATGCATCCTCAAATTTGGGATTCTCCTTCAAGTTTATTTTTATCAAAATCGATTAAGTGACAGTAAGAGTGTTACCAGGAGGCTTGATGAAATTTATTACAAAGATTCTCTATTGAGACCTTACTGGTTTTACGATGTAACTCATGGAAGAGAATCTCATAGAGGTGGATCTGTTTCATATCAGAATATTCATGAAGCACAATTTGCTTTGTAATTATATGAACTTGTTGGTAAAGGCGTCCTGATCAGGTTGACCTTTTAGTTGTTTTATAGACCTTTGTTTTGTGAATTTCCAGCAAGGATAGCAGCCCGTGAGACTACATCTCTTTGAGGCAGTTTGTCAAACAGTTTGCTTCCTCGTGGGTGCTTCCACACCATACAAAACAAAAATTTGATTTTCCATTGTGCTGGATGGATGTCCATGCTCCGTTGTAACATTCCTGTTTGACACGCATTGGGAGGATGTTGGCAAGTACTTTAGACCACCTACCCTGGCCGTGAACTCCTGCCTGTGCCAACGTGGAGATGATCGATGTTTGGGCATCCAACAAGCTTGAAGAAAATGGAATTAGGCTTGGGTTGCTGTTGCAGGTCCTGTTTCAGCGTGTCTTGGTCTTGGGAAGTGCGTTAAAGGCATGATAAGCCCTAACCCTCTCTCTGAATGATTTATTTCCTTTAGCATTTAGATAAATCAATCTTTGCAATTTTGTTTGAATTGTGTATATGTGAGTCTCTTTTGGATTGTTGATGTGTTATTCTCTTTTACTAAGTAAATAACGGTTTGGACTCTTGATATTATTTAATATTTATTTACATATATATATATATATGTTGACTCTTTCTTGAAAGAGATGCCCAAAAGAGATGGGTTTCAAATGACTTTTAATCATAATTGCATGAACTGATCTCTCCCCTCCTTTACAATTTATCTTATTTACTATTTGAGTAGAAGAAATCTCTACATCGATTCTTGCCTACTGATCTTATAATGTTGGTTTATCTTTTTGCCTTGTTTCTTCCTTTGAATGATGGTTTCTGTAGAAAATATTATGGAGCGTGAATGAGGTTTATAATTTGTCTTGTATTGTTTATATTATGTAGAACATGGCTTGAAAACAGGAATTTTCTTGGAAGACTGTGTTTGTCTATTAATGTGGATTGATAATAATATAAACCCCCCCCATTAGGATTGGAGGTTTCTATTTAGGGAGAGTCGTACTAGTTATAGTGGTCCTTCCTAGATACTATCCGACTCCTTTGATTATCGTTTACCTCGGGGATTATTGAAAACCCCTCACCAGGCCCTCTACTATTATTATTACTATGAGCTTATTTTAGATTGGAACCCTACTGAAGCATGCGTTAATGGGTTTTCTATGACCTTTACGAATATGTTATGCACGCAAGTCATTATCCTGTGTGGATAATTCTTTGGCTTAATTTTGAGGCACTACTTGTATCTTTGAATCGGTTAAAGTAATATTGGATACATTGAACTCTCATGAATGACGACATTCTTAAAGTTTGATTGATATGTGATGTCCTCATGCATATGAATTTAGGCAATGCTTGAAATATGAAATTATAAATTTATCCTATACTTTGACCTTGAAGCTTGTCGAAAGACTTTTTGGTAGGAAAACAGATGAATAGGGAAGTTAATATAACTACCCTAAAATGGAGTCATGCATAGCCTTAAGTAAAGGTGACAGCTACCATAATGGGACTGTGCATACCATGTATGACAGTAAGAATATAAGTCCACCTGAAATTATTTAACTTTATTATAGAGGACAACGATTAATACCCATAAATTGAGATATGCAAGTGGAGGTTGATTTATATAATATGATATATTATGTTATCAGGTAACCAGTAAGGATAAATATGTTATTTCAATACTTGGTTAACGCATGGAATATTTTCTAGCATTTACGATGATTTTTATGTTAGCTAAAAAAATTGATACTTGCATCTCAATTGGGAGTTGAGATAATGTTGATACTTGTATTTATAGTGGCTTGGACCATGCTTACCTATTTTAGCTAGCCAAATGTACCTTCTACTCATTAACGAAGTATGACGGTATTGTTGTTTGTAATTCATTCCTCTGAGTTGGACTATTATACTAATAGAGGCATATAAAGACATGATAATAAACAACCGATAGGATATCTAAATAATATATGAACTTACTGATTGGTGGAACCCTTGTTTACATAAGTATATTATTTAAATTGTGAGATAAATATCAAAAGTATACTTACATATCCTTGATTTTCTATAAAGGTTGATACTTGGGTAATATTGATGATTATCATATGATTGACACTTGTATTTATTATAGAAGCTTAATGTCGTTGGTGCTTTTATTTAATTGAAAGATAATATTGTTGGACACTTATATATGTGAAGTAGGTTGAGGGTATTAGGTGAGCGTTATTATTACTACTGTAGTTCAATTATGATTAAATGCAAGGTTAAGGTTGCATATCTTCTAGCCACTTGGAAATTTTGTTCATATGTAAGCAGATTTTAAGGAAGTGATCAATGATGGGTATGAAATGTATTATCATGAGATGTGCAGTTAAGATTTGAATACATGACTAGGAATTATTTGATAGGGAGTATTGCAAAATTTCATTTATTTAAATGCTAGATGGCATAAGTTATTAGGTGAGGTTTATATCTTATCATGCTCAGTTCTAGCGAACTGACTCTAGTAAATATTTGCTGCAGATGGAATTTTAGCGAGTAGATGAGGGATAGACTTGTAAAATTGTGCATCAACCTCAGCTGAGAAGTTCTTACATGAATCCTTTTTATATTGTTCAACTATTGATAACATACAGTGGAAAAAGTAGGAGATGATCTTGGTCTTAGTATAATGTATTTGTGGACTTTGTCATCTTAACTTTGGACACCTTGGTTTGTTTGACCATCATTGAAAATATTAAAATATTGGTTATTGCTTGTTGAGTGACCTTATTGGATTATTGGTATTTTAAGTGTGGATGTAACCTTGTTTTGTTCTGGTGAATGAGTGGTTATTAAACTCTACCCTTGAAAAGAAATGTTGAGTAAATCTTGCTATGACTTATTAATAATGCGACATAAGTAAAATAACGTGGGTTGTTTAATACTTATAAAAGTTGAACTAAAAGTTATATTTAAATAAATTAACGTAGAGGTTACCAACTTGAGAGCAAGGAATTCTTTAAAGAAATCATAGGTGAGACTATCATTGTGAGTAAGAATTATATAACATGATAACCCTAGCTCCTCTAGTGAACATTATTCCTTTTATGGTGAAATTTGTAAAATAACCCTAAGGTGAAATGAACTGTTAGTTGTTAGAAGAGGATAAGATTTAATAAGCCAGAGAAAACTTAGCATTGTAAGAAGCATTGTACGAATCATATCTAGAGTCTTAGCAAATTGTAGTTAAGGATCGAAAGAGGTTACATAAAAATAAATAACCATCAATAATTTCCTCATTGTGGCTTGCCCTATCTGTAGGTGTGTTAAGTGGTGGCTTCTTAGGTTGTTTTATCAAATAGAAAAGTAAACCATCCTTGGAAGAGTGTGAACATTTCCATGCTACCCTTGTGGTCATCCTTGTATTGAGTTATCCATGGAGTTAGTTGTGACCTCGGTGGTGGCATGTCTTGTCGTGTTTGTGTCAAAAAAAAAGTTATCCTGTATTTTACTGTGTTGTTTGGGTGTGAAATTTTTGGGTCGTTTCAACAACACTCTATTCTAAGCTAACAAAACATGATTAAAGAATATTCAAAATAGATATTTCACACACCCCTAAAATTCAATATTATTATTTCTCACTCTATACAATTTGAGACATTACAACTCCATATTAGGATTTTCTCTCCTAACAAGTCTCTCCAACAAAATATGTTATCACCCAGTCATTTCCTGTGTGGATAATTCTTTGGCTTAATTTTGAGGCACTACTTGTATCTTTGAATCGGTTAAAGTAATATTGGATACATTGAACTCTCATGAATGACGACATTCTTAAAGTTTGATTGATATGTGATGTCCTCATTGCATATGAATTTAGGCAATGCTTGAAATATGAAATTATAAATTTATCCTATACTTTGTCCTTGAAGCTTGTCGAAAAACTTTTTGGTAGGAAAACAGATGAATAGGGAAGTTAATATAACTACCCTAAAATGGAGTCATGCATAGCCTTAAGTAAAGGTGACAGCTACCATAATGGGACTGTGCATACCATGTATGACAGTAAGGATATAAGTCCACCTGAAATTATTTAACTTTATTATATAGGACAATGATTAAATACCCATAAATTGAGATATGCAAGTGGAGGTTGAATTATATAATATGATATATTATGTTATCAGGTAACCAGTAAGGATAAATATGTTATTTCAATACTTGGTTAACGCATGGAATATTTTCTAGCATTTACGATGATTATTATGATAGCTAAAAAAATTAATACTTGCATCTCAATTGGGAGTTGAGATAATGTTGATACTTGTATTTATAGTGGCTTGGACCACGCTTACCTATTTTAGCTAGCCAAATGTACCTTCTACTCATTAACGAAGTATGACGGTATTGTTGTTCGTAATTCATTCCTTTGAGTTGGACTATTATACTAATAGAGGCATATAAAGACATGATAATAAACAACCGATAGGATATCTAAATAATATATGAACTTACTGATTGGTGGAACCCTTGTTTACATAAGTATATTATTTAAATTGTGAGATAAATATCAAAAGTATACTTACATATCCTTGATTTTCTATAAAGGTTGATACTTGGGTAATATTGATGATTATCATATGATTGACACTTGTATTTATTATAGAACGCTTAATGTCGTTGGTGCTTTTATTTAATTGAAAGATAATATTGTTGGACACTTATATATGTGAAGTAGGTTGAGGGTATTAGGTGAGCGTTATTATTACTACTGTAGTTCAATTATGATTAAATGCAAGGTTAAGGTTGCATATCTTCTAGCCACTTGGAAATTTTTGTTCATATGTAAGCAGATTTTAAGGAAGTGATCAATGATGGGTATGAAATGTATTATCATGAGATGTGCAGTTAAGATTTGAATACATGACTAGGAATTATTTGATAGGGAGTATTGCAAAATTTCATTTATTTAAATGCTAGATGGCATAAGTTATTAGGTGAGGTTTATATCTTATCATGCTCAGTTCTAGCGAACTGACTCTAGTAAATATTTGCTGCAGATGGAATTTTAGCGAGTAGATGAGGGATAGACTTGTAAAATTGTGCATCAACCTCAGCTGAGAAGTTCTTACATGAATCCTTTTTATATTGTTCAACTATTGATAACATACAGTGGAAAAAGTAGGAGAGGATCTTGGTCTTAGTATAATGTATTTGTGGACTGTCATCTTAACTTTGGTCACCTTGGTTTGTTTGACCATCATTGAAAATACTAAAATATTGGTTATTGCTTGTTGAGTGACCTTATTGGATTATTGGTATTTTAAGTGTGGATGTAACCTTGTTTTGGTTCTGGTGAATGAGTGTTATTAAAACTCTACCCTTGAAAAGAAATGTTGAGTAAATCTTGCTATGACTTATTAATAATGCGACATAAGTAAAATAACGTGGGTTGTTTAATACTTATAAAAGTTGAACTAAAAGTTATATTTAAATAAATTAACGTAGAGGTTACCAACTTGAGAGCAAGGAATTCTTTAAAGAAATCATAGGTGAGACTATCATTGTGAGGAAGAATTATATAACATGATAACCCTAGCTCCTCTAGTGAACATTATTCCTTTTATGGTGAAATTTTGTAAAATAACCCTAAGGTGAAATGAACTGTTAGTTGTTAGAAGAGGATAAGATTTAATAAGCCAGAGAAAACTTAGCATTGTAAGAAGCATTGTACGAATCATATCTAGAGTCTTAGCAAATTGTAGTTAAGGATCGAAAGAGGTTACATAAAAATAAATAACCATCAATAATTTCCTCATTGTGGCTTGCCCTATCTGTAGGTGTGTTAAGTGGTGGCTTCTTAGGTTGTTTTGTCAAATAGAAAACTAAACCATCCTTGGTGGAGTGTGAACATTTCCATGCTACCCTTGTGGTCATCCTTGTATTGAGTTATCCATGGAGTTAGTTGTGACCTCGGTGGTGGCATGTCTTGTCGTGTTTGTGTCAAAAAAAAAAGTTATCCTGTATTTTACTGTGTTGTTTGGGTGTGAAATTTTTGGGTCGTTTCAACAACACTCTATTCTAAGCTAACAAAACATGATTAAAGAATATTCAAAATAGATATTTCACACACCCCTAAAATTCAATATTATTATTGCTCACTCTATACAATTTGATACATTACACTCCATTATATAGGATTTCTCTCCTAACAATCTCTCCAACAAAATTTGTTTTCACTCTCAACAAATTCAACTGACTATGCTAATAATAAAACATTAATTGTTTTATCACTAACCCTATTTACCATCTAACATTTTACATCCACTTTTACATTTGACCATATGGTAAATATGAATACTATATGTTATGCACTAAAACAAAGTTTCCTAACAATCACTAGACCCTAAGAAATGGAAAAAAAAATTTATCATAATGATTTTTTATTCTCAAGTTTACCTTTTGATGCGAGAGAAGAGTAAATGTAGCTAAGACGAGGGATGTATACACACAAGTAAATGAAAGGAAAATGAATAAAAATAAATTATAATAAATGATTAGATATAAAATCCCTACATGAAAATATTAGTATTTTAATTGTTTTAAGGCTTTGACATGTAATTTCTATCTCTATAAAAGAATAGAAAGATGTAAAAACATTAAAGAAAACCTAGAAGTTAGAAATCCAAATGATGAAAAGTGAAAATATTTGTAAAATGAAATAAAAAATCAAAAACATCACAACCATGATAAAAAATGATACAACTAAGAAAAAATGCTACAAAGAAAATAAATACTTTAAGTGATTCAAAATAGTGTTATCAAATAGAAATATCACAACCATGCTCAGAAATATTATGATAAAAGTGAAAACATCACAAAAACATCATAAATGTTAGAACCTATAGATAAATGTTGAAAAATAGAACATTACAAGCATGATCAAAGATGTTAGGATAAAAATAGATATGACAAATAGAAAACAAAAATATTAGTATTCCTATAGATATGCCTGCACAGATACAAATATAAAAAATGTTACAAAAACAATCAAATATGTTACAAGGTTAGTTAAAAACTCAATAAAAGAAAATAGAATTATCATGTACCTATTAACATACCTGCATAGATACACAAGTTGTAAATGTTACGACCCTGATCAGAGATGTTTCTCTTGAAGATGGACACATCAACACACAAAATGCATACGTCGTTAAATAAACATGAATACAATATGATAAAACTGGTAATATTATTAGTAAAAATAGATTATTGACTAAATGATAACATTATTATGCTCATGAGAAGTACACAATAACCATAAAACCTTAAGAAAAATCTCAAGAAAAGTTCAAATGGAAAAAATAATGTATCACCAGGTGTGCTAAATGTATACATGCAAGGATTAGATACATAATAAGGAAATGACAACAAAAAAATGTTGGCATGTGTGAGTCTAGGTGTTGTCATTGTTAAAAAATCTCATTAATGAAAAATAGGATGGTGGTGACATGGAAATTAAGGTTTGTTCATGGTTACAAGAGTGGACAAGGTGAGAATGATTTGGTCTAACAAACCCAATCAAGTGACCTAGTGAGCCTAGGTGATGGTGCATGATTATTTTAGTTGGTCAGTGACTTGAGAAGCATGGTATAGGTTTGGAGAGCATGGTTGGAGAGTGTTAACACACTCACATGAGTTTTAGAGTGTAGATATAAGTGGAAGATTTAGTTACAGGTGCTCATCTAGACCAAGTTTAGGTGTTTAGAGGCCAAATGGAGCATGAGAGTGATATGTCGAGCCATGTGAGATCATGGAAGCATACAGATAAGTGAGACATGTTGTCTTAGGTATGTTGGGGCTTTTTGGAGAGGTTTCATGTTGAGGTATGAGGTTATTCTACTCTAATTTATCTTAAACCATGTAAAACCCTAAGGGCTAGTCATGCAAGTCATGGTGGTGGTGAAGATGCAGAGATATTTGAGGTAAGTTGATGATTGAAGATGATGAAAATGGGTATCTTTGAGGTGTGGACAAAATTTTAGGTCATTATGAAGAGACATTTGAAAGTTGTGAATTTTTAGGAAAAACATGGTCCAAGAAAGTGTGATTTCCAACTCGATGCGCAACTTATGATGTTCACCTACTCTCAAAAACTTTGCATGGGACCTTATGGATTTAAAGGGTGTTTTTAAATTAATCTAAGATCATATTTTGAAAAGAATGGAGTGCTTTCATCCTTATATTTTTATGAATGAATGTTAATAAAAGAAACAACGTTTGATGGCTTTGAAACCCTAGGTCAAGAGTGATGGAGGAAAAATTCTTGGTATGGGAAAAAAATGAAATTTTCTTGATAAATTTATGATTGAAGGTTATACAGGAATCCTCCAGATTTCTATAAAGTTATGATAGAGCTTGTGATAATATGTGGATCTCACTCAAAAGGAAAGTTTCTGGAGTTTTTTAATTTGTGGAAAAGTTGTCCATTAATTGACTAAATCACCATTTATGAAATCATGGGAGTTTTACTAGATGTCCATGATAGTTTCAATTCATTGTTGAAGTCCTAGAAGGACTAATGGGCCCTATCTTTGAAGAATGGTTTTTGGGCTTGCAAAGGTAGTTTTGAGTAGTTGTAGAGATTGACCTGGTTGAAGGCCTTTCACTCAGAGTTTGAAGGAAATGTAAGATGTTCTGGAAAGTATATTCAGAGAAATTTCTAATTATATATGGTTTTCTCTTGATGAGGTTTTTTGATATGTGAACTGGCTTAGTTTTTGAAGACCAATTTTGATTGATTCAAGACAGGACTGCTTTGGTGAGAAGATGGATGTAGAAGACTCATGTTTTGGCTTAGTTGATGCTTACTATCCATTGGAGAGTGAAGAGGGATGAATTTTTTTCCTAGTGAAGGAATTTTTAAGTCTTGAAAGTTACAGAAAGGGTGCAAACTAGTTGAATTTCCAAAACTAAGTTCTGCGCAGTTCAATTTACTGAAGAGGAAAAGAGGTGTGGTTTGCATTATTGGATGTTTCCTGAGGTATATAAAGTATAAATGTGTTCTATAGGTAATATTATTTCTAATTATTGGTTACATGGTGTATTTGGGGTGTTTTGGTGTGATCATGAGCTCCAAAGGTGAAGATCAGTTCTTGGAAGCAGCTGTTTTGAGTAAGAAATGGACCTACTTGATAAAGTTATGAAGAAAAAGATTGGTGCAAGGCAATGTGAGAACATGGATGATGTTTTTGTGAATTATTTGACATGTGTGAAGCCTTAGGATACTTAACTAAGCATGGTGATGTGTTTATAGGTCTTTGATGAGCTAGGTGATGCAGTTTTAAGCTTATTTTGGCTTGTTTGGTTGTCTTTGTGAATGACCAACCTACATGGGTCCATTTTATGAATTTATATGAATGTGTTGTTATATTTTTAAGTTTTAATGTTCGATATATTTGGTTAGGACCGACCTAAGTTATTTTTTTGAGTTTATAAGCATATAAAGTGCATGTTTTTGTTCAAATTTGAACTAGTGAAAAGAGAGGGGAAAATGCGAGCTAGTTGAGAGAGAGCGGGTGGATAAAAGGCATAAAATAAGAATCGAGAGTATGATAAAAATTATGAGGAGTTTCAGATGGCTTGTGTGTAAGGGTTTCTGATCAAATCAAGTCATGAAGGTCAAATATTGAGCAAGCCAGAGGAAGGTGTGTTTGAAGAGGGTTTGAAGGATTTTTGAGTCGAATCTTTGAGCACTATCATCTGTATATATTGATAGCATTTCATCAATGGTATTATTATTCAAAACTTATGTGATGATTCATATTCACATGATTCCTTTGTTGTGAGCATTATCAACGAGGGTTTCTAGGGGGTTTTTGCTCCTTGTGGATTTGGTGCATCAGTAAGCAAATATTCTATGGCGAGTCATATTCATGCAAGTATTTTGGTTTGAGTAATATAATAAAAAGTTTTAGTGGGTTTTCTTCCTCTTGAGGGTTTCCCACTTATATCCTATGTTATGATGTACACTCTCATGTTTATGATTATTTGAATGAATGTTGCATGTTGTTATGCGCACATGAATGGTTGAATGATATATGATTTAATTAAGTTAATTTTAATTAGTTAAAGGTTTTGAAGGCATGATTCAATCCCCCCTCAATCCATTATGCTTCCAAAAATTGGTATCACAACATGAACTTTTGGAGAAGTTTGATCACTTGAAAGGATATCCTTGAAGTACAAAGATGACGAGTCAACAGATTGGCTCTGCTTCTAGAAATGCACCATTGTTTGATGGAGATAATTATGCTTTTTAGAGTCTAAGGATGAGGAATCACATAATTTCATTAGGGTTTGATATTTGTAAATCATTGGTGGATGGTTATATTGCTCATGTAACTCCTCTAACAAGTACTGCATACAAGAAGTTGTGCAGTGACCATTCAAGGGCTATTAATGAAATTATGTGTGATCTAGCTAAACCTGAGCTTGTAAAGGTGATGCATTGCAAATTAGAAAAAAAAAAATATGAGGGAGAAACTTCAGGTTTTATATGAGGGATATTCCAAGGTAAGGATAGCTAAGCATCAGACATTCAGAAATTAGTTTGAAGGGTTAAAAATGAGTGATTATGAGCCTATTGCTACATACTTGCTTAGAGTTGACAAAGTTGTCAACACCATGAAAGGTCTAAGTGAAGAAATAAAGGAAGAGGTATATTACTCCTAAAATTGATTCTAAATTGTTTTCTATTGAAGAATCCAAGCATTTGGCTCTCTTGACAATAGATTATTTGCATGGAACCTTGATTGCATATGAGATGAGAACTCGGGGTGATAAACTTGTCAAGAAGGAGATAGATTTCAAGACTAACAAGAAGAAAAAAGGGAATAAGACTAAGGATGATGATGTTGCTCATGAGATGGATGATGATGAGTTGTTTTCCATGATTGCTAGAAGATTGAAGGTTGGATCAGGTAAGTACAAATGGGATATCCTTTTCAAATGTTTCAATTATGGTAAGGTAGGCCATTTTTCAAACAAATGCCCTCATAATCACAAATATGAGGATAAACAAAGTGATGGAGAATATGACAAGAAGGATAACAAATCTAATAAAAGCAAAAAAAGTTCAAGAGGTTTGACAATTAAAAAAAGACCACGAAGATTCTATATTCAAAAGAAGAGTATTATTCATCAGAGGAGAACAACATTGATGATGGAGTATCTGATTCTAAATCAAAATCAGAGCATGAAGAGGTTGTTGATGAGGTTTTATTCATGACCAAATATGTTAGGAGGTCTATGATGACAGTTCCACTCTATTTGGTGACAACATGCAATCTGAGAATGAAGAATAAGAACATGTCTATGAGATTGAATTGGTATGTGTTTAATTTGAATTGAAGCATACTGAGAAAAATAATAAGAAGATGAGACCTCAATTCAAATAATATGAGGCAAAGATCCATGACCTAGAGGAGAAACATTGGACTATGACAGAGAAGTTAGATGAGAAATTCAAGAGGCTAGAAATGCAAATGAGTTATATGACTCTAAGCTTGCAATATAAGGAAGAAAAAGTGGTTCTACGTAAAGAAGAATTTTTTGATATTATCAACAAAGCAAAATCATTTCAGGAGTTTGAGAAAATCTCTAAGACTCTTGATGAGATCTTGAGAAATCAGAAATATGCAAGTGATAATACATATTTGAGGTTTAGAGATGACCTCAAAGGTAAAGAGGTGATGCAAGAAGACTTTGTTACAAGCGATAATAATGAGGGACCAAGAACCAAGGAAGAAAAGAAAGAGAATGCCGCCAAAGACAATGTGAAGACAAAGTCAGTTAGGAAACCAAATGATTCAAGGTATGAAAAATCATTTAATGGTTATTGTTTCACTTGTAATGACTTTAGACATAGGGATAAAGAGTGCAGGAGGTTTGTTAAGGATCATCACCCATGGAGAGATAGTAGGAGTGAACAAATAGGGAATGTAGTTTGCTACAATTATAATGAGAAAGGAAATGTTGCTAGATATTGTCTACTTGAACCTTCAAGTCATAATTAGGGTAATGAAGGTTACAGGGGTAGAAGTGAAGTTATGTGTTTCAGATGTAATGAAGTTGGTCATGTTGCTATAGAATGTTTTTATTATTGAGTTGTGGAGCTTAATTGCTTCATTGACATGATTTTGCAGACTTGCTGGAATACACAGTAACCGATGTTGATTGACAAACCGTCGTCAGTCACCTATGGATCGGTATTGGTCAAGCAAGGAGGAATTGACATTGATTAGGGATAATTGATATTGGTTAAGGATGTTAGAGTAGGTATTTACCTTAGCTCATGTTCACCTAGGTACTTTATTTACCTTTATTGTATTTATCCTCACCCACTTATGTGTGTGGATATTTCTTTTATCTTATTTAGATATTAGGAGATATTATCTAGTTGTTAGGTATGGTTCTTTCCTTGATCTATGGTATTGACTAGATCCTTGATGTCTAGTTCTCTCCTAAATCTATGGTCTTGACTAGTTCTTTGATGACTAGTTATTTCCTTGATTTATGGCTTGATCTACGACCTTGACTGGTTCTTAGATTGTTATTCCTTGCCTATTTAAGCAAGGCCCATTCTCAATGTATTGTATTGAGTTCCATAATAATATATGATATTGTTGCTCATTTGTTTGCAAAGGTTTTATGTAAAGTTATTCTGGCGAATTGCTTTCATCTTATTGATCATGGTGTTTGATTAGCATCTGTGTTCTTAGCTTGGTACGATCTGGTTATCATTCCTTTCATGGTATCAGAGCTGGAGATTGTTGTAGACATCCATCTGTAAGTTTTATTTTACAAATAAATTCATTGCATATTCATATATTTGGGATTCGGTCATATTTTGTTGTTGGTCATATGGTATGGTCATATGAGGGCTTAAAGCTTGTGATTCCTACTAGTAGGTGCTTAACTTCAACCCCCTTTAATTTTATTTGTGTGGTGAAGGCAACAACAATTTGTTTGTTTTAGTGGCAACTAAAATAAACAGAATATTAAAAAACTTGTATCTTTTGATCAGTAACTCGGTTTTGAGTGCCATTTTTTGCAAAAGTGCTTGTTTTTCATTCTCTTTCCATTTGAGTTATTTATTTTGAGACTTGCACTATAATTATAAAGTGTCAAATATGGAGGAGTGTTGTAATCAATTGTGGATGCAATTTCAGCTGAGCTTGACGTCCTAAATTTTTGGGAGTTACAGTTTGTACCTATCATGGATTCTGAGAATGATATGCTTTTCTCTTAAGTATGTGGACTTCAAGAGGATATTGTAAAATTTGTGGAAGAAAATAGATCACTTAAGAAGTGATATTATCTTCTGCAATCACTCATTCACGATAAGGATACAATAATACACTCCTTACAGAACAAACTTGCTAGCCTACAGTATCACCATCATATTGTGGACAACCATATCCATGCTCCTAGTCCACTTGCAAATGTTGCTTTTGTACCCACTGACATTGATCTGCCAGTCTTTGAGCCTAAACCTACTTTTGATGTTTCTAAACCTGTGAGGCTTGTTACTGCATGCTCTTCCACATCTGTGCCTATTACAGTACCACATGTTGTGTATCCTACTTCTGCTCAGCTGCATGGCTTTTTTAAGAAGCATACCACTGCATTCAGTTCTCGCATGCTTCATTCTATGGGTCTCACTAGAGGAGTCATTGGCAAACATTCACAGGGTATTGTTTCCTCTATTCCACATGTTAAGTGGAATTCTCGTCATGACATTAGTTTTCGATTAGATACTTCATTGGGATCACACATTGACAGAGCTCCTTTTTTTGTTCACTTGACTCTTTCTGAGGATCATGAGCAACACATGAGTTCTGCACCTTCACTCAGGATTGAGAAACCTGAGATTTTAGCTGTCAGACATGATCAACCTAACAAACATTCTGATATTCTTTTGCATTCACCCATTGTGCATTTTACACCAAGTCATATGTAGGCATCTTCTTCATCCATCTGTTTTGATTTGGCGTGGATATCTGATCACTCGTGGAGGTGACATAGGCATTCATTGAGAGGACTCTACAGGCATGGCTCCTCCACCATTCGACCTCTTGCTCCACTTTCTATACCTTTTGCATTGTGATGCTTCTTGTTTTGAGCATTTTTCTTTAGTAGGTGTAGTGTATCTCTCTTGTTTGTTGAGAGATTTTGTATCTATATTTTCGACGCTTTTGGCATGTTAACAGTATCTCTTGTGGGGGATCTATTCTAGTACATTTCAGTGTTAGTTTGTCAGTGTTCGAGTAGTTACTTTGGGCAACTCATATAGATTTGTAGTGTCACTCCACCCATTCAACAGTATGGGAGGGTGTGGTGTTGATCTTGCTTCTTCAGGTTTCGTGTCCTTGCCTTGTTACCTTGGCTTTTCTTGGATCATGACACTCTGGAGTTTGTGTCCTTGCCTTGTTGCTTTGGTTATTGTTCTTGGATCGTGGCACACCTATTTACAGCAGTTGATCGAATTATGTTTGGTGTTTTTTTTACACTTTCAACATCACTCCGTTGACAGTCTCCTTGTATGGAGCTATTCTGGTGGAGCCTCAGTGTCAGTTGTTTTTGAGTTTTGTGATCGAGCAGTGGATTCAGACCACAGTGCACACCAAACTTCTTCAGCATTGTATGATTTTTTTGAGCCGAGCTTCTTGGGATGCCTTGGAGTGGGTCTTTACTCTCTTTACTTTGTTGTTACTGGTTTTGGGTACCTTGTGGTGTCCCTTTTTTCCCAGTTATTGTACATGAGTACCTCATCAGGCCTAGTTGCCGGGACTCATACTGTGGACATGCCACATCTATTTTGGCTCCTAGCTTCACTTGAGGGGGGGTGTTAGAGTAGGTATTTACCTTAGCTCATGTTCACCTAGGTACTTTATTTACCTTTATTGTATTTATCCTCACCCATTTATGTGTGTGGATATTTCTTTTATCTTATTTAGATATTAGGAGATATTATCTAGTTGTTAGGTATAGTTCTTTCCTTGATCTATGGTATTGACTAGATCATTGATGTCTAGTTCTCTCCTAAATCTATGGTCTTGACTAGTTCTTTGATGACTAGTTATTTCCTTGATTTATGGCTTGATCTACGACCTTGACTGGTTCTTAGATTGTTATTCCTTGCCTATTTAAGCAAGGCCCATTCTCAATATATTGCATTGAGTTCCATAATAATATATGATATTGCTACTCATTTGTTTGCAAAGGTTTTATGTAAAGTTATTCTGGCGAATTGATTTAATCTTATTGATCGTGGTGTTTGATTAGCATCTGTGTTCTTGGCTTGGTACAATATGGTTATCATTCCTTTCAGTCTGAAGGCTTGATCTACTGTATTTTTCTCTTGGAATAGCGCGGGGGCTGACATTTTTATGGCTTGCCTCTGTCAGCCTGCCCCATTCTCTTTGTTTCTGCAGATAAGTTCCTTAATAATATATGGCAGGGGTGCTCATTCCTTTGATCAGGGACACGCAGCGGTCTGTACAAGCTATTCTGGTGAACCATTTTCATCTTATTCACCTTTGAGTTAGCATCATTTGGACACTTGGCACTCTGTCACCGGCCTACCACTATGCATTGTCTATTCAACCCAACTTATCGTTCCCCTTCAAAGGAGAACTGGACGTGTGGAGTTGCTCTGTGTGTGACTATGAAAGACCAAGTTGCGGGAATTATTTCTATCCTTTAGTTATAGAAGCGTCGGGTCTGACACTTGGAAGCCTTTGTGAGTACTTTAGACTTTTCAACGATCTTTACCTTACATTTTCGTAGACCCTGGGCATACGTAAGCTAAAAGCTAGCGCTTATTTGAAGCCTCCACATTTGGATTCAGACTTTGAGAGATGTTTCCATTCCGACACGAAAAGAGAAATGTCTCTACCATTACTTCTAGTACTTGACATCCATTTTTTAGGCCCTCCATGTCTACCTTTTGAATCTCCATTGACCGTTTTATCATGTAGAGGGATGGCACGAGTTTGAGTTGTTTCCCCTTGGTGGACATAGCCCATACTGGATTTACGCCAAGCTGACACCTTGTGTATTACCTTCCTATCTAGCCGAAGACTTTTCATACAGCCACACAACTTTTAGGGTTCTAAGACACATGGAGGTGTGACGCTATGTTTGTAGATTCCTTGTGCTTGGACTCCAACACCTTGGATCAAAGCATCATTTGTTTGACGGTGGCTCTGTTCCACTACATCCTCCATCACTTAGCCAATTTATGTTTGAGTGGGAGAAAATTAATGGGAGAAGAAGGACTATTTTGAGCCCGAGGCCTTTGGATCTTCATGGCCTTAACTATCTCTTTTCCCAGATCCTGGCTTCTCGAGTGATGCTACTCCTCTTCCTCAGAACCCTGTTGTTCTATTTCCGAGTCCACCTGTAACCTGTAGAATGGATTTAAGGCCTGGAAAGACCACTGATGACAGAATGCTATATTCTAGATTTCTCCCACACAAGGCTCTGGGATCTATGACCTTCGCAGGCCCCACCACATTTGTGGCATTATGAAAATTACCTCTGTAGGATCTATTTGTAGAGATGATGAACGTGATTTCTCAGGTTCTTTCATTGAAAAAACCTAGGTGATTCGAATATAGTTTATCCCGAGGAAAAATATGGATAGCAATTATTTAATTCTAAAGATGTAAGAAGGTGGATCTGCTATCAAAAAAAGTCTATTTAAATGATTTCCAATCTATTGTAAATTAATTAAAATCAGTTAATATTACATTAAAGGATGAAGTAAAAGCAACTTGTATTCCTATGTCTCTTTGCCAAATAGTTGGGATAAATTAGTAATGGTTATTAGTAATACAACATCTGCTACTAATATTTTGAAGTTTGATGATGTGGTTAGTATAATCCTGAATGAAGAAATACGTAGAAAAATTACAGGAGAGTCGTCATCTGGAAATGCTTTGAATGTAGAAAGAAAGGAAAGGAAGAAGGAGAGATCGAATGAGAAATAATAATGGGAAATCAAAGTCTAAGAATGGAATATCTAAATCCAATGGTAGACGAATAATCTTGTTGGAATTGTGGAAAGAAAGGACATGCAAAGAAGGATTGCTAGTTCAACGAAAACTAACGAGAATTTACCAGAAAAATGTAAAGAGAAAAACATTGCATGCTACAGAGGTAATGCAATATGCCCTTATTCTCTCCTTGGATAATAAAATTGAATCATGGGTTTTAGATTCAGGATCTTCTTTCCATGCTACCCCTAATAAGGGTTATTTCAGAAATTAGGTCCAGGGTAATTTTGGGTGTGTTTATTTAGGAGATGATGAAACATGAAATATTATTGGTAAAGGAGAAGTTCATATAAAATTGTAGAATGGAAATACATGGATATTGAAATATGTGAGGTATGTGCCAAGCCTCAGGAGAAATCCATTATTTCTGCAGGACAATCTAGTGTGAATCTGGTTACATGGTTACATTCACAGCCAATTCTTGGAAAGTTACTAAGGGATATATTATTGTTGTAAGAGGAAATAAGATATGAACATTGTATTTGTCTACCTGTATTGCTGATTCATTTTCTATGTTCCGTCTACTTCAAATTCAGATACAGTGCATGTGGCATAATTGGCTAGGCTATATGAGTAAAAAAGGAATGCGGATCTTAAAGGTTAAGGTTAAGTTATCATATTTGAAATGATGTAGATCTTGATTTCTGTGAGCATTATATATTTGGAAAGAAAAAGAGAGTGAGATTTCTCAAAGTTGGGTCATCAAAGGAGAATGATAAATTGGAGCTCTTGTGCACTCAGATGTTTGGGGACTAACCCATGTAGCTTCTCATGGAGGATCCCAATATTATGTGACTTTCATTGATTATGCCACAAGAAAGGTATGGGTTTATTGTATTAATCGTAAATCTGATATTTTTGAAACTTTTTAAAATATGGAAATCCCTTATGGAAAATGAATCAAATTTAAAGTTAAAATTCCTTAGATCTAATAATGGTGGTGAGTACTACTAGCAAGGCTTTAAATGATTATTGTTACAGTGAATAGAAATACACAGAGAAAGGGATGGTTCCCATACCACCATTGGAGAATGGTGTTGCTGAAGAGAATGAACATGACAATCATGGAACATGCAAGAAGTATGAGGATATATGATGGATTTCCCTTTACAGTTTTCAGTAGAAGCAGTAGACATGATGATTTATTCACTTAACTATGGGCCTTCAAGTGCACTGGATGGTGGAATACCAAAAGAAGCTTGGATTGGAAAAGAGGTAGATCTTTTTTTTCTTAAAGTATTTGTTTCAAAATCTTTTGTGCATAGTTGATAAGGAAAATAGAAATAAATTAGATGTTAAATCCAAAAGATGTACTTTCATTGGTTATGGTTCTGGTGATTTCTGGTTCCATTTTTGGGATTTAGAAGATTCTAAGATTGTTAAAAGTCGTGACATTAAATGGAATAAAAAGATAATGTACATGAATCAAGTTTTGGTACCCAAAAGTGAACCGGTTGGAGAAGTTTGTGGAAGAAAACTCAACTCTTGGATTTAGAAAAGAAATCTACAGGTACTAGTGTTGGGTAGCACAGTAAACTGATATCAATTGACCTCTGAATCAACATCGGTCACCTAGGTCCAAGTGTCGGCTACAAATGAGATAGGACCAGCTTCGGTTATTTAAATCGGCATCAGCAGAGAGGTAACCGGTGTTGGTCACTGTCATAAGATTAGATACAAATTTACAAGAATGAGCAGATTGAGCCTCTGGCACCCCAGATCTCAGTGAGAACGTTCACAAAGGGTAAATAGACCTCTACAAATATTTACACCTTCCTTATCTTATTTTTTATTCACTGATAGTGGTGACCCATAAAGTATTTGAAGAAGAAATGCGGGATGAAATCCCATAAACAGTAGGAGCATGCCATGGATGAGGAGATGGACTCCTTGGAATGAGAACTAGACATGGTATTTGGTCAAATTGATCAGTAGGAAAAAGAACATTGTAAAAAAAGTGGGTTTACAGGATCAAGGAATAAGAGGGTGGATAAAAAAGATACAAGGAAAGGCTTGTGGTAAAACTATTTGCACAAAAAGTAGGTATTGATTTTGGTGAGATATTTTCTCCTATAGTAAAAATGACTTCCATATTCGTACTGTTTTGAGTTTAGTTGCAATATAAGGATTTGCACTTAGAACAACTTGATGTTAAGAAAACATTTCCTTCATGGTGATTTGGAGGAAGAGATTTATATGAATTAGCATCCGCTTGGGTATGAAGTCAAGGGTAAGGAGAAACTTGTGTGCAGATTGAAAAAGAATCTATATGGTCTCAAACAAGCTCCAATGCAATGGTATATAAGGTTTGATAGTTTCATACATGAGCATGGTTATACATGAGCATGGTTATTTGAGATGTGAATCTGACCATTCTGTTTATTTTAAAATGCTTGGAAACGGGAGCTATATTATTTTTTTTACTGTATATGGATGATATGCTTATTGCAGGATCTAGTATGCATGACATTGGCGATCTTAAAGAAAAACTATTTTATACATTTGCAATGAAGGATTTGGGAGTTGCAAAGAGAATCCTTGGCATGAAAATTCACAGAGACGGGAAAAATAGGAAGTTGTATTTGTCTTAGGACCATTATATTAGTAAGGTGTTGGAAAGGTTTAATTTGTAAAATCCAAAACTTGTAAGTACACCTATGGTTGGATACTTCAAATTGAGCAAAGATCAATGTCTTATATCACACAAGGAGGTTGAACACGTGGCACAAGTTCTGTATGCTTCAGCAATTGGGAGCTTGATGTATGCTATGGTTTTTACCAAACCAGATATTACACAGGCAGTGGGAGTTGTGAGCATATTTATGGCTAATCTAGGTAAAGAGCATTGGAAAGCAATCTAATGGATTCTCAGGTATTTGAGAGGGACATTATGCTATGGAGGGTCAGATACTTCTTTACATGGATATGTGGATTCAGACATTGCTGATGATTTGGATGGTAGAAAGATCACCACTGGATATGTTTTCACAGTAAATGGCCTAACAGTTAGCTAGATTTCAAGATTGCAGAAGGTTATGGCCCTATCTACTACAAAGGCTGAGTATGTTCCAGCTACAGAAGCTAGCAAGGACATGATATGGATAATTAGGTTTATGGGAGAGTTAGGAAAGGAGCAAGAGGATTGTAGATTGTATATTGATAGTCAAATTGTGATTCATCTGAAAAATAACTCCCCATTTCATTCTAGAACAAAACACATTTAGTTGAGATATCACTTCATATGGTAGGTATTGGAGGATGGGCAGATGAAGTTGGAGAAAATTCATAAAAAGGAGAACCCTGCGGATATGCTAACGAAGTCATTGGCAAACGAGAAGTTGGAGCTACACTCCACTTTTGTTGGTCTTCGAGTTTGAGACTTGAAGAGGGAGAAATAGGCCAAAGGAAAGAATCAGAGGATGGAGTTGTATGGTATAGTGGAGCAATTTATCTCCAAGAGGGAGATTATTGATTTGTGGAGCTTAATTGCTTCACTAGCATGCTTTTGTAGACTTTCTAGAATACACAGTAACTGGCATCAATTGACAAACCGTCGTCGGTCACCCATGGACCGGTATTGGTCAAGAAAGGAGGAACCGACATCGGTTACGGCTAACCGACATCGGTTGCTTGTGCATGACTATTATAATTAATTTGCGGGAATTAGATCTATCTTAGTTGTAAATTTAATCTAATGGTTATAATTCTATAGCTAAATTGCCCTAAGTTTGTAGATGCATATATAAGCATAAAGCTAAGGTTTTGTTGGTCCAAAAATCTGTTGGGAGGGTAGTTCTATGGATAGACGAGCCAATAGTGTGCAGGGCATAGCCCCTCATGGAGATAGCAAAGCAAAATTGGTTTATTGTTATTCTACCAGTAGGAATCTGCGCAAGTCCTACAGTATTCTACCTTCAGGGGTTTGGAATCTCATCCCGGTTGGGGTATTTCTGACTGTGAAAAGAAGGGAATAAAGTAGGGAGAGGAGATAGGATAGATCTAAAGGGAGAAAAGAAAATAATTCCAAAGCAGAAAGGTCAGAGGGTTTATGTTTTGGGCTGGTAGTAAATAGAGCCAAACCTACTTGCATAAACAAACAAAGCAATACTGATGAACAAATGACAAAAAAATTAGAGAAAGATCCAAAAGAATAAACGCACAAATCTGACATAAGAAAGATCAGATGCCCATAACACACATATTCAGCACAAAGTCTTAATATTTGTATTAATGCTTTCTTCTGTTACAAAAAGTACAAAGCCTTTTCTTCTCACTTCTATTTTTCATCTAAAAAGTGTTCACTGCTTGAATACAACAAATATTCAAATATATATAGAAGGAGAAGGAAGGAGAAGGCAAAAAGAAAACAACAACTAACTACAAAATATTTAAAAAATATCTAAAAGTCAACTGTTGACTTTGGGCAACTTGGTGGATGACAGCATCCCATGGTGCAACATGGATGATGTCATCATTTGGGCCAACATACTTTAAATATTACAAAAAGAAAGCCAAGAGGAGGAAGGCTATTCGTTGTTGTCTCGCGGCTGGAAGGGAGTATCCTGCTTCTGCTCAGGAGAGGCAATGTGGAATTGGGCGTGATACTTCATGAATTTGCTGATCATTGGTTGGAGTTGATCCTGTGCAAGACCCTTGGTGTGATCGCCGATGACTTCAAAGTCTCCTGTTCATCTATGAGTTTTTCAGGGAGCTTGAATTATTCATTACCTACCTCCATCAGGTATCCCACAAAGTCACAGTAGGCAAGAAGGTTGTTGATGGATTCAGCGTCAAAAGTAGCTTCTGGCCCTAACCCTTGCGAGACGATCTCTTTGAAGATCCGAATGGTTTCATCTGCCTTCCTCAAGGAAAATGATGGAGTGAGCAATCCTAGAGACATCCTTAAGACAATTTTCTCCATCTGATGCATTGCATCCAAGGCTTCCTCTTTGACCTTGTCAATCTTCTCCATGACAAATTCCATCTGATTGACCTGGTAGTCCAAAGCAGCAAGGACTTTGTTGGGTGCTCTAGGGTGATAGAAGACGCCAAATTTAACTAAGTCATCGACTGAATAGTCAAGCATCTTCTGGAATGTCTCATGTTGCAACCTAGCATGGTCTAACTCTTCAGAGATAGGTCCTGCAATCACCTAGAGTTCCTTGTTTGCATGACTAATATTCTGATATAGCTCGGTGAACTTGACAATTACTTCCTCACTATCTTTGAGGATCTGGTCTCTCCAGGTAGATACTACCATGCCTTGTTCGCTAATTTTGGCGTATTCGTTCATCTTCTCTTGGGTAAGGGCCTCAGGAGTTTCCGTGGCAGTTGTAGGAGGTGCATTGCCCATTTTCTACAGGGCTTGGAGAAGATGTTTATTTTGCTCTTTTAGTATCCTCTTCTCCTCCTTCACTTCCTAGAGCTTCTTACAAAGGGCATCCACTGCAGATAGGGCCTCTCGTTGAAGGCTCTCGGAGGATGTTCCCATTGTGACCTGCGTCACTGTATAATCTATAGGAGACAGATCCTTTTTATCCTTTGTGGGATCAGGATATGTAATCTCCATTACTCTCTCACTTAAGGCACTCTGAGAGAAGCGGGTTATTGGTTTTTGCTTCTTAGCCCCTTTTGATGGAATGATGGAGAAGTCCATAGGTGCAATGGGGATTTTCCTCTTATGTTGGCTCAGGTGCTGGGAGATCCATGTTGGACTTAAGGGAGTGGGACCAGAGGGGCAAGAGGGAATGGCAGCGGAGGAGGGAACAGCTACAGTGGATGAGGGGAAATGCGTCGAGACACTTGGTGGTGGCATTGAGAGAGAAGCCAACAAAGTGCTCATGGGGGGAGGAGACATTGCAGGAGAGGAAACCGTGGGGGTGGAAGGAAACTGAGAGATGAGAGAAGAAATGTTAGGGGACAGCTCGGCGAGGGAAGAGAAGATGGAGGAAGAAGAAGGGGGAACAATATAAGATGGGGGAGAGGACACAACCAAAGGAATGTTTGCTTGAGCGAAATGAGGAGGGGAAGGAGGAGCAGGAGAAGGGACGGTGGGAACCTCAATGGTTGTAGCAGTGACAACATCCTGAGTGGATGTGCCTGTTGGAACACTTACCGCCCGCTCTTTCTCTAGAGATACCAAGGTTATAACTTGTTCCTGGGTGGTAGAAGGAGGACTCTCGGGAGCTTGCTCTTGGGTAACGCTTGATTCCCCTTCCTTGTCTTTTCATTTTCTCTTTGGAAAATGCTTCGGCCTGGCATGTCCATTACCTAAGGGAGACATGGTGAAGTCCACCCCAAGGTAGATGAGACCATTAAACCTGCACCAGTATTCTGTGCACTGCAAAGTGCCCTTTACCATCTCCTCAATAGTCTGAGGTGCCTTTGCTATGTCTATCTCAGCAAACGACCAGTTGTCCCTGTCCATATCTAGATATACCTGATCAACTTCTTGATCAGTCATTTGGAAACCTTTCGGAACAATGGCCACACCATACTGGATGATCTCTACTAGGGCCAGGCGGGAGTGATCCTTTCTCCTGAGCTCGACCTCGTGGTATAGGTCGATGTAGATATCCTCGATCTATGGGACGTGGATCAGATCGAGCTTTGCCTTTGGGAGGAAATTTCGTGGATCGAAGGTTGGCCTTGCCGGGAAATTGTGCTTCAAGTTGAGCAGCTCCAGTTTTGCAAACATTTCTCAAGCCTTGGTGTGAGAAGTGTAGGTGTACCTGCCCACTGTGAGGGGGAATGGAGTTTCACCTTTCTTTTGTTTCATGCACTTCTCATGATATGTGATGAGCTGTCTGGATAGCTCCAATAGGATCAGCTTAGGGCCTGCATATCTTAGGAACTTGGTGGGCTCCCCCAAGAAGTTGGCGGCTCTGAGATAGGTAAAAGTGGGGAATTGCGTGAATAACACCCCCCACTTTTCTGTTGTAGTTACTATGCTCTTGGTCGTCTGACCGTGAGTCATATTGGGCCTCAATAGGTAGATAATGTCGTAGAAGAAGGCATCATTGATCTTGCTGAACTGCGGAATGTTGTTCTCCAGTCTCAACTCTAGATAATATTCAAATATTTTTACCTGGAGCCATACCCCACATCAGCTCAACATTGGATAATCTCTCATAGAGGTAGCAGCATAAACCATGTAGGAGTTCATGTAGAACCTCTCCATTGTTGTGAGTTGTTGGAGTTTCTCAGAGATGGTGTTGCTGATGATTTCTACCCACTCAAAACGCTAATCAGGCACGTTTTTGTTCATTGTCTCCAAATATCTGAGCATCCACTTGTGGAAGTAATGTGCGTCAGGAAGCCCAAATACCCTACTCAGGAAGGTTATGGCGTCACTCAGCTCCTCTGAAAAATCACTGTGGTGAATAACCTGTGGCCACCTGGTTATTACCTTCTAATTTTTCAGGTATACTTCATTCATGAGCTACATGCATTAGTCTTCATTTTCATCCCATGCCTTAATGCAATCTTCCCAACTTATGGCCATGAAGTGCCAGTGGTGGGGGATACCCAACATGATCTCGAAGTGTCAGGTAGTGAGGTTGATTATAACCTTGCCCTTTTCATTCGCGACACATCTTGTGTCTTTATTATAGCAGCGGGCCACCACCATCATGAATTCATTATTTATTACGCTTACGGGAATTCCCCCAGCGAAGTGTAGACCACTGCCAACCAATTTGTACATCCATGGACTATCTGTGACTTTTCTGGTTCTGGTCCAAAAAGCTTCCATGTCGATGTGGCCAAGTTCAACATCTCTGATGTACAAGTCACATTCTGCATGGGACTCGGGCATCCTGACCCTTTGATACTTATATTTCATTTCTTCTTCTGTGAGTTTGGCCTTACCCTTTGACTTGGTTGGCCTCTTACTTGATGTAGACATATATGATTCCAAGTTCAGCTGTTGATCTGCAAGAAGGAGTGAAGTCCAACACAGAAGAGCCATGTTAGCTGTTAGATCATCCATCAAAGCTTTATAGAATGAGGAATTAGCAATTTAAAAGCTTATGGGTGAAGGGCGCAGGAATACTGCAGGGTCAGTAAAGCAAGGCACACTGATGGAGAGTGTTGTAAGGAAGAAAATAGTGCCAAAGGGCACAGGGCGTGAGAATATTACACATAACATGTAGTGTTGATGTTAAAAGATATGTCCCTGCGCCGTGGCGTATGGTTTAAATTGGGTACAAATAATTTTGGTGTTGCATGGAAGCAGGATGCGCCAATGGCGCAGATCTGGAACATGTTGCAGAACATTTTGGTGCGCCAAAGGGTGTGGCATTAAAGGATGCATCATTGAGTTAAAATGTGCCAAGGGGCTTTGGCATGGCGCAGGAAAATTTTGCATGACATTCAGTGCTGGTGTAAGCGGGATTGCGCTTGCGCCGGCGTAGGATTTTTTAGAGTTTCAAAGGGCACAGGGAGGGTGCATGCTGCAGGCAGGGACAGTGTGCCCTTTGGCGTGACTATGTTTTATGCAACAGAGCATTTGTTTGCGCCAATGGAGAAAGCCACGGGTTTGGATCATAACAACTCAAGATTTCCTTCCTTTTTGATTGGTTCATGCGGTTTTTAGGACTCTTTAGCATAGATCTGGACAGTGAAGGGGGACAGAGCAAAGAGGATCTTGGATCACTTTTGAGACAAATCCCTCCAAGCCAATAGATCTGGGAGGAGGATGAAACCAGTTTGGGGGAGAGAGAAGATTGCAAAACGGGCTAGAGGGGTTTATGGTTTCTTCATATTCATTTTATTATTATCCCACAAACAACCAAACCAAAACAAAAAACATAAGAAAAGCAAGGACCACTTACCTGGGATATATAGACTGAAAGAAACAATGTGGGTTCCACGAATGTGACGTAAAGCGACACGAGGATGACAGGAATGCTGACAGGTGTAGAGAAAAGAACTTTTCACATGTTTTTCAATCGTGAAAATGACAGGTCGGATGCGCCTATTTATAGCAAAAGGCGTAATAAATGCACCACCAACTTTTTTCAAAGGGCGCACAAAAAGAAATGCCAACATGAAAATACTTGCACCCTTTGGCGCGGTTATGTGTTTGTCAGCATGAGATTAGTTGCGCCTTTGGCGCGAATTCGGGACTGTTAACATGGGGTTTTGAGAGCTTTGGCACACCGCTTAAGGGCGCAACATTTTTAGTGTCGACAGGTTGGCACATGCGCCTTAGCGCATGTTTGAAAGACACAACATGGGAAGGCACAACATTTTTGTTGTTGACACGACAGAGAGTGTGCGAAGGTGCAGAACAGGGTGCAGATACATTTGATGTTACATGAACAAAATCTACGCCCAGCCAAAAAAGAACCGAAATGACTAAGTTTGAAAAACCAGATTCTCTAGAAAGGGATTTTATGCCATTTCAAATGCTAAGGGACCTCGGCAGGGAACCAAAACAAAATTTTGGTATGGTTACTTATAAAATTGTCTTTGTCAATTTTACAGGATAACAGGTTTAGAAGGTAGAATTCAATTGAGAATAGGCAAAAGTTTCCTTTTGAGAGAAAAAAAAAATTGTAGAGAAGAAAGTATAGGACATCCAAGAAGGTGTGGAAGATTGCAAATATTCATTGTATTTCCTTTTTTATAATAAATTGGTTATTTCTTGGTGGACGTATCCCACACTGGGTGAACCACGTTGAATCTTGTGTATTGTTTCTTCTTGTTTATTTCCATATTGATTATTTAATGCTTAGATCTGATTAATATATTTGTACAACCGGTGTGCTAACCCCAACATTTATGGATATTCAAAGCAAGTCAAGAGATTTTAGGGTCCTAAAATGCAAGAAAGAAGGCAAAGCAGGTCTTGGGAGCCAAGAGTGAACAACAATGTTCCACCAAGGGCTAGTATGGATGCAAGACAAGGATTTAATCAAGGTATAGTTCATAAGCAAGTGGATGGAAGTGATTTTTAGGTATATAAGATGGCTTGGGGCCTCTTGAAGTCTTTCTTATAGATCTGTCATGAAGAAATATGTCTCTACTAGGCTTCTTAGAGACATTAAAAGTCATATGAAGCATTCAGAGATGGGGGAGTTGATTAGTTGGAGTATATTGTTGTAGAAGTCTTGTCATGATGTTAAGGTATGTCATGTAGTCTTATTTGGTTGTTCAAGTAATGAAAAATGTGTGGTTACATTCAAAATATCTTTGATTTTGTACATTCATGTCTTCAAGTTTGTATTGTCATAATTGAATTCTATTAGGTATTGTCTTGATATTTTAAGATATAGTTATGATATGCATTTGTGTAGTCCATGTAGACCAAGTGTCCTGGTTTGAATATGTTGTGTCATGTTGGGTTGTTAAAGGATTTTTTTCTATATAATAAAATATGAGTATTCATAATGGTCATATTTATATCATGTCTTGAAATCTATAGGTTGAGTTTTTGGTTTGTACATCAGGTCATCAAGATGGTGTTGTGTTTTGATGTCTGATATCATCATGAGAAGTATGTTTTATGTCTTAAAGCATGAATCAAGTATGTGTCAATGGTTTTATCATTAGTGATAAGTCTCCATGGTCTCTAAGGTTTAAGGTAAAGTCAAATTCTTATACTCTCAAAGGGAGGTCTGAAGATGAGCTTGAAGACGAGAAGAAAGTCTTTCCCAGGTCTATAAAGGTTTTGTGGTCTAATATAGTGTTGATAAAATGTGTCCTAATCAACAAATAGGGATTTTTAAATATTTAGGTCTTAAGAAGTTGAAAGTGCATTAAGAGAAAAAGTCCCTGTGATGAAAATTCAATCAATGAAGATTACAATTGTGGATAGAGTCAAAATGAGGCATGAAGGGATTTGTAGAATGAAGAAGGACATTGTATCAGTGAGTTCATGGAGTCAAGTGGTGCTCTTCATGTTCTTGAAATTATTCATCATGCTTTGAAGATGGATTAAATGCTAATAATGAGCTAGAAGACAAAGTTATGAAGAAGAAATCAATCATCAATATGATGACTTGATCAGACCATCTGAAAGAAGTTGTTTGATGCTCCCAGGTGGGTGAGATAATTAACATGGTCCATGATGAGTTGTTAAGTTGTTGAAGCAAGTTTTAGAAAGTGTTAAGTGGATCTTTGCAGCATAATGTCTACATGAAGGTTTGTGTAATCTGTGTATATACTTCAAAGACAAGGTATGTCTTTCTTAAGATATTACAATATTATAAGGATCTGCATGCATTTTCAAGCCCATGCATTGTGGATTAAGGACTGTAATGGTGATTTAAGAAAAAATATTGAAAAATAGTATGGTGTGCAAGCCTATGTTCCTGTTGGAGACACTTCACAAAGTTAGTAGAGTTTAAGAGTCAACAAGATCTAAAATATGCTTCTTGAAGTCCATTCTTAGGAAGGATTCCAAAGTATCAATGAGAAAATATACTCCCCATCTATGATATGAGTTGTTTTAGGTCATATGTTGTATGATTTAGATGTGTCGAAGGTTTTTTGTGCATCAACAACAGGGTGTAGTCGAAGCGATCAACGAGATCCTATTCGTCGGGCTATCAACACCCAAACCCTTGATGCTGTCAGTTAACATCCCCTTGGTGCCAAATGCTCCACAAATTGGAATCTGAGTTATGATATCAATCATGTATGAAAGGTGAAAATATAGTTTGCAAGGTCTCCTTGGTCTAAAAATGAATACCTATCGCCTAACTACAAGACTAGCTAGAATGTGTAAACAGGGCAGGTACACTATGCTGACTAATGCTTAAGTCAGTCTCAAAGCACTAAATTGTGATGCTACAGGTTTGTAGATGCTTCCAGAGGTAAGGGAGATATTACTGACCTGGTGGATCACCTAGGTATTCTAGGTGATAGGAGATGTTTTCAAATGTAGATGAAGTATGTTTTACCCTAAAAAATATATACACTTGTGCCAATTTTCAGCGAACAAGACATTGACCTAGACTCCGAAACAAATTTCCTTTTCAAATTTTCCTAAGAATGAAACAAGATTACAGACAATTTTTGAAGCTTCGGGGATCACATTAATTAAATCCAAGAGTGAAAATCATACTGAAGATTTTTTTCCTCTTTTGGGTTTTGACCCTTAAGATCAACTTGAAAAAATGATGAAATATGGGCCCACATGCAGCAGCAAGACCCAGCCAAAACGAGGAGGAATGATGGGTACAATTAGAACATGGAAAGAGAGGAGAGAAAGCCCTTACCTTTCTTGGCTCTCTTGGCTAAGACTCCAACATGTAGTATCTGTTCTTATCAGTTTAATATCTAATACGATAGGTTCAATGGGACCACACGATATTAAATTACATTTGGGCTTTGAGGGGGCCACTGAGTTGAAATATGGTAGCTTGGCTAGTCATGCTCGGCGAGCCATGTGCTTGCATTAGGCTATAAAATTCAAGGAGGGCTTCGCCGAGTAGCATGGTTACGCCCCACAGTGATCCAATTTGGATTCATGGCATTAAAGCAAATTCGATTCTCATAGAACAATAATTGATCTCTAAGGATCGGGTGGATATGGACCATGAAAAAATTTATAGTTTGATTCAAGGGCAAGCTTAATTTAGTATATCTACTTAATGGTTGGTAGGCTCTCTTGATAATCTTTTCTTAATCCTTATTTGTTCTGATAGTAGACAGTGTGCGCGTGGATCACATTTGGTGAGGCAGGAAATATGAAAGGATGATCATCCCTGAGCTCTGCCAAATTAATATTTCGATCTTTGGATGGAGGCATCTTTGATTGTGTAACATGTTGGTCTATTTACTTGCTAACATGGAATCCATGGGTAAATTGTTCGAGTGCAGACTAGATTCGATGCAGAAGTGAATTTTTCGCTTTCAATTCAGAGGTCGCCCTTCGCAAAGCAGGCTCAGAGAAGTCTGGGGGCAATGTTGACCAAAGCGGGATTTTGTGGAGACGGGCATGGGGTGAGCTCAAAATAATGTTTTTGTTATTCATGCAAGAGTTTCATCGGACTACATAGAGATCCGATTCAGATTTCAGACTTTGGATGTTTGCCCAGCAAGTTTACAGATCGAGGGTCAAGACATTTCAACTCATAGGTCGTAGAGAACTCTAAATTAGCATGAAGTAACATGATTTGCCTCCAAATGCAACAAATTACCCATCTGATATCACCTCTCAAAAAATGGGATCTCTCAGGAGTTAACTTGGAGCGGGAGAGTCATAAAATCCAAAGGGAGCTAATGGGTTCTCCAGGGGTTCATAACATCTATCGCCACCACCTCCTTAGTGGGACCCACCAAATCAGAAAAGTCCCAAGGAAGAGAACTTTGATGTCTGAAATTTTCAGACTCTAGAGTCTAGATCCTCCTTGGAGGATGGGAGGAATTTATTTTGGAGTTTGAGGGTAACAAAATTCATCACTCAGTCCTTCGGTCCAGACAACATCCCAAATGGTAAGGCCTATCCAATCTCTCAACAATATCATTTCAAAACTATCAGTCATTCTCCAAAGTTGAAATTAACTATAAAATCATGCTTGCAATTCAGATGATCGATTGAATATCCATCCTGGATTATCCTTATCAGATCTAGATGGGAACCCCTCATATGGTGAGCTCACTCACTCAATGCAATCAGATCACTAGTTGCATACATCGATTACTTAGGCAACATCGGTAGCTTACAACTTCAAAATCCATCCATCAGATCAAATATTAGACGACATAATCACAGCCCATCTTCATATATCATTTAATAGCTTGGGCACATCTAGGGTTGTAACATCATCAAACTTTCTCCCTGCACAATTGTATTCTATGGAAAGGGGTATTCAAAGAATTTATCCAATTAAAACTTCAATTTTTAGTAAATCGAGGAGTCGGTGAAGTTTTACTACTCAATATAGGAAAGCCTGTGTAACCACATCGTTGAACCGCTTCCTATGCCATTTCATCTAGTCTTCTAACCAAATTATCAGTCCATTTTGAAAGTTGATCATTCAGTCTCTATTCCATCCTCACATGACCCCTCATAGAGGAGCATCACCTTAATCCTAACTTCATTTTCATGATCTTCTTTGAAACGCCATTACTTCTGTACCTAGGTGCATAATGAACCTGTTCCTTAAAGATCAACAAAATAGGGTACACCTAGGAGATGAATCTCCCTTACCAATTATCTCTTCATCACTATTACAAGAGTCTTAATAATGATTTCACATGGGTTTTCCCTCTCACGATTAATATTCTTCTAATCAATCATCTAATCACATTATCTCAGTATTTTACAAAGGGTTGAATACTTTTCCATCAACCTACCATCCCTATCCTTCTCCTCTCCTGACAAACCCTATCAACTTCAATCCTCTCACTGTAATCAACATTCACCTAATATAATCCCTTTCTAGAGCCTTTGGCCATCTCATAGTAACCTGTCCATCTTGTATCGCCTTTCTAGAATCTTCTAATTCTAGAACATTCCATGATTTTCAACACTCTTTTCTGTTGAATCTGTCTTATCTGATCTCGTCAGAACAGTTAGGATTATTCTACCACATTTTCTAGAATTGTTATCGCAATTTCTCAGTAGAACCTTATGCTTATTGGTGACACCCGTTTCTAGATAGGTGAAACCTTCCATATTCTACAACATTTTCTAGATTACCCTCTTCCAATTCTAAAGCCTTCCTCTTCCATTCACCTTTTAGTGCAAGATATTCAACATCCCTTCATAGGTTCATCTACACTCCTTTAAGAATAGATCTTCCATCCCTCGACTTAAAACAAAACTTTTACCTCCATTTCACCTTGGAGAACCATTATGGAAGAATTACCATCAGTCTTGTCAATCAACCAATTTGGGCTACTCTAATGTAAAAATCTCAAGACATCATCCATCAGTCAATCAACCATTAAGTCTAAGGGGAGGTGTCTTGATTGCAAATTCATTCACATATTTTAGTTTGAGGCAACGAGCATCAATCGATCATCCTAAGAAAATCCAAGACATCAAAGGAAGGATCCATCTTCAATCAGCAAGTGTTATGGAGAAATCACAACACCCCTGATTTCTCGCCAGTGAATGGTTGAGGAATTCCGTGTGATTCGTCAAACATGGAGTTATCCCAAAGTTTGGAACTTTGCAATCGGGATAACCCTATGGAGAAGGTCGGCTTCCTATCCTATCCTAGTGCCAACTAATCCAAAGTGCAAAGAGTTACAAATCTAACCCTAATCTAATATTTTCCCAAGGAGACAGAGTTAGAGAAAATGCATGAAAATTAAAACTTACTCTAAGGGAAGGTGATGCACCAAGACGGATGTAGAACAACCCGCACAATAAACACAACACTACCAGAACCTTGCAATGAAAATGAAAACAATACACAATAACCTTGCATGCGATGAAAGATCAAAAATATGTAATAGAACACAAAAGAGGGTTTGAAACATCCACAAATCTGATTTTATTTCTCTCAAAGTTGATATAATACATCACATTTTGGGCCAAAGGTACAGATTTTGCATTACAGTGTCCAATATGGAGGTTTTGAGCTCCACAAATATCTTACATATAAGAAAGAAGGGAGGGGCATATACAAGTTTTCCAACCTTTTGAAATGAGCCCCTCCTTACAATATATAGGAAGAATGAGAGAAAGGGAGAGATGAAGGAATTTGTAATCTTACTTCAACCACCCTAAAATATGCATTAAAATCCCCTACAACAATGATGGGTGCCATTGCAAATCCCATACCCCATGTACTTTTCCTTGTTAGGCAAGAAAGGAAGCCCATACCTTCATCATTTTGGTACGTGATAAATCTGAAACATTCCTCTAAAATGATGGACTGTCTTTCCTCATTTTGAAATACTTAACCTTACTAAAATTAAGAAAACCATCGTTGTTCTGTAAATCTGAGCTCCCAATAAAAAGTTATGGCCATATGAAGATGAGGGTGCCATACTACAATAAATGTCAATGGTTAATCTACCTTTTCGGACTCCAAACCTACATCGCACCCTCTGAAATCCAAAATTTCAGATATTTCAGGATTCAGAGCTTTGGGTATTTTGACTTCAGAGGTCGTTGTCACTATTCACCTTTCATAAGCTCATGAAACCTCCAAAATGTCGAAACCCCAAAGTTTAAAATTTGGAATTTAGGTTTCAGACCTTTGTGTTATGATTTGTGTGCACTGGGGCTTCAATGGTCTAAAATGCCAAAACCAAAGTCCAAAATTCAGAACTTCGGGTTTCGAACCTTTGTCTTTTCGGGCGTTTCAAGTTTTAGGGGTTCGGGTTTCGAGGTTTTCTCATCCATCCAATCTTCGCACATCTCCAAAATCCCAAAAGTCTGAAGTCTGAATTTAGGACTTCAGGTTTTAGACCTTTTTCCTCCCCGCGTGGCACTATTCATCTACCGAGCTAGAAACCAATGAAATCCCAAAAGCCCAAAGTTTGAATTTTAGACTTCTTTTTCTCCCCGCAAGGCATTGTTCACTGCTTGACCCTACTATGAACTCCAAACTCATGAATGTCCGAAGTCTGAATTTCAGACTTCGGACCTTTTGAGCTCACCATTTCAGAGTTTCGATCCACCGGGCCCACATGCTTCTATGTCCAAAATTTGAATTCTTCATATTCTAAAGTGTCTCTTCAAACATGCATCCCATTGAATCTTAGTGTCTCACCACTTCAACTCACTCAACTCGTGCCTGAAATGTGAGCATGTCTGAATCAATCCTTCTATTTTCTCTGTGCGAGGTCATGTTTGTTCAATTTCACCTTTGGGACAAAATTGGATAATAAGACCTCTCGGGGTTGCTGTGACTTCACATATATATTTTTAGCACACCAAGCGAGACTAGAAGTCATTTCCATAAGCTTTGAAGGCATTTTCAAGAAATTTGCATTTCAAAAATTACAGATTTTCAATTTCATACTTTTCACCATGGGGGTAAAGTTTCGAAATCAATTTTCTGAGGTTTTTCATGAGTAAAAAAAGTCCAAATTTCCCCAATTGATAGATCAGGGGCTTAATTTCAAAAGGGTGTTCTCATATTTTCAAAATTCTAATTTTTAAAATTTTGGGGTTTTTTTCACTTCAGGATTTCAATCCTTTTTGGTTTTTTGCCATTTTAGAATTTTAGACATTTTGGAGTTTCGAGTTTTGAAATTTTGGACTTTTCGAAATTTCAAAATTCGAACAATTCTTATTTTGGAGGTTCTTTGTTTTTGGGTTTCAGGATTTCTGAGTTTTTTGACTTTCAAGCCTTTCCGGTTTTAGAGATTTAGAGGTTCAACTATGCATTGTTTTCAGAGTTTCAGGTTTTCAAAACTTTTGAGTTTCAGAGGTTTTCAATTTTGGGATCTTTGCATTTCAGGTTTTCGAAGACTAGTAGTTGCAAGGCAAGGTTTGATTTCCAAAAATTAACATTCAAGCCCTTCAAATTTGTTTTCTCCATTTTATCAAGATTGGTGTGTGTCTTGGTAAAACCCTAGCCTTTAGAGGCTCATTTCCCGACACATTTGATGACTCCCAGGGTTAAAACTCAGTGGTGTAGTAGCACAGGTTGCTCAAGTACATGAGAATAATTCAAAATAGGTCTAAAACAAGAGAAGAAGGAATATTTATATACCTTCAATTATCTCCAGGAAAAAGAAGGAGAGAAAGAAGAATACAAAGATCACGATTCCCTCTAAACAGAAATTTATCTACACCTGCATATGGTAGACCCTTCATTCAATCAACCAAAGTTCTTAGACTAATCAAAATGGATCAACCATCACCACAAAATCCCTTTGTCAAATTCACAGGCAGTAGTCCACGTACCCTCAACGCACAAAATCTAATCCCGATTGTGGCATTAAAAACATTCCATACTTCACAGGAGAAAATCATACAACCCTTATTGATCACATCCAAGACAATGCAAATGTTTGTCCAATTCACGAGATTAATGAAATGGATGTTGCAGTTAAGTTGCTAGCTTCCTATTTCAAAGGTAAAGCTTTGCAAAGGTTTAGGATCCTAACAACAGGGTCTATTACCAACTAGAATGAACTATGGACAACCCTATGTGATCAATTTAGAGAAAGGGTAGATAATTTGTCTTTATTGGAATAATTGATAACAATCAAGAGAGATCTAAATGAACAAATGGCGGATTTCAATTTCCAATTCTAAAAAACATCAGACAGGATCCCAGTGGCCATGAGATCAGCTGCCCAAGGTGCATTCCTCTATTTCTTGAAGACCCTAAATTCATATATAGTTACGATGATACAGTCAATGAGAGGAACAACGCTGCCAAGAGCTTACAAAGTAGCTATCAGAGCTGAGAACTATTTGATTCAAATAAGAAAGCTTGCACCTAGGCCACGTATGCCTCTATATCCAGAAATGGGAAACCCTACAACTACTCAAGCACTAGAATTGAATCTCATTCTAGGCCCTAGAAATCAGAGGAATAATGAGGCTTCCACTTTGTCAAGTACTTCTAAAGATCTTTGGGAGGTTATGAAACAATTACAGAACCTAGGAAATGAGCTTATAACTATTAAGAGGTGGGAAGCTCAAAGTTATAGGCCATATCATCCTCAAGCTCAATCAAATAGGCCTACTTTTTAGTCAAATAGGCCACTGACCCAAGCTGTAAATAAAAATCAAAACCAAGGACAACCTCAAGTTGCTAAGCCATTTCAACTGTATAATCCAAATGTAGTTTCAACATCAAGGGCCTTGGTTCCAACTCAAAACAGTCTTTCATAGGAATATGAATGGTGTTACCCCTGTAATCTACCTCATAATCAATCAATGTGCTTCAATGATGCACTGAATCAGACCTTGATGGTGTAGACCATCGGTGTGTCCCAAGAGCCAAGTGAGGTATAAAATCAGCAAGGAACTCAGCAAGAGGCTCCTCCAACTGAAACCGGATTGGTCAATTGGAAAATAGAGGAATTTTATGGAGTTAATCAGCCTCCTTTCCAGGGTGTAGCTGTTAATACATGGTCAAAGAAGAGGAACATAGAAGAAGGGAAACCATCTAGCCTGATTATTTCTCAGCCTACTCTCACCCCATAAGGAGCTAGTAATGTAAGAACAACTCCAAATCTGCAAAGTCAACCTAAAGAATTTTTTGTAGTAGTACATGTTTCAATTCCAATGCCAGAAAATATTCTAAAAAGTAAGGGGTAGCAAAAGTATAATCCATCCCCTTTCAACATTATTGATCAAATGAAGAAAATGCATGTACGTATTTCCATGTGGGAATCACTGGCAATCCCAGGTCAGTGTGATTTGTTGCAAGAAGCAATGGTTAATTGGTCCACCTCAAATGGATCACCCAAAATTCAAGAGAAGGTTCTCACTAATTCAATAGCATGAGGAGGTCAACTAAACAACAATTTGAAACCTCCACCATTCTATGTGTCATTGATTTTCGGGGACCACTTGGTGCACAATTACATGATCGATTCAAGGGCAAGCAGTTCAGTAATGCCAAAGTAAATAACGAATCAACTAGGCCTAAAGTATGAACTAGTCTCTAAAGGAGTAGTGCAGGTAGACGGGACATTAGTGGGATCCGTTGGAGTCATCAAAGGATTAAGTCTTACGTTGCATGTTTTTCCCAATGTTACATTTTTGCAAGATGTGTTGGTAATTGACTTGCCATCACTTTTCACCTTGTGCTTGTTAAGGGACTTCACAGCCAAGATTGGTGGGTACCTATCTACAGACTAGACATACATTCTCTTTAGAATTAGGTATGGGGTCAAGGCTATAATCAAGTCAGAACCAATTGCCAATTTCCACATTGAGCCCCATGTGACAAGTCTCATCAATTCCAATTGCAGAGATTTTGATCAGGAAGATTGTTCAAACACTCCAGAAATATGTACTAAAGTTGAGGGCATTCCAGATTTTACATTCGATGAATGGGCTAACAAAAGGCATGTTTTTTATCTATAAAAGGAAATGGAAGAAGCTGAATTGGGCATATATTACCTACATGAAGAGAATCCACCTCTCCTTAGCATCACCAAACCATAAAATAAGGATGACAACGAAGTATGGTAGTTATTTTTCGATGGTTTGAGAAGCGGACAAGGTGTTAGAGGAGGTGCCATTTTGATATCACCGCAAAACATCAAGTACTATCCATCCTTCCGATTTCAATTCACATGTTCAAATAATAGAGCAGAGTATGAGGCTTTGACTCATGGACTTCGTTGGGCCAAGAAAAGAGGCATAAATAACTTGCAAGTGTTTGGGGATAGTGAATTGATTGTGAATCAAGTTAGGGGGTAGAATGCTGCTAAGAATGATCTCTTGAGGAGCTACAAAAATAGGGTATGGGACCTCATTGAGGACTTTGAAGCATTCAACATTGAGTCCATACCTAGGAATAAAAATGAAGCTGCGGATAGACTTGCAGCAATTGGGCTAGCATTCGATGTGGTTGATAGTATCAAAAGAGATAAAATGCAGCCCCATATCAAGGCAGTTTTGAGGCCAGTAGTTCCAAATAACACACACAAGTTGGAAGGTGTTTGAGAATGATCAACAAATCATCAATTAAGAACCAAGATAAATTATAACAATAATATGGGGACTAGTGGTCCAGTTGAGGACAAACAAACTTCCAAAAGGCTTGGTGAGATTGGAATCAATTTTAAATCCCAATGACCAATTTTAGAAGGAGAAAGAAAACATTCAGGTCAAAGGAGAGGATTCAGAAGCTATTTTAGTCTGAGAAGGCAAGGTATTACAAATTGGAAAAGTAATCACTGAGTAGGAAAAATCTGATTTCATACAACTTTTCCAAGAGTTCTAAGATGTCTTTTCTTGGAACTATGAGGACCTGGAGGGATTTAACCCAAAGTTGGAACAACACACAATTGAACTCGATCCAGAAGATAAGCCTATTAGGTAGAAACAAAGACCAGTCAACCCTCACATTGAGCCTCTAATGAAGAAAGAGCCGAATAAGCTAATAGAGGCAAGCATTATATTTCTGATCAAGCATTCGATTTGGATTGCAAAACTAGTACTAGTCAGGAAGAGAAACAGAGAAATTGTGTTGTGCATATATTTCTGAGACCTTGACAGGGCATCTCTCAACCACTATCTAATTCCTTCTATGGAGAAAATATTGTAGGTAGTAGCTAGTTTAGAAATATTCTCTCTCCTAGATGGCTACTCGGGCTACACTTAGATAATGGTAAAAGAGGAAGACTAATTCAAAACAGCCTTCACTACCAAATGGGGCACCTATGCCTACAAGAAAATGCCATTCGGGTTGTCAAACGCTGGTGCCACATTTTAGCAGGCCATGAACATGGCATTCAAGGGGTTGATAAACAAAACATTTCTTGTTTACTTAGATGACATCACTATATTCTCTAAGAATGCAGTAAGTCACCTCTTCTATTTCAGACAGTTGTTCCAAAGATGCAGGAGATTCAAAGTATCTTTGAACCCCAAAAAGTGTATATTCCTAGCTCACAAGGGCAAGCTATTAGGCCATGTTGTTTCTAAGGAGGGGTTGATAATTGATCTAGAAAGAGTTGAAGTCATTCAAGCACTGCCATTTCCAAGCCACATGAAATCCATCTAGATTTTCTTAGGAAGAATCAATTTTGTTCGCAGGTTTGTACCAGATTTTTCCACTCTTGTCAAACCAATAACACTGATGTTGAAAAAGAGCATGAAATTTAAGTGGATAGCGGAGGGAAAAGCAAGTTTTGAAGCTATCAAGAATGTTATATCTCAAGCTCTGACTCTCATCAATCCATACTTTTCCAAATATTTCATGTTATATGCCATTAGTGGTTCAGACATGATTTCCGCAATCTTAGGGCAACAAAGTAAAAAGGGATCTGAACAACTGGTTTCCTTATTCAGTCAAAGTTTAGAGGACTATGAAGTGAGGTACTCCTTCATTGAAAAGCATGTCCTCGCAGTTATCAATAGTTTTAAAAAATTCAAGCATTTGGTCTCAAACAATAGGATTATACTGTTAGTGTCCCATGTGGGAGTCAAGGATTTCCTTTTGAATAAGGATTTGAATGAGAAATGGGAAGTTTGGATCACCCATGTGATCGAATATGACATTGGATCAAAGCCACCAAACTATTCTGTGGAAAGGGATTGTATGAGCAACTAGCTTCTAGCTAGCATGATGAGGTAGATGAAGAAAAGGAATTTGTTTTGGTGATACAAGACAATCAGGAACAAGCAGATGGTAATGTGCCTACTCCTTGCTGGATTCAGAACATGATACATTTTCTACAAATAGGTCTATGCCCTCAAAAAATGAACAAATCAAAGAGGAGATACTTTAGACTCCAATCCATCCCATATGTACTTATTGATGATGTTTTGTTCAAGAAAGGCATAAATGGTGTCCTATTGAGATGCATTGGAACCAATAAAATTGAGAAGGTGGTACATTAGTTTCATGATGGAGAGGTTGGGGGTCATTTTTCACCATGGGTAATAACTCTCAAAATCATGAAATCCAGATATTATTGGCCCACAATGTTCAGTGAATGTTATACATGGATCAAGAAATGTCAAAAATGTGCATTCTTCACATAAAAAGAGAGGCTAATAGCACTTCCATTACATCCAATCTCAGTTGACCAACCATTCATGCAATGGGGATTGGACTTCATCAGGGTCATCAATCTAAATTTGAGTTGGGGTCATAAGTGGATACTCATGGCAACAGTCTATTTCACCTAGTGGACCAAAGCGGTGGCACTCAAGGAAGCAAATGAGTCTAGTATATTGGACTTCTATGAGGGAATAGTGACAAGGTTCAAATTATTGGTCGTTATTATATCAAATAACGCTCTAGCATTCCTCAACACGGAGATCATAGAATGGGTTGTTAGGAATGGTATTTATCTTAGCACCTCATCACACTATTAACCCCAAAGTAATGGGAAAGCAGAGTCCACAAACAAGAATTTGCTAAAGATCATTAGGAGGACTCTGGATGAAAATCAGAGGACATGGTATACCAAGCTCAAATTAGCCTTGTGGCCTAATAAGATAACACCTAAAAGGTCAACATGCAAATCTCCCCATAAGTTAGTCTACGGGAAGGAAGAAGTGTTGCCCATTTCACTTGAGTTGCCCGTATTAGAGCTCATGAAACAACTAGAGTTGTCTGAATTTGAGCCTATGGAAGCTAGGTATGCGGAGCTGATGGAGTTGGAAGAAACAAAATAACATACAATGCAAACAATGGTGAAGGATCAGGCCTTAGTCAAGAGGTCATTAGATAAGAAAACCAAGGCAAGGACCTTTTAGGAAGGGGGCCTCGTTCTGAAGTGGGATGCGGATTGAGCTAAGCCAGGCAGGAATTCCAAGTTTGATGCCATTTGGAGTGGCCTCTACATGGTCATGGGATGTAGGAGTAGTGATTCCTTTAAACTATCCACTTTGGATGGAGAGGAGCTTCTGATTCTGGTTAACGAAGTCTATCTCAAACACTGGTACTGAAAGGAAAATTCTCACCCTTGTACATATTAGTTTAGGAATTTAAATTCCTCTAAGTGCTTATGCACATTGTCTTGTTATAGATTAGGTTTCAGTTTCCCTAAGTGCCTTTGGCACATGTTTTTTTCTCCTAAGTTATATCATTGTGCAATTTAGTGTGCCTCCCAAGAGAAATGTTGTAAACAAGAAGTTCATACTTGTGAGGAACAATTGTAGATTTCAAGAGAAAACAAATGCAGAACAACTAAAATCAGGATTAAGGACAAGTTTTAATAAGTTTTCATTCTTTGAGTCCTTCAAGATCAATCACAGTTTGAGCTTCAAACACCTCCACCAAATCAGAAAGCAGCCCTCAGTAGCAAGTTGGAGATGAAAATAAACAGAAGAGAAAAATCAAAATTCAATAGAGTTGCATGATGTCTTAACTCAGAGAATGTCTTTTTTAAAACTCTGCAGCATGTTATGCATGCCAAGCAATCATCAGTCCTCATGTGTTTCATACTCAGTAGAATCAAGTTTTAGGAGAGGTTTAGAAGTTCATTTTAAGTCCTACAGATCAAGGTTACAGAGAGGAACAGGTGAAAATCCTAGGCTTTAGACAATTTTCCTCTCTCACAATTTTAAATTCAATATTTTCTTCTAAATATTCAAAGTGCAAGCAGTGGAATAGGTCCAGGGTCAGTAGTTTCAAGTAGTTTCAAGAAGAAGTCAGAGGTCCAAATCAGTTTCAGGTTATAAGTTGTGACTCCGTACCCAATGGACATGTCAAGGCTACTGGTATAGAACATCTAACAGGTAGATGTCCCCGCGAGTCACCAAATTATTATCCAATTTTTCCCCTTGGGCCAAATTGGACAACAAGGACCTAGACACCAGACTGATCCCCTAAGGATGAAACGGGATTACATGAAGTTTTCGAGGCTTCAGGGATCACATTCAGTAAATCTAGGAGTGAAAATCATATTGAGGACTTTTTTGCTCTTATGGGTTTTGACCCTTAAGATCAACTTGAAAAAATGATGAAATGTGGGCCCCGTGGGCCCAGACCCATCCAAAACGATTAAAATCAAAAGTAGAATAGGACGAACCTCAAAACCCCTTACATTCAATCTCCATCAGGCCTTTGACATGGAGGAATTCAAAAAATTCCAAAGGATAGGGTCTCGGGATCAAAAAAATTTACATCTGGGCGAGTCAGAGGTTGCGTTAGGGGATCAAATTGAAGGAGGGCTCACTGAGTAGCTCGGAGAGCTACTTGGCTAGTAGATTTGGAGGCATGGCATTCGAGCTAAGTTGTACCTATAGAACAATAAGTGACTCAAAGTTTGGGTGAACTCGCCACCATGAGCTCTATGATTGGCTTGGCGATGAGCTCGAGGCTGTATGTTCGTGGATGGTGGGTCGGGGCAAACTCGAGTGGGGTTTGATGGAGCCATTGACATCGATGGATTCACAAGAAAAAGATCAAAGTAAAATCTCCCCGAGCTCGGCCAAATGATACATTGGTGGGTGATGGATATCCCTTAGCATGGTGAGCCTAATTGATTCAACGAATCCATGGGCAGATTGATTGATGCAGACGAGCTCATGTGAAAGTTATGGATCACGGCAAGGAGAGCTGAACTAAGGGGCTCGGCAAAGTTTGGGGGAATGTCGGCCAGGCGAGGAAGAAAGAAAGGTTCAAGATCCAGCTGAGTGAGATGAAGTGGGAGGCCGCAGAGACAGGCATGGGGTGATCTTGCAATAGGTGAGCCATGTAAGAGATTGATTGAAGTCCAATGTCTGAAGACTTTAGACTCTAGATGTTTGAGCATTCAGAGATCGTGGGCGAAGATTTTCGGAGATTAGGGCATAGAGAACTCTAAAATGGCGGGCTGGTTTTCCCCAAAATAAAAAAGGTCTGAACTCCGAAGTGAGAGTTTTGGGAGTCAACTCAGAGCAGGCGAGTCAATGGAGGGGCGGTTTGGATTTTCGGGGGTTATAACTTAGGATCTCTATGTCGGAAATGTCCAAAATGATGAGTCAAAAAAGTTTGAAGGAAGAGGACTCTGAAATCTGAAATTTTTGGAATTCAGAGGTATGCATTTTAGGAGGTGGGGAGGAATGTTTTTCAGAGTTTGGGGGCAAGAAAATTCTGAATTCGGTCGGTAGAGAACTCTGAAAAGGTAAGGCTCAAAAGCCCTAAACAACAAAACTCCCACCCAATGAAATTAAACAAAGCCCACCGAGTCAATGCGTTGAACTCTGAGTTGGCTTGTGTTAGGCGGTAGGTGGGAATATGATGTGGTGGGCTCAATGGCGTGCAAGCAGACCTAAGTTGCATTGATTCAAGGAGCTCAGTAGGTGAGTTTTGAACTCGATAGAGGGAAAATAGCCATAATCATATCCCATTTTCAAAATTGAATAACTTGGGAAATTTTTTTCCATTTTTTGTAAAATTGTACTTGATGGAAAGGGGATTTCAAGGAGAATCCAATGGACACTTCAACTTTTAGAAACCAAAGGAGTAGGTGAAGTTTTAACCCATGCAAGTAACCTGTGCAAAAAAGATGAAAACTTTCTTTGTCCTCCAACTTTTTTAGCAAAATTACATTTGATGAAAATCTAATTTCAGGATCTATAGAATGGAATGAACAGAGAGGAGAAATTAATGGGTTTGGTGAGTGAATTTTCATCATGAAGTTATAGGACTAAAACCACACCCAGGTGCATCATGAAGTTGTTCCTTAAAACACAAGGTAGGCTACAATAAGATGAATTTTTGCAGGTTTTGCCCATTATTGCAAGAGTTTAATGATGATTTTTTATGGGTTTCAGAGGATTTCAGAAATTTTATCCCTCTCTCCTCTCTTGAAATATTATTCTATAAATTTTAAGGAGGGGCTCAATGAGAAATCTGTGGAGTTTAAGCCTCCCACTGAATATTGTAGTGTAATTTTTGTGCCTTTGGCCCTCATGTAATGTACTCTATAAAATTTTGGAGCAATAAAACATATTTGTAGATGATTCTCAACCCTCTTTTGTGTTTATTGTGTCTTATTTGATCTCTTATTATAGTTAGGGTTATTGTGTATTGTTAAATTGTTATTACAAGATCTTTATGGATTGGACTTATTGGTGATTGGGTTTATGATAGGTGGTTTTGATATGTGGTGTTAGATTACCCTCTTCAGATTTGCTTGTTTCATTCCCATGCAATGCAAGGTACACAACATCCCTTATCGGTTCATCACCTCCTTTTAGAATAGATTTACTTTTCATGCAATCCTTTTATCCATGTCTCCTTGGAAAACATTAGGGTAGGATTAGATTAGTTTTCTCTACAATTTGGGTATGTGGTGTCAAGATTTAGGAATATGAAGCTGGAATTTCTTTGGAGAGCTATCCTGATTGCAAAGTGCCACACTTTGGGAATAGATCCATGTTGTTCAATCACACCAAATGCCCCATCAACAATCAGACCTTTCGGGGGTACTGTGATTTTGCATAAATAGTATGTGCACATACAAAGCTTGTAAAGGTTTTACAATCCAAGGTATGCATTTTGAGGTATGTTTTGAAACTATAATAAAGTTATGAGATAATGGAGGTATTGTTACAGTCTAAGCAAGATGGTCATGTTGTCTTTATAATGATGTTATATGTTGAGGAGGAGTCTTGTTGCCTCTATCCTTGCAAAAATGAAGGTAAGTGTGTGATCATCAAGGTTAGGGTTGAATAATGAATTTGTCAAGATCAAGTAGGCTATGGTGGATTTTAAATGACATGTTACAATTTTTTGATGGCCTATTAAGGTAGGGGGGGTCCATTTTTATCTCATTTAGGTATGTAAGGAGCTATGAAGAATTTTTAGGCAGAGTTGTTGATGTTTTGCAAACTTAGAAGTAGGGAAGCATGTCTTGAGCTAAATAAGTTAGAATTTCTTACAAAGAATACCAAAATAATGAAAAGTTGCTTCAGGGATGTGATAATTGCTCGGACCTAGTTTTCATGACATGTATGTAAGGTAAGTGTTTGACTTTTGCTTTTTCAGTTAAAGTAGGATGAAATGTTCAAAGGGGAGTCTATAAGGAGTTAATTCGTAATGTATGAAAGCTTCTACAGCAAGGAAAAGTTTGGCCAAGATGCACTAAAGGAGTTTTATAGGGATCTCAACTCTAAAGGTTTTGCAACCATTGTATGGTAGAGGTAAGTAAGTTTGTGTGCCTTATCAACTTGAGATAGATCAATGAAGAAGGTAAGATGATATTTTAAGCCCTAAATAATGGTTATTGGCATGTATGAGTGCCTTGTATATCTCTTCCCATGTATGCTACAATGCTCCCATTATGAGAAAGAATCCTAAAAAAGAGTTTGGTGAGATATGATAGGTTGGCATGTTTATATGATGAATTGGGTTGATGTTTTCAATCAATAATAAAAAGAACAATAACCAAATCATACCAAGCCAAGAACATAGATGCTAATCAAACACCACAATCAATAAAATGAAAGTAATTTGCTAGAATAACTTTACATAAACCTTTGCAAACAAATGAGCAACAATATCATATATTATTATGGAACTCAATGAAATACAATGAGAATGGGCCTTGCTTATATAGGCAAGGAATAACAATCTAAGAACCATTCAAAGTCGTAGATCAAGCCATAAATCATGGAAAGAACTAGTCATCAAAGAACTAGTTAAGTCCATAGATTTAGGAGACAACTACACATCAAGGATCTAGTCAATACTATAGATCAAGGAAATAACTAGTCAATAACATAGATCAAGGAAAGAACTATACCTAACAAATAGATAATATCTCCTAGTATCTAAATAAGATAAAATAAATATCCACACACATACGTGGGTGAGGATAAATACAATAAAGGTAAATAAAGTACCTAGGTGAACATGAGCTTAGGTAAATATCTACTTTAACACCCCCCTCAAGTGAATCTAGGGGCCAAAATAGAAGTGGCATGTCCACAATATGAGCCCCAACAACTAGGCCTGATGAGGTACTCATGTACAATAACTGGGAAAAAGGGACATCGCAAGGTACCCAAAACCAGTAACAACAAAGTAAAGAGAGAAAACTTGCTGCAAGGCATCCCAAGAAGCTCGGCTCAAAAAACACATACAATGTTGAAGAATTTTGGTGTGCACTGTGGTCTGAATCCACTACTCAATCACAAAACTTAAAAACAAATGAAACTGGGCTTCACCAGAATAGCTCCATACACGAAGACTGTCAACGGAGTGATGTAGAAAGTGTAAAAAAAACCAAATATAATTTGATCAATTGTTGCAAATAGGTGTGCCATGATCCAAGAACAATAACCAAAGCAACAAAGCAAGGACACAAACTCCAGAGTGTCACAATCCAAAAAAATCCAAGGTAATAAGGAAAGGACACGAAACCTGAAGAAGCAGGATCAACACCACACCCTCCCATACTGTTGAATGGGTGGAGTGACGCTACAAATATGTATGAGTTGCCCAAAATGAACTACTCAAAAACTGAAAAAATAGCATTGGACTTCACCAGAATAGATCCCCCACAAGAGATACTGTCAACATGCCAAAAGTGTCGAAAATACATATACAAAATCTTTCAGCAAACAAGAGAGATACACTACACCTGCTAAAGAAAAATTCTCAAAACAAGAAACATTACAATGTAGAAGGTATAGAAAGTGAAGCAAGAGGCCGAATGGTGAAGGAGCCATGCCTATAGAATCCTCTCAATGAATGCCTATGTTGCCACCGTGAGTGATCAGATATCCACCCCAAATCAACACGGATGGATGAAAAAGATGCATGCATATGACGTGGTGTAAAATACATAATAGGTACATGCAAACAAACATCAGAATGTGTGTCAGGTTGATCATGTCTGACAGCTGAAATCTCAGGTTTCTCAAGCCTGAGTGAAGGTGCAAAACTCATCTATTGCTCATGATCCTCAGAAAGAGTTGAGTGAACAAAGATAGGAGCTTTTTTAATGTGTGATTTCAATGAAGTATCTTCTCGAAAACTAATGTCATGGCAAGAATTCCACTTAACACATGGAATAAGGGAAACAATAAGCTGTGAATGTCGGCCAATACCTCTGCCAGTGAAACCCATAGAATGGAACATGTGAGAATTGAATGCAATGGTATGATTCTCAAAAGAGCCATGCATATGAGAAAAAGTAGGATACATAACATGTGTTACTGTAATAGGCACATATGTGGAAGAGCATGTAGTAACAAGCCTCATAAGCTTAGGAGCATCAAAAGCAATAACAAGCTCAAAGACTGGTAGATCAATGTCAGTGGGTACAAGATAAATAGTTGTAAGTGGACTAGGAGCATTGATATGGCTGTCCACAATATGATGGTGATGTTGTAGGCTAACAAGTTTTTGCTACAGTGAGTGTATTATTGTATCCTTATCGTGAATGAATGATTGTAGAAGATAATTTTTCTTCTTGAGCGATCTATTTTCTTCCACAAATTTTATAATATCCTCTTGACATCCACACACTTCAGAGAAAATCATATCATTCTCAGAATCCATGATAGATACAATAATGTAACTCCCAAAAGTTTAGGATGTCGGGCTCAACCGAAATTGCGTCCACAATTGCTTAGAACACTCCTCCATATTTGACACTTTATAATGAGTGTGTGATACAATATGACACTTTATAATTATAATTATAGTGTAATTCTCAAAATAAATATTTCCAATGGAAAGAACACGAAAAAAAATACTTTTGCAAAAAGCGACACTCAAAACCGAGTTATCGATCAAAAGATACAAGTTTTCAATATTATGCTCTGCTATTTATTTTAGATGCCACTAAAACAAAATAAAATGTTCTTGCCTTCACCACACAAATAAAATGAAAGGGGACTAGAGTTAAGCACCTACTAGTAGGAATCACAAGATTTAAGCCCTCATATGACCATATGCTCCCATGATGAATGGAACTCAATGAAATACAATGAGAATGGACCTTACTTATATAGGCAATGAATAACAATCTAAGAACCAATCAAGGTTGTAGATCAAGCCATAAATCGTGGAAAGAACTAGTTAAGTCCATAGATTTAGGAGAGAACTATACCTCAAGGATCTAGTCAATACCATAGATCAAGGAAATAACTATACCTAACAACTAGATAATATCTCCTAATATCTAAATAAGATAAAATAAATATCCACACACATAAGTGGGTGAGGATAAATACAATAAAGGTAAATAAAGTACCTGGGTGAACATGAGCTAAGGTAAATATCTACTCTAAAAAATAAGATCTTAATAGTATGTTAAAGAATATGAATAACATGATGTTTAGGTATTCTTTATCATTAATGTAAAAAGGGGGAAAAGAGTTAGGTAGCTTTCCATCAATGACAAAGGGGGAGATTGTTGGCATGTGTGAGTCTAGGTGTTTTCATTGATGTAAAAGATCATTAATGAAAAAGAGGATGATGGAGAAGTGTTAGTAGATGATTAGCATGATTATGATATGGACATTAACTTTTGTTCATGGTTGTAAGAGTGGACAAGGTGATAATGGCTTGGTCTAGCAAGCCCAATCAGGTGACCTAGTTAGCCTATGTGATGGTGCTTGATGATTTGAGGTTCCTGGTCACTTGAGAATCATATTAGAGGTATGGATAACATGGCTGGATAGTGTTAAGACACTAACATTAGTTTTATAGTGTAGGTATAGGTGGAAGACTCAGTTACATGTGTTCATCTAGACCTAATATAGGTGCTTGAAGGCCAAATGGAGCATGAGAGTGAGATGTAGAGCCACATGAGCTCATGTAAGCATGTAAGTAAGTGATAAATATTTTCTCAAGTATGTTAGGGCATTTTAGATAGGTTTCATGTTGAGGTATGAGGTTCTTCTACTTTGATTTAGCTTAAACCATGTAAAATCCTAAGGGCTAGTCATGCAAGTCATGGTGGTGGTGAAGATGCAGAGATATTTGATGAAATATTATGATTGCATATGATGAAAAAGGGTGTCCTATAGGTGTGGAAAAAAATTCAAGTCATTATGAAGAGAAATTTGCAAGTTATGAAGTTTAGGCAAAACAGGGTCTAAGAAAGTGTGATTTCAAACTCGATATGCTCACCTTCTCTCACACACTTTGCATGAGACCTTGTGACTTTCATGTATGTTTTTCCATTGAGCTAATATCATTTTAAAAAAATAATGGATTGGTTTCATTGTCGTGTTTTTACGAATGAATGTTAAGAAGTGAAATAGCTTTTATGGCTTTGAAACCCTAGGTCAAGAGTGATGGAGGGAAACTTCTTGGAATGGGCACAAAATGGATTGTTCTTGGTAAAGTGATGATTTGAGGTTGTATAGGACTCCTCCATATTTCTAAAAAGGTATGCTATATATTTTGAGAGTATACTCAAAAAGGTAAGTTTCTGGAGTTTTTTAGTTTGTGGCAAAGTTTTCCATTGAAGCTATTGACTAAATCATCATTTATGAAAGCTTGGTATTTTTACTAGATTTACATGATATTTTTGGTTCATGGTTGAAGTCCTAGAAGGAAAAGTGATCTCTATCTTTGAAGACTAGTTTTTGGGCTTGTAAAGGTAGTTTTGAGCAGTTGGAGAGATTAACATGATTGAAGGCCTTCTACTTAGGGTTGGAAGAAAATGTAAGATGTTTTGGAAAGTAGATTTAGATAAATTTCCAATGATATATGTTTTTTCTCTTGATGAGGTGTTTTGATTGGTGAACCAACTCAATTTGTGAAGGCCAAGTTTGATTGATTCAGGAGAGGACTGCTTTGGTGAGAATATGAATGTAAAAGACTCATGTTTTGGCTTAATTGTTGATTTATATCCATTAGAGAGTGTAGAGGGATGATTTTTGTTCCTATAAAAGGAATTTATAAGTCTTTAAAGTGACAAAAAGGGTGCAAACTAGTTGAGTTTCCAAAACTACTTTCTGGGTAGTTTAGTTTGTTGAAGAGGAAAATAGGTGTGATTTGCATTTTTGGATGTTTCATGAGGTGTACAAAGCATGGATGTGTTATATAGGTCAATGTATTTCCAATCAATGGCTACATGAAATAGTTGAGGTGCTATGGTGTGATCTTGAGCTCAAAAGGTGAAGACCGGTTCCTGGAAACAATTGTTTTGAGTAGGAAATGGACCTACTTGAGAGATTTATGAAGAAAATGATTGGTACAAGGTAATGTGTGAGAATGGTTGATGTTGTTATGAATTATTTGACATTTTTTAAGCCTTTAGATACTCAAATAATCATGGTGATGTGTTTGTAGGTCTTTGATGAGCCATATGATGTGGTTTTGAGCATATTCTAGCTTGTTTGGTTGTCTTGGTGCATGACCGACCTACATGGGTCCATTTTATGAATTTATATGAATGTGCTGTTATATTTTTTAATTTTAATTGTCTATATATTTTGTTATGATAGACCTATGTTATATTTTTGAGTTGAGAAGCATATAAAGTGCATGTTTTGTTTCAAATTTAAACTAGTGAAAAGAGAGGGAAAAGTGTGAGCTAGTTGAGAGAGATCAGGTGGTTCAAAGGCATAGAATTAGAGCTGAGACTGTGAGAAAAATTATGAGGATTGTTAGAAAGCTTGTGTGCATGGTTTTGTGATCAAATCAAGTCATGAAAGTCCAAGATTGAGCGAGTTAGAGGAAGGTGTGTTTTAAGAGGGTTTGAAGGAGTTTGAGTTGTATCTTTGATCACTATAAGTTGTATGTGTTCAAAACATTTAATCAGTGTTATTCTTATTCAAAACTTGTGTGATGATTCATATTCACATGATTCATTTGTTTTTAGTAATATCAACAAGGGTTTCTAGGGGTTGGTTCTCCTTGTGGGGTTGGTGTCCCACTAAGCAAATATTGTGTGATGAGTCATATTCATGCTTGATTATTTTGGTTTGAGTAATATAATCAAAAAATTTAGTGGGTTTTATTCCCCTTGAGGGTTTCCCATTTATATCTTGTGTTATGGTGTACACTGTCATGGTTATGATTGTTTGAATGAATGTTGTATGTTGTTATACACACATTAATGGTTGAATGGTATATGATTTAAGAAAGTTAATTTTAATTGGTTAAATATTTTGAAGGAATTATTCACCCCCCATGTCCATTGTGATTCCAACAATAAATTATCAATCTAAACCTAACATAGTGCCTCAAGATTAAGCTAATAAGAGAAATCAGTACCCTAAGCACGATAAAATGCAAAACCTCTCTTTGTTGCATGAATTTTCTCAAATGATTTGTATGCTCAAGAAATTTGTGAAATATTTGGGAAACGTGCTTGTAAGGAGATGGATGAAGTAAGAAAATTTCCAAAAATGGAAGTATTTCCATATTTGGCAAGGATCCTACATAGGATAATTTCTTAATCTAGTAAGGTTTCCAAAAATGGAAAGTTTACATGACATGATGGTGTATAATGTACCTTTAGAATGTCCTTTATATAAGTTTTAGTTAGGGTATGTTAGTTTATATTAGTCGATGTGGAATGATGAAAATGTAGGAATAGTGGTTAGTTAAGAGTGATTGGGGGTGATTAAGAGTGATTAATTGGTCACAAGAGGTTATGGGATGTACAATGTGATAAAGATGGCTTGATTCATTAATTGCAATGGTAGAAACATATTTTTTTGGCCACGAATGATTTATGAGTGGAAGATTTGGGGTGCCTATAATACCAAAAATATCCATAGTGTTATCGAAGATTACTATAAAGAAGACTCCAAATCTTGTGATGATTCCTTCAAGGAAGTCTATTATGACATTATGAGTGGATTATTTCAAGGGAACGACTTAAACCTATCCGATCAAACTATATATGGCAATTAACATCCATTTTTGGCCAACACTAGAAGGAAGTTTTACCATACCAATGAAATCCAATCCCCTTTGTGAAAATGGATGGTCTATAACAATTGATTGTAGAGGAAGGGCTACTTTATTTTTCCTTATAATGAAAAATTAACAATCCTTGCAACCCCTTACCCATTTTAAGATATCTAAAAACATGGTAGGATAGTAATAACATGCTCTGATAATCATTTTAATAGTTGTTTGGGGTGGAATATGACCTCTAAATAATCCTTGTTGGAATTCCTTAAGCACCTTTTCTTCATTTTCTAGTTCAATACACCTGAGTAAGACACCATCATTTTTTTTCTTAAAAAGAGAGCCATTTTTTAGCTCATATGGAATGGCATACAAATTTAAGTGTTCTTATGGTATTATTGATGTCCATTAGGTATCTTTCCTATCTTGAAATATTTTAGAACCAATTTTTCCGCACACACGTCTCCTACAACCTCTTCCCCTTGAACACACTCCATCTCTTGGAGAGCCTCTATATCTTCAACCACGTGTTGAAAAAGTGTCTATCCTCTAATCAACTTAGTTGAATTTATTTCAACATCAAAATCCATTATCCTAGTGATCTAAATATCCCTTTTCTTGCAATTTTTTGAACTCGTGATATATTGGTTAATGCTTGAGTGTGTGACACAAACTATTATTTTGTTGTTGGATACCAAATATCTGAATTTCTTGAGAGCTCTAAGAAAAGTATATCTTTGTTTTTCAACAAATTGTACTTCATCTTATAGTCATTAAGTGTTTTTGTTATGGCCCTAACATTATATCTTTGTATGATTACTAAGTTTATGTAGTGGAGTGCATAACTTTGACCTTCATTTACTAGTTTTTAATAGATAGTTAGGACAACCTAATTACGACGAAAATGTGTGGTCATTTGTATTTAGGTATATAAATATGAAATTTATGGATATAAATACAAATGGGCGATATTTTCCCAAAACTATCACACATCATATTATTAACTATATTTAATAATTTATTATGATTTCTAAATGTTTCTCGTAGAAGTGGAATCGTATTTGAGTGTTGTTTTTTTATAAATAAATGTCATAACAAGTGGTATTAGAGCATCAATTTTGGAAACATTTTTTCCCCGCCATATCTCACACAAAGGTGTGAACTTTTTAGAGATTTTTTCAAGGATATTTGTAAACATGTGACAAAAAAACATCACTCCAAAAACTTTCCTTTTTGATCAAATTTGCTCGAGTTATTACGATTTCATGTTTTTAACAAATCGTTACATAGGCCACAAACTTTGATTCTTTTGTAATTATTTTACATTTTTGAAAACCTTATAAAATTTAAGAAGGGTTTATTCTTTTTATTTTTAGATTTGAGGCATTCTAAATTTTGAAATTTTCTTGTCAAAGTTGGTGAAAGTTGGTTAAATTAGGTGAATTGTGGGGCATCTGTTTCAACTATAACATATTTTGAAGGTTTATAGTTACTAATCACACTGGATAATTTCTCTCCCGTATTAAAAATAAATCAATAACTAGAAACAAATTCAAATTAATAGCCATTAATTTTAAAATAAATACCTTTTCATCAACCACTAATCCCAATGATGCTCTTTTTGTCCATCGCCAAAATTTGAGGGCAACATTCCTGCAGGATGTGAAATGGTGGTAAATTTTATTTGAGAGAAATTGTTTGAACCAATTGCAACATATTTGAATGAGGGTTAGATAGCTTTTAAATGATATAATATTTGAATTGAAAACCTTAATTAATCCACCTCATACAACCACTTATACACAACTAAACTATCTAGGAGGGCACAACAAAACACATATAGAGAAAGAATTCGAAGCGTAAAAAATTGAACGTACCAAATATAGATATCAAATTTTTTAATGGTAAAAATGTAACCTTATGGATAAGTCTCATGGAAAATTACTTTAAGTCTCATAATAAACCAAATAATGTAATGGTTGACATAGCTTCACTACATTTAGAATCTAAACCTTATTAATGGTATTAGTGGATGATGAGTTACAAAATAAGGAAGGTGCTTAACTGGGATGAATTTACCAATGACCTAACAACCCTCTATGAGAATTTGTGGAAGGGAAGCTACTTCACCCAATTAACAAATCTAAAATAAATAGGATTCATAGTTGATTCTAATGTTGAGCATATGAGATTGGGGATCCAAAATCTAAAAACAAAAATTTACTAAAGACTACAATTTTACATTAATGGACTAAATGATAAAATTATGCATGATGTTCATTTATTAGAACCTTATATTGTTAGAAAATATATGCAACAAGCACTAGATATTGAGTAATGGAAATGTGCTAGTATGAGATTCTTCTAAGAGAAAAGTACAAAATAGAGATATCAGAATGTGAATACCGTTATTGATAGAAATGTGGTCAACCCTTTTAAACCAAGGTAAATTACCAGGTTATATCCTCAACAGGAGCTATATAAAAGAGAAAAAGGTCTATGTTGGAATTAATATAGTAAATAGCCTAGAGGTCATAAGTGTGCCAGTGGATAGAAAGTCCTAATGGTTATTGAGGATGAGGTTTTGAATGATGAATAATTAGCTACTAAGGAAGCAAAAATAGAGCATGGACATGAACATTCTGAGGAAAAAGTAAACCCTAAAATTTCACTACATGTGTTAAGTGGGATAACCACACCATAAACACTCAAAATGGTTGGTTATATTAAGTTTTAAAAGGTGACAAATTTGATTAATACAAGGCGTATCCATAAATTAGTTAACAAAAATAGCCAATGAGCTCAATTGTTTTGTTTATCTACTCACCAATTTTCAATTCATGATTATTAACAAGAAACAAATCTATTGTGGTGGTAAATATCATAATATCAAACTATTAATGGGCGATATCTTCTACATGTAGAAATGTTTTACATCCCAATTGGGGAAGCAATTTTAGTTTTGGTATTGCAACTACTTAAGCAATTGGGAAAACTTCTTTCAATTTTCAAGATGTATTCATGGTTTTTAGTATGAATGAAAAAATGTATAAAATTATTGGGATGCAATAACCAAAAATCCAAATTAGTAGCTTCGTATTATAAACGAATTACTTAAGAAGGGACCTTATAGAATAGCAACACAACTACATTTCTTATAAGTACATGTTGTAGATATAGACACCCCAATTTCACACCTCTCCTAAATCAATTAATTTCCCCATTCTATTTCCCACAAAAATACACATTGAATTAGTCAATGTTGATTGATTAATTAATCCGTTTCAATCCCTAAATTAAACTCAATCTTCCTCATATGCCAAATATTCCTTATGTCCCCCAATTGTGAATTAAATATTCAAGTTTAATTCAGGTCCATTCCTCATGTCTCCCACTCACTTAATCATGTTTAGTTTTCAAAATCATGATTACCCAAAAACTCTGAATTAATCCCACTTTTAGGCCTTACCCCCTATTTCAGAACAAGCTTGAAATCCTGTCATAGCTCTTGCATTATTTTAGTACAGAGCATCGAGCATCCCCTCTACATCATCCTAATGCCCGAATAGCCCCACTCTAATCATCCCAAATCCATTAACCCCACATCCTTGGTGCAAAGTAAGTCGATCTTGTTGCAAAGAAGGTATTGCTCCAGTTTGAAGGAAGCACCTATATTTTGATAAATATGAGCCCACCCACATTCTATCACCCATTTCAAGGTTTGTGACAATATCATGAAGGAGAAGGTATCTAGTTAGTCATTTTACTTTCTTCTTAGCAGTGTAATTTCTATAGCTCACATTTTGGCATGTCCAGTGGGACTTACCCATGATTTATTATTTCTGGTCTCGCAACTCGTTATTTTTTCCATTATTTGCTTACTGGTATTTGTTATTATTATTTCATTTTTTGTTCCTTAAGGTCTTCTCTAGCTAATGTTTACATCGTGGGAACTACTATTGTTTTGTGGTATCTTATGATGTTTCTGTAGGTTATAATTGTAATGGATATGCTAATTACCCTGTCATAAACCTCTTCAAGGAGATCCATCCAACTGGTGTTTTATTTTTGTTTCATGTCTAGATACCCCTTTTATGCAACCGTTTTAACATCCATTGATATTTATGTACATATTTTGACTTGTTTCTCATCATTCTTTTTCTTGTAGTGTTATTTTGTCTTGTGCAGGTTTCAAGTACCTAAAAACAAAGATGAACGACTAATTCATAAGGTATTTCAATTTTTGGTTGTTTAAAAACCTTGATTTATAGTTGTTTATTTTGATATTTTAGGAAACTTTCACTTTTAGTTTCTAACTTGTTTGCAAGGATATACATTTGTTTTAATCTGTAATATAAATTTGTTTTATTTCTGTAATATAAGAGAAAAAAAATCATTTTAGTGTTGTATTCGTTTAGTTTAGCGGGTTACTTAGGTACAACTAAGCTTTTGTAGTTTATATTCGGGGTGGGGGATTTTGTTTTTTGATTTCCTAGTTTTACATTTCCTGGTTCCACAATAGTGCATTTCCTGATTTTATTGAACTTTGTATAAACCTGCAAAATAAAACAAAAAAATATTATTAAAGAAAATCAAATTAAAAAAAATCAAAAAATAAATCTTGTAGATCCTAAGCTACCCATCCCTAACCTACCCACCCATCAGTTCAACTTATAGCTAGGTGATTTGTTCACCGAGCTATCCTACCCCTCATCCCTCAACTCCCCAATGCGTAGCATCCCTACTCCCCAGACAAACTCACTCCACTACCCTGGATAGACTCCCTTACTACTCGGCCACTTGTCTGCATTCCCCTCACCATTCAACTCCCTTCCCGCAAGCTACCTCCCAACCCACGTGGATCCCCTAACCTAGTCACTACATGTCACGTAGAACTTGATCCCCTCCCTCCTTAACTCGGCCACTCAGCCACACATAGTCCAACCCCCCACGTAGATCCCCCACCCACCCCCCTGGCAATATAATATCGGTCTCAACATGATTGTCTCCCCTTCGCATCCTAGCTCCCTCATTCAAACAACCTCGACCCATCTCCTTCAGCCATCGAGCCCCTGCAACACACCCCTCCACACATGCCTTTCGCGCTCCACACTGTCATCATTACAACCCTGTCAACACCCACTGTAACATACACTCCACACTCATGTTGTTACATTAGTTTTTAGGGATTACATTTTAAGAGTTCTTTAATTTAGTCGACTAATAAGCTTATAGGTTAGTTTAAATTAGGTTTAGTTCACCTATCTAATTTGCTTAAATTATTAAGTCTTTGCTTATAACTTCATTTAGCTATAGTTTCTACCAATAGATTCAATGTAATTTGATTTAATTAAGCTATTTACTTTATTTAAGCTATTCGATAATCTATCAACTGATAACTTCCTTTCATTCACGTATATGACCTTTCATTAATTAATTTATTCTCACCTAATTACTTAGTTAATTCATTCATGTTAAGCTTTCTCGCTTTACATAATCGATTTAGTCTAAGTACTTAATTAATCTAATTTTGATTTAAGCTAACCTCATAATTAATTTTCTTAATTACCAATCATTTCAAAAAAAATCAAAAACTCTAAACCCTCCATTTTCTAAATCAATTAGCTTATTTAGGCCTATTTTTTGACAACAAAAATTAGGACCTTTAGATTATTTTTCTCATTTTTTTGGCTACATGAACTAATCGTGTTATTTTCTCTTACAGACAACAAATTCTAAGATGTTTTGATTAAATGGCTCTAATGCCAAAGACTAATTTTTAAAACATATACACAACCCATACCCTTATCACCTGACTTTTTCAACATTTCGTCACATTGTGAATGTTACGAATTTAGGGTCCCTAGATGTTTATGACACCTTGGTGTCATGTTTTAATCTTTTCATTTTCCTTTAATCACTTTGCATCATCATCTAACAGTTTTTTGGTGAATCTTGTCAACGTATGTTAATCATTTTTTTTTCTTTTTTACGAAGCTAATCGCAACACTTCGTGTGTATGCTCTTCTTGCATGCTTGTTACAAGTGACCTTGAGAATCAGAAACGTGATGATGTTGTATTTTATCATTCTCTCTTTGTTTTCCTTGGAAAACTAATAATCTATTTTTTACATGACCACATCATTTGAAATTTTATCATTCTAAACTGCTAACATTGTCTACAGAATTCTCTAGCTTTGTTTTTCATCTTTAACTATCGTCTTGATCATTATTATTTTTCTTCACATTATTAATATTTGTCTGATTGTTGGTTGTGTATGCCCTTTTCTTGTTCTTTTGAGTGTTTTGGAAAATCAAAAATGGCTACAATAATTTTCTAACACTTCATTTGCAGGACAGCTACTAATTTGTTCTCCGCAGGACTGCATCGCTGGAATTTTGCCAAAAACAAACAATTTTTTTAAACCTTTCTGCAAAATTACCACTGTCAAAGAACAATTGTTGAAACCACTAAAAAACCAAAATTAGTACGCTCAGGTACGCTGTCATTTTCTGCTAACGCTTTTATTTTAAGTTAGAAAGAACTTTGTTGTTAACTACATTGTCATTTGTCTTTGCATGCAGCGGAAGTGGATTTCATTACCACTTATGCTACATTGGTGATGTGGACTTCACTACCATGCACTACCAACATTCACATTTTCATTTCACTTTGAGACTTAGTCTCAAAAACGTGTTCGGTATCTACCTCGCCTTTGGTCCCCTCGTACAAGTGATGTTGTCGTGATTGGGACTACTGCGAGTAATGCCTAATATAGTTGTAATAACAAAGTCCAGGCATCCTCCCTATAAATATTCAGGGAGTAATAAGGAAACCATACACACTTCCATCCCCTTATTATCTTCCACATTCTCACAAAGCCTGTCTTGAACATGGTGATTCACTCAGAAGCATGTAAGTAAGAATTGGTGAGTCTCTTCCAGTGCTCTAAGGGTTCCCCAAGTCAATTCTATCCCCCTCAAATAATTAAGTATAAAAGGACTTGGGTATATCAGAGGATGCGTATTTTTGGAGTGATAAGAGCCTACATCTACCCATTCCACAACATACTGTATGTTTCATGAAACAATGATTATTCCCGACGGATATATTCCTTCCTGAGCTAAAACATCAAATGAACATGACTGCTTGCTGATTGAAAACAAGTTACTTTATCAATTTCTATATCATAAAATTGGATGGTACAAATGGGTCTATTGTAAATTTCGAAGTCCTAGAGTGTACCACAAAAACATTTCCAAATTACCCCAACATCAAATAAACAAACAAATTAAATTGAGCAATAAAAAAATCTTACATTGACGACTCATTAGTTAAGCAACAAAATCATCATAGCTCATTTTTAGCTTTATCAAAACCTATATTGACTGACTTACTTGAGACTCACTTACTTAAGCTTCTCAGCCACATTTGTTAAGCTATTAAGTACTCACATATACCAACAAATCCCACATAGCTTGTTTGAGTTATATCCAACTTGTATTAAGTGACTTGTTTGAGCTCACTCCATATATCATCAATCAAGTTTATTTAAACTACAACATGAATCCCTCATAGCTTGTTTGAGTTATATCCAACTTATATTGAGTGCCTTATTTGAGCTTACTCCATATGTCACTAGCTATCAAGTTTATTTAAACTACATCCGACACAAATCCCCTCATAGCTCATTTTGAGCTATATCACAACCGTGCTGAGTTAACTTGTTTGAGTTTACTCTTCCTATCAACACTCAAGAGCTTATTCAAGCCAAATCAGCAAAAAAATCTTGTTAGATTACACCTATCTATTCATGGTATTCACACGCAGCCATAGAGACCCTTTAAGCCATGAAAATGATGACGAAGAGGTTACGCAACTAGAACTCACTCAAGAAGAACAAGAGAAAGTAGATAAGTTATTACAAAAAAACAAGAATGAATACCTACTGCGCATCCTAGTCATGGGATCAAAACTACCTCCTAATTTTGGGACTGAAAATCTAAACAAACTTATAAACAATGGTGAATCAAGTCACCACAATGCAACACTAGACAACCCGTATAACTCTTCCAACGACGAGTTAAATACCAAAATCTAAGAGTTGACAAGGCAACTTGAGAAAGAGACTTCTAAAGTTGAAAATTTACATGATCACAATCTAGAAAAACCTACTCACGAAGTCCTTGATACCTTGTCACATGACTATCTATTTGCACAAGAATGGAAAAATATGAAAATAACCATTCAAGGGCTATAAAAACAATCATAACAGTTTAATTTTGAAGAACTATGCCCCTACCCATTTGATAAGGAAATGTTATGATTACCATTTCTGAAATCCTTTGAAACTCCTAAATTCAACAAATACAAAGGAAAAGGTGACCCCCGCGAACATGCCAAATAATTTTTCATGTAATGTCAGGAAGTATCTTACCATGGTGTATATCTTTTATGACTATTTCCTAAGAGTTTAGGGGCACATGCCATATATTGGTTCCTTCATCTTCCAAAAGGGTCAATCACAACTTTCGCAGACCTATTGGAAAAAATTGTTAAACATATTTCCTTCAACCGAGATTCTAAAGTAAGCATGCTTGATATTTACAACACCAAGCAAAGGCCCAATGAGAACCTCACATCCTTTTTACAACACTGGCGAGGGATTATAAGTAGATTCCCTTGCTCAATACCAAAAAGACAATTGGTCAGCATCTTCATCCCAAACCTCATTAAAAAGTTATAATTTCATATGTAGATGCATTGTTTAAATATTTTATAAAAATTCATTGAAAAAGGAACACAAATCAAGAAATTTATCATTTCTAAAGGCTTACTTAAAAAACCTTTTAGGGACCAACCTCCTAGGGACACCCCTCAAAGTCAGGGTAAATCTAAATTCTTTAATCAGAATAGAAATGTATTCAACGATGGCATCATTGATTCTCAGTACATTTGAAACATTCAAAATAATCCATCCAACAAAACTAAACCCAAAAAACAACCCATTGTAAAACCTTTAAAGGAGGCTTCTCCTCGAGACCTTAAGCGAAGACAATTAAATCCACTTAGAAAAAGCCTATTTAGTGTCTTCTATCACTTGAAAAATGCCAATATGATGTCATATCCCATCATTAAACCCTTCAAAGAAGGGTAGCCCAAACCAAACTGGTATAAAGACAATGAATATTGTGAATACCATCGCATCAACGGGAACTCTTCAGATCGATGCATGTAACTCTATAATTATGTGAAAGACTTGATCGAATGCAGAGATATAAAGGTTGAAAATACCTCTGATACAAAAACACCCCAACAAAAAACTAAACATGTTCAAAAACCCCTCCCTAAACATGATGATAGTTTAAATGACAAGGGCCAATTGTCAAACATTGTTGAGTATGACTCGATCATCTCAACCATAAACGACGATCAAGATCTAGTGGATATGATAAAGATCAAAGCCGATTGTGTAGTTACCACCAGACAGAAAAATTTATGGGTCCCTACTACAAAACATTCCACTACTTATTCTCTCATCCACCTCCTCATCCAACATCTAATTCCACCACCACTTCCACCTCCCAACCTGCGCCTCCATTCAACATCATCAAACAATTGGAAAAGACCATAGAAATTTTTTCCATCATGGAATTACTTAAGTCTTCTCCCTTATTACAAGATATTATTACACAAACATTGAATGAAGCTCGTGTCCCACATGACATCAACTCACAATAATTACAAGCCTTAATCACAAATCTTTCAACACCCAATCTTATTTTATCATTCGGTTCTATTTACCTTCTTAACCCAAACCTTACTAACAATCAGTCCTTATACGTCGAAGCTTTTATCACTCATCACAAGATTAAATGTGTACTAGTCGACAATGGGGCAACATTGAATATTTAGTCCATGAAACTACTATGATGTCTTGGTTACACCGAAGAAGACTTACAAAATGACATCATAACCATTAGTGGGTATGATGGTAATGAAAGATAGTCTGCATGCACAATCACATTGCTACTTATGGTTGGACCAATCACTTTAAACATGTTATGTCATGTGGTAGATGTACAATTCTCATACAATACTCTCCTCGGTCAATCATGGATTCATACCATGAAATTTGTCCCATCCACATTCTACTAGTGTATTAAATTCCCCCACTTGGATAAGGAATTTACATTGCGTGTTGATATCCAACCCTTTGAGTATTTCAAATTCCTCAAAGGATGGTATAAAAATGCTAACTGTTGTTGATTGACAAAGAAATATGCTTTGTCGCGCATAATTTATTTCTGAAAAATGTGTCGATCCAAATACGCTTCCCAAACATACTCCAAACCCATAATCTTCTATTCAACCAACATTTCCCAATCCATCCTCTTTCACTAAACAAAATTCTCTATGAATCCTCTCTTCTTCGCCTAGTCAACCTTCTTCATTTAACAACACCTCTTCTATTAAGATACCATCCCCTTTGGTTAATCAAACTTCATCTTATAATCCACCCTCCTCTTCTTATAACCAATTCTCTCCATCATTTAAAACTACCGAGTTTCCTTCCCCGCCAAGTGAGGTACCTCCTGTTCCCTCGACACATACATTCAAAATTATAAACAAAGGCTACGATGAATACCAATTACAAGACATTGCAAATTCTTTTTACATTAGTAAATACCAACAAATCTATGGTAAACCCAATGCTCTGCATCTTAGAATCCATCCCACTTACAAATTAGGTCAGTCAGTTTGGAAGAAATTTGGTCAACAAACATATTCCAAGTTCTTCAGGATCTTGGTTAATGATGACAAAATCACTTCTTTCTATGATTCCCCTCAATTTACTAAACATCGTCAAATGATGAAAAACATGCAATGGAAGGGTAAAATACTAGGTCCAAATGAACAAGGTCACTTAGATCTAATCACTTACACCAAAAATCACGATAATCACGGCCTTGGTTTCGAGATACTTAATGCAGCTCCCGTATTAATCTCAAGTAACAACAATGACACCAATTCTGATAGTGACACATGGTCTATTAGCCTCTTTGAAAATATTTCCGAAACAAATCTCCCCTTTGAATATTTATCCATTGATGTCGTTGATGGACCAATTACATCATGTATGGATATGTTTCAAAACAATGAATTCATTGAAGAGTTCCTTAGAACTCGCGATCAAATTCCTTTTTATGACCATAAGAAAGGATTTGAGATTAACCTTGATGAATTTTCCTACTTCAACGAAGAAATAGAATATTTGAATCCTCTACCTTAGGAAGCCTATAAGAAGTGCAAAAAATAATTCTCATAGTAAAAACCTCGTCGCCACACTATCCCAAAAAATATCTAAACTGACCCGACATACAAACATAAACCATGTGCTAATTCCCAAGAATCGCCCAAAATCAATAACTTACATCAACCAATGGCATATTTTTCAGAAAAAGACACAAAAATGTTGGTTGAGGAAACTAAAGATTTTAACATTGGTACCCCCCAACAACCAAAAATTTTACAACTCGGTCAATTTGTCCAACCAAGAATGTGTAAATTCACGACACTCCATTGAATTTTAGGATATTTTTGCATGGACCTTCAAAGATTGTCAGGATTAGATCCATCTCTTGTACATCACCTTGTGGTGCATCAGGATGCAAAACCTATAAAACAGAAACTATGATGCATCCCAAAGTAGCAACTTGTAAAATTTGAACTTATTAGAGGAAGACTATCAACTACTCTGAATGGATATCCAACATAGTGTGTGTAGCTAAGAAAACTCTTGGCATTAGGGTATGCACATATTTTCACGATATCAATAAAGCTTGTCCAAAATATGACTTTCCTCTACCCAATATAGACGTGATTGTTGACTCCATGGTAGGCCATCTCCCTAATGGATGGATTTTCAGTCAAATATGTATCATTGAATGAACTGATATCCAAACTAAGAAAACTCATTTTATGCACATATTTTCACGATATCAATAAAGCTTGTCCAAAATATGACTTTCCTCTACCCAATATAGACATCAAAAAATGATCAATATTGTAGAAGAGGATCAACATAAAACTAATCTACACCATGGGGCACCTTCTGTTATAAGGTCATGCCTTTCGGGCTTAAAAATCAAGTGCCACATATCAATTATGACAATCTTTCACGATGTGTTGCATGATATCATTTATGTTGACGACATTTAGCCAAATCTAAAACATGGATAGGTCATCCAAGTGTGTTGAGACACATCTTTGAAAGTTTAAGTGAGTATAAATTTTGCCTTAATCCAAAGAAATGTGTATTCGGTGTGAATTCTGGAAATTTATTAGGATTCATTGTCTCACAAAGAGGTATAGAAGTTAATCCTCAAAGGTCGAAGCCATCATGAAAATGCCTCCTCCCCAAAATCTCAAACAATTACACAGTCTCCAGGGAAAAATCTAGTTCATTCGATGTTTCATATCACAATTAGTTGATAAATGTCATGATTTTAATCAATTGCTTAAGAAAGATGCACACTTCTAATGGAATCAAGACTTCCAAAATTATTTCGCCAAACTCAAAGCATACCTTTCTAGCCCACCTGTCCTTATGTCACCAGTTGTAGATAAACCCATGTTTCTTTACACATCTGCCACTGAGCATGCCATAGGAGCTTTACTAGCACAACACAATGATCAAGACAAAGAACATGTTGTTTATTACCTTAATCGAACACTTATTGACCATGAGGTAATATATTACCAAATCGAAAAATTATGCTTAGTAATCGCTTTTACATTCCATAAGCTACATCATTACTTGCTCAATCACACAACCAAATTGATCGCTAAGGTAAATCCCCTCAAGTATCTTTTTTATTGACCCATTCTCATGGGCATAATGTCTAGTTGGGTTGTCCTACTTAGTGAATTTGACGTCGAGTTCATTCCTTAGAAATAAATTAGAGGACAAGCCTTCACAGATCAAATTGTTGGGGCACCTCTTCCTGGAACCAAACCACTCCATTTCACATTTCCAGATGAATATATTTTGTACGTAGACATCGTGCCAGTCTGGACTTTATTCTTTGATGGATCTTGTAACCTCCATGGATCAGGAGCTAGTATTTTGCTTATCACACCTGATGGACATGGTATCCCTGAATCATTTCGATTAGCATTCCCCTATACTAATAATATCATAGAGTATGAAGCTCTCATACTAGGATTAAAACTTGTTATATCGTGGAACCTTAAAGAGTTGGTCATATTTGGTGACTCTTTACTTATCATTAAACAGGTTACCGATGAATACCAAGTCAAGGACGAAAACTTATTCCATATAAGCACGTGCTAGATAGCCTCTGAATATATTTTCAATTGATTATTTTTGACTGAATCCCTAAAATCCATAACAAATCTGCAGACATTGTGGCAACTATTGGATCTCTATTAGAAATTGTATCCACTAAACGTCGGGCACATTTTCTCGTAGAACACCTCTCAATGCTTATTTATAATCTACCTGAAAAATACTATGGTATGTGGATTTGTGGGTCCTAACAACCCTTGGTACCATGATATTTATAATTTCATCCACGACAAAGCATTCCCTACCAACATGAAACCACGTCATAAACACGCTTTAGCACAACATGCTTCTCGTTACACCATTTTAGCAAACACTCTCTATAAATGAGGTTATAATGGCACCCTACTCCAATGTCTTAATCATGAGGAGGCACCTAGTGTTCTAACTAAAGTTCACTCTAGTATCTGTGGAGTGCACACGAACGGTATGGATCTAGCTAAGAAAATCCTACGTGTTGGGTATTATTCGCCCCCCATGGAGAATGAGGCATGCCTTTTAGGCAAATGATGTCAGGCTTGTTAGAAACACGTCAACCTTATACACACATGTTCTAAATCATTACAATCAATCACCACACCTTGGTCCTTCTCTTAATGGGGTCTTGATCTCATAGGTAAAATCCAACCAACTTCGTCTGATGGACATAAATTCATCATTACCGCTAACGATTACTTCACCAAGTGGGTCAAGGATATGCCTCTCACCTACATTACTAGAAGCCAAATATCAAAGTTCATTTTCAATAACCTCATCTGTCATTTTGGCATTCCATCCTCCATTTTCACTGATAATGGAAATTCATTTAAAAACCAGACAGTCAAAGACCTCGCAAAACATTTCCACATCAAATTTAAATGGTCTACACTATACTACCCCCAGAGTAATAGCCAAGCAAAAGTAACCAATAAAACTTTAAAATACATCATGGAAAAAATTGTCGATACACATGGATGAAATTGGCACACTCAAATTTACCTTGCTCTTTGGGCTTATCACACACCTACGGGAGCCACTCTGTTCTCTCTTGTTTATGGTTGCCAAGCCATTTTACCTATTGAGGTTGAATTGTCATCCTTGAGAATATCCCTTAAATATGTAATTAATGAAGATGAATATCGATAATCACGACTTATTGAGCTCAAATTTATCGATGAAAAATGACTTAACGCCCTCAATCATCTTCAAGTCTATCAAAATCGGTTGAAACGCAGTTATCATAAAAAAGTATGACTTAGAGACTTTGAGGTTGGCGATCTTGTTCTCAAAGAAAATCAAAAGAATACTACTAAAGAATGAGAAAAATAGGGAAAATTTGAACCTAATTGGTTAGGACCCTATGTAATTATAGCTAAATTTGGCTCTAGAGCCTATAAATTAGCCACTAAAGATGGTCAAGAACTTGACAAATTGATGAATACAATACATTTAAGGAAATTCTATTCTTGAGGTGCTCTCTATTCTGGGATACAACTACTTGTACATCCCTCCTATCTTACTCATCTCTAAATAATTTAAAATTATTCATTCTATTGGTAGATATTCTCATTATCAAAATCACATCTTCATATTCATCATCATGAGACAAGTGTTAATATAGATCCTATTAAGTTTTGTGAGTATCATACTTCTTATAATGTCTCCCATTTTTGGCTAATTTCACATATACTCATACCTAGAAGCTTATTGATGGTAATATATTCCCTTTAAAGAAATTCTCTCTTTCACAACAAAGCTCTAAACTTTTTTACCCAGTTCCTTTGACCGTCCATCTCAGTTTCAGTGTTGAACCCTAGCGTCCTACTAGTCATGTGGGGCGGAGATTAGGGGTAGATGTTCCTTCTTGAATAAAAATCACTATTATACAAGTCAATGAATTAAATAACTTATGAATAATTAACTGTCACACTTTTCATCCTTCACAGTCTTTGGTGTTAAGTCCACACTTCTTACTAGTACCGTGAGACTGGGAATGGAGGGAGGTGCTCTTACTCGTCTATGGTTTATCTTCAGTGATAAACCCGTGCCTCTTACTGGTGGCATGGGGAAAAGCATAAGGGGACATTCATAAATCACAATGTAGAAAATGTAATAATAAAAAAAAAGACAAGAAAAAACATAAAATAAAAATAAAAAATAAAAAAATTTACTTTCATATGTTTTATCTTTGGTGATGAGCCCTTGCTTCTTACTGGTAGCATGGGGCAAAGCTATAAAAATACAAAATCTTATAAATATGAAAGTGCTTACAATTTTAAATTCCCAAAGAAATAATTTAGATGCCTAAGTGAAGAGACAACTATCCCTTCACCTCATATCTTACCAATCAGTAGGCCATGTAACTGTCTAAGTCTAGTACGTGACCTATAAAGCAAAAGTCATTTCAAAACTGGTTCAGTAACCTTAAGAGGAATCAAGTCACAATTTCCCAAATGGATTGTTGTTAGCACTTGTCTTTGTATTCATTATCTACATCCTGCATCCTTTTTGATTCTCGGTGATGAGCCCTTGCATCTTACTAGTTGCGTGGAGTCAAGAATGGAGCTGGACTTATTTTCATCATATGATCACCAACATATCCTGCCAATCAAGTGCAAATTTTTGTATTATTCGAAGCATGAGGTAACATGAGGAACGAGTTACATATAGAAGATACCTTAGTTTTATCACCTCTCATAAGAAGTTTGCATTTTGGTCCAAAAATCTCAAAAATCCCCCAAAAATAGTAAAAATTCAAAAATCCCCAAAAACAAAAAATTTTTAAAAATAAAATCCCAAAAACATTTGAAAAATATAAAAAATCCAAAAACATTACAAAAATCTTAAAAATCCCAAAAACATTCAAAAATAAAAAAATCCTAAAAATTTACAAAACATCAAAACCCCAAAAAATTAACAATCAACACAATTCACACTTTGAACTCTTATCCCCAACAAATGTTCCAACCACCTTACGACTATCAAATTCAAATCATTTCCCCTCGTGTGAATCCTCACTTGGGGCAATTCTGGCTCTCATTGTTTCCTTGTTTGAGGACAATGACCCAATCCATTTCTGAATCATTATGTCCCTGCTTGGGGGCACATCTAATCAATCATCACTGTGGAACACATTAGGGACATGTTTAAAGGTTCTTGTGTTGCATTATTAGTTACAAGTTTATTCTTTGTTATCTTGTATCTTGATATATTATAGGGGGCATCTTGATTTTATGTATCCTTGTGTTCCCTCTAATATACTTATGTTATATGATTGCATATCATACAAGGGCATCATATCTTTTTGATGGTCCCTGTCTATGCTCTCTTGCACTTGCATATTGTATCGGGGCATCATACATTTTTTATGGCCCTTGTCTATGCTCTCATGCATATTACAGTCTAGTCATCCTGATCTTCTATATCACGATGCATCCTGTTATGTGCTATATTAAAATTAAGATGCTTTCATCACGTGAGTATCTTCCTGCATGATCAAAAACTTACTTTGCACCCCATCCATTCACCCATACTAATACATTCTCCAGTTTGGGAATCCTACTTGATCACCGTTACTTTCCTACTTGAGGATATTTCTCAAGGTATCGTTCACTATCCTGCAACTCCTCATCCCCCACCATGATCAACATGTCTTTGATCCATTGGTCCTCTCTCCTCATTTCCACTCACCACCACTTATCCCCACATCACCCTTCTCACCATTCATGTCCCCTCTCACCACTTTGTGTTCTTCCCTTTCACTCTTCCTCTTTCATCTTGACAATCTTACTTAATCACCCCTTCAGTGTGGGACTCTTAGTTGAGGTATACCCTCTTCCTAAGATCTTCCCACTGTAGAAACTTCTCCACCATCTCCTCTTTCATCAGATGACAATCACCACCACAAACATCTTTTCACTCCACCTCTTCCACTTATCATTCTTGCCTCATCACTCTCACCACATGGGCATCCCAATTAAGGATTCCCCTCACAATCTGCATTCTACACCACATATATTCCTCCATCCATTCATCTTACACTCCTTTGTTTCCTTCTTTCCTTGTTATCACCACCTCTCACCCCTTGTTCCATTCTCGCACACACCATTTCCTCTTTTCTCATTCTTCCTAGTATCCATCTTCTGCTTGGTAATCTTACTTACACATCCTCGTAGTATGAAAATTTTACTTGAGGGTTCCCCTTCAGTCCATCTTGTCATACAAAATTCCCTCCAACTCCGTCAATCACTTACTTCTTCCCATCATTCTTCTTCTCTGCCTTGGAAATCCTACTTACTCATTCACGCAACATGGAAATCTTACTTAAGAGTCTCTCTTAAGATTGATTTTCCATCTTGCCCTCCCCCATCCCATCAAATTTCCTCCATCTTATTTCTCCCACCCCTCGCCATAAACATCTGCTCCAAAAAACCATTCTACTCCTTTCCCATTCCATTATTTACTCATCCTCAATTCACCATCACTGTTGGTTTGGTGATCTTACTTAACCACTCATGCGGAATGACGGTCTTACTTAAGAGTTCCTCTTAAGGATGCTTTTTCATCTCACACTTCCCCATCACTACACACTCTCACCATTTAATTTTTCTCTTCATTCCCCATCATCACATCCTCTCACCCCCTCTTTCATTCTCACAAACACCACCTCCTGATTCTCTACTCTTCATCCCACCCATCCTCAACTTGGAAATCTTACTTAACCACTTCCACCGCATGACAATCTTACTTAAGGGTTCTCCTTAAGTTGAACTTGTCATTCTGGACTTCTCCCTCACCTCATTCTTTGTTCCCTCCATTGATCATTTCTTCCTCCTAGTCTCCCCTACCAACCAAATTTTCCTCCTACCATTATCCTTTCTCAACCTATCATATCACAGAGTGCATCCACCATCTTTAACTTGTAATCATGTTCCTCTCCCCCATTTTCCCCTCCTTGTTCTATCTTCTTCATTCCTCTCTCTACCATTCTTTTCATATCTTGTTTCCTTCATCTTCACCTCGTTCATCCTCATCCTCTACATCCTCTCCTCACCTTCATCTTGCAAAAAATCATCACTCATCCTTTCTTTACTCTTCCCAATCCATCTTCCTGAATTCTCCCACATATCCACCTCCATGCATACCCTCCATTATTGTTGGTCTCCACCTAACATTATTTCATCATCATCTTCCATTCCCATGCTAATAATTATTGTTGGTTGACCCCTAAAAATCACTCATCATTTTGCATTTTTTCACTCTCACTTCTCCTTTTTCACTCTCTTTGCCCAATCTTCCCCTCTTTCACTGGCATTGTCATTATTCTCCACACCCTTTTAACTTTCCACTTTTCCTCTCATCCTTCACCAATAATTATTATTGTTGGTCTTCCCCTAACGTCCTTTCACTGGCATTACCTCTTTCATCCCTCCCTCTATTTTTCTTCGTCACCTCTCCATCTTCCCTTCACCCTTTTCAATGTCTTTATTGTCTTCATCATACATCCTTTGTCTATTTTCTCATAATCCTCTTATCCTCATCTCACACATCTCTACATATTTTCCACTCCATGTCATTCCTCCCCTCTTTCTTCTCTTTACATTCCTGATGCTACCGAATCTACCCAACATATCCCCATTTTTTATTCCCTTCCTTCTACATCATTTTCTCTATTGTCCTCTCCTCCTTCCCAATCTTCATATTGTCTCTCTCTTTCTTTACATCTTCTTCCTCTTTTTCCCTCATTATTCCTTCTTACTTCCCCATCATTACCATGTCTCTTTCTCGTTGTCCAGTATTTTTATCCCTTCCTCATCTGCATGCATCTCCATGCGGTATGTCCCATATTCTCTAACTTGGTCTTCCCCATGATGACTGGGTTCCTTCAATATTCTCCCCGTATCCACTCGGTCATATCTTCTTCCCCCATAATTTTCACCTTCCTCCTCCCCTCCCCTTCCTTTCTCTACCACCCCTACCTTTTTCATTCATTCTGTACCAGTTTCTCTTCCTTTCTCTGATCTTCTCCACATCTTCCTAGTCCCTCATAGTTTCTTTCTTTTCTCTTTTCTATCATCTCTTTCGTCTTCTTTAAATTCTTCATCTTCCTCATCTCCTTAATTTTCCATCATTTCTCTCCCTTCATGTCATACATATTTCACTCCCTTCATTTTGAATCTCTCTCTCTTTCTTTTTCATAATTTTTAATAATTTCACCCTCTACTCTATCATCTTCTCTTGTCTTCTTATTGTTTGTCCTTCGCCATTCCATTCTTCCCCTTTCATCCTTATCTCTTATTCTCTTCCACCTCTTTCATTCCTTTTTTTCTCATCCTCCTATGTCTCCATCCACTCTATTCCATACCCTTGTCTCCTTCACCTCTAACTTTTCTTTCCTCATTCTTCACCTACCCATAATCAACCACTACTCTTGTCCATCCCTTTTCTCTTCTCTTTCCACTCTTACTCATTACATCCTTCAACACATCTTCACACCTAGAATTCAAGGCCAATTGAATCCTTTCCCCATTTGTGCACTACAGTTGTTGGACCATTCTCTTACACCCCATTCTCATCCTCCTCTCCGCAGAGTTGACCTCTCTTGTTTTCAAGACCTTTGTTGTCTCTTCCATTCTCATCATCCCTCACAAGGGGGCATCATCACATCTATCCCTAATCACATCTTCCCATGGCATTTTTTTCTTCAAGGATACCATAACATCCATCACCTACCACCATCTCCTATACAAACAAATATTTCTCTACCTTTTTCTTAGCAAAAGTAGATTGAATTCTTCCCCCATTCTCATGAGCAAAAAATATGTTCTACTTTTTTCTTAGAGAATGCTTTCTCTTTTCTTCCTCTAATAACTTCTTATCAAAGGAACACCTTCCTTAAGAAGAATCTCTTCAAAACTTTCAATCCTGCCACCTGGGGCATATTCATCCATCTCGTCTACTTTCTTTGAAAGGACACTACTTTCATAGTACCCTTCCAAAGAGGGGAAAATGTAGACACCCCAATTTCACACCTCTTCTAAATCAATTAATTTCCCCATTCCATTTCCACAAAAATCCACATTTAATTAATCAATGTTAATTGATTAATTAATCTGTTTCAATCCCTAAATTAAACCTAATCTTCCTCACATGCCAAATATTGCCTATGTCCCCCCCCTTGAGAATTAAATATTCAAGTTTAATTTTAGTCCATTCCTCGTGTCTCCCACTCACTTAATCATGCTTACTTTTCCAAATCATGATTACCCAAAACCCCCCTAAGTTAATCCCACTTTTAGGCTATAAATATAGCCTTATCCCTCTCTTTCAGAAAAAACTTGAAATCATATTAGAGATCTTGCATTATTTTAGCATAGAGTATCCCCTCCACCTCGTCCTAATGTTCGAATAGCCCCACTTTGGTCATCCCAAATCCATTATCCCCATATCCTTGGTGCAAATTTTGAGTCAATCTTGTTGCAGCGAAGGTCTTTCTTTAGTTCAAAGGAAGGACCTACATTTCGAGTAATTCGGTCCTGTCCACATTTTATCGCACATTCCAAGGTTTGTGAAGGAATCACAAAGGAGAAGGTATCTATGATCATGTAATTAAATTGATTACATGAAGTATCCCTCCTAATATTAGACTTTACCTCTATCCTTATAAAACAAGTTCGAAATTAAAAAATTGTTCAAGGAAATGGTTAGATCGGTGTTTGTCTCGATAAAAGTGTGTATTCATCTCCAATGATTATGGTTAGAAAACGAGAGGAATTAAGAAAAGGTGACTAGATAAAAGGAACTCAACAAACTCATTGTCAAAGATAAGTTTTCTATTCCTATCATTTATGCATTTTTGATGAATTGAATGACATTTTTTTCTTTACTAAGTTATATTTATGTTTAAGGTACCATTAGATTCGAGTAAAGGATGAGGATGCATGCAAGACTACAATTCAAACATTTGATTGTCAATATGAATTCTTGGTTATTCCATTTATCCAAATGAAGGTTGTTATGAGAGTAATCGATTTTAAGCTCCTAGTTCAGTCGAAGTTACCTAAGGTAGATGAAGAAAGAAAGCTTGTCATGGAACATAAGGAAGTCATCAATAAAAGAGTGGAGAAACTAAGAAGTGACCCATTACATAATTTCTCATTAATGGAATAATCTACCAATTGAAGACATGATATTGGGAAGAGGAATAGTTTATGCTACGACATATTGAGTTGATAAGAGTTGAGTACACTACTTATCTGAAGGGGAATGACATGTTATAGCCCTAAAATTATATCTTCGTATGGTTACTAAGGTAGTGTAGTGGAGTGCATAACCTTAACCTTTCATTTATTAGTTCTTAATAAATAGTTAGACCAACCTAATTATGATGAAAGGGTGTGACCCTTTATATTTATGTATATAAATATGGATGCGTGATATTTTCCCATAACATCACATATCATTGTTATTCAGTTGCAATGCAATCCTTTGTGAGAATTTATGGAGGTTCTACCCACCTCATAGTCAATTTGTAATATGAGTGTTTCCTATAGTAATGATATAGAAGTATCATGCATAGTCCTCATTGGTAAAAGCTAGTGCAATTGAATCAAAAAATTTCGATTCTCCTACACTAAGATGGTAACAATATTGTTTTCTCCCCCAAATGCATAGAGAATCATATCATTATCTCATATTGGTGTCTTGGTTTACCTATCCTCCGAAAATGGTCACAATCCTTGAAAAATCATCTCCCACCATAAGCCTGCCAATAATATCATGTACGCCGTATATTTTCCCGCATACGTGATGGGTCTGCACCAATCCTACACCAGTGCGTTATAAACTTCCATTATAGCTTCGCATTCATGTTCCAACACACATCGGCATAAGAATTTGTCTCTAATCATCTTGTAGAGGTCCCCTCTAATCAAATGGTAAGGTGCCATGTGAATGGAAAGCTACTTCTTTTCTAGTGTGTTCATTCCTTCAGGAGCAATTCTAGTGCGCAATAATACTGCAATATCCTCCAAGTCTATTGGCATATGGTGTAATCTAAATAACCAAACATCCAAAATGGTATCTTCTATGCTTGGCATGTCCTCTCCAAATTTAATCCTTGATAAATGATCTAGTCCCAAATCACTTTTTACCAAGATTTACTATTATTGAAAAATCTAGACTCTTAGAATAGGAGGATCCAACAATAGATGTGCCTTTGCAAAACTAACGTATTCACCAAGTATTTAAATGTCATGTGATTGGTATAGAATATAAATCGTGTGGCCAATAAGTACAACATAAACTTGTGAAGAGTGTATACCATTCAAAATGCTAATATCTTATGCTCTAGACATTGTTTGTATAATTAAATGCATCGAAGGCAAGGTGTTAGATTCATGCTTGCAAAATAGATGGGGTGATCAATATTACATTTTCTTGGCTATGCTAAAACCACACCAATGGATATTCCTGAGGCATATACATGGACACGAAATGGTTTCTTACAACAAGGGAAGCGTAAGATAGGTGCGATGGTTAACTTCTTATTTAAAGTCTCTTCTCATCAAGTTACTCAATCTTGCGATCAATAAGAATTCTCCCTTGTCCTTTAGCAATTCCTCAAGTGGTGCTGAAAGATTTTCATACCCCTTAATTAAATTTCAGTAATAACCAGTCTATCCAAGGAATCCAATCACTTCACTCTTATTGGTTGGCTCCTCTAACCCCAAAATAAATGCAATCTTGGGTGGATCTACCAAAAATCCTTCCTTACTGATAATGTGTGAGAGTAAAGTACCAAATGGTGTTACAAAGATACACTTCTTAATGTTCACAAAGATGCTAAGTTGCCTTCATATTTTTAACATAAACCCTAACTAGTCACAATGGTCTTTAATCCTTTTGGTAACTTATTTGTTTTTAATTATAAGATCTAATCATGATATCTATCTTGCAACTTGGGTTACAACTGCTAAGAAAATTGTCTCTTGTTATATGAAATTGAACAATAATACGTGATAACATCACTGACACATTATTTAGGCCAGAGGGCATAACTATGTATGCAAAACATCCCGATTAAGTTGTAAAGGTTGGCTTCTCCTATTATTCATGTGTTATCCTCACCTGATGATATCCTGAGAATCCATCTGTGAATGAATAGATCTCACACCTTACAACACCTTCTAGGATTTCCTCAGTGAACAACATGGGAAAAGGATCAATGACACATGCAGAATTAGTACTCTATAGTCAACAAAAATTCTTATCCTTCCATCCATTGATTAGGGTATGTTGAGTAGACCATAATTAGCTTATCACATTGATGAATAACTAGCTCAATGGGCTCCAATAATGTCCACCATATTAGTACATTTCTTCCTTACAATCTACAGTCCTTTACCTTGATGCTTCATACTCTAGGATTCATCTGGTAGGTCCTCTTATGGACCAGTAGTGCGCCTATATCTAAGATTTAGTCTTTTCATCTTCACCTAGTGATGGATGCAACACTACTCCTAAATCATAGTATCAACTTTGGGAAATAGATCCATGAAAATATAACTCCCACATGGTAGCTCAGTATTCCTTTTTGCTACCTCAAGGTTCAGACCAATAATCACCAATAATCATCTCCTTCAGTGCATCCTCATGTTCCAAGAATTGGTCTTGGTCTTCAATGCCACCATAACGTAGGAACATGCTTGCACTCATTAGCAAAGTCTAATACCTCACTCATCTATCCCTTTGTGTGCTTAGTATCTTAGGTCACTTGAATTCATGGGGTCATCTATGAGGTAGACAAAATTTCCTTCTATATCCTAACCATGTCTTCACGTGCCTCAATATCAACGTCACCAAATAAAGCCTTAGATCATAGTATTATACATGAAATTTAACAATGGTTTCTACCCTAATTATTATATTGGTGTCATACATAGTTTTTAAGATCTTTATGAACTAGTGGCTTAGTGGAAGATAGATAATCCCTACAAGTTTATGGGTGATATCTCTATATAGTTAGCTCGTAAACACCATTGGATTCCGTTTCCTGACTGATCATGTCTTATGATGACTATGATACTCAGGCATGCGAATGCAAGGTAATACACAAGCGTAGGATAACTCCCATTACTGCACCCACAGGGGATGGTGACATGATGCTAGATTGACCCATTTTTCTAGGGGTATCCTTTCACATTATTGTGACATCAATAATACCATTAGGAATGAATGAGATCTTCCCATCATAATCGTGTATCTGTGACAGGGAGATTATGGACTAGATGTTTTTTTTTGATCAAGATAGCATCACTACGGGATGAATCTTTGGTGCCAACCAAGTTACTCCCTATGCACAGTATATTGATATAACATTGATGTTGTACCTCTCAATGTGTACACTCAACATAAAATATTTCAGGCTTCTGCTTCTCCAATATACGTCAATGAGCTCTTTCCTAACCACTTGAATTGGTTGTGGTGTAATTACCCTTGTTAAAGCTTTCCCAAAAATTTGTGACAATTCACATATCATATGTACCATGATCCTTTGTTATCACAATGTTCAATGCTATATCTATATACTTTTATAGGAAACCTAACATGTTCCTATCCCAGTTGAAGGAAACACACTCTTTCTTTGGATTTTAGCTCCATAGGGTGGTCTGAGGTTGGGCTAAGCATTCATATGCACGAGGTAGATTATGTCTTATACTAAGATATTCCTCACTTATGGGAATTAGTGTGTAAGTCATAGGACTCTCCCTTTTGTTGAGGTGTCATTGGGTATTGATTCATTTGTACTCCTCCTTGAATCTCAAATCATCACCTAGTACTTGTCTAATGTTGTAAGTCTGCGATTGCACTTGGGGCATAATACAAAGGATAACCTTCAGTAATGTAGGGACTGCATAAAAAACATGCTTCTTGCTAAGGTACTAAGTTCTCTTCAAAGTCCACCGTAGGAGGTTGCAAATTAACTTGCATCAATTTGAATCTGATGTAACATTAGATCTTCTTTCATTGTAATAATCAGACCTAGGGACACAAACTATCAATATTTCTAGTGTTGTATGCACAATTATAGATGTTTGGGAGGTAAAAAGGTAACATTGGTCTCATCACTACAATTAGGAAAATAACAATGTTGGAAATGAAATAGGATTATGACTGAAAGTAAATTAGGATGGCTAATAACAAGGTAATCATTGTAAAATGGAGTCTATAGGGGACTATTTAGAAATGGAATGCTGCTAATCTAATTAGGCGAGGACATTAAAACAATTCTAAAGGTTAATAGGAGAGGGTATGAGAAAACTGCAAGTGGGCTCTACCTTGGGTGATTAGTCCCTCCATAAGGCATGTGTCCACTACAAGGCTTAATAGAACTCAGACTAGTCTTAATTTCATCAGAATGAGTGATTATAAGTGGTAACAAGTTACAAGGGTGCATGACGGGTTCTCTTACTTAAAAGAGGAATCGGATGCTATCTAGAGATATCTCTCATCCATATTGTTACAACATTAATCTTCCCTTTTTATATAGGTTTCATTATAGCAGAGGTGTAATAGAGATAGAGTCCATAAATTAGATAGTTGACAACAGTGTGGATTAAGTGGAAGATATTAACCAAAAAAATCCAGGAACATTACATGTCATGCAACAAAAGATATTTAGTCCCATATGTTCTCATACTTGAATCACGCAACTTAACTCAATCGATTCAGTCGATTAACCCATTATTAAGTTATGAGTTAAATCAATGATAGTTTATCACCCCTTTCTCATGAGTTCTCAACACATAGCTCAGGTGATGCTCATCCCAGTCTATAATATGGAATTAGGGAGTAACCATTTATGTCCTATTGACATGTGCAAGCTTCAGGTCCTAGTGTCCACGTTGCTGTAAGATCAACCTAGAATCATAGTTTTAGTGTATATGTGTGCACCTCTTATATGGCTAACAATACACTTTGATCCGGATGAGTCAACTTTGGCTAAGAGTAATGTCATTGTTGAAATACGGAATGACCTCTTCAATGGCTGAAATAGGGATTTCCATTATATGCATGTCAGTTACTGCGTAGAGGATTGCCTTTGTTGAATGCCACATGAGGATAGTTTCTGGTTGCATGCTAGTGTGGGTTAAAAGGTGATGGATCCTTTGTTGCAATGTTAGTTGTTGCATATAAAAAATTATTTGCAAACAAGGCTGAGTGGATTGAGTTCTAAGAGTAGGGGTCATAAGTCTCTATATGGTTCTACTTCTATTTCTAGGTGAAAGTTGTAGGAACTCATAATCCACAAAATCAAGGTACTTCTCCTTAGTAATCAATTATATTAACTAATATTCTATGCCGATGAGATTCAAGCTATTAGTGAAAATGTTCAGTAGTATCATCAAGAAATACAATTTTCAGGTGCTTACAATTGGCTAAAAAGTATACAATATATGAGGTGTTTTAAAATTTGAATATGAAAACAACTCATCACCCTTACAGATGTAGACATCTTGAATTATCCTCATTCACTTTTATTCATAAGGACAATCCTCATGTTTCTTTATCTCCATTTGTATGATGTTGCATAAACGTCTAAATCTACTGGGCCCAGATGTTCACTTCATAGGGAGGAGGTGTATGAAAAAAAAAATGGGACTACTTCTAAGCATGGGGCTTTTGTATATTTTCATGAAGACTATCCTATATTTCATCATCTAGTTCCTTGTTACTAGACCAGTGTGGTATAGCTATCAGTGGAATATTGGTGCATAATCTAACACTGTACATGGGGAAACCACAGGAGATTTTCCACATCCTTTAGAAACTGGTGATGTATTATAGTCATTTATTTACCCTTAATACCTTTACTAACCCCAGGCACACCAGCCTATCACCCAGCGGGTGCTTGGCACTCACCAGAGGCACGTGTACAGGCACTGAACCCCTCCTTTATGTGAGCTTTATGAGAAGGTTCCGCTATTAATGGAGGATGATTTACATAAGGAGTACATTCACTTATTTAAAGAGGTAGGAAGATGTAAACTTGCAGATCTAACATTAATGCATCACAAAAGCTAAATAACATTATAAGAAACATAATAAACTAGATCTGAGCCATGATAAGTCATATAGCATGAGGTTTTACACCCTTAAGAAAAGATATACAGAATGAACCCAAATATATATTGATTTAATATAGTTCATGGTAGCCACATTATAGTCAAAAGGGTCATCTCAGACCATATACAATAAATGACAGAGACCTAACTCCTATAAGCCTTCTCTGATATGAGATCCTATCTATACTCTTTCCCATTTTAACCCTTATTATAGATCCTAGTGCCATACAGAGGCTTATGACATCCCTTACAACCCTTAGCACTAAGTGCTCTAAACCCTAGCATTACTACAACACTTCATTACTCTACTTCTGCTTTCTCTATTCTCTATGCATTCTCTTTGTATAATCTCAATATTTTGAAAACTTGAATGTTATAAAATCTATATCCTTGAAAGCATATCTTTTTTATAAGATGTAAATACCCACTGATTATGCCTTTGTCTGTTAGAAGATCACATGCCAAATGTTTAATGTGGGTACTCCATTATGAAAATGTACTTATCCCTTTACGCAATACCCGTTAAAAATCTCTATAATGATGTACACTAGGAATATTCCCTGCATGGAATTTATTATTATATGACCTCCAAGGTTCCATGACGGGCACCTTATCCACTCATCAGTGTTTAGTCATAGAATCCTCAAGTTTTTCCTCAAGTGCTTATAGAATTTAAATATGGTTCAAGTCCTTTAAAAGTGATGTTATAAATACCTCCTGTGCTATGCCTATAATTTTGGACTAAAAACCTTCTTAATGAGTCGTGTTATTCTATGCATCTCCCCAAGACCCTTATTCTCACTGGGATGAAAAAGGTGCAAAGTGTAAACTTTAGTACTTATCCAATATTTCAGGGCCCAACATCACCCCACACTACATGTTTTCTCCATCCTTGGAAACATCTTATTCTTGAAAGAAAAAAGAATAGTGGAACGTCTTGGGGGAAGCAATTTGAATATAGAATTGTAAAGAATAACTCAGAATCAATTCTCTTATTATAGGAGGAGTGGGAATTCCTTCTTTAGGGTTAGCCCTCAATCTTTTCCTAGGCATCTAAATGCACCCTGCGCCTACTGAAGTAGGTCACCTACTAGAGCGCTCACCTCATCAAAAAATGGGGAATTCATTACTCTTAGCATTCATTGTATCTACTGTTATATCCTTCTAGCTACTTGCTTCAATGAACATCCAAAGACGTCCATTTCATGTGTAGTTTGACCTGGGAATATAAATCAAACTTAAGCTATTCAAAATTTACAATTCACCATGAAGGTTTGAACACACAAATTTCCATAAGCTTTTTCTCATTACATTTAAGCTACTTTGGATCTTATCCTTTCACCATCATGTTTCCTTTGTTCCCTACTCTTGAAACTCCTTCAGATCTGCCTCATGTGTAGCAACTGACATATGCTTGTCTACCCAAATCTTTTTTAGCATACAATTGTGATAAATTTTATTTATTGCATTTGTGTTGGAATGAGTAGTTTTCTTTACAGGAGTAAGGAGCATCAATCCAAAACACGAAGTAAATATCTCCCCGATCTTATTGGTTTATTCCTCATTTATAATATTGAACAAGCCTCTTACAAAAATTCCAATACATGGTGGCTCAACCTACTCGTAAATGGTGAGGATGTGAGAAAAGTCAAATCCAAGAATTGTGCCATAAGGTTGATTCCTGTATTTTTGTGTCATATTGGGGGCCAGGTCCTTTTATTTAGGATTATGGCATGTCTAAAATATCTCTATTTTCTTATGGATACCAAAAATTTCACACACATAACTAGCGGAAATCCTCCCTTAATTCACACCTTAATTATGCATGATCAACTCCTTCATGCTTTAGGACTCCTCTCGTCGTTTTCATATGATCTCTTCATTTTTCTTTTCAAGATCTAAATCCTCCATTGACCCTTATTCATGTCATTTCTCCCGAAGAGCCTCACCTCAATCTTCACTATACTTTGTTGAGTGGATACAAAATGTTGAATCATATGATAGTTTGTTGAAATATTCAATGATGAGGGATTGTACTCCCTTAATATCTGGTATCTTCATCAATGCTTCATTAATTGACCTCGAATTCAGGACTCATCAACATGGGACTCAAAATCCCATAAGAACAATCTTCCTTATGTGTGGGTAACCATTCTTAGATCAAAATAATACCATGCAAGGATGTTGGTTTGAAGGCACGATTATTTGGAAATGTTGTATAAAATACCTTATTTGGAAACTACATGTAACATTCCTTGTACCTACGTCGCTACCATACCCATGTTCTAAGTGTTTAAAAGCACCATATCATAGGTATTCTTCATATATATTTGATGTGGATCTTGCCAACATTAGATGGCTTCAATATCTTTCATCAGTGTCAAATAGCTTCTCCATCTATGCACGTATTGCTTTGATTATTCAATTCGGTGTGGCATGACTCGTGGATCCAAAGTCTACCGTATTGAGGTCTAACCTTAGCTTATTTTCCTCTCTGAATCTATTGACTCCTGGCCTGGAACTTATTGTGTTGTGAAGGAGAACCTCATGCAATTCACTCACCAGGGACCCTTGGTCACTAATCTGGGAGAGTAAACCTATCAATCCAAAAATGTTGGTACACTGAATTCCAGCCTTTTTTTGTTTCAAATAGGTAACTGTCAGGTATTCTCCATTCAACGCTAAATGCATCACACATCCGCTTATACCATTTTTCTAGTATGCACCTTATGGGCACCGTCATGGTGTCACAAGTGTACTTCTGCAAATTTGCTTTTCAGGGGAAGGGTTCTAATTTGGTTACTCCCGACAAAAATTATTATCTGGTACCATCCATGCACTCCAATCTATGAAAAAACAATGGTAAGGAGGAAGTTACCCAACATGATTTTTTCTCCATCACGTGTGGCATTAATGATCTTTTCTGCTATGAATCTGAGAGGTTATAGATGGTCCCCTTTGAGATATTACGGCAAAAATTATTCAACCAAGCCTTGTTGATTTGTCCATCTTTCCTACCCATTCATCTTTTTGACCAAACATGGCCATCCTCATTACCAAGTCAGAAATTATAGAAATATCAAAGTATCATGAACCCTTCTTGTAGTCATAGGCTTCAAGAGTCTTATTGATGGACTCCTTGTCATCCAAGTAATCATCAAAATATTCTCCTTTGCATGAAAGACTGGTAAATTTAGAAATCAATTGGGGAGTTATCCACATCCTAGGTCCTGTGAAGTAGAAATGGTCTTCATGTATGGAGGACATTAACCACTGGTATAATTACTCAGGTTTTCCAAAATAGGGAAACTCATAGAGTTGTAATAACCCAACCTTATCCATCTTCACCTTTACCTCATCATCATAGATAGGCATTCCATCTAGTGTCCTTTTATCTGTAGAGTGAAATATTTCTAATACCATCTCATTCTATGTGGTGCTTGTTCGATGGTTGTAGTCACTTACGACCTATCTTTCTAACGTGAGACACCCATTATTTTCCAAGAAATACGTCATCTTGGGTATTACATCTCCACGTACCATTCCTCATTGAAACTGGTGGAAATGGCTTGTTTCCCCTTTTTCCTTTACCCTTCGTTCGTGAAAATGGAACTTTCCTTGGTGTCATTTCTCTGTTAGGTCACTAAAAGTTCTTCCTTTCTCCTTGATCCTGGCTCTTCTCAACTCTACAGGCTCTTACCCTTTCACGAAAATCCCTTCAAACCCTGTGCCCTAGTTATGGAACCCTATCCTGAAAACCCTTCTTTCCATAAGATGGCATAATCACTTACTAGGATTCTTCCAAACAACCTTCTCCCTCACACCCATGTACTTATTTTTCCACTCCGATTCACTAATCAAACTAGTTATGTAGGAAAATTTTCACAACCCTTTTTCACACAACTTTTCTTCAAGGATGCCCTAGTTCACAAGAGCTCTTTAATAACACAAATGCAAGGTAAACAATAATGCACCTCGACCTTCTACTTATAGATTTTTATTTTTTCCGTAATAAATGTCATGCCACCTACCAATGTACTTTTGTAATAAAATTTGGATTTTCTTCTAAATCCAACCTTCAACACTTTTACCCCCACATCCCAATCCTACGTGAAAAAGTATACAACCTTCTGGTGCACACAAAACCCTTACTGACCGAAGATCCTTACGTACGTGCTTTCAACACCAAAGGTTTTCTTCTCTATCCTTACCTTGATTTTTGACATCGTCTACCTCATGTTGTTTGCGCTTCTCACCCTTGTACATGGTTTTTGTAAAGCCTTCCTGACACCAAACTCCTCATGTTCACCTTTTCCATGTGCGTGGTCTCTTCCAAACTATTGGCTTTTGATCCTTCAACCTGGGTCATCAAAACATATCTTCCACTACCAGCTTCCAATACTTGTCGCATCACTTCACCCCACACAAAAATAGATGTGTGGTCCTCTGTGCATAGAAAACTTTTGAAATTGTAAGTGGCTACCTGCACACAACGTGCACACAACAAAAAAAAGAAAGGGAACAAGCAATGAGAAAGGGAAACACAAAGAAAGGAAATGCGTTAAGGGAAATCCTAGGCTAATTAGCAATATTGCCTTATTTACAAACACTAGGAAGACTTATTTATAGTAGGGCTTCAGCCTACTCCCATTGAAATGGCCTGGTAACTGTGTTCCATCCAAGCACTTGTAACTGGCAAGCACCTGAATCAAGTATATAAGATATAATGTATGGTCCCATCCAATGGAATTTGAATTTCCCAGGATGGCATAGAAACTTGGAATCATACAATAGAACCATCTGCCCAACCTCAAATTTTTTTTCTTGATGTGTCTATCATGCCATGCCTTCTACCTGGATTTTTCTATTTTCTGACTCCAGCAAGAAATAGCCTTCCTCTCATCTAACTACATTAACTTATCAATCCTCTCCTTAAGCACTTGTTCATCAGCTAACCCTCCTGCATGCGCTATACATAGTGATGGTAACATGAATTCGATAGTAACACCGCTTCCGCACCAAAAACCAATTAATAAGGTGTTTCCTTGTTTAGTCTTTTATAAGTAGTTTGGTATGACCATAACACAATAGAAACTTTATCATCCCAATCCTTTCTTCCTACATCACAAATTTTGGTTAGTGTGTGACTCAGTATCTTGTTAAATGCCTCAGTGGTTCCATTATCTTGGGGGTGATAAGGGGTAGTCTTGTGGTGGGATACCATGAATTCTGCCAACAATATTCTAACTATCTCATTCAAGAAATGAGTACCCCTATCACTTGTTAAACTCAGTGGACATCCATATCTGCTGATTATATTTTCCCACAAGAACCTAGTTGTTGTTGTCATTGTGCAATCCCTTGTAGGCGTCGCTTCTTGCCCACCTTGTTAAGTATTTAGTACAGGTAATGATATAGTGCAAACCAGTCCTTCACACGGTAGGTGAAATTGGTCCTACAAAATCAATCACCCACTTCTCAAATGGTTCTGCGCTAGCTATTAGTCTCAAGGGCATCTCATCTCTTCTTCCTGGTTTTCCAAGGCACTGGAAATGGTCACAGGCCTTGCAAAACTCAATATAATCCTGGTAGATGCTTTCCCACCAAAAACCTACTAGAAGGATCTTGTGCGTGGTTGCATTCCTTGCATAGTGTCCTCCTGCAATTCCACCATGTGCTTCCTCCATGATTGCCATGCATTCATGCTCTAACACACACCTGTAAAAAACCTCATCACGGCCTAGCTTGTATAAGTTTCCACAAATTAACAAGTAGGGTGTGACATGTATGGCTAACTGCTTCCTTTCCAAAGTCTTCATTCCCTCTGGTGCCACACCCATTTTGAGAAATACAACAATATCTTCCAAGTCAGAGGGTGAGTGCCACAATCTAAATAGTTGTGCATCTGGCATTATATCCTCAATGCTCTGCACATCCTCCCCTGAGTCAATCCTCGATAAATGGTCAGGTCCTAAATTACTCTTACCCAGTTTCACAACAACCATAAACTTGAATTCTTGAAACAACAAGACCCACTAACATATGTGCCCTTGTAAAATGGGCTTGTTTACCAAGTACTTCAATGTCATGTGGTCCATGTAGAAGATAAAGGGTGTTACTAACAGATACTACCTGAATTTTTGCAGTGCGTAGATCATTGACAATGCTTCGCGCTTAGTAGTAGTATAGTTATATTCTGTTGGTGTTAACTTCCTACTAGCAAAACACAAGGGGTGGTCAACAATTCCTTCTCCAGGATGTGCTAAGATTTCCCCAATTTCCATCCCCGAAGCATCAACATGTACATGGAATGGCTTATCCCAAGAAGGAAAGTGTAATATGGGCACAGTGATAAGCTTATTCTTCAATGTATCAAACACCATCTGTTGCACCTCTCCCCAGTGAAATGCAATTTTGTGTTTTAGTAACTCTTCTAATGGTGTGGCAATCTTGGCATACCCCTTGATAAATTTCTAGTAATACCCCATATGCCCAAGGAATCCGTGCACTGCGCTCTGGCTGGTAGGTTCCCCCAATCCCACAATAATGGTAACTTTGGCAGGATCCACCAGCAAACCTTCCTTACATATGATATGCCCCAAAAGGGTTCCAAATGGAGTAGTGAAGAGACATTTCTTGATGTTGAGGGATATGCGTAACTACCGACATCTCTCAAACATCAATTATAAATTGTCACAATGATCCCTCACTAATCCATATACCATCCAATCATCAAGGTAGACTTGAAGAAACTTATGGATGAAGTCTTGAAATGCCTACACCATAATGCATGAAAACACAACAGGTGTGTTCTTCAGTCCAAAAGGCATGACCGTGTAGGCAAAACTTCCCCATTCAGTGGTGAAAGTTTTCTTTTCTTGGTATTCCTTTGCAATTCTAACTTAATGATATCCTAAGAATCCATCTATGAAAGAATAGATCTCGCGGTCGGTCACTCTTTCCAGGATCTCCTCAGTGAAGGGGGTTGGAAAAGGGTCAATAACACATCCCACATTCAAATCCTTGTAATCAACATAGACCCTTATCCTCCCATCCTTCTTAATGTTGATGTCTTGAGGAGATTTATCCATTCTAATTCCTCAATGGCCTCAATGATTCCTTGATGTGATCATCTTGTCACTCTCTCCTTGAATTTGAAATGAAGATTCAAATTCATTCGATAATAGGTCTCTTCTAAATTGGGTGCGCTCCTTCCTTTAATGTTGATTTTCATTTCCCCCAAGGAGTGGTGAACTCCTTTAAGCTCATGGTACCCATGCAGGAAAATAAATCTAAAAATTTCAATGTAATAAATCAATGATCTTTAAAACCTCTTTTTCTATCCAATAATCTCCAATAGTATAAATCCTTAAAATCTACCTTTCTTGAACCAATGTTAACCTTCTAGGTTTTGAGGGGTTCATGGTATGCACAACTTGTTCTCTCAAAATAGAATAACTTTTTATTGTATAAAATGTTTAACATTATAAGGAATATTATCACTTCTATCTCTGTGTTTGTATATATGTACATGAGAATATTAATTCCTAAATCTATATTTTCTACCATATATATACTGCTTCCAAGCTATATTTACAACTCATAGTTGTCCTACTGATTCGAATGGAATGAAATGCTAGGTTCACCAGTTAAATTTTGGATGGTTCACTCCAGTGTGGGCTATCCCATCAAGTGAGTAAAGAAAAACCTAAACTATCCATGATTGGAAGATCATGATATACAATCATGAAACATTTTACAACCGTCAACAAATCACCATTGGTTTCCTAAACTTTAGAGAAGTGTACAGTTAAATCATTTCAGATCTAATCGTTCCAGAACTCATGAGGAGTTCCGTAACAAGTTTGGAGTTTCGAAACTAAGTGATAGAGCTCCAAAGAATTTCGGAACTAACTTTGGAAGTTCCAGAACTAAGCCTTATTACAATGGTGACCAATTATCAAACAATTAACTACTTCATACTTTGTTCTTCTACTGACTAATGACCTCTTAAAATTGTTTTCCAAAGGGCATTTGTCTTACTGAGTTTATTTTATAACAAACATAATTACATCCTTGCGCCACTTAGATGGGGAAAAGGGTCACAAAATGCAATTATGATCAAAAAGGATAAAGATCCTTTATTGTAAATTAATCAAGCCTTACACTGCTACTCCATTTCTCTTAGTGAAAGGGGTTGGAAAAGGGTCTATAACACATCCACTGAGAAATCCAATAAATCCTTTCCTCCCATAAAATGTAAGCTTATTGATTCGAGCAATATTTGACTAATCAAGGCCCTTAATGCGATCATCTTGCCAATCAATCCTATGATCGAAGTTAAGATGTTCGATTTCCTAAGTCTCTAATTATAGCATGCTAATAATAATTAATTGAGTCTTCCAGAAGGCGTGGTGAATTTTTAAGCTCATGGTACATGTGGAACTTAGGTCCTTGTTCACACATAGTGATTTGAAACCTCAATCAATTATTCCAATTAACTTAATCAGGTTCTATTTCTGGCCAATGTTAACCTTTTGGTTTTCAGATATAGTATTGGCAAGAATAATAATTACAGTATGTTCAATCCAAATTTTCCACTTCTTCACCATCTTATCATGTAGACCAATTTCAATTTCTCTTTTTCTCCATGCATGTGTGCTCAAGTTGTATCTCCTCTGAAATTCTTCCTCATCAAAAGACACTTCTAAACCAATTTCACCAATAATTCTAGTATTTTATCCTCTTCCATGGCACTATCTCCATAGTTAGGTACTTAACAATTCCAATGCCTCATCCACTGATGGCTTGGTGCTCTGATATTCAAAGCTTGAAGGAGGCATTCGTTAACTCCTGGGGGAGTTTCTTGTCTGATGGTGCACGTTCTGAGTGAATGTACCATGCGTGTGCGTAACCTTATAAGGTGGAGTACAACTTATGCACCCATAAAGAAGGTGGCAAGGCTTCCGTATCCTTCCATCCATAAGGCCTTCTCACATGCTTAGATGTGAAACGAGGTGGGTTCCTTCCCATGATAATCTTATATTTACTAGGTGCATTGCTCTGAGAAAATCTAACAAAACACATGATTCTCACTGTTGTGCCACTCTATAAGGCTATCGTGATGGGTCATCCACCAACATGTTGTGGTCCCGAGCAAGGTATAGCTGAGCATCCTTCTACTTTCAATCTCACTTCTCCACTGGGTCTCTATTTCTCATAGGAAAACATCAAGGTAGGATCCTCCAGAATAACTTGGAAACTTCTTTCCTCCTAGGTGCTTGACTGAGTGTGCCTTTGTTACTCTTGTCACAGAGCCTCTTAACTGCCTTCCAACCAACTCATATGTCCCTTGTGCACCCAATTGTCACATGACACACTAGTTGTATCACTTATAGATTGAGTGTCTTCCCACTAAATAATGCCCTCCTTAGTTCGTTGCATAACTTCAAGGTCCCGGATAGTGCACAGTAAATTCTATCTAGGTCTTCCTCTCCTAAAGGCTCAATATAGGGTGTTGACTTCCCATATGTCGAAGTAATGATAACTCATTCCTCCTTGTTCTCAAAAATTCTATAACCCTTATTAAAACATAATTCATAATTGTTCTTATAGCACCAGGGGCACCCAAGTAACGTTGGAAAGTTTTCTACCTCAGCAAGTGCTAAGACTTTGAAGTATCCAGTGAATTTCACCTTGGATAGTGATAGTAATCATCCTTTAAAACAAAAATGGGCATTGCCTTTGTCTTATTGGCCATATACAACACATTTGAAGATGGTTGTAATGGGGGCCTTCCCATTTGATTCCAGGCATCTAGGGTGAGAACATTGACTTCCACACCTATGTCAATCAGAATATTTCTTAGGAGCCATCCATCAACAACTACATTCAAGGTAATCTCCTTATCGTAGTCCAGGATGTGGGGAGGAAGGTTAGCATGCAAAACCTTCCTCTTGTGCTCTACTCTAATGTTTGGTATCTTATTCCTAAACCATTCTCCTAACAGAGGAATGATATTCTCTTGGCGCAACATCTTACACACCTCTCTGAAATCATCTATATCTGATTGAGGAACCTCAACACTTTTCTTCTGCCCTAACTTCTTGGATTTCTCCTTCAGACATTGAATTTCCCCTTGAAGACTCTTGATTACGTCCATGGTCTCTTGATAGACTTCCTTCTGATGGGTAGGGTCCAGATACTTCCCATACACCACCTCTTCTCTTGTAATCAATGGTCTCTGCTTTGGTATCTCCCTGGCACGTGCATCCTCAGCTCACGTCGTCACCAGTACATGTTCTAATTCTGACTCACGTGCCACCCTTGGCATCCATTACGAGTTGGCCTTCTTAATGCTTACCATCCCGATGCCCTTGTCTTTACAGTGTTAGTAGCTCATATGTTCAAATAGATTTGGGCACTCCTCATACTTGTGCTTCTTTCCACACCAAGAGCATTGTAGTAGGTTAGGACATTCACACTTATAGTGCTTCATAGACCCACAATTGTAACAAGTTCCATGCGAGAACTCACTTATTTCACCTCCACAATTTCATGGCCTCTAAATCCTCCAAAATCCTCTTCCACGAGCTCCTCCATCTGCACATCCTTCATAGTGATGACCATCATCCTTGGAATTATTTTGCAATGTTGGTCTGGCACACACCAATATCAATGGCATCATGTATCTGGTCAATCAATCTACAATCCTTGGTGTCATGAGTAGTAGAGGTGCAAATCTTGCAATAGTAAGACACATTCTTATGGATCTCACACTGTAGTAGTGGACACCTACTTGCATCATGATCCCCGTGGAAAATCTCACAGTTTACCGTTATGGCATGTATCGATCTTTGAGGACAACTATCCTTTATATGCCCCTCTACCTCGCAATTTGTGCACCATCGGCCACTACGAGTCTCGTGCACCGAGTTTGTAGATAACTTCTCCAGCTGCTTGGACATTGCAGCAATGTGAGCTTCAAGAAAAGGGATAACACTGGTATCCATGCTTCCTACAGCCTCAGTGCGTAGGGAAACCTCCAAGGCCTTGCGTGGGTTTGTGAAAGTCTTATGTGACAACGCTCTCCTGAAAGGCATTATTAGTCCCCCAAAAAACCACTGAGCATGCTGAGAAGGATGAATATCATAAGACAGTTTTGATAAGAGAGTCTTAAAACGCGCATCATACTCCCACACACTCTCTGCCATACCTTGTTGAATTTCCTTCAATGCACTAATGTTCTTTTGTTCAAACTCAGGAATATGAAATTCAACTAAGAAGGCATTATGCAACATGATGTAATCTACTATTGTCTGGTGGGGGTCATACTTCTGGTACCAACTATGCATGTGTCCTTGTAACATTGTTGCAAACTGACTTTCCTTCCATTCTGAGGTAGTGATCCCCTTCACACACCATAGCAACTCACATTTGTGTACATGTTCTACAGCATCCTCAACACCTTTGTAATATGGTAGATGCAAAGACATTTCAAAAAATACTTGCTGAGGTGGTTGAGGCCCTTGTCTGCCTGATCCAAAACCTTGATTCCCTCTGGTGTTGCCTCTACCACCAAATCCACTAGATCCACCAGTGCCTATTAATCTTGACCCACCAGATCCTCTAGATCTACCAGGTCCACCAGGTCCACTAGTTCCTATTCTACCCGATCCACCATATCCACCTCCCGTAGCTAGTAAAGGTCCTGAAGTAGTTGTGTCGTGTGTCCTCAATGTCACACTGAACTATGTGCCAATAGTCTGTGATATTGTACCACTACCAGATGCGTGTCACGTACTACTTTCAGATGCGATACCCAAGCTTTGTGTACCCAAACTTTGCCCAAATGTCACTCCAGAAAATATACCTCCAAACACAGGAAATGATTGTGCAGCCATAGATGTGCCAAATGAAAAGTTATACCTCCTAGGTGTTGATCAGCTACTTCCACCAGTACAAACTGGGTTAGCGATACTCATCTCTGGATTTGGAAAACTAAGTGTCAGGGGTTGGTCACAAGGTAGATTCAGATGCACGTCAACGAATCTCCTTTCTCCAAGTGACGAGCTCGCATCAAAAGCTGAAGAGGTCTCTCTCTTGCGCTTGCCAAGATGAGGTAGAAAAGACTGCTCAGGATCCATGTCCTTCGTATGAACCTTAATTCCTTCCCGCAATGTCTACCTCCATAAATCCATCACTCATGCAACTTTGCATTGTCTATCTAACTCCCTCTCACAAGCTTCATTATACTTGAGTCGTCTCTCTTCCCTCTCCTTTTCAGCTGCAAGGTCCTCCATTTTCCTCCACCCTAGCTTCCTCACCCAACGCTTAGAAGAAGCTTAGCCAACCATAAGAAATGCTTCCAAACTCAGTGTAATGATCAATATCTTTATAGCTAAAGGGATAACACGTAAGAATGATCCTCTTGGCTCCCTCAAAAACTCAAACTCAATAATATCTAGACAAGAATATATAGAAATCACGTACTCCAAGGTGTAACTCGTCAACACTCTACTCCACCAATGATCAACAAAACATGTCCAAGTCAGATCAGCATCATGTAGCCTCTGATACTCATCTTGGGTCCATACATGAGGTCTATAGTACCAACTTGATCTAGATGCATACGCCGAAAGCCATTCATACAACTCCACTGGAAAACAACAAAAGAAGGTCTCATACAACTCATGATACAGATGTTCTTCTACCCATTTACGTGCATCAAACTCAGGTCCAATACTAAATCTCTGAGAAAACTCATCCTTCATGCTTTTAAGCCATGCTTCGACACTGTCCAAGGTCAAGTGCTCTTTCATCACACACCATTCTCATAACAACTTCAAAAAGAGGTCCCAGAAATGGAACCAAGATGTAGTCATTTATTTACCCTTAATACCTTTACTAACCCCAAACATGTCAGCCTATCACCCAACAGACACTAGGAACTCACCTGAGGCACTCGTGGGTGCCAAGCTCCTCCTTTATGTGAGCCTTGTAAGAAGGTTCCGCCATTAATGGATGATGATTTGCAGAAGTAGAAGTACATTCACTTATTTAAAGAGGTAGAAGATGCAACTTAATAGATCTAACATTAATGCATCACAAAAGCTAAATACCATTGTAAAAAGCATAATAAATTGGATCTGAGCCATGATAAGTCATATCGCACGAGGGTTTACACCCATAAACAAGATATAAAGAATGAACCCATATATATATATATATATATATATATTTTGATTTAAAATAGTTTTGGTAGCCACATTATAGTCAAAAGGGTTATCTCAACCCATACATATTAAAATGACAGAGACTCAACTCCTATCAACATCTCTGATACGAGACCCTAACTATACTTTTCTCATTTTAACCCTTGTTATAGATCATAGTGACATACAAAGGCTTATGACATCCCTTATAACCTTTAGCACTAACTGCTCTAAACCCTATCATTACTGCAACACTTCATACTCTCCTTCTCTTTCTCAGCATTCTTTATGCATTCTTTATGTTTCCCATCATCTCTTGTATTCTGTCTTTGTGTATATCTTGCATCCCTGTCTCTAGCCCAAACATCTCTTTTTGTAGGATCAACACCCACTATCATGCCTTCTCCCCTGAACAGATCGTGTGCCAAGTGTCGATGCGGTCCTCCATTGGTGAATGGTTATCCATTGGCAAACCCTCAACTCTCTATAATGATGTCTTCTAGGAATATTCCCTGCATGGAATATCCTTTACTTGACCTCCAAGGTTCTAGGTTGGCACCTTATCCACTCATCACGCCTAGTTGGGTCCTCACATTTTTTCTCAAGTGTCTCTAGAATGCTAAATATGGCTAAGTCCCTTTAAACTCGTGTTCTACCTCCCGTGTGCGCCTTGGTTTCACTTAAACCCTTCTTAAACCCCTTTGTCCTACGCGCTTTCTCTTGAGTGCCCTTCTTCTCACAGGCCTTGTGCGTGTGCGCCCTTTGGTACTTAGCCAATATTTTAGGGCCCAATAACTACGCACCAAAGAAGGAAGGGGATCTCTCTCTCTAAGGTGTTAGTAACAAAATTCCTTAAGACTCCTAAGTATAAACCACATATAGTGTATCATAGAGCATAGAAGGCAAGAGAGCAAAAGAAAATGATTAAAGGATAAAAACCACAATCAATGTTTCATATTGCTTGAGGTATGCACAATGTATTGCGAAAATGAGAAGAGGAATTGCACACATTACAAGTCCTAACACATAGGTCTAGACATTAGAAATTTTAGTACTCAAAAGGGCAGAGTAACTATGTATTCAAGAAAAAGGAACACATCACAATGAAAATTAGGTTTCCTTTTATAGAGTAATAGACCTAAGAAAAAGAAGAGAGATGGAAATCTTAAGCCTTAATTGATAAATCCCATACCCATTTAGTGGTCACAACATTATTTGATCCAAATTTGACATATATTCACATAAGCCCTGCTAGAAGAATCTCGAGATATCCTTCCTTGAAAATATAGGTGGTGCCTTAGATAAAACCTCATATTAAACAAACATTGGGTTCAATAGATTAAAGCTTCTCTTCAAACTTGACATTTTGATTTGATTTAACATTTAATAGGAGAACAATAGGTTGAACCTTTGGTTGCTTGCTAATCCCAAGGTAAGGTGTCTCAGGGCTTAAAATATGTATCATTTGAAAATAAACTCTAAGAGATTTCCAATGGATCTAATTTTGTTTGATTTGATGCTCTTGATCAAAAGTTATGGCCAAGAAACCATCACCTTGCAACTCAACCTGCACAATTAAGTTTATGAAAAATATTAAATTTGCAACTATAGTCCAATTACATCTTTTTCAATTGGCCACATGGCGGGCTTAGATTGGTTGTTCATTGTTCGAAAGCATTAAATGTCGCCACATGGTGGGCCTCCATAAAATCATTTCTCGAGGCATTGAAGAGTTTGTCCTAAACTCTGTGAAATATGGGGGCACAAATTTGTGCCACTTGACGCCCATATATAAAGTTTGTAAAGCAGAGAGATCCCCACTTTTACCTTTTCAACCTTGTGACATTTCTTCAGAAGAATGTGAGATGTAGCCATGTGGAAAACATCCATAGAGTGGAGTATAGGGTTTAATTTCAATTGCGATTCCCCTTTCCTTCAAATATTGAGGGGCTTTGGATTGCACCACATGATGCGATTTAGTAGTCCAAAGAAGTAAAAATTTTCTCGGTCACAATTTGGCCTCTAAATTTTCTATATCCCAAAGCTCACTATATCTTACCATGTGTCATGATCTAAGAGCCCCTCCACTTTTCTCTTTTAGTTAGAACCTTTTCAACTAATCTCCACGATGGTTCAACAGGAAGCCTTGGTTTGTGGAGCCTTTACTTGTTCCACCATAATGTGAAAGCTTGTCTATAAAAAAACCCTTTGCCTGTTCCTTTTCCTACTGATGCGGGGTAAAGACCCAAGGTGAAATATTTAATTGACAATATCAACCATGGTCGATACCATTTGGCCTGCTCTTTTCAACAATCGACATAATCGACTATGGTCAAAACCATCTAGCTTACAACCCCAAGTAAAACCAACACCACCAACATTTGAATTCATCCCACACCACCAACATTTGACTTTGAGACCCCATTTGTTCCATGAAGCTCTGTGAATGTAAACGTGAAGGAGTGGAATGCGAAATGAATGAAACTTGAGAAGGAGAAGACACCACATTGATTCAAAACCTTCAAATTTGTATTGTTGGTTATCACACACCTCTATAGACCATAACACATTTATACACGACGTGAATGTATCTTTAAACATGAGAAAATAAGCATAATGAATGTAATTGAGCAAGATGAGTAGGAGACTGATTTTGGCAACACAAACCTCAGTTCTTTCTCAAATATTCATCATACCAAACAACATGCAATAAAATATCGTATGAATAATAAAGAGTTTTTTTTTGGAGCACTTGTGAATTCTTTATAGAAGAAAGACCCAAACCTCGTGGTTTTTACCCCAAATCCATTAGTTGCAACACTATAACATATTTATAAGCAAAATTAAGGACTTGATATTGCCTACATTGTAAGGTTGTAATGAAAATCCTTGATCTACGCCATTTTTATTCTTTACGACATTCTTAATGCTCCACATTGAAGGCAAATATAAAGCCTATATGAAACACTCCTCTTCCATAGAACCTCTCTCCCATCATGTCAAGTGAAATATTAACGAGGTTGAAAGTCATCATGCAAACATAATTAGTCTCATTATAATTTTAGTGGGTGATATGATTTACCCTCATAAAACCTTGCAAGTGTGAAGTTAAGTAACTTATTATTCCTCTCTTTAATAAAACTCGAAGGGGCTCCATGCTATTAAAGGTATTAGATTTGGTTACGACTCCTATCTTTAGGAACTTGATTTTAAAATTCACTAAATGATTTGTTGATATAATGTCCCACTTTTATATATATGAATATAATCTCTAATTTTCTTTAATTATATCGATTCTATCTACTTATTTATGTTCTTAAATGTTAATTTACACAATTCTATTTCTTAATAGTCTCTTTGTCAAATTAGAATCGTTCATAATCCCTACCTTGTTAAGTTCAATGATTAGTAGTTGTTATCTAAGACCCCATAACATGGCCTTGTTTTTTGTTAAATTATCATTACTAACACAAAAGTAACACTACTAGGCAACCAAATAATTAATTATAGTCGTCAATTAGATCACTTCATTCAATTTTGTGGAGGAAGTCCATCCAATACCACCCTTTGAGTGACCTTTACAATGCATTTATTATCATTTTTTAATGTGAAGTTACATTTACAAATTAATTTACCTGAAATATATTTAATTAAATATAGTGATGACAACTTTTATTGACCCATAAATAATCCATTTATAGGGAAAAAAAGACATGCACGCCTTTTAACGGACATATCTCCTTCACACCCCATTTTTGAATTTCAAGAACGTTTGTCTCCTTCGGAGGGTTAAGAGGGAAAAAAGGGCCCTGCGCGCTCCGTAACTCAAAATATATTACACTGGTATTAATAATGCCGACAGATCCGTCCTTATATCAGTCCACATATTAAAAAAACCCCATTTTCTCTTGCAAAATTTTCTTTGCCGTCAAGTAACAGATACAATTCAAACTTATGCTAGCCCCTGTTTCTGTCTAGTAACAGAAAATTCGAAATTTGTCAATCCTTTTCAAGTATCTGGGAGCCTTTATTTGGGAAATCCGGGAAGCGTTCGCTTCTTGCCGTCGAGTAACGCGATTTTCGATTGCTTACCCCTGTCTTTTCGCGAACGGCTTGAATTTGGATTTCTTCTGCTTTCGATTTTATCTTCCCATTTTTTTTGGTGCTGTGGATCGAAAACGGAAGGATCGGATTCATAATGAGTTGCATTTGTCTGGTGCGGAACAAGGAACGGAGTTATTGAAAAAAAATCTGCGATTTTCTGTTTTTTTCCGAAGCGATTTGGTGTAAAATAGCGAAAAATGGGGTGCTTCTTTGGATGTTTTCGGTTTAAAGAAAAGGAGCGCCCGGGCAGAGTTCAAACCTCCGTGACGACTGCTAAGCTCCGGGTATGTATTATATTCTGGCTTTATTTTCAGCTTGGAAAGAAATTACTGAGAATATTTAGAGATTTGTATCTTTATTTTCATGTTAGAGAAATATTATTGAAAATATTTATGAAGTTATGATTTAGAAGAGTGGAAATATATTGGAAGCATGGGTAAATTCTTCTGTGCCAGTTTCGAAATGTAGATTATGTCATTAGTGGTACGGAAGGGGTTTATTTTGTGTTTTAGGCGCGCATATGTATTTTTTGTGCATGTTTGAATCTTTATCTAGTGTCCATTTTGGTATTTTTCCAAAGGTAGCGTTAACTTTGTGTTTTGGCGAGTAGGGATCTTTTGAGTAATTTTGAACCGTTTAGAGTGTTCATTTTGTGTTTTTAAGGTTTTGATCGGCTTAAAACTGTGCAGTTTTTATTCTTTGCAAATTTTATAGTTTGAATGTTGGCATTCCTGGCACGGATGGGTTTAGGACTGTGCATTATTGCAGATTACTTGAAGGGCAGGCTTTATTTGTGTTTTAGGCGCTCAGATATACTTTCCTATTGCGGTACTGTGGATTTTCGTTTTCTTTCAAAGCAATGTTGAGCCGTTTATATTTTTGAATTGCTGTGAATTTATTAGCAGAATGGATTTTTTTTTTGTGTTTTAGATGAGTAAACATGTACTAAGTTTCAACCATTTGGTGTGCGCGTTTGTGCTTTCTTTGAGTGAAAATATATCAGGAGCATAGGAATTTTGTGTCTTAGCCTTGTAAATTAAGCTCAGAAAAAAATTATTCAGAATTTTAAAGGAATTTTGGCTGCAAATCATAGAAATTTTGGTATTAAAAATGCACAAATTTCTCTGTTCAACTTTTGAGGTGTGGATTTTAGCATTATTGGCGCCAAAGGACTTATAGCTATGTAATGCCGCTGATTCATTTGAACGAGGGTCTTTATTTTGTGTTTTAGCTGCTCAGGTGTATTTTTGTGCATGTTTGAAGCTTTCTGAAGCATGGGTTTTGAAATTTTTAGAAAGAACTTTATATTGTTGTAAATTTATTTGAAGTATGGCTTTTATTTTATGCTTTAGGCTCGTAAATCCCTTTTGTGTAAGAATGAACTATTGAGTTGGAGGATTTTTGGTGCCCCAATGCTTGAGATGTGTGTAGAATTGTAAATCTGTATACAGAGTAGCCTTTATTTTGTGTTTTAGCCTCTGTTCCAGAAATTGCATGTGCCAAGAAGAAAATGTTTAATTGCCTGGAAAATTGTGATTTTTCCTGTGATGATCTATCTGCAATTTCCTGTGATAAAACACCTGATTTTTTTTGGAAAATTGCATGGAAAATTGTGGAAAACCGCCGTCTAGGGTATAAAATGTCCAAACCAAAAAAAGTGGTCATTTCAAAGCATTTTTTAGTGTTTTTATCCTCAGCGAATTTGTGCGAATTAACCCCCTGTATTTTGCTAGGGATACAAGTTTTGACTCTTCAAAATTAAAGGAATACCTGCAAATTAATGTGAATTTAGCCTGCTAGGGTTTCAGTTTCACAGTGACAACATTCATTTTTATTTGTTTTCATCACTCATGATTCTCATTCGTGTACTTAGATATACACATTCAAGCTAAGTTTTAATACATATTTGTTATTACATACCTTCATGCAGATTGTAGAGCACTGGCAGGTATGAGACTCCCAACACACAAGTTTAAAGTCTAAATTCTTATTCATTTCAGTGAAATAAATACCAGTAACCAGACATTAATTTTACGGTTTTATGAATTTTAAAATGAGCAGTCAATAGTAATACAAAGCCATAGAAATAAAGATAGAATCACATTTAATAGTCGAATTCATGCAACTAGTCATTCTCCAATCATCATTCTATGGGCCTTTGGCATTCTATAAATTCACTTATTGTGTCATTTAACAATGTTTTACATTTAATTTAAGATTATTTTATGAATTTAAATGGTTTTTAAAGTAGCAATAAAGGTACAGATAAATATGGAGAAATTTGCCGATTCCTGATTTCTAAGTCAAAATTTGGCCTGCCGAGTAATTGCCAATAACAAAATTTTAAACTAACGGTTTTAGCCATATAAATAGTTTTAGTTTTTTTGTTGAAATTCAATGCGGATTATATAATTGATTTAGTGGATGATGGCTTTGATTGTAACTGTCTATTGAAGGAGATACTGTATTTTCTGATTTAGGCTTGCAGAATTGAAAGTTTAGAGTTGAGTATTTTGGCATTCCCGGGTTGGTTTAGAGCTGTGTGTAGACTTATTTGAAGCATAGCCTTTATTTTGTGGTTTCGGTGGGTAAATATTTTTTTGAATGGTTCAGAAGTGTATATTTTGGGATTCAAGGCAAAGGGATATATTTCTTTTGTGCCTGGAAAGTGTTCATATCTGCAAACTTTGGCAATTCTGAATGCAAATGTATTTGTAAGTTGTCCGGAATAACGGGAATTGTATGTTTTGGTTAGAGAATGCCATCACCAAGAATCCGATCCATTATAGAGGGGTAGCATTTGTACGGTTGTGGATTTGTGGCCTTTTAAAGTAGTCCTGTTTGGAGGTGGATTCCACATTGTTCAGCATGAAAGAATTTAAAAGGAGTTTTCTAAGTCCATCTTAAACCCTAAATGGAGCCCTATGCCAATTGAGTATCTCTGTTAAAATCTTTAATCTTAGTTGAATCAGTATATGAACAGCCTCTGGTTAATTTTGTGATCTTCACAAATCTGAGTATATCTTTGTTTTCATCTTACCAGGAAGTCACAGACTCAAGAAGCCACACTCAATCTGGTCGTTTCAATGTTTCTACCCAAGATGTAGAAGAAGCATACTCTCTCGAAGGTAGGAGACAATTATTATGAATATTGATATGCATAGCTTCTATATGTTATTTGTTTGTTATTGACGTGACTGGGCAAACTTGGTTTCTTGCTGAACAGCAACATTAGACTGCACAGAACCAAGGAAAACAGAGACTCTATGCAGAAGGAATGGAAGTATCAAGCTGAAACAACAGTTTGTTAAATCACCAAAAGGCTCATCAAATGGTCCAAGTCCTGAGTTAATCCTAGTGTCTACACCTCCCAGTGCTTCAGCAAAGTTGACAGATCTTTCTGAAGAAGATGAAAATAGAAAGTTCAACGAGGAGGTATGCTGATGTTCTATCGAAGTTTTTTGCTCCCACAAATTTGTCTGCAACAAAAGTACACATTTTGTATGCACTTCAGACTACATGTTGAATATTTGTTAGTAGTTGAAAACACAGGGATATTGGATTGGCTTTAATAGTAGTTTGCAGTGTAAATTAATTAACTTGATATTAAACAATAGGTGAAGTATCTTAAGTCATGTGGAACACTTCTGAGGACTCCCTCTGAGATTCATGAAGCAAGGCAAAGATCACCTTCTAAAGATGCTAAGGATGGGAGCTCTAATTGGCATTCGTGGTTTCCTTCTTCTCCTGCTGGTGAACTTCATTTGAATTGCCCACCTGAAAATTCTCAAAAACAGATCTCGTTAAGGTAATGAATTTTTTTGTCATTTCTCATTTGTTTTAAGATTTTCTTGGGGTACTATGATTAGTGTTAAGATTTCCAATATTTGTTTCTATACATGCAGGTTTGTAGATGCAAATCATAATACAGAGGATGAAGAAGACATCAATCAAAAGACAGAACATTCTGGATGCAAGAACGATAAGTCTGCTAATGAGTATGGCTCTGACTCAACGCCTCAAATGTCCTTTCCTGTTGGTGACGATGAAGAGCATCCTGTTGGGATAATCCCTATATCATCAAAAGTGCGTAATTCTAGTCTTCATAAGCCATCCCGGTATGATCACTGCCCTATCATTGAAGAGGATAACGGGTCCTTCTCGGATGCAGTGTCGACTGCATCCCTTGATTCAGCAGCCAAGAATGACAAGCCTAACCACAACCTCAAGCCTTGTGATTCCCCAGATAGATTTGAGCCTAAAACCCCTCCTCTATTGAATTCAAACTACTCACCAAAGCCTACTCCTCTAGTCCTTACAGAGGACATGCAGACTCCATGGACAGCGACTATGGGGAATGCAGTGGCGAACAAAAATGCAAGAATGCGTGCGCAATATGTTCATCCTGTTTTAAATCCTGTGGAAAACATATCCCAGTGGAAGGAACTGAAAAAAGGAAATTTGAAGGATTATGAGCAAAAGAGCATTTCTTGGTCTGAGAGATCAAATGCAACAGAGAACCAGTCTGTTTGTTTCCAAACCCCAGCTTCAAAGGGGATGGTCACAGATAATCGAATCCCCAAAATTCCTAACAGCTATCCAATCTCTAGAGCAGATTCTGTAACAAAGGAGAACTTCCCAAGTGAGGAAGAGATGAAATTCAAGCGGGATAGTGTGGATGTGACTGATGAGTCCCTTCAAAAGAGAAAACTAATTGTCACCAGCCCCGATATGTTTAAAACGCCTAAAGTAATGGGAGTGTTTCATCAGATCACTGAGGGGACACAGTCACCAGCAATGAAAGTGGATTCTAGTCTTTCACATTGGCTAAAAACACCACCCATTGAACATGGTAAAAACTCTTCCTCGTGTAAAAGTGTTGATGACAAACCTATATTAGGGGCTATGCCGGTAACGAATTTGCAATCAATTTCACCAGCAAGGTCAACAATGAGCAAAAGCAGTGGGGATTATGACAGGCCTATTCTGGGTTTGGTAGCTGCTCATTGGAATGATGAGCAATGTCCACCTCCCAAGTGGTGGGATGGAAAGGGTATACCAAACTCAACAAACAAGTATAAAGAGGTAAATTTGACTCCATCTAATCAAAGAGAGTACAATGTTTTAGTATGGCAAAAATTTTTATTCATGGAATCTTATTTCTATGAATTGGCTAATAATTTGATATTTTCTAATTTTGCAGGATCAGAAGGTGAGCTGGCATTCCACTCCTTTTGAAGAAAGGTTGGAGAAGGCATTATCAACTGAAGGAGTTAGTGGGAGGTAAGGTCTCCAAGACATGTTTTGCTCCACAGCTTCTTTTTATTGGCAAATAAAACATACATGTAAAAAATGGTGCTTGCTTAAAAGGTGTACATGTTTAAATGAAAAAGTCTCCATTGCCAAAAAATTGTGCATGGGCAGGCAGTTACCGAGTATTTTTCACCGGATTTACAGAAAAGTCACTATTATCTGCCATGTATCTTACAGGACCCTAGGTTTATGTACGAGTTATGAATTGATACTTTTGTTCATGTGCCCCCCACAATGTGTCTTTTAGGGTACTTTTTGGTGATTCCTGGAGAGGTAATAGTGATCTGTGATTCATGGGCAAGACACATGTTTATATACGAACCTCGTGTATGTATATGGATTCTCTTCTCCAGACCTTCTCAAATCAAATCAATAGTGTTTGCCCATCCTGAATGACACACACAAATAGACACATTATTTCATTCAAGCAACAATTGGAATTTAAATGAAATGACATACCCAAGTAGATACTTCGCTTCATACAAGTAAATAACAGGAACTTGAATCAAAGAGATAAATTATATAGATAATTGCTGCATTATTTAACCTTTACACTAGCCGTTTGGAGTATGTAGAAACCTCACTAGAACCTAAGTCACAAGGTTTGAGTTCGTGTTTATGTTTGACAAAGATAAAGTTCAGTTCAAGTTTGCCAAAGGACAAAGTTTGGAAAAAAATGTCTTTATGTTCAAACAATTTTTTTTCTATCATTTTTATTTTTTGAAAAAAATGCATAAATATGTCAGAACAGATCAAAGAGAGTTTTTTGTCTGCTACTTGCTGCCATTATATGTATATATTATTATATACACACATTTGTAAAATAATGCAAACTCATATCAAAAACTTCCCATGCAATAATAATGAATGAAGTTCATTTCATGTTCGACGAGAGTAAAGTTTGGCAAAATTTGAACTATTTCAATAAAATTTGGAGAACCTTGTGTTATAGACTAGAACTACGGCTGTTTGATTGAATTCATTTGATGACATCTTGGAGGTGAGGAAAGTGCAGATGCTTCAGGGTTTTGGAATATTGGAGGGATAGCCTGAAGTATATTTTTGATTTTAAATATACCATGTTTTTTTGATTTGTCTGTTAAGGAAGCCAATTCACACAGTTCTGTCTACTGAATTGTACTCAAAATAAGAGTAGTCTTATTGAGATATTTTTTGCTCAGATGTCGATATGGCAGAAAATAGGGCTCGATACAGATACACTATGCAGCCTAAATGGATACGGCCTTGCAACCAGGGCAAAAAACAAGTTTTTAATTTTTTTCAAGATTAAAACATAAAACGATCCAAATTAATTTTTAAAAACACTATGAAACCCTAAAAAATCAGCAGGGTCTGAATCTCTGCATGATCATCCTATGCATCTTCGGAACATATCTGACAAGGAGGGAACATGCATAATTGACTGAAATACTCTTTATCTGATCACTTAGAGGCAGATATTCAACTATGGACAAGGAACAATTGTGACAATAAATCTAAATCCCACCACAAATCTAATTTTGAATTCTGTGCCGCTTTAAGACCAGAAAATAAGATCAGCAGCTCTTGATGTACATGCATGTTTTGATTTAATGATTACTTGAAGCTTCAGACCCTGCTGCATTCCCCCATAAGCAAATAAATCTCAATTTTAATTTAATAATGAAAAATAATATTTATGAAGACATTTGTGATGTTTCATTTGGCTTTTGGTTGGCATTATTTAAATTATCAGTTGTGTTTTGTGGTTATTGTGCTTTTTATATACATACTATGTGGTTAATTCCTATTTACCAGGCTAGAATTTATATATATTTTTAATTTTTTATATATTTGTTGTGCTGCTGCATCAAAAGTCGTATACCGCGGGGGTTGGGGGAAGGTTTTTTTAGCTGTATTCATGTATTGGATTTTTTGTATCTGTACCCATATCTGAAATTTATTGGCTACTTAGATTTTTTGATTAAAAATGAATAAATATGACCTGAGAAGGCTGAAGGAGTTGAAAAGGCTGATCTTAACTGCCAATGAGTGCCTTCGTAACTAGACAATACAAACAAAACAAAGGTTTTACTTTTTAGCAATGCAATTCTAGGCTGCTACCAGATGTAGGGGTATAGGAATTACAATCTTAAGAACTAGGTGCCAATGTGAGTGAACCACGACATGACCATACCATAATTTCCAAGGGAGGATTCTTCTCATTTGTTTTCCAGTTTCTACTAGATGATGCAACTGAGATACCCTGCCCTCTCCTCCATTCATCGAGTTTACGTGGTGGGAACCATTTAAGTTGAAGGCGGTTAACAAAACTAGAAACAAAAGCAGATGCAGTGGGAAAGGAGTAGATCTGGAGTAGAGGCTAAAGATACTTGTTTACTGTCTTTTCTCATCAATGATGAATAATCTGGAACTCTCTGATATATTTCCTCCCCTCCCTTTTTGATGGCATTTATTTGCATCCATTTGGGGTCACATAGAATCCCCAAAAAGATGTCAACTTCTATGGGAATTTCTGTGGTCATTTAGATTCAAATTCTACCATTTTAATGGCATCCCTTTGCATCCACCCAGAGTTGCATGGTAACCCCAAACTATTCAACTTCTATTCCTATGTTTGTGGCCATTTGGACCTGAACTTCTATCATTTTGATAGCATTATTTTGCATCCACCTGCGGTCATACATTATCCCTTAATAGATGTCAACTTCTATTTCAATGTTTGTGGTAGATTGGATATGAAATTCTTCCATTTTGATGACATTCTTTTGCATCCACCCGGGATCACACATTCGCTTCATCTTTTCTTCAATAGTTCCTTCATATTGCTATTTTTCTGATGAGTGCATATTTGTGGTTCAATAATTTAAATTTTGTTTGAACATTCTCATTAAAAACATTTTCTTATTGTCTTTTTCTAGGATTGTATGTGTGTTTTGTCTTCAAACTTGCATTTGATACTGTGTTCTGTCTTACAAATATTTGTCTAGTATGGGCAGTTATTATAATTTAGTTGTATGTTTAATAAGGTTGCTAAGCATTTGTATTGCTTTGGCAGGGAACTTTTTGCTGTAAAGCCTGCTACATCCGAGGAAACCGTGGAAAGCGACACTGCAGCTTCTTGACCAGTCCATGGATTTTTTGAGTATCCAGCGTAATGTTTTGAGATGTATCCATATTACTAGATTTTGTGCCTATCTTCTCCTACAGGCACCATAAAATCTTAAGGCCTCATTTTAAGTGTGGGTTTTCAAAGAGGGATTTTTCCTAAGGTTCAACCAGCTAGGTTGGAGTAAGGGGTACTGTATAAACTCTCGGCAGACAGTTCCATAGCAGACAGTTATATAGAGAAGATTTATTCTCTCATATGCTGAGGAGCAGAGTTATTCTTGTATATGTCACTTGTAATAATACCAGCAAGAACATTCTTATGTTGATAAATTTTGAAGCCATGCAAGAAATAACATTCTTTGTCAAGCGAAGGCAAGAGATGAGATTGTATGGTTCATGTTGCAAATAATATGTGGTCTATTTTTGTTAATTGTCATCCACCTTTTTTTGGATTGAAAAGTGCACTTTTATTAGTAATGCATAATACAAGATTGATTGTGCAAACAATGGGTGGAAGAAATCACACCCTAGAATGCCAATCACATCAATCTAAACTAGCCTCGAGAAAATATAATTACAGCATCAAAACAAGGCTGTCATCTCATTTCAATGACAGTTCAAGTGTTGCTAGAATAAATAAAATATAAATACATGCCTCATCCTTATATCAGTAGTAAGAATTAATCAGCCTCTTTCCCAGTTGCAAATGACAGAATTGAAATAGATACACATATTTTACTTACATTTTTTGGTTTAATGTTTTGGTTGAGCTTCTTTCTCCCATTTAAGTTTATCACAAGCATATCCATATTTAGGTATAATTACTTTGCCCCCTAACACTTCTGTATCATATATAAGTTGGATCATTACGAATAAAATATAAGGCCAACAACATCAAGACCAGGAGGAATGAGTAAAGGATTGTAAAATATCTACTTTGGCAGCACAGACATTTACATACAAGTTGAAATTGCTATAATACCAGTTAAATTATGGCTATACAAATCTTCTCTATATACAGTTCCATACCCATTCAAATTATAACCACTCCCATTTTTTTCTTGCTCCATTCCATTAATTGATGATTTGAATAGGAGAGTTATACCTTATACAGCTGGGTGATATTTGAGTGAAATACCGTAAAAGTACCTACCTATTTCTACCTATTCTTAGCTATCCCTATCCTTTGCATGATATGCTAATCCACATTCCTTAAGGATTAATTAAATTAAGTATTCATATACATCATTTTATAATTAATTAATTATAATCATGCCTAAATCATACTCTTATATCCATTGGCTAATTTAATTAAATAAATAGTTAATTACACACTCACCCTCCACTTAGCTCCACTTCACTATCCTAGTCACTCAAGTTGAACCAACCCACTCCACTCCACTTCTAGAACCCTACAAAGGTGGAAGCAACAATAATGCACGTACAACCACCTTTTCAAATGAAATTTTATAGCCAAACAAATATTAATTGCCCTGTAATGGATATTTAAACCTCTTAATTATACAAACTAAATCGAATGGTTATTTCAAAAAAATACATTCATAATCTTGTAAATTCATTCAAACTTTGATCCACAATCCATGGCTTCTCCTTCAACTATAAATATGAGGCCCAATCCTTTGCAAAACAATCCTTGGAAACTTTAAACAATTGTAACAAATCTTCGTTTATTTGTCATTTGAATTCACATACCAAAAGGTTGTCCTCATGTTCACTCTTGCTTGTAGCATTTCTTCTTCATCTAGTGACCAAATTGGAGCATCCACAATCAACCAAATCCAAGAGATCCAACACGCATATTAACACTTTAGCAATCTCATCTCGAGGTTTGCAAGAAGACTCTAAGGAAAGGTTTGTATTTTGTATTTGCTTACTTGTCATTTACTTCTGGTTTTCATTGCTCACATTCTTGCACGCCCATAGAAGTTGAGTTCCCTTCCCTCTGTGTATCACTCCAACACCTGGTGCTTGAAGAAGATTTTTGCCAAGCGTGCCTTGTAGAGCTAGAGCTCTTAGAGGAGAAGCGGGTTCGTGCCTTGGACCATTTAAAAGTATATCAGAATCGACTCCGCTGCAACTACCACAAACGAATCAAACCGAGAGAGTTCGAAATCGATGACCTTGTGCTTAAAGAGAATCTAAAGAATACAACAAAAGAGCGAGAAAAACAGGGCAAGTTTGAACCTAATTGGTTGGGCCCTTGCATTATCATAGCTAAATTTGGATCCGGTACATATAAGCTATTCCTTAAAGATGACAAAGAGCTTAAAGTGCCCATGAATGCAATTCATCTGAAATTCTATTCCTAATCCTCTATGAGTATACCTTGTGTTGGGGGCATATCGATAGAATCACATTATGTTTTGTCCCTTCATCTAGTTTTGCTTGCTGCATCATTTCAACCCATTTTTGTCACGTGTCCCTTCTAGTGAGGATGTGTATCCCGTGTTACACAAACCATGTTTGGTTGAATCCATTGTATTCCTTCCCTTGGTCTCAATGAGCTTATTCGTTTGTACCATGTTTGATTTGGTTTAAGGACACCCTATTTTGCTCGATGACATTCATCCAAAATCCAAAATCCAAAAAACCCAAAATACAGTTCAAAACATTAAAAATCAAAATAAAAAAAAGTTAAATCAATCAAAATCCCAAAAACATTCAAATAAACACAAAATCCTAAAAATTTACAAAAACAAAAAAAATCCCAACAAAACAACACAACTCAACAAAATCAAACTTTTAATTTCAATCTTACTGATTGTTCCAACCATCTTACAAATATCACAACAAATCATTTTATGCCTTGCATGTATCCTTGCTTGGGGTAAATCCAATCAATCATCTCCCTCACATGTATCCTCGTTTGGGGCAATCTCGGTTGTTATTCTCTCCCTTGCATGTTAGTATCCTTGTTGGGGGCAATGACCCTTTTTAATCTTAGATAAATCTTTAATGCTTAACTTAGCTCTTCGGTCTAATCGTATTCCCCTACATGTCACTATCCTTGCTTGGGGGCATCTAAATCTGCTTAATTATCATTGTAGAACACATTAGGGGCATCGTTATTTGTCTTTATTTCAAATCGTGTTGCATTGTTGCTATTACTTCTGGACCACGTACAAGTATTTCACTATCATCTTGGTTAATTTATAGCCATGGTGCATACTTTTACTATGTATATTGGGCGTGTTTTAGTCTTTATCTTTTGTTTTGCTTTGGACCAATTTCAACTATTATGTTCTCATCTTGGTTCCTTTATAGCCATGGTGCACACATCTACTATGTATATTGTGTTTGTTTTTCTTTTTATCTTTTATTTGTTGTGTGTGTGTTTATTTACACACATAATAGGTTAAACATCACGATTCTTTAATAATCATGGTGACAACTCTATTGTGCAACAACAAAATAAAGTTGCTCTAATTTTCACTATCTAAATGAAATCTCATTGCTACGAGCAAAATCCCTCCCATCATCTTACTCTTTAAATCCTTCGATTTTCCCTTTTTCTTATCAAGCAGTTGTCTATCGCTTTGTTGTGTCACCCATATGCTTGAGGGGGCATCCCCTTAACATCCACACTTGTTGTGTTATCCAAATGTTTCACCGAGACATATAAAGCAAGTCCACCATGCTTCCCTGTCATCCGCTCATTGATCTACATGTGTCTACTATTTTTAAAATACTATTACTTTATAATAACACTTTAAAAATGGACAAATGTAGACACCCTAAAAATACATACATATTTCTTCTTATTCTTAGCTATCCTTTGCATGATATGCTAATCCACATTCCTTTAGAATTAATTAAATTAATTCTATCATGCTTTAAGTATTCACCGACATCCTTTTACAATTAATTAAATTAATTATAATTATGTCTAAACCATACTCTAATATACTTTGGCTAGTTTAATTAAATAAATAGTTAATTACACACTCACCCTCCACTTAGCTCCACTTCACTATCCTAGTCACTCAAGTTGGACTAGCCCACTCCACTCCACTTCTAGAATCCTACAAAGGTGGAAGCAACAATAATGCACGTACAACCACCTTTTCAAATGAAATCTTATAGCCAAACAAATATTAATTGCCCTGTAATGGATATTCAAACCTCTTAATTGTACAAACTAAATCGAAAGGTTATTTCAAGAAAATACATTCATAATCTTGTAAACTCATTCAAACTTTGATCCACAATCCATGACTTCTCCCTCAGCTATAAATATGAGGCACAATTCTTTACATAACAATCCTTGGAAGCTTTAAACAATTGCAACACAAATATGCTAATATGTCATTCAAATTCACACACTGAAAGGATGTCTTCATGTTCACTCTTGTTCATAGCATTTCTTCATCATTTGGAGACCACATTGGAGCATCCACAATCAACCAAATCTAAGAGATCCAACAAGTGTATTAACACTTTAGCAATCTCATCTTGAGGTTTGTAAGAAGACTCTAAGGAAAGGTTTGCATTTTGTATTTGCTTACAAAATTGTAGGGCTCCCATTAACGAGAACATGCGGGCCTTCAAAATACAACTAAAGATCCACTTACAAAAATTAAGGGAAAAGCCAAACTTCATCAAGATAACCATAAGGAATCTCTGATTAACCCTATCATAGGCTTTGCTAATGTCTAACTTTATTAACATATATGGGGAATGATTTACCGATAATGAATGCATTATCTCACGTGTACTAATGATTCATTCGGAGATTAATCTTCTAGGAACAAAGCCTCCTTGTTCATGACAATTTAGGGAGTCCAGAATGGATTTGAGCCGTGTGATAATAACCTTGATTATAATTTTGTAAATCTTATTGCATAGGGAGACTAGACGAAAATAATCTTATGTTTCTACCTGTTCTTTTTTTGGAATAAGGTAGATGAAGGTGCAATAGAAGTCCTTCAATATTGATTTGGCTCTTTTTGATTCTTTGATTGTTGTCGTTACATCATTTCCTACAATGTTCTAAAAGTCTTGGGAAAAACCCGCCAGGAAACCATATGGACTTGGAGCCTTATCTCTTTCCATTGAGAATAGGGCATATTTCACCTTCTCCTAGGAAAATGGAGCCATGAGTCACTCATTTTGCTTGTGGCCGATGAGAGGGGGGATGAGGCGGGACAACTAGTTTGGGAGGAGGTAAGATTGGATGCCTTGGTATATGCAAGCAAGTTTTCAAAAAAGGAATTGCTTTAGATTTGATATATTCCTCTTTACGAAGAATTTCTCCGCTACTTTTTTTGATTGAGAAGATCTTATTTTGATTTCTACAAGCTCTAATCGAATTTTGATTTTTTTTTGTATTGCGAACTCCTTTTAACCATCCCTCAGAATTTTGCTTCCAATAAATTTCCTCTTAGAGTAAGATCTCCCCAGGATCCGTTAAGAGGGATTTTTAAAGTGAAAATGTGTCTTGGTTCATTCCTTCCTGAAAGATCTTTTCATTAAGGGCCTTGAGTTCAGTTTCCACCCTTGTTTTAGAACCTCTAATTTGGAAGGAATCCTACCATGATTCCATTTGGGTATGGATATTTTTGTTTCTGAGCCACATTAATTTGAATTTGAAAGGGCGGTTCCGAGTCCTCGGCAAATGCAAGAGTAATTGGATAGTGATCAGATCGTGAGAGAGGAAGAACTGAACATTCAATTAACCAATCCAATTGGAGCCATTCAACGTTAATTAAGAATCTATTCAAATGATTTGAAATGTTGTTAAAGCCTAGACATTTGTTCATCTATGTGAACAAGTCGTGCTTAGGTTTAATATCAAACAACTTGTTGGAATGATAGAAAGCTAAGAAATCTTTTTGGGATTGATTTCCCTATTCAACATTGAATTATCACCAAGGACACGCTTCATATTATTTAGATTATCCAGTTCCTTCGAGATTTCTTGCCATACCCAATTATTTAAGATAGGATTATTAGGACTATATATATTGAAAATGAAGAAAACTGACCCATTAGAGAGGGAGGAAACCTTACAAAGCATCCAATTTGGTAAATGAAGAATCATGTTGATTGAGACTTTGCATGATCGCCATAAGACACCCAACCATCTGGAGGCCCTTAATGCATCCACAAAAGAACCATCCCATCCATACCATTTTTTTCCCCAAAGCTTTTGATCTTCAGATTCCAACAATTTGGTTTCTTGAAGAAGATTTTTTTTTCTCTTTTTGCTCCATGATGCAACACTTGGCTGTGCGCTGCTTGTTAGAGGCATTTAAGCCTCTAACATTCCATGAGACTATATTCATTTTAGAAGAGGGGGGCCTTCAACCCCCACTTTTCAGGATTGAAGAATGCATTAATGACATTCTGAGTACCAACTTTCACATATATCTTCACTTTCCCCTACTGAGGTTTCTTCTGAATTTGCCCACGGGCCCACAATTTCCAATTTTTAGAGAAGGGTGTTTGCATGGAATGAGTGTTCAGTAGGATTTTGAATTAGGTATTCATCATCTAAAATATTGAGATTTCCTCTTGATGCCCAATCCTCTAACTATTTAAGAGATCTCCCCTTTCTAATTGTAATTCTAGTCTTTATTATTGAGGCCAAACTAGTTATTTATGGGCCACATGCCTTTGTTTGTTTGAGAAAGGAGTCTGAGGAGAGTTGGGGAACTAGAAGTCATTCCTTCATAGGGAAAGGATGGCCATCACCCTCTTGCGAAGCTGATGGGACCCCATCATTTGAATATATGTCCTTGTGACCATTCCACTATTTGAAAGCCAAAGAAAGACAACCAAGTTTCAGATTTCATTTCCCCTTCGAGGGGACCTTCCTGAGCTTTGGGCACTACCTTTTGAGGTGACCCATTTGGTGAAAATTGAAACATCTAAAAGGGATAAACAATTCAATGTGCAAATAATAAATAAACATAACCAATTGATTTAATGAAATTTAAATATGAGTAAGGACAGTGTCGATTAGATAACTATAACAATTTTCAAGCAAGATATAGGTATAAAAATGAAAACAAGAGTGAAAGTTAGGAGATAAAGATGACTTAGCTTGTAATTGTAGGTTTGGTATGATGAATAGGATGAAAAGGAAAATCCTCGATTATATAAGCTCTGTTTTTTAAATTGGGAGTTGACAATATCAGGGACAAAAACACATGAGAGAGGACATAACCTCATGGGCACTTGCGCCTGTTCTAGTCGATGGTTTCTGCAAGATAGTTGTGATCTTGGTTATTCCTATATCACATCTTGTCACTTTTAGTTCGTTGTAGGTCACATCAGGTTCAATGCACTTCTTCTCTGTCACATTTGTACCTGTACAAGAAACCTTAGCTACCTGCACAATACTCAATCGCACAGTAGATGAATAAAAATATGCATATGCTTGAGTTGGATTGACCTCCGTGGTCTCCCCAATGTGACTGTCACTAAACGCTACACTAAATTCCAGACTCAATGTATTTCTAGTGTGTGTGTGTGTGTGTGATTGGAATAGTTTTCCTTGAGCTAGGATACCCTAATATTAGTCACACAAAGAATAGTGGGCTATAACTACTTTGTCCCAATGCAGATTGTGTGTTATGAAATTCATAATAAACACTCCTATGCATTCAATTATGCAGTCCCAAAATGTAGTCCTTGTTGTAGTAGATATTTATTTAATAAAATTAAATCTAAGATAAGGACATTGTTGATCAGATAAATTAGATATGCAATATCTAGCTAAAGAAATACAAGCAAGAGTTATAGATAGGGTTTGTAGAATGACTCAGCTTCTATCTATAGGTCTGCACTGATTCTAGACTGGAGACTGATTTGGAAGGGAATATTTTGGGTTGTGAAATCTCTATGTCTGGAATTGTAATATAGAAACTGACAAGACATAACCGCTCAGAATGGGACAAGGTCACCTAGGTGCTAGTGTCTGATTTGGTGCTAATGTCTGTAAAGTGGCTCCTGATCTGGTTCTCTTTGTATTGCTCAGATTCGCTCCTTATTCGCTGTAGGTCACATTAAATTTGTTTTTTCACACTTATACCTACAAAATAAACCCTAACTAGCTGCAAAATACTCAAGAATGAGTTAGATGAGTAAAAATATGCATATGTTTCAGTCAGACTGACCTCAGCAGTCACCCCAATGTGATGGTCACAGAGTGCTACACTACTTTTCAAACTCAATGTAGTTCTAGTGTGTGTGTGTGTGTGTGTGTGTGTGTGTGTGTGATTGAAATGGTGTCTCTTGAGCTAGGATGCCCTAGTGCCAATCACACAAAGAGATAATGGGCTATAACTACTTTGTCCTAAATGCAAATGTGTGGTATGAAATTCAAAATAAACCCTCCTATGCAATGAAATATGCAGTCCTTGGTGTAGTAGATAGAAAATATTAGCTCCTTGTAATAGTATGTGCCTCTTGAATGTTTTCCCCCCATTAATGAGATTAAATAAGACATGGATATATATATGATTCATTTTCTTAAGTTTCCTCATTAACAAGTGAAAGGACGACCAAGAGTGATAAAATAAGATAAGAAAGAAGTAACATTCGAAAGATCAAAAAAAGAGGTAAAGAGGACAAAGGCACCCAGAGGGGACAATAGCTCCCAGACGCTCACGTCCCTAATGAGTGGTCTTGTATATGGTGCTCAAAAGGCCAGATAGTGAAATTAGAGCTAAGTAGAATATTGTATGGAATGCAAAACTATAAGTTGTCAATCAAAAGCAACAAGCGATAAAGATGAAAAATATAAATGCAATGTCAAAACAAATTAAAAGGGGTTAGTTCTCTTGCTTAGTAATCATGCATATAAATGAAGTATTTAAAGGCTAGATGTACATAATAAGTGCGTGATTTATTGAGTACAAATAGAAAATATTAGCTCCTTGTAATAATATGTGCCTTCTAAAATGCTTTCCCCCTTTAACAAGGTTAAATAAGACATGTATATATATGATTCATTTGCTTAAGTTTCGTCATTAACAAGTGAAAGGCCGACTCGGGGTAGTAAACAAAAAAATAAAATATGTAATATCTGAAAACTTAAAAAAGGGGAGAAGGCGGAAAAAAGTTCCTAAAGGGGACAGTAGTGCCCATGCACTCCTGTCCCTAATGGATGGTTCTGTACAAGGTGCCAGAAAGATAAAACAATGGAATCGAAGCTGAATAAGATGTCAACTAGTGTGCAAAATTATAAGGTGTAAATTTAGAAAATACAAGTAACAAAGATAAGAAGGATAAAAACAATATCAAAGCAAAATAAGTGTTGTTAATGAATAATTCTCTTGCTTAGGAATCATGCATATAAATGAAGTATTTAGAGGCTAGATATACATAATAAGTATGTGATTTAGTGACTACATTTATCCCCACTTTATGCTGGTGAATAAGGATTTGGTAGCATAAAGAAGAAAATAAAATCATACCTTGTAGGGAGTCGAAAGAAGATTGTGCCCAGTAGTGTTTCGAATGGAATAGTGAAAAATATGTACCATGGAATTCTAAGGGAAGGGATGGATAAGGATCATAGGGGTGACCTTTGTGTGCATGGAGTGATAATGATGTGTATGCGTAATTCCTTGGAATATCATCTTTACCAGAGCGTGCTTAAGATTTGCTTTATGGTTTGATGTGTGGTTTGCCTTCATTGGGATTAAATAGGACCTGTAAAAGAAAACAAGTGTAGTCAATATTCTAGGTAAATGCAATTGAAATTTAACTTGAACAATATGTAAAATTGGAAATGCATATTGGAAAAAAACTAGACCAAGGGTTTAAAGTACACCTGAAATTTTGAAAGAAAAAGGGGTAATTTTGTTTTCTTGCTTGTAGACTTGTTGCTTAGGACATTATTGGAATAATTCAAAGGATTTGGGCATCTTGTCACCAAACTATATATTTAAGCATCCCTACGCTAAACTTCATACTTTGACATCCTGTTATTGCTAAGGGAAAGTGTATTGGGAAAGCTATATGCTTTTCCATCCAATCGTTAACACTTCCCCACAGATAAGTGCCACTGTAGATTATCACAAACCTGATTTATAACTTGCCTAAGGTGACATATTGTTATAGGCATACCGTTGTCTTGCATATGCCCTAGGTGTCACTTCTTTGTTTGTTCCTACTTTAGTTCCTGAGTTAGTGCTTTGTGACATGCCATTGACTTTAGTTCCTATTAGTAGCTGATTGTAATATGAAACTGATGGTGTAATTGCTGAAACTAGATGTAGACACAAATTCACGCACATATTACTATTTTGCTATGTTGTCAATATGTTGTTATATGCATGAATCTCGAGTAAGAAAAGTATTCACTTGTGACACTGTTCCTTTTCTATCCGAGTCTTTGATTTCTTTTTATTGTAACCATCCTTTACATCTACCATGTTTGTATCCACTTCTGGTCAGGTCACAGGGATCCCCATCTGTCTGTCTTTTCACATTTTTTGTCATTTATCCTAGGACACTAACGCCCACTCTAGACACCAGCGCCCAGGCACTGGTGTCCATTCTGGGCGCTCATGTCCTATTTATTATCTTTACTCATTTTGAAATTTGTGGTCAATCTTTTTACTTTTCTTATCCTTATCTCATGTTCATAGTCGACCTTTTATGTCACTAGTGTCGAAATTTAAACAAGAGACTCACATATATACACAACATACATAATATTATTCTGGATGGAAATTCTAAGGGACTATCTCATCTACATATTATCACAAGAAACTACATTTTTTGGATACATACACTGCATAGGAAGGGGAGGTGTTGAATTCCATACCACACATTTGTATCTAATTTACCTACATCCCACTATCTTGGCGTCATTGGCGCAAGGGAAAACTAAGGAAACTATTTCACACACAAGCACACAAAACTACATGGAGTCTAGAATGTAGTGCAACACTCGGTAATTAATTCACTCTTCAGGTGACTGTCGGGGTCAGTACAAATTCACATTTTTCACATTTCATTTAGATTTGATGTGTTTGTGAGTTTATGCAGGTAACTAGGGTTTTTTTACAAGTTAGAGGTGTGATCGAAACCCTAACAATGAAGGTAGCGCTACAAAGTAGATATTAAAGTGACAGTCTTCAGACCTAGGAAATAAGCAGATTTTGAGTGTTCACACAATCAACAATGCCCAGAGTCAGACACCAGCGCCCAGGTGCCTCTATTCTCTTGTGGGCGCCCATGTCTCAATCAATGCAGAGCTACATAACTCTTAGCGAGCTTCTTGAGACATCATTCCCTGCCAAATCTAATGTATACACAGTCCAAAATATCTAGAGATCGCACAAAAATCAGCTAAGTCACCTATCTTTCCTATTTGCTTACAATCTTGGATTGTTTGAGCACTTAACACTTCTATTTTATCATATTGTACATTATTAGTTACTCTGAAATTAGATTTAATACAAATTAAATTAAATCACTCAAGAAGAATGTAACTGTGTAATTGCTGAAAACTACTATGTAACTATTTTTCCCCCCAGGACAAGAGTGCTCAGGTGGGACACTAGCGCCCACTGCTCTTGTCTGTATTGGGTGGTTCTGTTTAGGTTGAGTTTTGTGGCTAAGTATGTTTTTGACCCTATTTTGTGACTGATTGCTACTCTGATAATGCTGAATCTGATTATGTAACTCCTGGGAGGGTGAAAAGATTCATTTGATGTTTGCCCCCACTCGTTTAGGGTGCGTGAGATGAAAAAAAGTGAATGAATCCCAAACAAGGAAGGTTGAAATTGATATACATATTTGAGATAGGGATTCCTACATGGGGAGTAAGGATTACACATGGTAGTGACCATGGTACAAGTAAAAGAATTGGAACATGCTAGTATACAAGTGTTAGTGATAAATAAGCAATGCACATGGAAATAAAAGCTAGTAAAAGCATATAGGAAAACAAAAAACAAGGACACATTAAGGAACTGATTACATATATGGGACACCATTCAGGATGTCACAAGACAATCAAATATATCATACATTGTGAAAACAAGGAAACAAACAAACATAAGGCATAACCCACAAACAATAGTAAAACAAGATACAAGGAAATCAACCAACCATGATTGAAAGGATTCCTGCAAGGTAAATACTACACATGAATCATCCGTTAGCATGTTAGGAAAGATAAATATTATGCCATAATGTAATATTTGAATATAAGAATGAAAATGTGAAATATTGCAATGAAAGAACTTGATAGTATATGTGAAAAGGTAGATACCCCTAAGAGCCTCAATGGGATTGGTAATGGATAGGGCCAAACATCATACATCATGTAACAACCTGTAAATGACATGTATTCACATCAAGACACCATGTGAATGCGCATGTGTGTATGAAAAAAGATAAAGCGTACTAGAAAATGTAGTAACATGATAAACAAAGGTGTAACATATAATAATATAAAGAAGCAAGAGTACATCCAATCAATGTTAGTGTAGGTTATTATTTATCCTTTTATTTGTTTATTAGGATAATTCTTGCACTTAGGTTATACGTACACTTGTTGAGTTACCTTGCTTATGTGTACTAGTTGTGTGGAGTTAGCTTGTTAGTCTTGTCGAGTTATCTTAACTGCTAGTATCAATTAGTAGGAGTTCTTCACCATTGATCTAGGTAGTAGTTGCACTTCCCTCCTCATTTATGCACATCCTGATATTGAGTGAATTCATGAGATTCAATGCCATTATGATGGATTTCTATATATGATATTGTAGCTCTTTGTTTGTAAATTATTTTGTAAGGTTATTCTAGCGAATTCCCTTAAGCTTATCAAAAGTGATTTGCTATTATCATCTGATATATTTGCGGCTTGGAAAGATATTATTATCATTCCTTTAAATCAAGATCTAAGAAAACATGTTTTTGGTTTTTTTATTACAAATATGTGAAAGAAAACAACTAGAAGGGAGGAATAAGGATGTCTTGCGATGTATGTGTGAAAAGTGAGGTTCGTGTGTGTAAGGATTCCCTCAACATTCATATATGAATCAGGAACAAGAGTGCATCATTAGGTGGTGTGGGGGAAGTAGGATGCCCCCAAGTGTAAATGCCAAAAATATCTATGTAATACGAGTACTAGGAAAGGGCCCATGATCATCCATTGTAAAATAAGCACGCATGTGAACATGATCTAGGACTCGATGGTCACGAGAGAGTGCATGAGACCAAATATATTGAATAGGTATAGACCAAGCATGTGGAGAAAGAGAGTGCAAAACATGTTTAGATGGAGCATGTGAAGCATATGAACTATGTAAAGAGCTGCTCTTATGAGGTGGGATAAGTGATCTACAAATGCAACGAGGCCTATAAGTAGGAGCCATGTATAAATGAATCTAAAATGGATGTACAAAAAGTGTTATTGGAGGAACAAGGGCTTTGGATACCATAGGAGGTTTCAAGGCTAAGGATTCATCATGAATAGGAGAAGATGCACTAGGAGTAGGAGCAATTTAATATAGGATGGCTAGAGGATCCAATGACAAAGGTGTATATCGTAGAAGGCCTCGAATAACAATAAGATGATGCTCATGTATGAACTTAAGGCACAAGTGAATAATAGAAGACACGACTTTGGAAACCCAGAGCTAAGGGAGTCCTAAGAGCATGTCAAAATATGAAACAATAGATCCAACAATAAATGGTATAGAAATAGTAAGAGGCCCAACAATAATGGGTAGAATAACATGGCCATGAGAAGTGGGAGACCTACATGTCATCTGAGATAAAGGGAATCCAATTGACTCTAAGAAAGATAATGAACATGCGTTGTGATTGAATATAGGATGTATCATAACATTTTTGATGATGTGGGGCCCAACAGAAGCATCAATATGTAATCTATATGAGAAGAATGAAGCATGAAAATAAACATAAGTGAAATTGATATCAAGTGATGGGAGATCATTAACACCAAAAAGGAATCCAAGGGGATGATTCAAAGAAGCAGGAGGAGGCATTGCGTGGGATGTATGATTGGAAGGTGAATCAGGGGCTAACTTGTCATGTTTAGGTAGTGGGTCATTGAATATTTTTAACTTGTAATTTTCATTAGTAGATTTGGAAATGGAAGTAGTGGATTCAAGTAATTGGATATCGTTATTTTCAATGAGATCTTGAATCAAATGGTGAAGCTTGAAAAAATTGTCGGTAGAATGGGCATTGCATCTATGCTAATCACAATATGTATGTTCATCAAAAATATTGCCATGGGGCATATTAGGATCATACTCTAGAGGGCGTGGAAGAGAAATCAAATTACTTTCAATGAGTTAGAGCAATAACATATGGGTAGGATAAGGAAATCGAGTTAATGTACACCGAGGGGCTTGGAGATGAAGCTTAGGAGGTTGAGAAACAACATTGATAGTAAGCATAACATCATTAGACTTGGGTTTAAAGGGAGCCTTGCTTGGAAATTTATAAAAGGAATGATTGAAAGTATTAGAACCATATTTGAGTTTTTCCAAAGAAATTAGCTTAGTCTTACTAGTCTTCAAGGCATAGACGGTCAAAGGAATGATAGGAATCAAAAAGCACACATTCTTGCAAAGGACGCAAAATAATTTGAATAAATAAATATTGTAATTCATATTCAACTAATAGATTATTCATTTTAGAAAGATTGTTCTTGTAATGCAATACATAATCACTAAGATGTTCATTAGCTCCTTGTTTAATTTTAGCCATTTTTGCATAAGATATTTACATTCCAATACTCATAGAAAAATGAGCTAAAAACAAATCAACAAGAGTAGTAAATGATTTAACAGAATGAAAGGGAAAGTCATAGAACCATCACAAAGAATAATCTTGTAAGATCCTAGGAAACAACTTGGTTAAAAGGGCGTCATCACACGCATATTCCAAGCAAGCAACATGAAAGGATATAAGTTGCTCTTGAGGATCTCCATGTCCATCGAACAGAGGAAACTTTGGTGAAACAAAATTGGTAGGGATTGGATAAGAAGACACTTTGGAAGTAGGAATATGGCCAGTAGAAGCTCCCACATTGGTAGGAGGGAAGGAAAGAGGGATAGAAGATGTGGTAGCAGTAGAAATAGTGGTGTTAAAAGAAACGAAGGTGGAAATCCTTTGGGCTTCCTCACGGGAAACAAAAACTAATAGGTCTAGGTTTTTAGGATGCTCAACAAGATAATAATTGAGTTCATTGCGATCCTCAATAGAGAAGTCACGAGAGGTACTAACCATGATGGAAATGGATCCAATAGTATAGGTGTGAAAGGATTTCGGGTTCACCAAATGATTTAATGAAATTTAAATCTATGTATGGAAATTATTGAGTAGATAAGTATAACAATATTTAAGCAATATCTAGCAAGAAAAATACAAGAAAGAATGAAAGATAGGAGATAAAGACAACTTAGCTTGAAACTATAGTCTAGATTTATTATGGGATGATAAATAGGATAGAAAGGCAGATCCTGGACTGTGTAAGCATTGTTTCTGAAACTGGGAGTTGACGATCTCAGGGAAAGAAGTGCCTAGGAGAGGACACGACCGCCTGGGTGCTAGTGTATGTGGGATAATGTGATCTTGGTTCTTCCTGCATCACTTTTAGTTTGTTGTAGGTTGCGTCAAGTTCACTACACTTCTACTCTATCACACATGTACTTGTAAAAAAATCCTAGCTACTTGTACAACACTCAAACACACATTAGATGAATAAAAATATGCATATGCTTGAGTTGGGCTGACGTTAAGGGTCACCCCAGTGTGATGGTCATTGAGCATTGCACTACATTTCAAACTCAATGTACTTCTCGTGTGTGTGTGTGTGTGTGTGTGTGTGTGTGTGTGTGTGTGTGTGTGTGTGTGTGTGTGTGTGATTGGAATAATTTCCCTTGAGCTAGGATGCCCTAGTGTTAGTCACACAAATAAGAGTGGGATACAACTAATTTTTCCCAATGTAGAATGTGTGGTATGGAGATCAGAATAAACCCTACTATGCAGTGAAGTATGTAGTCCTTGAATTAGTAGATAGAAAATATTAGCTCCTTGAAATAATATGTATCTCTTGAAATTCTTGCCGCCTTTAATGAGGTTAAATAAGACATGTGTATATATGATTCCTTCGCTTAAGTTTCATCATTAACAAGTGAAAGGCATAACCATGGTAGCAAACAAAGACATGAAAGATGTAAAATCCAAAAACTTAGAAAAGGGGAGGAGGAAAAAAACACCCAGAGGGGACAGTAGCACCTAGGTGCTCTTGTCCCTAATGGGTGATTTGGTACAAGGTGTCAAAAAGATAAAACAATGGAATCAAAGCTGAATAAGATGTATGCTAGTGTTAAAGTGCAAGATATAAATCCAAAAAAGACAAGTAACAAAGCTAAGAAGGATAAAATAAATATCAACGCAAAACAAGTGTTGTTAATGATTAATTATCTTGCATAGGAATCATGCATATAAATGAAGTATTTAGAGGCTAGGCGTACTTAGTAAGAGTGTGATTTAGTGAATACACCAATAAGTGAATAAAACAAAATATTTTAATCTTGTATAGTCCACATGTGTTAGTCCCAATTTTTTTATTAATAACATATGTCAAAATATATAATATGAATCAAACCAATATATGTGAAGTAGAAATGGAGAGATTTGTGTAATAAATAAAGCAATATCACCTGATAGTGTAGAATAACAAGACCACTAAACGAAGGGAAATTCAAGCATTTTAAATTATGTATAATCTTGTGTATCTTGCACCATGCTCATATACCTCATAAAATGCATGTGCATATAGAAAGTGTAATATGTTATCTATCGAATTATGTGACAAACAACATAGATAGTAGAAACAGGTAGCTCAAGCCATGCTCAGATCTTGATTTTATATTTTTAGAATATTTGAATGTTTTTTAAATATGTTGATTTTTTTATATTAATAAACATGGGACAAAATTTGTTATTCAACATTGAGTAGGTAATCTATGTCAATATTGTAGCCTATTGGTCTAGGATAAACCATATGATAGATCTTACAAAGGTAAGGCTAACTAAGATGTCCTACTGGCCGAAGCTGAAATAGATTCATAATGTATTCCTCATCGACATAAGGTGGGCCTTGTTTTATGATCATGTATTTCCAATGTGTCATATTGTGTTGGTACTCATGGAGGACATTAATTTTAATTGTAATAGATGTAATTAGTTCTGGGTGAAAACACCCTAAAATTTACAAAACAAATTGCATGACTAACTAAGGAAGGCTAACACCATTGCCACCTCTAGTCAAAGTTCTAAGTCTAGGAATGTAACATTAAGATAGAAGCTTAAAGGAATGCTTAACTAACATGAATACAATTCAAAATATTACTAAACGTGCCTTCTAATCTACTCAATTACCTAACGTGGGCCTAAATAGACCTAAGAGGGCAAATCAAATTGGGATGGTTACTACTCAAAACAATGGTGAAATGGTCTCTCCAAATGACTACTTGGTCATTTTTGATATCCATCTACTAATCTTGTTGAAGGCTTTAGGAAAGGATTGAACTTGGCTATATATCATATTTATTATATGAGATGCAAATCAAAGCATTGTGTAAAGTATTAAGGTAACAGGTGCACTGTTTTTATAGTTTTCCTTTCGGGAGAAACTTATTTTTGGGTGCATGTGGGACTAAAAGCCCCAAATTAGATTATAATTGTAAATCACAATTAGGCATTGCTAATCACAATTAGTGAATTATCAAGTGATTAAGATGTGAGGAGCCTTAATCAACCACTTAGGGTCAACTAGGAGGCTAAGATAAGCTTTTGAAGCTTGCTGAGATGTTGCGGAGGTGAATAGGGTGATTTTGAGTGGTTGGAAGAGGGGTTTAAGCCAATTTTAGGGCATATTGACCAAATCAAGGGCAAAATAGGCTTAATTAGCTTATAATCCGTAATTGCTTCTTTTGAAGAGGATTTTGAATTACGATTCACTGTAAAGTGGCATCCTGAATGTGAAAGGGGCTACACAATCAACAAAGCGTTGTTAATTGGCTAAAGTGGTAAGAAACATTAGTTAATTAGTGAAAATCACTAATTATAATGAAATTGGCAAGAATGAGAGTGATTTGTGTGTGTTTTGGCGATAAGATTGCAAAAGAGGAATTTAGGTGTCTATACTGGGAAAGTAATACTTTAATTTTATATTTTAAGAGTTTTAACCCTGATCTTCCCCAAAAAAGGGGTCATGGTTGCGATTTGAGTGCTACCCATACTTTTTAAATTAGAGCATGAAGACGATATGCCACAAGTAACATAATAAAACCTTGAAATTCACATGATTGCACATGTATGATATCTGATGGAGTGAGATCAATGGTGTGAAATGCATCCAATGTAAATATGTTCGTGGAAGTAGCTATATTAATTGTGAAATTTTCTTGATATTTTCTATTGATATATGAGATAAATGTGAAATAATTGAATCACAAACGTTTAAACATCATCATCATCATATCAATATGATTCAATCATTTTAATGATGTTAAGTTAAAGTGGATGATCTTAATTATGTCATTAGAATTAAGCTTCTGTATTTTAGATATAAACACTTAATAATCATTAGCACCATGTCCAATAACATGATAGTAATCACAAAATGGGTCATTTGATTGTCATGATAATTTTGTAGTTATACAATGTCACATATAAGGTAAGACTACAAGGCCATGTGCTAGTAATAGTGGTAATGTAGCCCGTTGGGTGTCCTGGTGCTTTGATATATTGAGATAGGTAATAATTTCAACAACATTAGTTATATTAACTAAATAATTCACTATTGATATGTTTGAATCTTCTTGCATGAAATGTTGTAAAGCTCATATTCATCAACCATATACTTAGAAATTATTGTCACCTAAATTGAAATAACATTTATGATAGACATATCTTTCTTTTGCACTTCCTTGTTGAGGAACCCATGCTTTAAAATGGTGTTTTTCTCATCTTCAACCAATACTTCTTTGTCTTTCTTATTAGGCTCATAGTCTTTATGAGGGTTAGCTCATTATTGCCCTAGGCTTGTGGAGGTAAACAAATAATGGACATAGAATCACCATCATCAATGGGATTTAAATTTAACTCGTGTAAGCATTTATTTATCACCTCATATACATCGTCATCAAGTACTAATCAATAATTGTGGCATTGTTATGCTCTAAATTGAGTAGTAATGGTAAATCAGGGATAGCCTCAAAATCCATCTCCATAGTGCCCCCTAATTGTGTTGGTGAGATGTCCATGTTATTTGATTTCTTACTTTATGGTGGTTCTTGCATTAGTTTAGTCATTTGCAAACCATCCATAGAGATTTGTTGTGCTAATTGTGCTCATGTTAGCTCTAATTACTTTATAGCCAAGCATAATGGCTTTAACTATTGTAGATATTTGTTCTCATGGAAGCATTATGGTGTTGTCATTATCATCACCCTTGCTTGATTGTCCTACTTCATGGGTGTGTAATTGATCAATGAGAATGGGTTATTCTAAAAGTACAACATATGTATCTTGAGATGAGGCTTATTCGATTTGGAAAAATTGGAAAGTTTTTTCATCAACTACAATAGTGTACTAATGTCCATAATGTATTAATTTGACACATCATTAAGTGTTGATGGTATTATTTACACATCATGAATCCATGGTATATCTAATAACATATTATAATTGAGAGTACCGTTCAATATGTGAAATGTAGTGGGCATTCTTTTAGGCCCAAATAATATGGCGAATTTGATTGTACCCATTTTGTGACGAAAAGTACTATCAAACCTTTTGATAACTTGGGATGATTTTTAAATACCAATCATGTGATTCCCCATTTATATGTAATAAATAGAAAGTAAATACATTAATAACACATCATTTATCAATTAAAACCATCTTAATTAAAAATTATTGAATGTAAATTATTGGGATATTGGTCATGTGTGTGCTTAGGAGGTAAAACATGACTATCGAATGTAACCACCTTATCAATACCTCTAAATGTATTCATTATAAATGTGAAAGCCACATACAATGTATCACTTAATATGGTAGTATTTTATAATGTCACATACAAGATATCCTTGTATGTAAGTGATTTATTTAACATTTTAAGAATAGAAATTTTAGTAGGAGTATTTTGTAATTGATCTAGTAAAATTTATTGACTAACTTGCTAAGTGACAGTAGGAGGAAGTGGTGGATGAATAGGTTTATTTACCCCATTTTGTGTCCTTCCTCACTTTGTATTGACAACATAGATTATTGATCTCAATATAAGTTGAGGCCTAATAGTGGGGGTGGATTGGTAGCTAGTGCAATATGAAGCACAAGGGGGAGGCAGAAAAAAATGTTACATATAAGTCTTTTGACATTAATTAGTGAATGGAAATATTATATATTCAATATTGTTACATATATAAGGTTGAATAAGGTATTTTATATTGGATTCAAAAGGGATCTTGGAAACAACTTGAGGCTCTAGAAATCATGGCTTGATGATGAAATAATATATACTGATGGTTGCACTATATGCTTTTTAGTTACTAGAACACTAGATTTGGACTTTTGCAAAGTTATATATTCATCAACCACATGTTTGGAAATTAATTTTTCCTCTATTTAAATAGCCTCCTCCGTAGGGATTGGCTTGTCTTGAAATGTTTTATCATTGAGAAGATCTTTGATAATATATCCTATTGAGTGATTGATGCATCAATGATAATCTAAACGTGTGCAAGGATCAAATGATTTTGGTTGAGGCTTACTCATATCTACCTCTATGGTGGAGGGAGGGATACAAGCTTACACTCTAGCAATTTTCAAGCATAATACGTGGTTGCATGGGAAATAATGTGAATTGACACCAATTGGTGACATATATTACCTTATAATGAATATTGTTACAATAAAATTAAGGAGAATAGGATTTTGAAATATGGGTGAGGCATGTTTTTCCTCGATGTGTGCATTAGAGTAAATAGTGGCCCCAACCATATAGTAAGCAATAATATAGTATAATGTACAAGCCATGTGACAAAAGAAAGTCTTAATGGTACCCAATTTTTTGGATATAAATCCTATTATAACCCTAGAAATCATGAAGAGTATGTAAACCCTAAAAGAGGTATATTAAGGATGAAATAATGTGGAGAATTTGGGAGATTAGATTTAATATATAGAAATCAAAATGTGATGTTTGAAAACAAAACCCTAAAAGAAAGAAATCTGAAACCCTGGAGGCTACGGAGGGTTTTATAAGATCAATAAGTGGGTTCACCAAATTATTACACACAAATTAAAGATTATATTTAATCTAATTAGGATTGTAATCATATAAACTAATGTGCAATTAGATTAATAGATAAATACTCTAACCATTTAGATATGACAATACATATGTAAAGTGATATTAAGAAGTTAAATTCAATTATAACACATGCTAAATCTAGTAAGACATAAGAAGATGGACACATTTAGCTATTTTTTTATTTTTTGGGATGATTTGGGTTGAATAGGTCATGACGAGGATTAAGGTGCATCATATATGAAATGGAGTGTTGAAACCCTCCTTGACACCAGTGCCAAGTTTGGATAGTAAAGGAAAAAGCTAGTGTGTAGTTGTATGATAATGTCAAGATTTATTCTATACTTTCGTGTCAATATGGGTTGCTTCATCTTCATATTTAATGACCTCATGTACTTTCTCTTTCTATGGAATACTCATGCCTACTCCTGTAATGATAAAACCCTAGTTTCCTGTACTAACACTCAAATAGACATTAGATAGTAAAAAGTGGTGTGTGGTTGAGTTTGACTACCCTTGGTGGCCAACCCACTTGTCGATTATAACCAGGAAATGCACTACATTTTAAAAATGAGGGGCTTAAAATCCATGTAGTTATCTTAGTACTCGTGCAATATTGAATGCAAGTAAAGAGTTCCTTTCCTCTATATTTTTCCATGTATCTCACCACCAATATCAAGCCAAAATAGAGTACTTGTAGATCAATTTTCACTAGAGTAAAACCCCCCTTGAAGTTCCCATTGAAGTGTATATAATTGATTGTGCTTGATTTGACATTAAGATGCTTCTGACTTGGTTTTTGTATTTTCTTAACTTGTTTTAGAGTGCTTCAAAATTGTATAAATGCCACTCCTAACTTCTTCTCTTCATTTAGGGAAGATTGGGGTAATTTTTCTTAATACTTGATATGTATTTGCTAGATGAACTCTCAATAATTATTGGTAAGTAATTGTGTGGGTGTAACTTTATTTTATACCATTCCATGGTATTTGATTTCGTACTAAGGATGAAAAAAAGTGGAAATGATATAAACATAAAAAAGATGACCATTATCCCACTTCAAGATGAACTATTGAATAAGGACAAAACTGTATCACAATTTTGTCCAATATGGATGGTAGTGTCTAGGGAGATAAAATTCTATAAGTGGAAATTTGGAGATGTCTTATAGGAGATATGGGATCTTAATGAGAAAATATACTATTCATGTAGGTGTCTGAGTAGCAAAGTATGAGAATGTGTAATATTTGCAAGCCTTAGGAGATAGTGGAATAATGTGTTTAAGCCTAATCAATTTTCTTAAGTGTCTAGTCACTAAATTTTGGTTTATATAGTATATGAGACGATATAAAGTGGTATGGGATCACATTTAAAAAGAGGTAGTGTATAATTAGATATATGAATAGTTAGTGTGGGATCCTCTTTTATTATGTGGAAGAGGTAAGAAGGATTCATATAGGGACGCGATGGATGGGTATTTGTGTAGTCATATATAGTTGTTTATTGATAAATCTTTGTGTCACTTACAACATGTTATAAAGGATTATCATCAAGTATGGTCACAGTTTCCTTAGTAGAAGTTTCATCATTGGGTGAGGCAATGGTGTTAAGAGGCTCATGGGGTTGTAAATGTGTATCTTCAACACCTGCATTATTTGAAAAGGTAGTAGTATTATTAACAAATAGCTCATGAATATTATGGTGTAATGAGAAGATAATTTTCATTGAATTCCATATACATAGGTGATAATGAAAAAACAAGTGAGAATTAGACTTAGGGATTTTTGGTCATGTCATGCCAATAATGTGGGCGAAGGTAAAATAACGAGATTGTGATCGAGGAGTCTACTAAGTATCATGGTAGAAGGTTATAGTAAATAGGTCCATTGTAATTTTTAATATTGTAGAGAGGATGTTGATGGTAAATGGAATGAGAGGTTAGTTGTCACCTAGGTATGGGTGTGGTTAAGGTATCCTCCTCAAAATTTACGGCATGAATTTTGGTCCATGATGTAAAGGGCATAATCTCATGACATATTGGGATAGTTATGAACAATAAGTCTTGATAGGTCAATTTAGAAGTGGGCATTACACTTGAAAGGAAAATATTTGTTGTGGTGATTAAGAAAACTAGGTTGTTTAGGAAGGCCCAAATATTAACTATGGTACTGAAAATTGACTTAGAAATATGAAACCCTAACAACAAGGAATGGAGTTGTGTGTCAGGGTGATCAATGAATAAAATAGATTCACAAAATGTGATATGAAAACTAAGGTTAATATAATTAAGATATTTCAATATATATAATAAGATAATCCACAACATAATATACAACACTCCTAGAATATGAAATGATTATATTTTCGATAAAACACTTCTACAAAGTAGCATAAATTTGGGTTAGGGTTTGGAACATATTCACCAAATATGGGATCTGACTATGTGACATTAATCTAAAATTGTGTAAGGATGATGTGCATATTGTCATAAAGATGTTTGTAAAATATGAGAGACTGGAACTCAACAGAGGACTGTAGACACAAAATCTATACACTTGGGTACATTTTTTAGGTCCTAAAGCATACTAATGTATACATGATTCCTAAGAAAGAAAGCTAGTGTTTGAAAACTCCTTTGGGCATTTTTGGTTACTATATTTTACACTTTATTAGCTTTACACATCTTAACCAATTTATCTTTTGATGACCTCAGACACTAGAGACCATTTAGGACAGAAGCGCCCAATCGCTCTTATCCCTTCTAGGCACTCCTGTCATTCTTTATCTTCTTTTTACTCTTTTGGGTCCTTTTCACCTTTTGGTCACCTTTTAAAACTTTTGGTTAGCCTTTCAGTTGTTAATTACGAAATTTAAATAAGGGAATCATATATATGTGTAGTTACTTCTCTCAAATAAAGGGCCAAACATCATAAACATTATCTATTACCACCTAGGCCTGCACAAAGGCACAAAAGAACTACAAGTCATACATATAGCACATTCATACAAGGGAAAAGGGTTGCATTGATTTGCATACACAACATAGGAGGGGAGTTCATTCTATTCCATCACACACCTTTCTACATACTCAATACAATATGCATCTAGTTCGCTATCATCATGCAACTTACACAAGGGAAACCTAGGGCATGAAACACACACACAAACAAAGAACTACATGGAGTATGAGATGTAGTGCAATGCTCGGTTGTAAGTTCACTCTTTGGGTGACTGTCGAGGTCAGTCCGATTCCACATTTTGTATCTTTTTTATTAGATTAGAGGTGGTTTATAGACATGTGAAAGTAGACATTTGTTTTGTAGGTTGTAGGTGTGATCAACGATCTAATAATCGAACTAGAGTGATAAGGAGCGAGTAGAATCGAAGGTCCTCCAACCCAGAAGAGACCAAATTTCAAGCATTTGAACAGACATAGGTGCCCAATTCAGTCACCTCCACATGTGGCACTCCTGTCCTCCCATGGGCACTCCTGTCCTATACATTTCTAGGGTTCCAAACCCTCATCAAGCCTTTGCAACATTATTTCTAGCCTTTTTCAACAAATATAAAGTTCATTTCACTCCCATATTACACAGAATCAACTAAGTCATCTTTCCCCCTTCACTTGCTAAGGTTTTTACATTGTTGAATGCTTATTATTTGTGCATATTATACATAATTATCATAATATCATTTGTTATAGTAGTTACTCTAGAAATAAATATTTAATTCAATTTAGATTAAATCATTTGGTGAACCTAATGTCCTCTCATTTGGGTAACCTCCTCCTACATTCGTCACATACATCCAAAACAAGAGGGCATCTATTGGGTGAACAAATCACCCTCTCAACAGCTCAGAGCTCCATAACAGAATATCATAGTACAGAATTGGCACAGACACACAGTCATAGAGTGGTCCAGAATTAGACTTGGATCACAAACATAGAGCAAAAACTAGCACCCAATATTACACAGGAATGATGGGCACTTGTGTCTTGGGAAAAAAATTATAGTTTCTTAGTTCAACATAATTTCTAGTATTTTACAACATGGATCTATAGTATCAGACACTCGCCTTCAGTTATAAAATTCAGTCAATCACCTACAATTTGGTTACAATTGGTTACAAATCGGAACGTGTCAATCTGCAGTGGCTCTTTGAGAAGCATCATTGAAGGAGAGAAAAATAGACCTCTCCCCAACACTCTTCTCTTGGCGCGAGATTGCCCAAAAAACTCTTTCTTGGCGTGAGATCACCCAAAAAACTTGTTCTTGGCGTGAGATCACCCAAAAACTCACTCTTGGTGTGAGATCGCCAAAAAACCTCACCCTTGGCAACAAGACACTCAAATCTAGCAACATCACCAAAGAAAATAGGATATCTATCCTACACTCTCTCATACATTAGGTTGACACTTTCCTTAGCTATTACTTTTACATACTTTTTTCTTACTTATACACACCTTACTCCAATTTTTCACATATAGGAATTTGAATACTCTTTTTCTCTTCTTTTACAGGTCTGTCCTTACAAGAAGAAACTCATGTCATGCCCACATTTTACACACACAATTGCAACAGAAAAATACCAGGATAATTATTTTTTTCGACTTACATTTCTCACTACGCACAACACAACAAGGGCTCCAAGTATAGAAACTCAACTCGCATACGACAATCACATACGTCATCGAATCACATAGACACATGAAAACAACCTAGGCATGTCGATGCCTCACTTTTCCCAACGAATGGTTACTAGAAATGACCCAACTACAAGAAAGAAGACTCAAGGATGGGCATGCCCATAACACATCTCTTCTTTCATTTATTTTAGTTACGATTAACACTCCAAGAACATTGTTGTGCAAGGATAGCTTCCTCCTTTTTCCAACTACAAAAACTTTAAGTTCATCCACATATAATTTACAGTTCGACCATTTTAAGTTAGCTTCTTATTCTTTACAAAATTTCCCATAACTTACACACTTATTTGGCATAATTCAAATGCATATAAAGTACTTAATTATCTTACTCTGATGTTAAAAATCTTCTTCTCAAACATACATTTAACGTCTACCTTTTTACTCTTACCACTCAAGTGAATGTGACTTGAGTATCCATATAGCGCTATTAGGATTTAACGGAGATTTAAAATACAAGGTAGCTTTTTACCACAAAACATTCCTCGATTCACGAAAAAGTTATTTTCCTACCATAGTTATTCTAAATCAATGAATTAATGACTTCCTTTTTATATTTATATATATTTTGTTTTATCGTAGTTTGATCACAACAATGCAATACATATTCTTTGAAACACATAAAGATATTTAATTGAGTTATAAGGTCTCCAAGAGTGGCAGTATCCCTAACCTTAATTCCCATTTTTACTCTTATATGCTTCATTTTCTATGTCACGTTATGGCCTTATTCTTAGAATTGTCTTGTAAAGGGAGCTACAAAGTTTTTGTCTAACCTCTTGAAGACATAAAAGATTAGTAGGCTTGTAGCTACACACGAATCCAAGTTAACATCCAAATCAACTGAGTTTCAGATTTATTCTAACTTCACCTAAGGGTCTACCCCTCAACTATATAAGAGTTTTAAGCGAGAGGACAAATTTATGCTAAACCACCTTCCAGAAGAGACCAGGGTGCTATGATGAGAGAAACCAAAGTAACACATTTAGCTGTGCGGAGCCAAGGGGGTTCATTAACAAGAGTGCAAGGCAAAGAACAACTATGTCCCGATCTCCATTTATGTCGTTTGGATCCAACAGGGATTTCATTTGATGAAGAAATTTACTTTTAAATCTATCTTCAGAAAAAAAAGGTAATCCACTAGGGTACGAAGGAGGAGTTAGCTCTACTTACTCCAAAAGAAGTTTGTCTGTGTCACTCCTATCTTCCAGGTTTATGACAATGTCACTAATCACACTGACTAAGACGATAAACCCATTCTTGGGATCTTGTTTACTCAAGCAAGGAGATTTCCATCGAGTGTAGGGTTTAAGTTCACTCTACAGTTTTCAATGTCTTCTAGGGTAAAAAGTAACACACATAAAAACAAGTTATGCTACGATATTGAACAAGGGTAGAGTGTTTCGATTTAAATATCTTCTTTACATTTACAAAGTATGAATGCACAATATAACTCATTAATAATTTATGGAACACTGAGTATGCACTACAAGATATTACTTCAAAGTCATCTACCTTATATATACATATATCAACCCTGTTACCATGTGTGCCGTGAATCAAATTGAACCTATAATTAAATATACATTTCCTAGATGTCCCTAAAACTAGCATCTCGAAACATATAAGCAAATTATCAAATATAATCTTCATGTAACATGAGATTACATTAAGCATTTATTCATTTAACAATGAACTGTATAAATTTCAAAGATAAATAAATGAATTACACATCGCCTTTTTGTCGTCATTCTTTCATCCTGCAAAACCATGTGAGCATGATATCAACGATAATTCGCTGACATGGCATCCGCCCTAATCTAACATAATTATCATTTCTCAGTTTCCCATTTTACATATGATAATAATTACAATTTGCAATCGAAATAAAAGGTTTAGAGACATATATCCATTACATTTCATTTTACTTCTTTTTGTAGCCCAGGAGAGAGAAAGAGAAGGGAAGAGAGAGAAAACATCATTTGTCAAAAGTTCTATTTCACACAACAGGTTACACTATAGAGTTTTAAACAATTATTTACATCTGTTAAAAGTTTCCAGGGTAGTTTGGCAACCCGACGGTCCGCAACTTTCCATTTTTACATTTTCTTACTAGCTACAAAAACATACAAAACGGGCTCGGAGGCTAAGAAACTGCTTCCAAAGGTTGAATTTTGATGAGAACACACACCACGATTAAATTTATAATTGTCCACCTATATACCAGGAATTCATAGCAACTGACAGAATTTGGAAATAGAGAACGGTTTTCATTTGGCGGCTAGTCTTCCGGGGCTACTGGTTATAGCTGACCTAGTTGCAAATGAACAAAAGTCAGAGCGAGTGCCCAGAAAACCACGTCCATAACTAACGTTTGATGGATGAGCACGCAACGAGACACTTCCTACAAGTTCCCCTATACAAGGAGAATTCATCAGAGTTGACGGGACAGAGAACTAGAAAACCATTTTCAAACGGCGACAAGTTTTCTGGAGCGACAAGTCAAAATTGGTCCAGTTTGGCCTCATCAAACTACGACCGGAGACCTAAAAAATGGCTTTCCAAACTATCCAGGAAAGTACTTTTCCCTAAACTGAAATTTCCATGCATTTTTCTAGTAAGAACACTAGAGGTTTGTGAAAACGGAAGGTAATTTCTCTATCTAGGGTTCAAATGGCAGTTCAAAACGAAAGCCAACTTTCTATATTTAATGGCTTTCTACTGTTGTAAACCAGTGTAATAGGGCTCCTGCAAGCGCGTCAAAAGGATCACATATGTTCATTCGGGGTCAATCCAAAGGTCAAGGTGACTCCCCACATACCAAGGTACATGAAAGAAGTTGAACATCTCATTTCCAGAGTTACGAAGGGTACTTAATGAGTCTCCAAAAAATGCAAAAATTAACTATTTAAACCGGGAGATGGTCACGTTATTACTGGAAAGTCAAATTCATTTGGTCGATAAAACAATGTTGTAGCGATCCAGTTGGGTTGGAAGTTTTCTACATCACCTCAGAATGAGGGTAGAAGTTCGTGTTTTAATGCAAATGGGTTATTTTGACTTAGTGAGTTTTTGACACAACATTTCATTGTTTTTGCAACGAGTTGAAAACAAACATTTAAGGGTATTAAAATCCTAATATTTTAAAATTCTATCAAGTTGCAAAAGAGAACTAAAAACATGAGAATTATGAGAGGTAAGGGAATATAAACCATGCTTGGGAATGAACTGGCGAGCATTTACAGCAGGGTTGAAGATATGTGGACGAGTTCCAAATACTGACAGTTTCCAAGGCCTTTTCATAATCCAGTTTGAGCATGATTTGCAACCAATTTATGAGCTCACTGCAGCCCCCTGATTATGCAACCAGAGCACAAATACACTAACAGTTCAATCTCTTAAAATTTGTTGCCCATTATGCTTCTATTGTTTCCAAAGTTTCTCATCAAATCCATTTTGTGCATATCATGAGATCATGGCACTCCATGAGACCACATTTCTTTGAGGCATTCTAACAGCAGTTCACTTTCCTTTCCAAAAAATTCACTTTTTACATATCTTGTAGTCATTGCAGTCCAGGGGAACACATTTATTTAAGGTATTCCGTCAAACACTTCATGTGTGTTGTCCATGCTACCACATTTTGCATACATTACCAGGGCAGTTCCAACTACATCATCTGACATGATTTTTCTAACCTTTTATGCTTTGATGGATGTGCATACCTTGTTTCAAAGCTTCCATTTTACACAGGCCGGAAATGTGCTGGGCAAATGTAAACTCAACAAGTTGGAGAACTGTTTATGGCATGGTGAAATAGTGTGCCTGCCTTATGAGGAAATTCGTGTCTTCCGTACACTGCAAGTAATATTCCATGAGAGTTGTCTCATTCTTTCATTTGGTCAATCATGAAACCGCACCCCCCAAGTATTTGTGACTACAACATCTGACAGAAATCCTCTAACTTTTATGCTTGAGCTGTCCACGCAGGTTATGGGGGTGTTCTTTTTTTTTTACACAGGTAGGGAGAATGCTGGCACCGGCCGCGACAAGGCATTCTATGAGATGACATCTGGTGAGGCATTCCCTGGAGTAGTCAAAAAGGTTCCCTTATGCACATTGGATCTGTGTAAACACAGTGACCATAGAAATCCGTGAAACCACGCTTCTTCAGGTATTTTTTCTAGACCTGCACATTTTCCAAGTGCCACAACGGACAAACCTCCTCCTCCACGCCTTCTTCAACCTCTGTGGGGTGCGTAGAATCTAGTCAGAGCTCCCCCACCTCCCTCCATGGTGGCGGCTACCCTCCTTCTCTCCATTCCCCAAAACCAAAGGCAGAAAGAAAAAAAAACAAAAGGAGCCCGAGCCCCCATGCCCTAACTCGCCCAAAGGAATAAGGGGCCTCTTTTTATTTATTTATTTTAAATTATTTTATTTTATTTAACATTATCATTATTTTAAATTCATTTAACTCATTTCATTCATTTTGAAAAAAAAAACTATTTCATTATTAAAATAATCTAATATGTTTTCATTATTACTACTATATTTTATTTTTTTGGAACACGTTTATAGAAAAGGTGGAGTAGAGTGAATGTTGCGTGAGGATGGATTTTTCTACTACGCCAACGAGGAGATATGAGGGGTACTACAACTCACATTTATAAGAAAAAGCTCTAGTAGCATAGAACTATGCATACACATCACCACTAGGGTCTACCTTCCTTTCCTAGTTTCCACACTTCACATTACAATTATTTCATGCTTCATATGGCTACTTATCCACTCGACACACTATTGGCTACAATTCTCTTCAGTTTACTAGGTACACATCTGCTATCTAATTTATGTTATGGAGTATTCACTCAATAACATAAAGTCGGGACAAAAAAATCTTTGCACTTGGGTACATTTCTAGGTCCTAAAGCATACTAATGTATACATGATTCCTAAGCAAGAATGTAAGTGGTTGACAACTCCTTTGGGCCTTTTGGTTACTATATTTTACACTTTACTAGATGTACACATCTTACAGCTCCATCGACACTTCACTGATTTATCTTTTGATGACCTCAGACACTAGTGCCCAGTTAGGACGGAAGTGCTCAGGCGCTCCTATCCCTCTTGGGCGCTCCTCTCTTCTTTATCTTATTTTTACTCTTTTGGGTCCTTTTCACCTTTTGGTCACATTTTAAAAATTTGGGTTAACCTTTCAGTTGTCGATTCTGAACTTCAAAGAAGGGAATTGTTATCAGTATGAAGTAAACCTTTGTGTTGGATAGGCTATCTGACTCTGACTTTGGCTGGTACAATGGGATCTCCTCCGAGTTATGGGTGCCTCGGACTGAGGAGAACCTTTAGAGAGGGCTGGCTCCCCTGATGTATCACCTAAAACTACTAAATCTGACTGGGTTGAGGGTTAGGAAAATTGTAAAAATTGAAATCTTGAAATGGTGGCACACCAAAAATTATGTGGGACTTAAGCTTGCATGAAACACACTTAACGAAAAATGAAGAATTGATGGCTTCACTCCAATCATGATTAACATATTTTATACTTAATAAGGTATTAAAATACACTTATGTAATTGCAAAACAATCAAATTCACTTAATGAAGGTGTTATGAGGATATTGGCATGCAAAAAGATTAAGATATTCACTTACAACATGCTTTTACACACTGCAAAGAAGCTTGAGAATGGAGGAAAATCAGTCTTTATTATCAAAGGTGTACAATACAAAATCTTTGTAGCATAACTCTGCAAAAAATGATCCCCCCTACATGCTTGTAAAAGCCATGTATAAATACCAAACCCTCTCCCTCAAGTGCCAAAAATAACTGCTACCAAAAATAGCCAAGTAGCCCAAATTGGGGATAAATCCAACCTCTAATTTTACATGCACAATCTGCCTCTGAATAAAATACAACTTTTTGAAAGACAACCGATTATTTTAACATACATGAGGCATGGTCTTTTTCCAATCTTAGTCAAACTGGTAGTTGACTTTGGTTTTTGCCTTTGTGAATGGTACAGACTAGGGGTTAAATTTGACGCCTGTTTAGACATTTTTTGTGTTTTTAACTATAAAAAACGGCCAACTTAATTTTTACCCCGTAATAGGGAATGGGCAGATGTTTTGGAAAAGCATCATATTGACGTGCACTTCTTAAAACCAACCATTTAAAAAAAAATTATAGACTGGTACTAGTAGTGGTAGACGCGGATGCCGGACTCACCCTGTCCCGTCTTAGTTGTCTCGAGCCCCGAGTTGGCAGTGGCAGGACACATTGTCAACGAATTTATGAATACAACTGTGAGCGGCCACCAACTACCCTACAGGCTACATTGTACAGGATACTAATTAGTAATAGCTATTAGCGATTCGGAAATCAGAAATTGGAAATTGGAATACTGGTAACTTGTAACAGCCACAGGATAGTTATCAGTGACTCAATGTTCGTGAATTTTTTTAATACAAACACTTAACACTTGGGCAATATCTGTAGTCTGTAATTGAATTCTCGAATATCAACGTCTAAACGGGTAAACATCCCCTCATCTTTCATGGCTCATGGATAATGTATAATTCATTTGTGCCAAGTTTCCAACTATCATATTCAATGTCCAACGGCCAACATTAAGACAAGTTTTGAAGTAGTATAAACCAGACTCCAGTTCAGACTTTCAGTGAATGGGTGAAGAGAAGCCAGAAGCTAGACATGGTGATGGGAGACTGAAGTTTGAGGTAGAATAAACTGTTTGCAATGTGCATGGATGAAATGAAGGCAGCCACAACATGCAGTTGAACAAATGAAGTGTCAACCACCAAGTTGCAGAGGAGCAGGGAGATACAGAAATTAGTTCAACAACATAATTCTGGGTAAGAAAAATAGATGAATAAGAGATAAACTATGGAGATAATTTAGTATGCAAATGAATTCCCGAATCCCAACTTCAATTTCATTTATTTTTCTCTGTAATTTTTTTTTTTTTTTTAGTTATACTTTCCTATTTGTTTTAGTACCTGTCAATTAGCCATAGAATTCGGTTTATATGGTGTAGTTCGAGTAACATTTAACATTTGTTAAAGGGGTTCGTGATCTTCATGAAATTCAACTAGTTTTTGTTGTATGCATTCCATAATCGCTCGCCATATTTAGTATTTACAAACTTTTAAAACTCAAGAAAGCTTTAAAAAATATGTATGTTCCCCTTGTGAATATCACTACTACCACTATCAAAGAGAATATCCTTACCGTTAACAAACGGCTACCCTCCAACGGATTCAAAAAAGCCCGTTACAGTTTACCTCCAATAATATTCAATGCACAATTTACATCGAATACTAATACATGCAATAGAATAATTTATATCCACCTCAACTGCATTGCTACCTCTTTGTAATTATTCCTTCCAGGCCTTGCATCTATATATTGAAAAACATTATTCGGGAAGAGATCTATAAGTTGTGTTTTCGATTGTTCTTTTCAGAATTTAATCCATCCAAGTTTGTCCAATATGGGTCTCAGGTTTTAGGAAGAGTTTTCTACTCTGTAAACAGTGTTTTAAATATTTTCTTTAATACCCTCAAGCCCTTACTATTAGCAAATCTCTAAACTTGGGTTTTTTTATTCATATTGAAGCATTAAGGTCTTGGTGTTTAATAGACCCTAGTGTGAGCAGAAGCTCCAAACTTGTTCTTTTACACATTGTTGTGTGTATATGTTTAAGTCCTCTGCTACTGAGAACTCAGTGTTGTAAGTGTTTAGAATCTCTTGGAATAAAACATGCCTTCTTGTTGAGATCAAATATGTCTTGCATTGCAGCTCTGGTGTGAGCTCCCCTGTACCTTGGGTTTCACAGACAAGTCTCCATCCTTGAGAGACTTGCAACGAGTATTGATTTTCCCAGTCAAAGAGATGATGCCTTCAGGATCACCATTACTGAGATCATCCCCATTGAATGCAGGTTCTCCATTAGTTTGTGGGAATTCTCTCCGACTGTTTGAGCAATGTGAACCATTCAACACCATCATTCACCTTCAAGGAATTCAATACATGCATCTAGGCTCAGAAATGTCTATTCACGCCATGAGAATCACCCTCCTCTGAAGCATGGGGATCACTAATTCCATAATATCATGTGCCATTTGGATTGCTCGAGTTCTGAAGTTTTCCCAGGATTAGGGAGCAGGTAGAGATTTTGTAATCCAAGGTTCTCAGAACAATGCTAGCAAGTTTGGAGTCTTCTGGTTTGGTTTCTTCAACCTGCAAGCTACAAACTTTCAGTAGTTTCAGTGCACTTTCTGTCTTCCTATCACTCCAAAATAAAACGGACTTATCAAAGCTGTGAGTATCCCTGAGTCTCTTTTTAAAGGCAGGTAGCTCTAATCACATGAGTGGGAAATATCAGGACAAGCATTTTCCATTGCTAAGGATTGAAGAGGGCTCTCCAATTTGTCTTCTCCATGAAGCATGATCCACTATGGGTTCTACTTGTAAGTGCTAGGGAATAGAAGGAAGATCCCTTCCTCGGCCCTATACCTTTCACAAGGTCACTTGCAAAGTGAGTAAATGGTCCATGATCATTAGGTAGAGAGAAGCCCTTGACTATATTATTAACTTGCATTTTTGGTTTAGATTCACCTGCATTTGACAGCTTGCTCAACAGTTGAAGCTTTTTTAATCTTCTTCTAAGATGGATTGACTTGAGATAGGGATGCAGACCATGAAAATAGATTTCATGGAATGACTGGCAGCCAATGGCATAAAATGAGTTCCTGAAATGCATTAGACATCATGGTAAGAGCTAAATTTCAACAACCCTGTTGTCCTCATAAAAAATGGTTCCCATTGGTGTTCATATATTGCTACAGTTCTATAAACCAATACCCTGCATTTTTGGTGATAATATTAGAATAAAAAATGGGAATTTAACATTCTAGAGATGAGATGGGACGTGACAACTATATCTAACAGCAACAATCTGAATGGCCACAACATCAAGTTCAAATAAATCGCTTAATCCTTGTTTACCACTATTTAATTAAAGACATTAAACAATTTTTAAATAATTGCCTTATGATCCTTTGAATTGCTTGCGGCTTGTTCATTTCTATGTTTTTAACCATGCCTTTTGCCCATGAAGAAAGAATACTGAACAGATGGAGTCAAAGATTCATTTCTTACATAGAGCTGAAACTCGTTTTTCTCATGGGCCAAAATTATTGGTAATCAAGCTATGCGATGAAAGGTTTTACTCATATAGACAACCTCTTTGTGACATAAGAATTCATACCAATCAAGCTCTAGCGAGTCAAGATTTGCGTGAATGCAATATTCTCTCATTTTTCCTTACAGATGTTTCCAAATAATCATCTCCATAAATGAATTACCACCACTTTCTCATATTGTGTTGTGGTCATAAGCTTTATTTGTATGGTCTTTGTATGACATATCTATGGTTATTCGTGACCTTCAGGTGCCTTTATCAATCTTTTTAGATTAAGTAAATGGAAATATATTTAGTTGAAAGTTCATAGTGTATCTAGTCTATTTAGTAGTCCACAATCCCCGTTTCCTTGGGAAAAAATCATTCAATTGAATGTCATGATGATAAATATGTTCTACATTAAAATTAATTATAAAAATTTGCCTCAAGTAAAAATGTTGTAACTATTAACATGGTTCATAATTTTTTATTCATCAGCATATTTGATTTAACAAAAGAGTGTGATTCATTTCTATTCCTCTTTAAATTGCTTGCTTCTCCCAACCTTCTTTTGCATAGATTTGTGCTAAATTGGATCTTTCAGGGGAGCTGCCAAAATAGATTTGGCTCAAGGTTGGCAAATGAATTTGGAAGAAACAATTAGATTATATGACAAGATGGATTTTAGATTCTGATGGTGTTTTTCTCGTGGCCATTTGGCAACTTCTTTTCCGAAATAGAAGGTTCACTTTTTTGATAACAAGGTTAAGTGATTAAATAATATGGTGGTAAAAATGGTTGAAGAGTGGAGTAGAAACTTTTATTGAATAATTTATCAAAAATTTGAAGAGATTATTTAAAATAGATTTTGAGGATGCGAAACTAATGTAGTATTTCTCATCATTTTATATGGCCATTCTCATCTAAAAAAATTAAACTGCTTACAAATATTTTCAATTATAACATATATATGTTGTAACAACAATTGATTGTTTTATTTAACTAATAGTTTTATCATTTGAATAGTATACAATCTAAAGAGACAAGGTTTATTTTGGTTTAAAATTGGATCATGCACATCATTAAAATTAGTTGAGTTAATGCAAATATTAATGAGATTGAAAAGGGCTTGGGACATGTTATGATCTCCTAGGTTTATTGTGAAAGAAATATAACATAGAAAAATAATTATAATAGATTTTTAACTACACATTTAGATTTCTCTTGAAAAGCTATCATTGTTGTAGTGTGTTGAATTAATAATCTATCATTAATTTGTTAACATTATTATATTTTTTTATTATTGAATTTTATATTTAATTATTGTTTTTAATTTCGGTTGTATAGGTACATTATAAGCTAAAATGTCTCAATCCAAAAAGAATCAATATTCAATTAAATTTTTTTTTGCATGGTCAAACACATCACAAGCCTCATCAAGAGATGGTCATAATTTTGATTTGAATGAAGATTTAAATATATTAGGGTATGATGATGAGTGTGATGAGGCATTTGAAGGAGAAGAATTTTTAACACAAAACAAAAAAAGGGCTAGGGTAAAAAGAGGATTTAGAGATGAATGGAAAGTGAAATTCAAGTGGTTAAGGTTTGCAATGCATGAAGGGAAAATAGTCATGAAATGTATATATTGTGAAGAGCACAAGTCTGTTGGACCAAGGGGAACTGGAACTAGTTGTACTACTTTGCAACATGATGCAATAGTTACTCATGCTGAATCAAACAACCAAAAAAATTCACAAGTAAAATGGATATGTGGAAATGAAGGAAAAACAAAATCAATTCCAGAACACATTGCAAATATTGATGACACTAATAAGGAAAGAATAATCAAAACCATGAAATTAGTTTATTGGGCAGTGCAAGAAGACTTACCCCTCTCAAAATATGAGTCTCTTTGCTCTCTTGAAATGTACTTAGAAACACCAAACATGTCGAAAAATAAGGATTATAGATCATATACAAATCATATGGCTGCAAATGATTTCCTGTTTTCCATATCTAAGTATCTTGAAGAGAGACAAAGTGCAAAAATGTTAGATAGTCCATTGTTTTCTTTGATGTTGGATGAAAGTACTGATCGAAGCTTGGAGAAACACCTTGTGGTTTATGCTACTTTTCTAGAATCAAAAGGGTTGGGGCCACCAATTTCACAATTCTTAAAGCTCATAAATGTGTGTGATGGATGAGGAAAAACTATATATGATGCAGTCTGTGTTTTGAATAAAGAAAGGGGTCTTTCAAATAAAAGATTGATTGCAGTTTCTACAGATGGTGCTTCATCAATGGTGGGGAGTGAAAATGGATTTGTTACTCTTTTGAATAAATATGTTGACAATATTATAGGCATTCATTGCATTTCTCATCATGAGGCTTTAGTTGCATCAGATGCTGCTAAAAAAAAACCTGAATTGTTGTTTGTTGAGAAGCTGGCAAATAAGGTATATTCTTGGGTCCAAAATTCTACCAGAAGACATAATGAATTGATTGCTCTTCAGGAACTCATGCAAATTGAAACACTTCAAGCTCTTCAAATTCATGGGGTTAGATGGCTCTCAAGAGGACAGGTTATTGAAAGACTTATTGTGTTGATGCCTCCATTGTTGACTTTGTGGAAAAATGAGAAGAGAGACTCATGGTATGATAAGGCTAGGATCTTCTCAGTACAATTTTTCTTACATATGCTTGCAGATGTATTGTTCAAGCTAAACAAACTGAATAAAAAATTTCAAGAGGATAATGTGGATGTTACATCTTTAGGGGAAACCATAGATTCTACTATACAAACTTTGAGCAGGTGGTTTCCAAGGACTGACAACTTTGTAAATGGCACAAGTTACTTGTCTAAATTTTTGGATACCTCTAAATATGGTTATTTAGAGATTATTGATAAAGACAGACACATTCATAGGCATGAAATTCAATTTGTGGCAATTCCAAATGTGTGTGATGATAATGTTGATGCACCAAAACAAACATTGAAGCCTCAAATTGATGGGTCACTAGAGAGCTGTAAGAAACTTGCAAAAGAATATGTTCAAAAGCTTGTAGATTGTTTAAATGAAAGATTCTTAGATCTTTCATTTTTCAATTCTATAAAGTTGTTTATCCCTTGTCATTATTCAAAGGATTCATGTACTAGAGAAAAAAACTCAAAGCGGTGGCTTCTTAAAAATTTTGAACACTTACAACATACTTTGTGTGAGGGAGAAGAAAAGCCTTTTTTTTATTTTGAAGGATGTTCAAAAGAGTTGTATAATTTTCTCGATGCTATTTGCTTTAGTTGTGAAGGATTCCACATGAAGGAGGCTTGGAGTGTTTTTTGTGCTACAGATTCGCATACAAGCTTTCCAAACGTGAAAAAACTATGGCAAACAATACTTATCATTCCAACAAGTATAGTTACATGTGAGAGAGGATTTTCAAGAAAAAATATAATAAAATATATAAGAAGAAAAAATCTCTCATTGGAAACATTGGATGCCTTGATGCGAGCTTCATTGACATGACTTCATATATCAGAGGTGGACTGGAATAGAGTTTATGAAATTTGGAAAGATGAAAAGCAAAGAAGGATTTGAAGTATCTTAGAATGTTTTGTGTTGACATATTTGTAATGATGGGGTATTTCATATGAACCCACGAACACTAGATATTTTGTTTACACTACTTATGTAAATTGTTTAAGGGTACTTTCTCAAGTCAAAAGTGGTGAATCCATGATATACATTTGATATTTTTGAAGATATATGTGATATATGTTTGAGTTTTTTCAAATATTTATTAGTGTGTATTGAGGATGTTATAATACTTTGTTTAAAATGTTTTCTTGAATAGGAAAGGATATTAGACATTTGATTATTTTGAGTATACATTAACGTGTATTGGGATGATATGATAGTGAAGCCCATCTAAGTATTGTCAAATATGTTGCATTAATTGACTTCACCAATAGAAAAGATATATTATCTTTAATCAAGTATCATTTAATTTTTAAAAAATCAATTCTTAATTTATGTATATTGTTTTGTATTATAAAAATTATATTGAAAATTTAATTTTTAATGCTAAATTAGGCTATACATTTTATAAAAATTATTTCGTTGCATGATTATGATCTTAAATTAAATGCGTCCACAATATTATGACATGTTAGTGTTTTATAGCTATGTTAATATATATTTATAATAGAATAAGATTTCGGTTTTGCGTACAATATCTCTATTTCATATAGTGTTATTATATGAAAATATAAATTTTTATATTTATATGAAAATCATGAAAGTCAAAATTAAAAATGAAACGTCACATGCAAGGTGATATTAACTACAAAACTGTCACAAAAAAAATTCTTGACGGGTGGGGGTGACCGTCAAATTTAACCCCTGGTACAGACTCTATTTACATGAATTAAGGTGATTTTTTGGGGATTCTAAGCTTTGTCTTATTAGCCAAAGGCTCTTTTTTTATTCTAGTCATCACACACACGGTTTAATTTGTCTCATGCCACTTGGCTAGTAATGGAATTATTGACCTTGGGCTATGAAATGATTAGTAAGGCTTTGATTGCTTGTTTAGCAAGAAATAATATTGTCCCCTCCATACACAGTAGCTCATCACTAATAAATCCAACCTTATAGGGAAGGTAAATAAAAAAATTAACCATAATTAAAAATTGACAACACCACAGTCAAACAAGTGAGTTAGGACTTCCCGAACCCTAAAGTGGATTTCCCTTTTATCTTTTTGTGCTCTAATTATTGCTGAATCTTCGAGAGGTTAAGGAAAATTTATGAAAAATGCATTACTTGGTGGCCATGGATGAAATTCTACATCTCTTTGGTTATGTGCTCTCTTATTCATACTTTGGCGGCCTTTTAAAGGATTTGAGCTTCTGAGTGCTAGGCGAAGTGACTTTCCATTTGGGGTTTGATTTGATTAATGTTAAGTTGGGAAAATTCTCTCCTCCACTTTGTTTTGAAATTACTATAGCCATATGTTGTTGTTATTACCTCGAGTTTGAGCTTTTTACATTTACCATTTGTTTTTCCTGTGCATACGGCCGCCATGGGGTCTCACTGTAGCACCGTCATTGGAGAGAGTTCGAGATCTAGTTTTCTCCTTGTCCAGATTTGAGTTGTTTGTAGACTCTCTGCTCACTACAAAAGCTTGCGGTTTTGTTGCCATTTTACTCGGTGCAACTATATTTCACCATTTTTGACAAAGGTGTGGAGATTTTTGCATTTGGATTTTTTTCCTTTTGCCTTTCCAAATCTATACCGGGGTTCATTGTGTATTCAATTCGCCATATCTTGTTTGCACTGGTAATCTTTATTAATATTGCATTATTTTTAGCTTGGTTTCCACTTGTTTATGATTTGACTCATCGTTTGATGCTCAAGCTTGACCACCAAAAGCAATACACAGAACTCTGATTTCATGGTGTTTAATCCATATGTGTGCATGTTTTCACTGTAGAGTTTCTGCTTTGCATCACATGTGCCCATATCTGTATTCCTAGAAAGGATTTTCTATTTTGAAGCTTGGAATTGGGGTTTTGATGGCTCATGCCTCTAACATATTTGATTCCCTTTAGGGCCAACTCAGCCACGTAATAACACTCAGCTCGCCACTTTGCTTTGTTTTTTCCAGCACTCTATTTGTATTTAATTCATACTTTTAAGTTTGGAGTTGTACCTATATCTTGCAATCTGAATTGGGCCTCTGAAATCTCTCATAATTACCACTGTTGTACTTGTGATATGTTACGACTTGATTCATGTCATCAGTGACTCTGTTGAGGGAAGAGAGAAACTTGGTGTGATTGCATTAGCTATTGTATTTGGATTTCTACTACAATAACTCGCTTCTTTATTTCTCAATACATTCTCAGATTTGAATATGATTATTTTGTTGTTCCATTTATGCAGATAGCTAAATTTTTTGTTTTTATAATATTTGTTCAAGTGAAATGCTATTTGATATTAAGGTGATTAGTTGTAGAGTTGAGCTCTGTACACCTTTCACCTGGAGATCTGAATATCGAAACCTTTTAATATTAGTCTTGATCAGTATGGCCTTTGAAATCTGAATCTGTTTTCTGATTTTAGTTTCTATTTCTCCATCATGCATCCTTATTTATACATATGAAAGAAATTCATATGCCTAAAGTTGTAAGTACGTAAGCAGTGATAAAACCTGAAGCTTCTAACGAATGATTGTTTTCTGTTCACATTTGTTGAAATTTTGGAAGAAAAGGAATGAGGATGGAACAACTATAAGCGAGGATTCGAAGGGAAATCCACCTCATTTAGGCACTGATGGGTTTCCTCCCTTCTTATTTACTTATAGTTTCATGTACATGTGTTTCATTTGTATTTAATGTACTTAATGGGTCATTCCCACGGCTTGTGTGGGAAAATATGTACAGTTATTCCTTGTGAATAAATGAAGTTACTTTCATGTAATTAGTTGTATGTACTTATTTTCTACTTTCTTTAATTGAATAGATAATAAATGAACCTCGTACAACTCAATACACTCAATAAATTCACTTAATCATGGGGAATAAATTCAATTCAATTATACCTTTTTGTTTGATCCTCCCAACATGAATAAGAACACTCAATTCAACTGTACTTTTCTATTGCTCCTCAAATATGCAAAAATATTTGTTTATTGTCCCAACATGCATATGTATGATGTAAGATGGATTTCCCATCTTTGTTAGGGTCCTATATTGGTTGTAAGTGGTTGATGCATGATCCTGCCAAAGGTGATAGCTAGAAATACACCTTATGTGAGGGATAAGTCTTCTGGAATAACAAACAAAGTTGTTAGTTGCATGTGTATTTTCCCAACTTGTCACGAAACTTGTAAACTAAGCAGCTCGTAAAAAACATTTGTACCCCCCTCCAATGATTGACCAAAATTGATCAACATGCATCATATATACTTAGTCACTTCTCTCAAATAAAGTTCCAAACATCATAAGCATTATCTATCACCACCTGAGCTTGCACAAAGGTACAAAAGCACTATAAGACATACATCTAGCACATTCATACAAGGGACAAGGGCTTAATTAATCTACATACACAACATAAAAGGGGAGTTCATTCTATTACATCACACACATTTTTACACACTCGGTACAATCTACATCTAGCCCGCTATCATCGTGCAACTTGCACAAGGGAAACCTAGGGAATGAAACACACACACACACATAAAGAACTACATGGAGTTTGATATGTAGTGCAGTACTCGGTTGTAAATTCACTCTTCGGGTAACTGCTGGGGTCAGTCTAAATCCACATTCTGTATATTTTTTATCAGATTTGATGTGGTTTGTGGACATGTGTAGTTAGACATATGTTTTTCACTTTATAGCTACGATCAATGATCTAACAAAAAAACCATAGAGACAAAGAGCAAGTAGAAACGAAGGTCCTCCAACCTAGAAAAGACTAGATTCCAAGCATTTGAGCAGACATAAGTGCCTTGATAAATCACTAGTTCCTGGGGTGCTCCTGTCCTCTCGTGGGTACTCCTATCCTATACATTTCTATGGTTCCATTACAATACGATTCTACAGTATCAGACACTTACGTTCAGTTACATAATTCACTCAATCGACTATAATTCATTTACGATTAGTTATAAATCCGGATGTGCCAATCTGTAGTGGCACTTTGAGAAGCGTCATGGAATGAGAGAAAAATAGACCTTTCTCCCCAACACTCTTCTCTTAGTGCGAGATCACCCAAAAAATTGTTCTTGGCATGAGATTGCCCAAAAAACTCGTTCTTGGAGTGACAACTCCCAAAAAACTCACTCTTGGCGTGAGATCACCCAAAAACCTCACCTTTGGCAACAAGACACTTAAATCTAGAAACATCTCCAAAGCAAACAAGACAATTTTCTATCTTATACTATCTCATACATCAAGTGCACACTTTCCTTAGCTATTACTTTTACACACTTTTTACTTACTTATACACACGTTACTCTGATTTTTCACATACAATACTTTGACTACTCTTATTCTCTTCTTTTACAAATCCATCCTTATAAGAAGCATCTCAAATCCACAAGCAAAAACTCCAACAACATGCTACTACACATACACATCACCCCTAGGGTCTACCTCCCTTTCCTAGTTGCCACGCTTCACATTTAATCACTTCACACTTCATATGGATACTTGTCCACTTGTCATGCTATCAGCTACACTTCTCTTCGGTTTACAAGGTACACATCTTCTATCTACTTTATGCTATCGAGTATTCACTCAACAACATAAAGTGGGGGAAAATGTAGACACAAAATCTATGCACTTGGGTACATTTCTAGGTCCTAAATCATACTAATGTATACATGATTCCTAAGTAAGAAAACTAGTGGTTGACAACTCCTTTGGGCCTTTTGATTATTATCTTTTACACTTTACTGGCTTTACACATCTTTTAACTCCATCGACACTCTACTGATTTATCTTTTAGTGACCTTGGACACTAGCGCCCAATTAGGATGGAAGCGCTTGGGTGCTCCTATCCCTCCTGGGTGCTCTTGCCCTTCTTTATCTTCTTTTTACTCTTTTGGTTCCTTTTCACCTTTTGGTCACCTTTTAAAACTTTGGGTTGGCCTTTGAGTTGTCAATTACAAAATTCAAACAAGGGAATCATATATATACTTAGTTACTTCTCTAAAATAAATGGCCAAGCATCATAAACATTATCTATCACCATCTAAACTTTCATAAAGGCACAAGAGCACTACAAGGCATACATCTAGCACATTCATACAAGGGACAAGGGTTGCATTGATCTGCATACACAACATAGGAGGGGATTTCATTCTATTCCATCACGCACATTTCAACATACTTGATACAAACTAAATCTAGCCCGCTATCATCATGCAACTTGTACAGGGGAAGATATTATCCATTTTTACCCCCTTGGTTAAATGGGCAACTGGATAAAATTGAGCTTAGGTAGTTAACAAAGCTTCATGGAAGAATCTGGAGTATTTAAGGTACCATTTTATGTTTTTGGAGCACTTGTAGTGATTTTGGGAAGTTTGGGATCAATTGGTCATTTTTTTCCTCTTCTATGTTTCAAAAGGTTCAAAACTTGGCTAAGATTCAAGAAAATATTAGTTAAAACATTGAAAAAATGGGTAAAGTTGGTCAAAATGGTCTTGGGACATCTAATTCCTCTTTTTATAGCTCCTTGTTCTTGAAAAAATCCAAAAATTTGGCTAAGTTTGGAGAAAAAGGGCTAAATTGGTGTTTTACAATGTAGTGCAGGTCAGATTGGGGTTTTAGGAACTAGTTTTGGGCCCCATTTATATTAGTTTGGTCAAATCCCTTATAAATCGGCTAACTCAACCATCGGAGGCACACTTGGAACGAGGATCAGAGGGGTTGAGTTCTTTGAAGGGGCCTTTGGCCCGCATTGCGAAGCAGGGCTCGACTTAGTGTTATGTGGGGGAAGAGGCTATTGTGGGTAATGGAGGCCCATGGGGATCAAGTTATCCATGGGTATGAGTTATCTAGTGGGCGTTGTGGCCCGCAATGCATTGGAGTGAGGGTCAAAGGTTTGGTGCAAAGATATAAGGGTTGTGGGGAACAATGTTCCCCATGGGATGTCGAAGACCGAAATGACTGCAAAGGGCATGGGAATTTGGTGTGGGTCGTGCAGAGGTTGTGGTCTGAGGGGAACGGGCCATGAGGAGTGTGAGGGCTTGAAAGGGCCGAAAAAGATGAAGTGAAGGGGACCGAGCCGGAGGAAGAGCTCGGTGAGAAGAATAGAGCTCACCGAGTTGGTAAGTATTGAGCGAGAGTTATAAGGTGTGGAGAGTTTAGGTATTTTGGGCCCTAAAGGAACTCAAGTCCTAATACCCCACTAATCACAGTTCCTTGTGACTCCTCAAACCCCAAAAATAGAAGGACATGGTGGCGGGGGAATAAAGCAAGTGAAATACAGAAAAGGGATAGAGGCGAGGAAATCAGTTAAGTGGAGACCCGTGAGACCAAGTTCAACTCGTTCCACATAAACCCTACGGACCCAATTTCTAAAGGAAAATAGAGCAAAAGAGGGTCCTTTATAGTGTGGATTGTGAAGCTAACAGTGGAACTGTGACTGCAAAACAATGTTTTGGGCATTTTGGAGCCTCGCGACCCGCATGGCCATAACTCAAGCTACAATGGTCCAAATTTAATAAAATTTAAATGGATGGACTCAGAATTTGATGCTCTAGAACATGGAGACAAGAAATTAGGAATTTGGTGGTAGCTGGTGGCCCAAAAATGAAAAAAAAATCCTCCAGTTGCAAATGATCACCTACATACAGTTTTGGATAATAAAATAGAGGTATGGAGATCAATTTCTTCTCCCACAAGGCACAAGACATGATGGAATGAGTTTTGCAGGGTCTCCCATCACTTTTACAGGTCAATTAATGACATTGGTTGGTGGTTGAAGGGGAATTTCGAGTTCTTTCTCTCTCTCTCTCTCAAATTCTTTCTACCATATATTGTAAAGAGAGCTCATTTTGTAAAAAGTTGGACATTGTTGATGTTGCTCTCTCTTCTTCTCATGGGTAGATATGGAGCTCCAAGCCTCATTTTTTAGCTTTGTAATGTAGGATCATGCCTCTTTCCTCTATAATTATGTATTGTGCAACGAATGGAGCAATAAAATCAATGTCTTGTGACTATTTCTCTATCCTAGCTTGGTTTTCATTGTCTTCTCTTGCATTTATGCATGCATACAGGTATTTTGTGCATATTTTATGTTCTCATTGCAAGTTTATATGATGTTGTGCTTGTGGATATGATGTGTTAAGTGTTGTTGTGATCTATGATGTTTTTCCATCCTCTTCACCTCCATTTTCTTGAATTTTCATGCATTATAAACTGTCCAACACCCCTTTTCTTGGTGTTATCACCTTTTTAAGTGTAGGATTTCCATTTCTATGCATATTTCTAACCTCTCTCTCTCTCTCTCTCTCTCTCTCTCTTCGATCCCTTGGAAATTTAGAATAGGAGTAGTTAGCTGAATTTCCTTCATTAGGAGTAGTTTACTGCTAAGATTAGGTAGAGGAACCAACCTTCTCTGGAGGTCCATCTCAAGTAAGCAAGTCCAAAAACTTGAGAGATGGTCCAATGTTACCCAATTACATTGATAGCTCATGCACACACACATGGCAAATCATAGGGTATTGTAATCTTGTGATAACAGTTTTGGCATGCCTGGTGGGACTAGCAGGTGAAAGGTATACATTTCACATGTGTTTCATTGCAATTTCTTTACCAATGTGATACCTACACTAAAAGTTTTGGCACGCCTGATGAAACAAGCAGGTGAAAGATATACATTTCACAGGTGTTCCATTGCAATATATTTTCCACCGTGCTACTTGCACTAATAGTTTTGGCATGTACGATGGGACCACTTTGAGGAGATTTACATCTTCATTTCAACAAGTTATTCTTGTTGGAATCTAGCCTTTGGAGGCATATGAAAAACACATTTGGTGAATCCATTGATCCAATCAATCCATTTTCTAAGTTACAGACCTTTCCCTTTCTTTCCATTCATTTTCATTCATATATTCTTTCCATATCTTTCCATTTTCCTTCCCATGAAGTTGTGCAATCACGAATTCATTTCCTTCTTGGAATTCCTATTTTCAGTAGCAATATAATTATCCTCAATCTCCTTATTTTGAGAATCCTCCTTCAAATAAGTTTCATCAACCTTATCATGAATAATTTGCATATCAATCAAACCCTGATGATATTTACAAGTATCATGTTAACCACTGTGCTTTTCAAGGACATGGATATGTTGATCTTCAAATGTAGATTCAAGATACGGAGGAAACATTGCTACAAGGGGAGGAGAAATACAAAATCATGGCGGCTAAACTACCTAGTTTCAGTGAACCCTTTCCATATGGTAGACCTCTACCAAGTTCGTACAACCCTTAACAGAAGATATAGGTATTGACTGGAACTCTAAATGTAATGGTTGAAACTTTGAACATTTTGTTGCAGTTAATTGAGAAGAGGAATGATAATGCACCCCCTTTTGAAGAACCTTGTCAACGGGTTAATCCTTCACCATCATCAAGTAACTCCCCCTTTCAATGTTACCAACCTACAAGATATCAATCTGAGTTTCATACTCCTAGTTTTCTGCCTACTGCTCCTATTGAAGATTTCCCTTCTCCATCTTCTTCCCTCCCACCTCACCTTCATTTTTATTCCATTGTCCCTCCCAAATATTCATCTCCTCCATAAGAAAGTATTCCACCTCCTCCACCATTTGAGTCTTTGTAAATTCAGCCAAGGGATAAAGCCTTCCCCCATTTCATCAAATCGGATTTACATGTGCCTAAGCCTCTGTAAAGATTAGTTACAAATCACGAAGTATTGGATATTGACCAAGAGACTAAGGGCCCAAATTTTTGGTTACCTGAAGATCCATTCCTTAGTAAATACATCATGGTAGCCAAGGTTGATTTCCATTCTTATGAACTATAGGAGGCACATGCAAATTTAGAAGAACAGATTGAGAAGGAGCATAAGAGAGAAAATAAAATTCAAAGATCCAAGGATTGGGGCCATGAGTTTGAAGAAAGAAAGGTTCATTACCGAGAACCTAGCAATCACCCTTCTCCATCTTTTCCATCAGCTGAGGAGATTCCTATTTTGAAAATTCATGAGATACTAGTAGAAGAAAGGATTGATTCTAAGAGCATAGTGGAAGAAGAAGAAGTAACCTAGCATACTACTGCAATTCCTTCTCTTTCAAGTGAAAAATATAAAGATAAGGAGGCTGAAACTAAAGGGTAGGAGGCAAAATAAGATGAACTTCCAAGTGGGCAAGACACTTCATTCAAATTCAGTGACCCTCATTATCCTACATGTTTAGAACTCGCTGCACTTTTAGGAAATTACATTGATCAACCAAGGGTATCTTCAGATGTTACAATAACCATTCACAAGGAGCTTCACACAAAGGAGGAGGAAAAATAAGATTCAAAGGTTGTGAGTGAAGAGCAATTCATAAGGGAAATTTTAGATCCATCTTTCACTTCATCCTTGCAAGAACTTGATATTTTGGATGAGTTTGATCTCTCAAACTTCGTGTTTAAGGAAGAGGAGAGCCATGGTGAACCAATTGCCAAATCAAAAACCAACATGGAGGAATCCATGTTGTTTATAGAAGCAAAACAAAGAACAAGTTAGCTTGCAAACAACATTTCCATCCCCAAAAGTCTGCAGGATGCCCTTGTTCATGTGGTTGAGTGTCAAGAAAATGGGAAAATTCAAAGGATCATACCTTGTTTGATCATGTAGTTGGCTTCATTGGAGCCAAAGGAGGAGCTTCCACCTGTCATGTTCACTTCAAAACATGAGGATGAGCTTCAGAGTGCCAATGATCAGTTGTAATACCTCTCAAAACCAAATGCAGAGCAACTAAAAGAGGTATTTGTCTTGTTTTTAGTTGATACCTTGATGAATTGGGTGGAATATTGGCTCTATTTCAGATTTTCACTCTCATACACAACCATGTTTAGTTCCAAATCAGTTATATGGTCCTAGTTTGTGAGGAAGGGAAGTTACTTTTCCCTTCCAGTTACAAGATTTGTTTGAGTTTTCCTTGCCTCAAGTTAGAGTAGAGTAGGTAGGTTTACTTTCAATATAAAAATTACTTGTGCACACTCTGCATGTTCCACTTGGGGCATGTATGATCTTCCTCTTTTGTACATAGTGTGTTGCATGTTGTTACTCTTACACAGTTCATTGAGTGGAATTGTTCATGAGAGAAAATCAATTTTAACATCAATTCTAAGTATTTCAGATCAACATGTGTTTCCAAAATCTAAAATGCTTCATCCTTGCCAAGAAATCATCATCTTAGTGTGCTTCTTACTTGGCAAGAAATCAGATTTTTGGGGCAGTTTCAGATGTTCATCTTTCATCCCACATATCAAACTTGCAGAGGGAAAATAAAAGAAATTCAGATTCAAAACAATTTCCCACTCGATCAAAACTCAGATATTTTCTTATGGAAGTTGGAAAATTCAAGAAAAAGGATCAACTCCAGGTTCAATAGTGTTTTAAGTGGCTCGGGGACAAGATTTCAGAGTTCAGGAACAAAATTCAAAGTCTCAGGCTGACGCCATACCCAATGGACGCTTCAAGGCCACTGATATACTCATCTAAAAGGCAAATGTCCCCATGAGTCGCCAAATTTTTATTCATTTTTACCCCTTGGTAAAATGGACAACTGGAGAAAATTGAGCTTGGTTAGTTAACATAGCTTCATGGAAGAATATGGAGTATTTCAGGTAACGTTCTATGTTTTTGGAGCACTTGCAGTGATTTTGGGAAGTTTGGGATCAATTGGTCAATTTTTTCCTCTTCTGGGTTTCAAAAGGTTCATAACTTCTCCAAGAGTTGAGAAAAGATTGATTAAAACATGGGAAAAATGGGTAAAGTTGGTCAAAAGTGGTCTTGGGACATATGCCTCATGGTTTTATAGCTCCCGGTTCTTGAAAAAATCCAAAAATTTGGCTAAGTTTGGAGAAAAAGGGCTAAATTGGTGTTTGACAGTGTAGTGCGGGTCGGGTTGGGGTTCTAGGAACTAGTTTTGGACCCCATTTATATTAGTTTGGCTGAATCCCTTATAAATCGACTAACTCGGCTGTTAGAGGCTCACTTGGAATGGGGTTCGAAGGGGTTGAGTTCCTGGAAGGGGCTTTTGGTCTGCATCGCAAGTCCCACAAGTTACGAGATGGTCCAATGTTACCCAATTACACTAGTAGCTCATTTACACACACATGAAAAATCAGAGGGTCCTGTAATTTGGTGATAACATAAAACTAGGGCAAAAAACATAAAAACACAAAGAACTACATAGAGTCTGAGATATAGTGCAATGCTTCGTTGTAAGTTCACTCTTCGGGTGACCGTTGGGGTAAGTCTAACTCCACCTTCTACATCTTTTTTACTAGATTTGATGTGGTTTATGGACATGTGTAGGTAGAAATTTATTTTGCAGGTTACAGGTGCAATCAATGATCTAATAGTAAAACCAGAGTGAAAAAGAGTGAGTATAAGTGAAGGTCCTCTAACCTAGAAAATACTAGATTCCAAGTATTTGAGCAGACACAGGCACCCATATTAGTCACTATCACCTGGGACACTCTTGTCCTCCCATGGGTGCTCCTATCCTATACATTTATAGGGTTCAGAACCCTCATTGAGCCTTTACGACACTATTCCCAGCTTGTTTCAGTAGATACACAATTCAGATCACTCCTAGGTTACACAAAATCAACTAAGTTATCTTCCCCCCTTCACTTGCTTAGGGTTTTACATTGTTTACTACATATTACTAGTGCATACTATACATAATTATCAAAATATTATTTGTTACAATAGTTACTCTCAAATTAAAGATTTAATTCAATTTAGATTAAATCAAGGACAAGTTTTCCTAGTAAAATTCTCATAAGGATATCAAATTTATTCTTTTCTATTATGACCTACAACTTAATTATGAAACATGTCGTGATAGTGTCTTTCAATCTAGGATTTGTTATAGATTCAAAAGATTACACTTCTATACTTACAAATATATTATTCTTATGATGAAAACCTTGCTCTTATCTTGTGACCTAAAAATGTGTAAATCCACAATTGAATCAAGCTTCCTCAACACCTCCATGATGATTGAGAACTACCTACATAAAAATAATTTGAAGAGGCCTCAAAAAAATGTACTTATCCCTCCTAGTAGGTGTGTAAAAAGGTGTAAAAATTATAGAGGATAAAACCCTAATTAGGCCTTAAACACTTGGAAATGATGTTCGAATTCAATCTTGGCACATGATAATGATAAGGAAAAAAATGATAATGTATTTGAATTGGAATAACTTATTGTAATGTTCTTTAAGGGAGAACTGGTCCATTGATTGCACTCAAAGTCCTTATTAGAGCGTGTTTGGATATGGGATCACTAGATGCTCATAATATGTTACGATGTGCTTGTTTATATATGCGAATTGTGTGAATAATTTCCCCCTTAGTTGACCCTAAGACGACTAAGGTAATTTGTGCATTTGAAATGTGACCATTACAAGTACAATGGATATGTTTGACAACCTGAAATAGATTTATTGACTGAACCTATCCTCAGAAGGTGAACCCATCTAGGATTAGGATATAACTTTATTTGAAAAATGATGAAAAATGTTGAGATTCTAAAGATGTGTTATGTATAAGGCCTATTGATAATAGAGGTGTGAAATTAAAGAACAAGTCATGACATGGTTCAGTGAGAGTGTGTGGATTGAGTAGGATGCCTTTGTGTTTAATCAATAAATGTGTGAATGGAATAATGCCAAGATAAATGTAAAATGATTATTTCCAAGTTCCTTAGGACAATTTTTTTGGTACTACAGTAGGATAACACTTCTTTCTCTCTCTTACTCAAGATCCTCTATGTGGAATTTTATGCACATAATGTATTTATCACATGCTTCATCACTTGCTTGTCAAGATCACTATATTATGCATCCTTCTACCTTGACATAGTAATCATCACTTGTTTGTACATTAATAATCCTTATATAACTTACTTTCAAGTTGAATCCTACACGAGTTCAGCCTATGTTACCTAACCATGTGCAACGTGAGGTAGTCTTACAATAACCTTATGAGCGTGAGCCACAAAAGACCCCAATGTATTCTATCAACACAAAATGGAGGCCATAAGTTACTATGAATACTTCTGACTTGTGATTACCACATATTCATTCTCTCAAAAGTGATGAATCTTGTTATTATACCCCACATGATTACTTCTCATATTTTGACAATGATTTAACTATTTCTCTTACTTTAGATTGATGACATATTATACTTACACCTCTCAATACAAGACCTATAGATGATCATCCCATTGATGAAATCATAGGATATCCCTTCTATGTTTCCCTTACTCGCACTTGACTATACAATTTTTGTACATAACTTCTTTATCACTTACTTGCTTCAGTTGCTTTGACAACAATGGTTTTCACTTGATTTACACAACTTGTTCTTTTGAAACCTAGTCTCAAGTTCACACCAATGCATTATTTGATGATGTAACACATATCAGGGGTTCAATGTGATTTTTGAGGGAATCGTGGTTATCTAGAACCCCACCCACATTATTGTATTGTTTGAAACCTATGAAATAGGGGGGCTAGTGTATTTTAGGTTCATTCATGAGTTCAATTGTTTGGAAAATGTATAAACATGCAAATGTTCTAAAAATACAAAACTAGGACTTATATTTGAATTGCTTTATTATTACATAGATTTAGACATTGTTGTTATCATGTTCTAACACTTTACTTATCTACCTCTCTATGCACTTTCTTTTAATGATATACATGTGTTAAGTGTAATATTAACATTTTCTATGGACACATCAACACATGCATCACAACTTCTTAAGTCATATATTTGTGGGAAATCTTCCACATTGGGGACATTTTACAAAGAGTGTTTCCAAGTTATGTCTTTCACACTATTATCCATTGGTGATACAAAAAATTTACTATATTTATTATGTTGACTTATACTTCATGACATGCACTTTACTCTAGTTGTACCATATTGTGCTTCACTTGATGACTCCACTACTTCTTTCTATGTACTGAATTTGCATGCTCCATGCTTACTTGTTAATTATGATGTGTTTCTATATTGATTTTTCATGTGTTCTTGAATGCTTTTATGCTTGACCAATTACTGTAGGATTTGGGATCATGTGTATACTTCATGATTATTTACTGACACTTATGACATGCTTACTATCTGGCATGACTTCTACATGTGTATTGTCTAGTGTGAGTACTTTATGCTTATTGTTTGGCATGATTGCTCCATGTTCCTATCTGGTGTGACTTCTCTATGATTATAATATGTAATGATTTCTCCATGTTACCATATGGCATGACTGCTCTTTATTGTTCGGTACATGCTTTATCTTTACTATTTGACACATGTTTGACATATACTATATAAAATTCTATGTTCCACGCTCCATGATTCTACACATATAACAATTTTTACTACATGTTTCATCATTATGTGCTTCCTATGTGATTGTTACTAACATTATTGTTGATTGATTAATCATTTCATGTCAGTCGTGTTGTCAAATATCTTGTGGTATGTCTATCATGTCATTTCTTGTCATGTCATATGGTGATTGTTACACCCTTAATTATATATCTTACATGGGATGGATATAGCTGACTTGTGGCTATCATAACTTCTTATCATGATGTATCTCTTTCATATATGATCTATTATCATTGGTTGGTCAGCCTTGTTGATGGCCATATCATAGGAATAGTATAAATAGGGGTTATAGGTAGTGGATGATCATTATGTTGAGTATTTGAGTCTTATTATATGTTTTGGAGGTTGCCCCCTCAAAGTGGCCAAGCTATTCTACTTTCATATTGAGAGAACTTATCTGAAATATTGTGTTATTTGGTGTTCTATTGCTGGTGATAATCATAATTAATCAAGTAATTTCATTACAAGTGGTATCAGAGCTTGATCTCAGCTAGGATGACGTCAAACCCTAATTTTGAAGGTTCAGCTATATCTCAAGATTGGTAGTGAATTTTTTTACAATTGTTTTTATGATGTGGTGAAATAAGTCAAGTAAGCTTCTCTCCAAATTTCAATAAGTTTTGACTTGTTTTGCAAAAGTTATTACGGTTCTATATTTATTCATAATTTGGCTCCCTAGGGCATAATTTTTGGAAATTTTTCAAATTTCTTATATTTTCAAAAACCCCTAAAAAATATAGCTAGGGTTTCTTTTTTATAAATTCCTATACTAGGACAAAAAAATTACGAAACCCTAAACCCTAAAATTATGCCCTATTAAGTCTACCCCTAGGCCCAAACCCTTCGTCATGGCTGGTAGATCTACCTGAGGCCAAGGAAAAGGACAAGCAACTCTAGGAATGACCCCAAATAAGGAAGATATTGCTTCAGAGTCTACTAGTTTAAGAGTATCTGAGGTGGTCATCCAACTTCAGGCAAGGGTAAACAATATGGTGAGTAAGGATGACCTTAATGTTGAGCTTCATCAACTGAAAGGTAGCCTTAGGAGTGAGATTCAAAAGGATTTTCATGCAATGTAGCAGGAGTTGTTGCATATTATTTCAAATAAAACTTCTAATTCCAGTCATATGGGTTCCACTAGAAATGGTGACAAAGATCCAAATCACTCCAATCAGGGAGGATCCTTTAATCATTCAAGTGGATCTTCTCACCAATGGAGGGGCATGATTCCAAAAGTTGAAATGCATAAATTTGATGGAAAGGATCCACTCAATTAGATTACCCAAATGGAAAATTTCTTTGATCTCCATCAGATCCCAGGAGGACAAAAGGTAACTATGTCATCCTTATACCTAGAACATGATCAATTTGTTTGGTATCGTTGGTTATGTGCTCAAAGGCAGAAGAATGGCCTAAATGTCACCTGGACAGTTTTCACTGAAGAGCTTCAATTACACTATAGTTCTAGTGTTTCTGAGAATTACTTCAGCCAATTAGCAAAGTTACACCAAACTGGTTCAGTTAAGGAGTATGTCCATTAATTCCAAACTTTGTCCTTGCGTGTGGAGGATATTACAGAAGAGTATTTGAATGACCTATTTCTGGGGGGTCTTAAGGACCACATTGAGCATGAGGTATGCATGTTTAACCCACTCAAGGTTGTTGATTCTATTATCATGGCACATCGAGTAGAGGAAAAATTTCTTTCCAGTAGAAGGCAGTCCTTTTCTAGCATAAAAGATCGTAACACCTTGTCTCCTTCTTACCCTCGGGAAATTCAGTTGACACCTCAAAAAATTGAAGAAAAAAGAGCCAAAGGGTTATGCTTTAACTGTGATAGGAAATATGGACCAAATCATAAATGTTCTGAGAAAAAATTGTTCTACATTGAAGGATCTGGTGATGAGGAAGAATATGAGGCAACATCAATAGAGGAAGTGGAAAAATTAGAGGAAGAATCTGGAGATCCTCAGCCCACTATTTCATGTCATGCTCTATTAGGTATTAGTACTCCACAAACCCTTCAAGTTGTGGGTTATATTAAGAAGCAGAAGGTAATAGTCTTGATTGATTCAGGGAGCACACATAATTTCATCAATCATAAGTTGGCAGCAAGACTAAATTGTTTCATCTACCCAACACCTAAATTTCAAGTAATGATTGCAGATGGTGGCACAGTCCAATGTTTAGGTAAATGCCATAAAGTCAAAATCATGATGGGTGATTACACATTGGAATCTATGATGTTTGTTATTCCCATGGGAGGAGCTGATATTGTCTTAGGTGTTCAGTGGCTCACTACTTTGGGCACCATAGAGATAAATTTCCAGGAATTGTTCATGCGCTTTCATTCTGAGGGTAAAAAATTTGAACTTTGAGGTCTACAAGCTAAAGATCCTCTAGTGGTAAGTTCTCACCAAATGCAGAAGATTCTTAAAAAGGGGTCTGAAGGTTTTGTAGCTCGATTATTCTCTATAGAAGTCCAACCACAAATGAAGGTATTGCATCCTGATCTTCAAAAGGTTATTAATCAACATGTAGTTGTCTTCAAGGAACCAAGAGGATTGCCACCTGAAAGAGAGCATGATCATGCTATTCAGTTGATTCTAGGAAGCCAACCCCCCAACATCAGGCCTTATAGATATCCATATGTGTAAAAGAGTGAGATCGAGAAGATGGTGGAGGAAATGTTGGAAATGGGTATTATTTGTCACAGTCAGAGTGCCTATTCTGCTCCCGTGGTGATGGTGTGTCGTAAGGATGGAAGATGGCGCATGTGTCCAGATTATAGAGAGCTTAACAAGTTCACTATCAAAGATAAGTTTCCTATTCCCGTCATTGATGATTTATTAGATGAGTTGCATGGTGCCATTTATTTTACAAAACTAGATTTGTGTTCTGGGTATCACCAAATTAGAGTCAAGCAAGAAGATATTCATAAGACAGCCTTCAGAACTCATCAAGGCCATTATGAATTCCTAGTGATGCCATTTGGTCTTACCAATGCTCCCTCCACATTCCAAAGCTTGATGAATTCAGTATTTAGACCATTCCTAAGAAAGTTTGTCTTAGTATTTTTCGATGATATACTCATCTACAACAAATCATGGGAGAAACACTTACATCACGTCAATACTGTCTTAGAAGTCTTAGAACAACATCAACTTTATGCCAAGCCTTCAAAGTGTTCTTTTGGGGTACAGGAAGTGGAATAATTGGGCCATATTGTTTCTCATGAAGGTGTTAAGGTGGACCCTCACAAGATCCAGGCCATGGTGGAATGGGAAACCCCAAGAACCCTCAAACAATTACGAGGTTTCTTAGGTCTCACAAGGTATTATCGTAGATTTGTTAAAAACTATGGCAGTATAGCAGCACCACTCACAAAATTATTGAAGAAGGACTCCTTTCAGTGAAATGAGGAAGCATCTAGGGCATTTGAAAAATTGAAGGCAGCTATGTGCACCACTCTAGTATTGGCAACCCCATATTTCTCCAAAAATTTCGTAGTTGAGTGTGATGCTTCAGGAAATGGAATCGAAGTAGTACTAATGCAAGAAGGACACCCCATTGCTTTTGAGAGCTGACATCTAAAAGGAAAGAATTTGTTAAAGCCCACCTATGAAAAGGAAATGATGGCAATACTACATGCAGTCAAACAATGGAGACCATACTTGATGGGTAGACATTTTAAGGTAAAAACTGATCATGATAGTTTGAAATATTTCTTAGAGCAATGTCTATCTTCAGAAGAACAACAAAAATGGGTCACTAAGATGTTGGGATATGACTTTGAGATTGTTTATAAGAAAGGAAAGGAAAATTTGGTCGCTGATGCTCTGTCTAGGAGGGATGAGTCTGCCGAAGCATTGTTATGTGCCATATCTATACTAAATGTAGATTGGGTAGATCAAGCACATGAAGAATGGAAGAAAGATGCAACCACACATACTCTCATTCAAAATCTCCAGGTAGATCCATCCATATCAGCTCAATTTATATGGAAGGGGGATACATTGTGGTACAAAGATCAGGTTATATCTATGTAAGAACTCTACACTTAAACACCATGTTCTTTCAGAGCTACATTCTTCTCCAATAGGTGGCCATGCTGGGGTCCTGAAAACATATCATAGAGTTAAGAAGGATTTATTTTGGGAGGGGTTGAAAGGAGATGTTCAAAAATTTATGGCAGAATGTTTGGTTTGCCAAAAAATAAGGGCGAGACCATTAAGACACCTGGTCTTCTCCAACCTCTGTCTATTCCTAGTGAGAGATGGGAAGAGGTATCAATGGATTTCATCACAGGATTACCTCAATCAGAAGGGAAATTTTTCATCATGGTCATGGTAGATAGACTTACCAAATATGCTCATTTTTGTGCCATGGCTCATCCTTTCACAACTAGTACAGTTGCCATCTCTTTTATGGATACAGTTCAAAAGTTTAATGACACGCCAAAAATTATAGTAAGTGATCACGATCCAATATTTACAAGTAACTTTTGGACTGATTAGTTCTCTTGTCTAGGTACCCAACTAGCCCAAAGTTCCTCTTATCATCCCCAAACAGATGGGAAAACTGAGGTGGTAAATAAATGTTTAGAGGGATATCTTTGATGTTTTACTTCAGATAAACAAGAACGTTGGGTGCAATGGTTGCCACTGGCAGAATGGTGGTACAATACTTCATTTCATACCTCCTCCAAAATGTCTCCATTTCTGGCACTTTATGGGTACCATCCTCCATCACTCATATCTAGCTTGAAGGTCAAACCAAAGGTGAGAGCAGTCGAAGATCACATTCAACATCAACATGAGGTACTCTCTAGTCTTAGAGAAAATTTGGCACGGGCACAAAACCGTATGAAGCAACAGGCTGATCAACATAGAAGTGAGTGACACTTTGAAGAGGGAGACTTTGTTTTTGTAAGGTTACAACCATATAAGCAGTTATCCTTAAAACAACATCAAAAGGATAATAAGCTTGCTCTTAAATACTATGGTCCTTACTGAGTTTTTCAGAAAATTGGTAGTGTGGCATATAAGCTAGAGCTCCCTCTGGGAAGTAGAATACATCTAGTCTTCCATGTTTCTTACTTAAAGAAATTTATTGGGCCGCACATTTCCACCCAATCAGTGCTTCCAGAACTAGACAAGGAAGGAAGGATCATATTGGAACCTAAAGGCATTCTTCAGACACGCACCAAAAGACTGAGGACCAGAGTCATTACCGAGTACCTGATCAAGTGGAAGAATATGAATATTGAGGATGCATCATGGGAAGAAGCATTCATGCAGCATTCATTCCCAACATTGGGGACAATGTTTCTTTGAAGGGGAGGGGCATTCACCCTTAATTATATATCTTACATGGGATGGATATAGCTTGTGGCTATTAACTTCTTATCATGATGTATCTCTTTCATATATGACCATTATCATTGGTTGGTCAGCCTTGTTGATGGCCATATCATAGGAATAGTATAAATAGGGGTTATAGGTAGTGGATGATCATTATGTTGAGTATTTGAGTCTTATTATATGTTTTGGAGGTTGCCCCCTCGAAGTGGCCAAGCTATTCTACTTTCATATTGAGAGAACTTATCTGCAATATTGTGTTATTTGGTGTTCTATCGCTAGCAATAATCATAATTAATCAAGTAATTTCATTACAGTGATTACCGAAGGCTCCTTTGGTGTCGAGTCATGTTTATGCTAACAAACTTATCTGATTTTATCATGTCACTTTAGATACTGATTTATACATAATCCTAACAATGTTCACAATATACTTACTCTTGAGATGATAAATACCATGTTTGTTTTCTAATGATCATATTTTATGCATTTTATCTTTGTATGTTTTTTACACATAATACAATAGACCAATTTTCTATTTTTAGTTGAGTGAAACACATAAGGTCTCTCACCTTAAAGAGGGGGCATATCGTGGGCTTGTTAATAATTTCACATATATTTTGGCTTAGATTACACATTTTTATATAGGTTGATTATATTTCAAACAATTCAAATTAAACTCGTTTAGTTTAGATAGAGTTTCAACAGTCTTATCACACACACTAAGTTTATAATTGGCCTCAACAACCCAAAATGTTGGTCTTCTATGATAGGTCATGCTACAGATAAAGATATATTAAGCTATGAAAGGAAATATTATATTCCCAAAAGGGTTAATGATACTAGAAAATATAAATTGAGCTATAGGAAATGAAAGATTGTATTTCTAAAATGTTTAATGTTATCGACAAGGCTAGATTATGCTACATATGAGGCAAGATGATTCACTAATTTTTAACAAGAAGTTTCATGCTATCATAAAGGGAAAATTATTAACAAGATAATTTTATTGGGGAAAGTCCCAAGGGAATCTCCACATTTACCAAGCTAGGGCCATGGTTTGACATGACCAATCAGGTGTAGTCATTCTTGCACAAATTTCACTTTATTTCAAACATTTCAAATACATATTTTTTCAAATTCAATCTACAATTTTTATATACCATTATCAAGAATTGATCTACACGTATTTTCCACATGATTACATGTTTCATTTAGATTGATGGAACCATTCAAAATTTACACCGCCATTCTATGATTGAGATGTGATGTTTGCTTTTTCTTTTAATCAAGCATTTATCAATACTTGATTAAATCCCAGGGGCAATTATAACACCCAAAATTTGGTCTAAACAATTGGCAATATGGAATTTTTTTCTTACTGTGATATATATCCCATTTACACATAAATTTGAATTACTTAATGCACCCACTTTCTTTATTCCGTACCCCAATCCACTAGACAACAATCATTCTCTAGCTCATCTCTTGAATAATCATTGCATATGTTACTGAACATCGATATAGAATTCCCCTTATCTTAGAATTGATTCCTTTCACACCTTGGATAAATTCGTATGTCCAAGAAAGGTTCATACGCAAAGTTGTCCAACCTCCAAGACCCCATCCCTTGCACTTATAACATTTAATTTTTCAAAAGAGTAACTTGGCTTAGTTAGCCTAGATGGTTCTTTTGGGTTGGTTGAGTAGGAGATCATATGAATGGTCATATATAAATACATATCCACCCTAACTCATTAGGGGCATATAGGTACTCTCTATTCTCTCACCAAAAAAATTTCAAGAACAAGGACTAAAGCACTTGATTCCTTAGAGAACCCTTCACAACAATAAGCTACTTAAATATGAAGTCATCTATATTGTCACTTTTAATCAACTATGAGAAAAATCTGAAGTAAAAGTGTGTGTTTCCATGTGCGGGGGCCCAATCAAGGGCTCTATATTTATTATTTATTTTATGTCACATGCATCTCATCATAGTTTTTGGAGAACTACACATGGCTTGATCCCTCTTTAGAGTAGTGATATGTTGTATAATTCTCATCACGTCAACATGGTGTGGTCTGATAGTCCAACCTAAACATTGTTAACTCCTTTTAGGTTTCAAGCACAAAGGCTAGGGTTTCAAGATAAGGATAATCCATATATTATAATAACACATTCATCACACATTTTTAGACCCAAAAATCAAATCTTCAGACACATTATAACATGATCACAAGAATCATATTAGGCGTGCACCCAAAAAATACATGTCCATAACCCTTGAGATGATTTTGATGTTAGACGTGTCTTTCTTTTTGAAGAATTTGTCATGTACCGAGTTCTAGATATAGACATTTTCTAAGTAGCTTGAGGACAACTTGATTTGCTTTTGTACACATTTTGAGCATTTTGTCACACAAATTATCCACATAATTTGTTTCTTCTCTCTAATCTTAAAATTTTAACTCTACTGTATCAATTTAAAATTGGCAAAAGCAACAATAGTAAGATTAAGGGTTGTTAAGAAAATTTGTCTTAGTTCTGAATTATCATTATTGCATAGTATATCAAATTAGGACTTAAAACCCTATTTTTTTATAACGTGTGTATCGGTGCATTTAACACATGACAAGAGACATATAAAACAATAATCGATTTAAGCATGTAGAGAAAAAATTCAATAGTATAAGAAAATTTGAAGCAATTATTTTTCCATCAAGCATCCATTTTATCGTGAAAATTTTATATAGATTAGACACTTCAATTACATTAGATTGCTTAGCTAAAACATTGCATTAAAATTAGTGTGATGTTTTTAATATTTTACGTAATTGAGGGGGGCTGAAAAATATCAAGGAAGTTTTGATTTTCTCTAATGTTTCACAATCCCACAAACAAATAATTTTCCTTATCATTTTGCAAACTCAACTGCCTAATTAAGGTTTTAAGGAAGGAGACGAGTTTCCTAAAGATCCATGTCAAAAATTGTAAATGCAAGTGAGATTTTCAGAGCCAGCCTAGACTCGATGAACAATGTCATCAAATCAAATTCTACATGTAAAACTTACTAGAAAAATTACTTAACGATCCTACAAGAGTGAATTGACAATCCTATAAGAGTGCATTGATTATCTTGTGAGAGTAAATGTAGACAAAAAATCACGCACTTTGGGTACGTGTCTAGTCTTGATTGCATACTACTATTCATATGATTCCTAAGTAAGAAAAGTACTAATTAACCCATGTCTTTGGCCACATTTCTTGGCTTTCTATTGCCACTTTTGGTCTTACACCCTTTTTAGCTTAGTCTACCTTTTTACACCCCATAATTCATAAGTCAGGATGATAAGGCCAAATGCCCTCGTCCCCTCTTAATGCCACCAACCTCAGTATACTTTCTTCACATCTTTTGGGTCTTTTCTGAGCCATTTGAGCATCTTATCTTTTTGGTATTCAGCCTTTTCGAGGTTAGTTACAAAATTAAAACAAAGGAATCATATAAATATAAATTTATGTGATCATAATAAAGGACCAAGCACTAAGCATTAACTATCACCACCTAAGGTTGCATCCAAAGGCTATTCAAGAGCATTCAAGAATCCATTATAGCATCCATTCAAGGGTAAGGGACTACATTCTGCCTCATACACTTCATAGGAGGGGAAGTCTATTATATTCCATGCACACATCTATTACATTTCTTTACATCTAACTATTTTTCTCGCTATCAAGTGCAACACACACAAGAGCCACCTAGGGCACAATCCTGCACACACACACACACACACACACACACACACACACACACACACACACACACACACACACACACACACACACACACACATACACCTAGAACTACATTGGGTCTAAAATGTAGTGTAACGCTCAGTCATAAGATCACTTGTTTGACAGCTAAGGACACTCTGACCCCTCATTTTCATCTTTATTTTTAGGATTTGATGTCTCTTTGAGGGTTTTGCAGGTCATTATTTCATTAAGGTTTCTAGTGACCTCAATGAACATTGTGTGACATACTAGTGACCAAAGGAGAAGGAAAACAAACACCTTATGACCATCCAAAGATGGTTTTATGAGCTTTTTGGAGTCACAGGTGCCCATAAACATAGTCTAGTAGCACCCACAAATTCCCCTACCCCTTTCTAGGCATCCCTGTCCAGGAATATCGTTCAGCTCCACATACTTTTTTGAGGTCTCTATGTGACGCTTCTATCCTTCTCTGTTCACATGGTCAGCACTTCAGCACAATCCAGAATTAATTGCTAAATCATCTAAGTCACTTTATCTCCTCTTTGCACTTAGGGTTTCATTTTCTTAGCTTAGTTTTCTTGGTTATTCTATACTTAATTGTCCATTTATTTACTGCTACAATTGCAATTCAGATTAGGCATATATTATCCATATTTCACTTAATCATTTTGGTGAACCCAACTCGATGGAACTCTCTTAGCGTAACTTTTCCTCCATCTAGACGTTTTCCATCATGAACATTTCCATCCATGCTTATTTGTAGAATCATCTTGATTGTATCAATAAGCTCAAAACATATTTAGCTACCAATTATATTCATCCTTGCACATATCCTGAATATGTATACCATAAGTTTACTTCCGCTCTATCTCTTAATGAAGATCAAATAAATTTCACATCAGATGTGTTGCCTTCTCAAGCAATGTTAGATCATGACCTATATATTCAGGTTTGTATCAATAATGTCGGGGTCAAGCGCACCTTAGTAGAAAATGGGTTTGGCCTTAACATATGTAATATAGCTTTTCTTCATCAAATAGGCCTTTTTGAAAATTCTTTAGCTCCTTCGTCAGTCTCTATTCACATATTCAAATATATTCCCAAGTGTGTCTTAGGTACCATTGCTCTCCCTGTCACTGTTGGTCCATGTATAATTATTATTGCATGCCATGTCATGCCCAATAACCTCAATTATAATATTCTTCTTGGGTTGCATTGGATCCATGTTATGCATGCATGTCCCCTCTACTCTTCATACACTGGGTTAAATTCCATGTTATCAGGGAGTTGTTTATGATGTTCCAGCCGATCCATCCCTTTTGCATATTGCCATTATATTGAGCAAACCCATGATACTCCTTGTTCTTCTGCTTCTACTCAAGAGTTTTCTAAATATGGGATAGGATATGAATATCTGCGTTGCTATGGTTTCTTTGACACAAGCTTAGATCAGCAAGAACAAGAAGTCACACTGCTTTGGGATCTTCCCACACAATATAACAAATTTGGATTGGGATATCATCCTCCAACTCTCCCTCCTTTGGAAGCTTATACTGCCTTGCATACTTCTTCACTTCCTCTTATACATCCAGCACTCATCAATGATGTTGCTTCTATTATTTTGGGATAATTTAGATACTTTTTCTACTGATGATGCTCTTTTAGAACACATGGGTGTTTATGATCAATCCCTTCTTTTCACCATAAGAGTTGTTCTCCATTATCCCTCAATGCTACCACTTACTTTAGAGAGTCTAGATACACTTGTTGACGACAAATCCTCTTGATACTATGCCTACTGATCCATACATTGAAGGATCAGTCAACCCTCCTCAATGAAGAGACCATTCAATATAACCTTGGTACATCAGAAAATCCACGAAGTAATTTTTTTAGTTGCCTCTCTCATGCACCTGATTGAGAAAAAAGATATCAAGCAAGTACTTCATGATTTCTCTGACATTTTTTTCATGGGACTACAGTTATATTCCCAGGTATTGATCCATTTTTTGCAATGCATAATATCATTCTTAACCTTGGTGAAAAACCTGTCCAACATAAAATCCACAAAATGCACCCAAAATTCGTGCACTCCTAGTCAAAGAAGAAATCAAAAAATTACTCGACGCCAATTTAATTCACATTGTTTATTATCAAAAAAATTATCTAGTATTTTCTAGGAATCCATTATGGATGGGAATGATAGAGCAGGAGGAGCAGGAAAAGGGATTTCAAAATTAGGAGGGATCCCTAGTTGGAGGTGCCAAGACTGCTGGGATCTCTCGGTCTTGGGTTGAGCAAGTCTCTGGAATATTCTATATCTAGCCCTCCCCTTCCTCCCTTGAACCTGATCTGGAAAAATGATGAACCAACCTTGTTTGTGTCAGAGAATCTAGTTTCAAAAGGGGAAAAAATAGATATGGGTCTCTCTTTGTGGAAGATTTCGTGAGGACTTAGACCAAATGTTAATCTTGTTAGAGCCTGGGCTAGAAGGAAATGGGCTCCTATTGGAGGCATCTTGGTGGTAGTCATTTTGAATGCAATATTTCTTGTTCCAGTTTGACAAGGAGGATGAATATCTTAACACCATTAATTGGGGTCACTTGGATCTATGGGAAGACTCCTTGGATACATCTAGCCAAATGGAAACCTGGGTTAGATATGAAAAACTTTGAACCTAACAAGCTTAAGGCCATTTGGGTCGAAATGTCTCCCCTAGAAATTTAGCTTCAACTGAGATCATTACTGGGAGGTTGAAGCTGTTGAGGGGTTAAGAGCATCATGCCATTGCTGATCTAACTGATCCATTCAACCCAACGACCCTGAAGAAAGATCTAGGATGGTATGTTGTGATGAATGTGCATCAATGTTTCCCCCTAGAAAGCATATCTTGTCTACCTCCACCTATGTTTCTTCTCGAGCCATGTGGTTGTTGATCAAGAGATTTGATATAATACATTCCAACCTATCTTTTCATGCCTTAAGTGCAGGATTATTGGCCATGGGTCTGCCTCTTGCAAAGGCCCTATCTAGGATTAGAGAATGAAGCAAAACTCTCTTATGAGTGTTGGAGCTATAATTCCCCTTTTTATGCTATCTTTACTTCCTTTGTGCGATGTGGTGGAGGAGGTGTTTGTGCCATGTTAGATCTGTTTTAATAATGTGGTTGAGTCGATTGTGGATCTTCCACTTGCCCACGTAGATCCCTTATGCTACCTTCTGGGGGCCGTACTCTTGCTTCAACAAGTCACAGCTCTGACTCATCTGACTCGGTTATGAAAACAACAAGGAGGAAATTGATTTCAAGTTCTATAACAAACAAGGGAGGATTAAAGGTTCTGGGGATGAATTGAATGCATCTAAGGAAATACAAGAATCATTACCTCGACTGATCTCCCATGGATCTGACTTCTCGATTTGGTAGAATCATTTGAGGAAATATGAGATGGAGTTTTGATACATAGGAAATTTAGGGCCTTAATGGGTCTCAGAGTCAATCTTTGGCGTGGGATCCTTACCTTTTCCTAAAGGTCCTAAATGGCCTGTGATGGACTACCCAAGGCATGTAGATTAAGGAAGTTATACTGGAGATAAAAAAAATGAGATAAAATCAAAGATTCAAATGTCTAAACGGCCATATCAATCCAGACTCCCTAAAGGTCCTTGCATTCATGGGAGGGCAATGAATTACACGGTGAGTACATCAAGGTGACATTTGTGGGTAGAAGTGATCCTGTTGAAGGATGACACTTAGTGCATTCTAGGAACACTTCAAGCGGATACTACTAATTGTCTGCAAAGACTATTTTTAGTCTTTTGTGTCCTACTCTGGTCCTTTTCAAGTTAAGTTTTTTTAACTCTTTGTGTGTTCATGTTTCTTTTCTTTCTCATCTTGGGTTGGTTTCATGTTGCATCTTTCGATTGTGTGGCTTCTGGGAGCCGATCCCTATTTTTACCTAATCAAATTAAAAAAATTGTTGATTATCCTGAATGGGTATCTAACATTGTACCCATTATGAAGCCGGATGGCTGAGTCCATTGTTGCACCGAAATTTTGTGATCTAAATAAAGATTATCCTAAATATTTTCCCATTACATCACATCAAAGCCATTGTCGATTCTATAGCCGGGTATGATATTTTATCCTTCATGGATGGCTTCACAGGATACAACCAAATCAAAATAAATTGGTTAATTAAGGAAAAAACCTCTTTCACTATATCATGAGGAACGTTTATTACAATGTCATGCCCCTTGTCCTTAAAAATTTTGGGGCCACCTATCAACGCACAATGACGTACATATTTCATGATTACATTCACAAGATTATCGAAGATTATGTTAAAAATATCTTGGCTAAATCCTGATGTCATTCCACCCATGCCTAATATCTACGAATGCTATTTGAATGCTTATGCTAATATAATGTTTGATTGAATCCCACAAAATGTGTTTTTGGGGTCACAACTGATAAACTCATTGGATACATTGTCTCACAACATGACATTGAAATAGATCCTAACAAGATTAAGGTCATTATCGACATGCCCATGCCTCAGGATTCATAACTCCATCATACTTCCATCAACTAAGATCACTACAAGGAAAAATTCAAGCTATCCGGTAGTTCATTGTGCAACTTGCTGATAAAACTCAACCATTCACATGCTTAATGAAGAATTATACTAAGTCCATATGGGATGATCATTTCTAATGAGCATTTGATGACATAAAAAGATATCTTTTAAATCCACTTGTCCTAGTCCCTATGGTGGCTTACCATCCTTTCTTATTATACATCTTATCCACATTTCATGCCTTAGGAGCCCTCTTTGCACAACACGATGATTCTCAACGTGAAAGGGAAATCTTTTACATCAACCAAACACTACTATCTTATAAATGTAACTATAGCTATATTGAAAATCTCTGTCTTGGCCTTATCTTTATAGTAGAAAAATTATGCATTACCTTCTTAACAATGAAGTCCATATCATTACCAAAGTAGATCCATTACGATACCTCTTTTCCCGTGCACATCTCTCGGGATGACTATCGATTTGGTTAGTGCTCCCTACCAAATTCAATTTCAAGTTATACCAAAAAAATCAATTAAAGGCCAAGTCATAGTAGATCAATTAGTTGAAGCACCTCTATCTGATGCATCGCCTATCTTTGATTACTTTTGTGATGATTTCACTACTTATGTTGTTAATTCTAATGCATGGATAATGCATTTTGATGGGTCTCGTTACCACTCTGACATTGGGGCCGGGATAGTTTTTATCACCCCATATGGTGATCCACTACTATTTACATATCGATTAGGGTTTTCATGTACCAATGACATCATTGAGTATGAATCCCCTCATCCTTGGCCTTCTCATCACTCGAACACTCATCATTCATAACCTATGCATACACGGAAATTCACTACTCATTATTCATCAAGTTAATGATACATACCACACAAAATAAAAACACTTAATAGCATATAATACGCTCGCTAAATATCTCCTATCCTCATTTGAATCGTACTCTATTACTTCCATCCCTCGTGAGGACAATCATCATGCAGATGTTATGGCTAGTGCGGAATCGTTTATTCCTTAAGACATCACTAATGAGAAGGCCACATTCATTATTAGGAACTTATGACATCCCTCCACTTCTACTCTCCCACTAGCAACTTGTTTTTTCACATGTAGTCATGACAACCCCAAGTGGTCTACTCTGATTTATAATTTTTTGTACTAACAAATTATTCCTGATGGGCTCTAACCACATGAAGATTTTTTTCGTTTGTGACATGAGGCCACCTATTATGTCATTATAGGGACATAATTCTTTAAACGTGCACTTGACGGTCATCTATTATTATGTCTACGGCTCTCCAACATTCCCACTACTATCTCTCAGATACATGACAGCATGCGTGGTGGCTATTTCTCTGAAACAACCATGTCACAAAAGCTTTTACATCAAGTCTATTATTGGCCTACCATGGAACAGGACTGCATTGAATATGTTGCACGTTATAACAAGTTCCAAAAGCATGGAAATATTCACCATGCACCTGCATATGATCTCTAACCAATCACCTCAGTATGGCCCTTTTCTCTATGGGGTTTCGATCTTATTGGTATGATAAATCCTGAATGGGTTAAAAAACACAAGTTTATTATTATTGCCACAAAATATTTCACCAAATGGGTCGAAGAAGCACCCCACTGGGAACTATAATTGGTACTGGAATTTACGGTTTCCTAACTACTCACATCATTACTTCTTGGCATTCCCTCTACCATTATCACTGGTACTAGATATTCTTTCAAAAATTAGGAGGTTGAGAAGTTTTACATAAAATTCAAAATCAAACAATCATTTTCTAATCTTCATTACCCATAGGGAAATTCCAAACCGAAGCCACCAATAAATTTATTGTCAAGATCTTATGTAAGATTGTTGCCACTAGTGGTGATGATTGGCATAATTAGCTATTTTGTGCTCTTTGGGCTTATCGTATTAGTGTGCGTACACCCACTAACATCACTCCTTTTTCACTAGTCTATGGTACTAGAGCTGAAGATACCCTCATTGCGTGTTTTTCTCAAAGGCATAATTAAAGACAATGACTATCACAAAAACTAATTACATGAGTTAGAAATGTTGGACTCTCTCCGTGTTTAAGCACTTGAACATCTTTATGCATATCAATCTCGCATCGCACATGCATATAATCACAAAACTGTTCCTCATGAGTTCAATGTGGGGGACTTGGTCTTAAAAGAAAATTAGAATAACACAAACATCGAAGCCTCAATCAAATAAAAATTCAATTCCAACTAGCTCGGTCCTTATATCATTATTGACAAGCTTGGTGGTGGTGTTTATCACCTTGCAACTCTTTTGCAAAAGCCACTAAAGAACCCACTCAATGGTATGCACCCTAAGAGATACTACACATGAAATAATGCTCATTCCCCGATGACACACTCTTATACTACGTTTCATACCTAAACATTGAGGGCATCCTATACACATGAACCTCACACACTGCATATTATATACTTCATGCATTGTGTGCTTATCACATCTCTTTCTTGTAGCATCTACTATACGCATTCATGACATATTTTTCCAACATATAATTCTTCATGTTGATATTATTACCCTATGATGCACTCTAGTTCCATGGTCCATAATCGAATGCTAAGGGTCTATATCTCAAATGGGCCTCACCAAACTTACTCGTTCATTTACATTCTATGCTTTGTGCTCTTTTGATTATATCTTTATAGCGATCAAGTCAAACCATTTCCCAATGACACACTCTTGATCTACGGTTCATTATTGACTACTGAGGGGGCATGTATAAATGAACCTCATCTCATACATACACATCCACTCGGGGGGCACGCAGCTCCTAACATTCACTCTGCATTCCATTCTATCTCATCCACAACATACTACTTATCTTGGTTGCATTTACTCTTACTTACTTATGCTTTTACATACACACTTTATTACACATGCTAGATAGATATTTTGTACGTCATTATATTTATCATACACACATGTGTGTTCACTTGCCTTTTTAGGTGTGATCACAGATTATACAGATCTATACATGCATCATGGGTGTTTGGTATAGTACCTATTACCAGTCACATAGCAGCTCCTGGGGGCATCCACTTTCATTCATTACAAGTGCTATTATTTTGTTTTGTTTCATAGCACATTAATTTATCATATTATACACATTTTGACATACTTTTTATCTTCCTAACATGTTAACGGGTGCTTTATGTGCAACATTTGTTATGCAGGGCTATTTGCTTCCATGGTTTCTATTACATTGCCTGTCATTGTTTTCTCTTTGTATGACATTATATGTGGGCTTTTCCCTTTGTCTTGTGTACACACTGTCTACTTTTGGCTCCATTGGTCTTGATTATCTTACGACATCATGACGGCTGTCCCATTTTTATAACTCATTTTTTACAGGCTACATTTTCTTCTTGCGTGTTTACATTGTCTTCTTTCTTTTTAGCTTACACATTGTTTTTTTAGCTTACAATTTTTTTTCTACATGCATGTTTGTCTTTTCTTATACCAAAACTTTTCTCATAGCCACTTTGTTTGTTTGTGCCTTGGTTTCTACCAAACACACTCCCCCCTTTGCACAGCATCAGTTTCAACATAGTGGTCGGTCCTCCTTTTGGTCACATTCTCCTCAACATTGTCACATGCAACCCAAACAAGGGGGGCATCATTTAGGTGAATCAGTCACCCCCATACAACATTAGTACAAAGTCACATTTCAACACAGCGCAATACATAGTACCAATACAGCATGGTCATCAGCATAAGACAGAGCTCAAAATCCTGACTTGGGTCCTTCACACATTGTAGACACTAGTGCCCAGACCTAGATAGTAGCGCCTGGGCGCCCCTGACACTTCCTGGACACCTATGACCAAGATACAGTTACACATAATTTTACAGTGCAACACAATCTACAACACTTCACACATAGTCTCTTTTACAGTGCACGCAGTCCTTAGCACTTACCATATGCATGCACTACATTCAACATTTTCTACTTTTGGCATTGGATCAGAATTGTTTGAAAAAGATTAGAATTTTACACACCATTTGTAGTGGTGTTCTACACTTCATGGGAAGTAGTTAAAGGTTAGAGGATGATACCTTAGATTATTCTCCCTACACTTCTTCCATATTCTTGGCATGAGATCACTTTAAAAACCCCCAACCAGCACAACTAGCATGAGATTGCCTGAAAAACTCAATCTTCTACAACATCTACAAGATCATTTCTACACTCCTTTTTCTCATCACAGATCAGGAGCACATGTTCCTCTTTCACATTTTTCATTTTACATACTTCTTTACATGTTTTTATACACATATACATGTGTATTTCACTACTTGTTTGTTTTTCTCTTTTGTATGTTTGTCTGTATGGGAAGCGGTAGTCAACATCATTCAACAACAACAACATCACACACATCAACATCAATCACATTGGCATCAACATCAAAAATAGGTACATTGACAACATCTACAACATGCGTTTTCCACCCTAGGGGCATTTTCAACATCACTTTTTGGCACTTTCTCATCCTATAGTCACCACATGCTTCACATTTTTATCACTCCACGATTTTCCTTGTTTCTCGACACACTGGTTCACGTCATCGATCTACATGGTTATCAGGTACACATCTCTTATTTACTTTATTTTATCAAGCTTTCTCTCAACAACATAAAGTGGGGGCAAATGTAGACACAAAATCATGCACTTTGGATAATCTATTTATTCATGATTGCATACTACTATTTATATGAATCCTAAGTGAGAAAAATACTAATTAACCCATGTCTTTGGTCCACCTTTATTTGCTTTCTATTGCCACTTTTGGTCTTACACCCTTTTTAGCTCAGTCCTACCTTTTTACACCTTGAGCATTAATCATGATGGACACTAGTGCCCAGCCAAGACACCAACGTTAGATGCACCTTCGTCCCCTCTAGTCGCGCCCCAGACCTCTAGTATACTTTGTTCACATATTTTTGGTCATTTCTAGCCATTTGAACGTCTTATATTTTTGGTAGTCGACCTTTTCGGGGTTAATTAAAAAATCAAGTGTCGCTATTGTCATAAAAGGCAATTTTTATTTTGCTGCCTTAGGGTTTGACAAAAATATCAAGGTTTATCTAAAGCATTTTTAGGGATATTATAGTGGTATTAGAGTGCATTTCCTCTCAGCTTATGGAAGACGGAATTTTTTTTTTTGCATATTTGAATTTCATGTAGGGTAGTGACAGAGAAGTCTGGTACCACCAAAGGAAGAAAAAGAAAGGTACAAGACAACCATAAATCACAGGTAACAAGGATCCGGATGAGGCACACTTTGACATGGTTGTTGAAGGACATGACATTTTAGCTAATATGATGGGTCAGTTAATCCAAGTTGTGCAGGGCACGAATGGTTAAAGGGCTTCAAACAGTGAGGGAAGCTCTTTAGGAGTGAACCATAACCAGCCCTATCAAAGGACAATCATTGGTTTTATTGTTAGGCCCTTCCAACCTAACTTCCTATGTAGAGAGGAAGCAATTAGGGAGGCAAAAGTTCAGCCTGCCATAAAATCTGACATTACTGTTAGCTATGAAAATCAAGATCCTATTTCTAGGATGGAGAGAGGATAAAACAATTAATATTGTTTATTCCTATTTTTAGGATGGATTGCCAACATGGGAGAGAGGATAAAACAATTAATATTATTTATTCCTTTATTTATGAGGGGGTGCTAACTTTGGAAGTTATAAAGGTAGATATGGGGTTTATTATTACATACATCTTGGAAATTTATCAACTACTTCTTTGTCAGCAAGTAGTATCTACTTCTTTGTCAGCAAGTAGTATCTACTTCTGCATCAGCAATAAAAGACGAATTTGCATACAAGTCTGAGGACGAAATCCCTCATATCTAAGCTTGGCAAATGCCATTCATGGGTTGTAGTGACCATTCAAAGTACAAGGGTTCAACTTCATCTAGTTCGGCTAGGGCATCCTTTTCATGCTTAATTCTACATCCAAAACAAATAGAGCTAGGGCTTTGGTATAGTATCTGGGGGAAGGTTTCAGTCAAAACAATTTGCATGCTTTTATCTTTCATCTATCTTTTCACTGAGAATATCATTTGTAAGACAATAAGTGTATTCAGACACTCTAATATTTTTTATTGTAGTTGATTTGAGATCAATAAATAAAAGTCTGTTTTATGGCACATTGAGGTTATTGCTTTTATTAAAAAAGCAGATTGTCACTGCTGTCTGAAAAGTCAATTTTTATACTACTGCCCTAGGGTTTTGACAAAAATATTCAGGCTTATTTAAAGTATTTTTCAGGGATATTACCCAGGATGAAGCACATCTGCAACTTTTTCTGATAGTTTCTGGGATTTGTTTACACTGAAATGATCTGGCTGGACCAGACTTCACACCTTTCTTCTCTACATACGAGTTAAATAGAGGGATATATAACAGACCTGAAAAATTAGCCCACAAACTAAGGATGTTTCCATTCTGCTGCTATTGTTACTGTTTATCCCATCAGTGTGCAATCAGAAAGAATGATTGAAGCAAAACCAGGATTCTCTCTCCGCACACACACATGCACATATTATAAACTGAATTATAGTTTGTCAAGTTCCAAGTATATATTTGGTCTTAAAGGGGAACTGGTACACAGAATTAGAGGCTGCATAAAGAAGCATATTTTAGCGACACCACAGCCACAGTGTGCAATTTGTCCCTGACCACTTCTAAGTATCTTTTCCAAGTGCTAACGAGATGAGAGGAATGGTGACATGGTTAGTTTTTCAAACCATTCCATCCCATCTAAAGGGCTGTTGCAAAGCCATGTGTTTTTTGTGTTTTTGTTTAGATTACTCATCAGTGTGTGACCTTGAATTTTTCTTTACCTTCATAAATATTTGCATTTTTGAAATTTGTGAACACCTCATATTAATAATTCTGTTCTAGCTGTAATTTAAACAGTTCCTTTGCCTATGGAGTATTATTTTCATTTTTTATGGAGGTTACGGGGTGGATTTTATTTCTATTATCAAGCATGTTGATTCTTGAAACAAGAAAGATCAGTAAATAAGTGGAAAATCATTTAAAAAGGGATTCCTTGTATTTATGTTTTAAATTCTCGTGGATAAAATTTTAGCGTCTTCTAAATCAATCTGTTTAGTGAACATGTTTCTTCAATTTGTTGACTACAGCTTGTTTGTGGGAAGGTGCAGTTCATATTTTATAGTCTTACCAAGGATTTAAAATGGTAAGTTCTCGTCCGACTGAGAAAATGGTGGTAATTTGATTTATGATAAGCTGTTTTTTTATTTGTGGAGAATTAATAATATCGGCAAGTGTTTGAACTTTGAATGGAATATACCCATTTTCTCTCAAATGCAAATGAGTCTGATTTGAGGAATGATTTGAGATATGAGAGTTATAGGGCATCTAGTTTTTCTTGTTATCATGCCTGGATTTGGGCAATTGAATGGAGATCCTTGCCATTGGCAAGGGGGTGCACCATCCTTCATTTCAATTAAAAGACATTCATATGCTGTACAGGTTACTCCACTTGCAGCAGGATTTTCGGTAGCTGCCCTTGCCCTTGGGAGCAAATATGCCATAGAGGCATGGCAGGCTTTCAGAGCTCGACCAGTTGTTCCTCGGATGCGAAAATTTTATGAAGGCGGATTCCAACCCGCAATGACAAGAAGAGAAGCAGCCCTAATTCTTGGTGTAAGGTAGTTTAAATTACCATACTCTTCAAAGTCAATGGCATTTGACCGAGGAAGCATCATCTTTCATTTTGTAATTACGATTACAATACATTTATTGGTTCTTGGTCTTTAAAGCATGTTGTGCTTGCCAATTTCTCTGTTATTCCTTACATGGTGGTCAATGCATTTACAGGGAAAGAGTTGTAGAGGAAAAGATTAAAGAGGCACACAGGAGAGTAATGATCGCAAACCATCCAGATAGTGGGGGAAGTGACTATTTAGCAATAAAAATTAATGAAGCAAAAGATCTTCTGCTTGGACGGGGCAAGGGTGCTGGATCTGCTTTTTAGAACTGCCACAATTAATTCATGCGTAACATATATTTGTTTCCCGAGTGAGAAATTAATTCTCCTATCGGGAATTCTTTTGATTGTCATGATATCTGAAATTGGGTTTGGGAGAGCTCCTACATCTTTACCCTTTCTCTGTTTTAAAAGCAGGTCTTGCCATTTTTGTCTGGAGCTTTTGTTGGCGGGATAAAGAACTTTATATCTGCTATGGAATAACCTTGACAACTAAATATTGATAGAAGATTGAATTTATCAATATTACCAGAAACATTTTATATAGCAAAATTTGCTTTTGAACATTGCTGAAGCACTGAATGGCATAAAATCAGTTCTGTTGATTTCTGATTTAAGGGCCCTTAGTGCATACCTACCTCATTTTTTAGTAGTTGTCTTTTCTTTAGCTCTTTTTCTTGGAAAATTGAGTCCCGTTACACCTTTAGTTGGAATGAATATAAAATCTCTATTTTTTCCCTCTTTTTTCAATTAATCTTTAGACTTGTGCTTTACGGTCATAAAACATTTTAGAGCACCGAACCTGTCCAGTATTTTTCGATTGTTCTAAACTCTTAAATCACTCCTAAGGGGTTTGTTCTACTGCAATTAAAATTCGTCAAAATTCAGAAAACACAAAATACAAGGAAGCATATCCATGTTCAAACAAAATCCAACCAAATAAGAGAAGAAACTGTTCCCAAGCACGGGACTGAAACAACATTGATGTTGGATGCTATCCCACGCTCAGCAATGTTTGTTTGGTTGTGAGAAGGCACATCACTCGAGGATGATTTGAAATCAACACATTAAGTGATTTTTTTAATTTTATGGCAAACTAAAAACGTATATTTATTTTTGCAAAAGGCTCTTCTAAGTGTTGCTTAACAAAATCATGAAGTATGCCCATGTAGCATCGTTAAGCCGTGAAACCTTTCATAATCGCCTCACTGACATAACCTGACTATCTCCATGGAGGCGTAGTCCACGTTGTAAGATTGTTACCACCATAACTCTCATTTCCTTTTCTATTTTGAAATACAACATATCACATGGCCTCCAGAAGCATCCACATCCCGTTGTTGACTTCATAAAACTCGCCAAAGTGGTTTTCTACGTCATTATTCTCACACATCATGTAGACCTTCCTGTTGAGAATAAAACAGGAATGAGAGATACATAGTACCTTCATAGGAGGGAGGCTCTGCCACTTGTGCTCCTCCATGTCAAACCTGTGCATTGTTGCAAAGGGGGTGAAGAAATCTGTTCAGGTACTGTAATTGTAGAGGGCGCTGTCGTTGAGATGTAGGAAATTTTCTTGCGTGGCGTGAGAAAGGGCATTGTACAGAAGCAGTGATGGAATGGACGGCAACAATTTCCATTGTAGACTCGACATGCCTTATTGCAACCTGTAAAACAACATGATTGATGATGGATCGAGTCACCACTCGTAACAAATGGTAAACACCTTTCCGTTGCGACATGCATATGAGGTGGTGATGAAATATGTGGGGATGGCGTTATTGTTGGTAGGGATGGTAATGTTGTTGAGAGGGTTGAATATGAGGTCCTCTTGGTATAAAACTACTGTGATCCTTGTGTTCACATCAATGAGAGTAATCTTTTCGATCTCTTTTCTATCTGCATGTGATTGTTGCTGGAATGTGTGCTAGATAATTTTGGTAGCATTTGTCCATAAATTCTAATGCTCCTTTATGCCCAATCTATTTAGCAAGCCTTCTGCCGCCAATTCTATATTCGACTGAATTAATGACCACCAGATCCAGTGCAGCCGGTTGTGACATTGTTATTGCCATGCCCATAAGCAGTATGCTAGCAACAGGAGAGAAAGCATGACATTGTACAAGCATAATTCCACACTATTTATTATTACATTCTGGGGGAAATGTAAATGGTAGACGAAGTTAATGGAGGCATAGGAATTTGGGAATAATATAACTGGCATAATCATGTGGCGAGATGTGGCAAAGCGAAAACATCGGCAAAACACGTGGAGTGTCATTTCGGGGAAATTGCACACACAATCCCGCAAAATATCTTTGGCGCTTTTTCCCTCCACTTTTCTACGAAGTATTTCCTTTCATTGGATTTGTGTAGCTACATTTCTTTGCAGCTTAGTGTAGACACTCTATCGAAAAACATTTCATTTATTAATTTCTTTTATCTTTTATAATTGCGTCTAAGGCGTACTCTAAATCATATAAATGGAGGGGAACCTGTTGAATTTGACACCGCCCATACAGCCGTATCGTCACATAATTGGATAGTTGAGGCGTTTAAATGATAAGGATCCGACCTAACCTAACCGCAAAGATAAATCTAAAAAATGTAGACAATGTCATCGCTATGCTAATGGCCAAGGCATCTCCTCGAAGATCTTTGGATAAAACGAATTACACAGGGAAACTCAATTATTTTCGGGCAGGAGAGCACAGTCTGTGCTTACAGTAATCCAACAATGACTGCTAGTGAACATGGTGCACGATGTTTTTGACAAAATTGGATAATATAATGCTTTGGTTGTATGGGTTATTTTACCTAAAAGAATATCCTATTTTGCGTGTAAATGTAATGGTAATTGAACATCTTCGGCTGTTGGATGCAACAATTTCAGGGTTTTATAATTAAATAATCTTAATAATTTAAAACTTTGTAATGATAATTTTTTTTTTGAAATTAATATTGTAGAATATTTGAATTACGCCGAAGGCATACTTTAAATCATATAAAGCGAGGGGAATCCGTTGAATCCAACATTGCCCGTACAATCGTATGGTCGCATAATCGGATGGCCGCGGCGCTTAAATGATCAGTATCTGACGGCTATAACGAACGTCTTGTGCTTCCGCTGTACAAGGGGGTGACCATCCACGTGATCTCCATAGTCCCTGTCACAATAAGAGGAACACCATGCATACAGGACACCACTGTGCATATCGATGGTCCCAAATTGCTCCAACGACAGACAAGACCGTTACTTGTAGACGAGTCATCAATCTCTGCTACACTGTTCCTCGGGAGCTCCGCTGCACCGTTCGGTTTTTATAGCTCTTTCCTTACGCAAGACATTTTTTATTTGTGCTTTGACCTTTCTTCCACAACAATGAATCAAGTGGTACGAAAAACCTGGAATAAATATAACGCTGAGAAAATAAATTCTTAATTGTTCTTTTACACTTTCCACTGGTATCTAAACTAAGTTTTCGTGTAAATTTTCATGTTACAATCCCTGGTTTTGCATCTGAATCAACTTGATAATTTTTCAAACCTGTCTGTGCTTCGGTTTAGGCTCCACACAATTAGGTAAAGGAGTGGTTATTGTAGCAATGTCTGTTTGCTTTGGCTTATATGATCATTTGTTGGGCTATCTCAGTTATCGTCTCATTTGTTCATCATATTTTCTACAAATCTTTGTAATCATCTCTTCGTTACATGGTGAGAATGGACATATGGGTTTCAACTTTCCACTTGAAGTTATTTTATGTTTGTTTTCTTTAATATGTTGAATCCACAATGTTTTACTTCCCCATATGATCATTTCCAACTTTCCATTCATGTCCTCATCAAGTACCTCAAAAAAATTAATGTCGTCCAATGAAAAACCTTAAATTTTCTACCTCAATCGACATATATTTTCTACTTGTTGCTCATATCACCAGTCGATGTACAAGCTCAATTATTGATGGCTTTTTGAACATCAATTGTTCCCTGCATTTGTTGGAGCTCTCAACTAAAAATAGGGGCTACAAAGTGTTACAAGAAGCAAGCACCGTGATTGGGTTTTGAACCAACCACCTTTTGGAATTCCCCATTCTTTCATTTTGGACCCTTCAAGCTCACATGATTAGTCCAAGCGATATACCAGATATATCTTGTGGAGGAATAATCTCAGTAGTGGAATAGGTGTGGACCATGCAGGGGGTTAATTTCCCTTATCCAATCAAAATCCTTGACGACCCGATCCCGCCCTTGATTTGTCAGTGATTGTCGATGGGGAAAATTGTGCATGCATTCACTACATTTGGATGCTAGATCCACTCATCATCTTCTTGTCTCTAAATGCAAGGGTTGAAACTGCAATTTTTTTTCCCTTTAGCAATATTTTTCTTCCACTCCTTGCATTCATAGATATCTATATGAGTTATTTCTGCATCATCTTGAACAAAACCCTTGCTCTCCTTCGAGTGATTGACATATATGTCGAGTGGTTGTAGGGTTGAGTTTCACATTGTTTCCCCTTTCCATTTTCGCCACCCTCACACTTCTCCATCGTCTAACCTTCCTCTTCATCCCTCTTCCTCTCCCATTGTTTCTTTCCCTCCAATTTGACTCCTTCAAAAGACCCCCTCGGCGTTTCCATTGTATATTTCACATACGATTGCTAGTATAAGGGTTGACAAAAAATCAATAAAACTCCACCTTCGGTGCTTGTCATGACATGGGTTCCATTGCCATTTGGTTTTCTGTCATAGGACATAAACAAACAAGTCAAGAGGGGTTAGAGGAAAAAATGAGGTTATAGAGGAGGGTTAGGTAGTGCATATGAAGGTGGTAAATAGGTACACTGAACACTTCGCAAGTTGGCTCGAATCCCACACACTCCAATTGAATATAGGAGGTTAATGCACCAATAAAATTGAGGCGAGAAATGTCGATGAAGAGAATTTAAGGCATATATTTATGTCCTTGCAAAGCTAGACACTATACAAATGATGAAGACGAGGAATGTTGGTAAAGTAAATTCAAGGTATATGGTTATGTTCAAGCTTGATGCATAATGCAATGAGAAACAATGTTTCATAAAATTTATTTGCCAATTCCTTGACTTACCATACCTTAACCTACATTTCTGCTGAATGGACACAACAAAATTTTATGCCAATGCCTTGACCTAAATTTCCGCTAAATGAACACATACATATCCCTATTCTGATCATGCATGGTACAATGTTTTTTGATGAATAAGATCTCATATAATATTAACAAGTAAAATGATGCAAGATTATTCACAAAAAATCGGGTGGTATGGAAGCATGCTCCAAAGCCACAAGTTCAAACTAGGCAAACAAAAATCCTAGTAGTACATCCGATTACAAAATATCACAAGATAGAGAAGCAAAAGAAGTTAAGCCGCCACCATGTTGTTCATGCAAATGTACAACAAGAAAATTTCAAATTTTCAAGCATGACAACAGACTCAAGTGTCAAAATTTTGCTCCTAAGCCTTTATGCACCCTCCACTGGCCAGTCCACCCTTGTATCATGGTCATCCCGACCTTGTAAGCTCTCTTAGAGTGTTGAATAACCTTGCCCTAGTTTTTGAAATGTGGTGTTAATGTTATTTCATATCATTCAAAAAGTGTTTCCAAAGGCTAGTTTCTCATTGAGCCTAGAAAGGTCAATTCTGGCCTTCTCGGGGTAGGATGCATCCTCCAGGAATGAATTAAAGGCCCACAATCACTCGGGGGTGGTGATGAGGAGTTTGATGAGTGGTGGAATTGATTTTGGAATATTTAGGAAAATTTTGGGAGTCTTGGAGCAGTTGGAGTAAAAACATGTTTTTCAGGGTTAAGGAGCTTGTAGTTGAAAACGATACTTGAACTTCAACGGAGTATTCTGGGAGCTCTATGATGTTTCAAAAGATAAACAAGTAACCATTTGAAAGCTTGAAGATCCCTCTTCATGATGGAATCACAAAATTCTTTTCAAGACATGGTTTCTTCTTAGGGTAGATCATTTTTTGTAGACTGATCTTGTTGTCCCAAATGAAAAAGGGATTTTTTTTGGAGAAGAAGGAAAAATCAGGTCTTGAAAACCATCCCATTGATCTTGGAATGATCTTTGCAGTCAAAATAATATAAAGGTTTGCATGAAAAGACCTCCTGAAGCTCCGGGAAAAGTGATTTCAAGATTCAGGGACTTAGTCATTTTCTTCGTTGGATAGGTGGCAAGTTTTATCGTCTCGATTGTCCCAAATGTCCCAACTATCCCAAATTCCCCTCTTGTCTTTGGGACAATGGGGACAAGAAAATGTGCCCCACCCCTCAGCTCTTGCTCTTGGTCCCTCATGTGACCTTCCCTCTTCTTGGCGGGGTGCTAAGTTGATTTGCCCATGCTATTGCTAAGTTTCATCATCTAACCCTTGGGCACATTTTTCTGTCCCAATTGCCCAAAATTTCCCTAGGAAAATGGGGACAAGAAACTACGACCCTCCTCCTCAGCCTATTTTTTGAAGTCTTGGAGATCTTGGAGCAGTTGGAATGTAGAGCTAAATCTGGGACTTGATCTTCCGCGGATGATTCCGGGAGCTCTGTAAGGAGTTAAGATTCAATTAAATACTCATCAGAAATATTTAAGAACCCTCCACATGATGGAATTTTCAAATATTTAACAAGACTCAAGTATCTCTCAGGGAAGCTCAATTTTTGCAGACACACCCTTTCGTCCCAAGACAAAAGGAGCCATTTCAAGGAGTTGCAGACATAATTGAAGAATGAGATCCCTCCCATTGTTCTTATAATAATTTTGGGAGTCAAAATCATATAATACTTCACCAAGATAGACCATATTGAGCTCTGGGAAATGCGTTCTCAAGTTTCCCATACTTAGTCATTTTTTCAGTTGGATAGGTGGTGGGATTTATCGTCCCAATTGTCCTAACTGTCCATGGGATAGTGGGGACAATAAAATGCACCCCACCCTCTAGCCCATTTCACGGTTCTTTACATGACCTCAAAATAGCTCTGTAGTGTTTGAAATTGGGCCTCCTTCATCTCCATCTCATTCAACCTTGTAGTAACACATGGCAGGCCCAAAATGAGGCACAATTTTGTGCACTTTCTATCCTAGGGATAGTGGGGACTAAAAAATGTGCCCCTTCCCCATGCATCCAAAACCCTGCTCCGTGCCCTAGCTACTCTTGCTTATAATTTGACTACCGGATGTCTGTCAAACCCTGAGAGTGCATAAATGTCAAGCGTTTTTCATAGAAGACTTCATGTTTGGATGTTCAAAGCTCAGAGACTCCATTAATGGTTACCATCACATCTATGGACCTAAAATCTTAACCCTGGAAATATACTTTTTTAATTCCCAAGAATTCTGGTGGGCGAATCATGCTGAAAATTGGAGCATGAGATTGCGATGAAGAGCCGAATCTAAAAATAACGTTTTCATCACAAATCGAGGCCAAAATGATCACTTACTAAGAATATCATATGTCGTGCCCCTTTACATGTAAAAAATAGTAAGCCCCTCAATTCACAAGCTCTGATCACCGAGAACACTAAAAAACAATGCAAAATAGCAAGCAAGGTAAAATTGTTGATTTTCTCAAAATAACAAGTTCGGAAAAAGTAACTTGCTAGTAATAGAAAATTACTAAAAATAACAAGACATCATCAACATAGGAGAATTGAATGTTCCAGAAGGTTTAGAAGGTCAAATTTGAGGAAAATAGGAGATATGTCCCAAAATAACAAGTCCTGGTCCTACCTACTAAAAATAGAAAGTCTCCGTTTTGGATGCAGAAAGTTGTAGTTGGCCCCAATTTCACTCATCTTTCCCATTTTTGATATATTCATAGGGTTATAAGATGATATCATATCTCAATCAAGGAAGTCCACTCTTCACAGAGGTCCTGAAGCATCATTTTGATCTTAGTTGTGTCCAGAAGTAGGGCAAAACATCTTAGGGCGCATCAGGTGAGAGCCAGAGACATTGAGCAAATACACAAGTTTTTAAAGGCGTCAAGGAATCCATTGATTCATCATAAGAGTCCATCATGTTCATCACTTGAAGTTATCACTATCTCATCAAGGTGAGTTGGGTGAGCTCAGTGAGCTGGTTGAGGTGAGCTCAGTGAGATAGTGATTGAGCTAGTTTGGGTGTGCTGGTTGAGTTGGTTGATACGAGGCAAATGAGCTCAGTGATATGATTAATATAGTCAAGCCAAGTGAGCTAGGAAAGAGCTCATCTTTCTTCTTTTGGGAGCACACATCTTGTAGGTCAATAAAGACATAATTTACAAATATTGTAGTGCAGTGTGTGGGACAAGAAGAGCATCATGAATGATGATTACAAAATCCTAAGGAGTAGAAGAGTGATCCTCACTCTCAATGTGAGATAAAAAATGCATCATCATGAGTGATGTCTGTGTTCATCCCAGGCTCACATCGGGAGGTCTTGTAATAGTGTTTCTAAACACTCATTCAATGGTCCAAGGTGTCTGTGCATCTGACACAAGGAAGAGATTGTGACCACCATGCCTTAGATCAACAAGTTATACATTGAAAGGAGATTCTTCAATAGATCAATCAACCCCCTTCCCTTCTCCTCTTCTTTTCCTTTTTTTCTAATTATTCATTGCATGTAATCATGGTATTTTGTCCTATTTACTTAAGTGACAATATTTGAAAATTATAAAAGTATTTTCTCAAAATTATAAGAGAGATACTTTATTTGTTTCTTCTAAGGGAAAATAAAAGGTCATAAGTGGAATAGGAACATGAAGAGTCATGTGGGAGGTAGGTGAAAGGTCAATTCTAAAAGCTATAAATTGAAATGGCTTCCTCATTCTAAAGGATCTTGAATTTTAGTTCTTGGTAGCAATTTTGGATTGTGGTTTGGGTCTTGAGATTTTTATCACCAACACTAGAAATAAAAGCTATATTCTTCCATGTTATTTTTTCATGTTTTTACTCTACTCTCTCTTTTGCAACTTTTCAAGTATAGTGATCAAGAAGGAACTTGGTCCTTGATAAATGAACCTAAAGAACTGTGTCTCTAGTTTGTTAGTCTCACTAGATGCTTCATTGTTGCTTTCCTCTAATTGAATACTGAACTACACTAGTTATTGGGTGTGAACTTTTCAATTGCTTACTCACAACAACCTTCCTTTTCCTAATTTCTTTCTTTCACCCCTCACAACTGCAAGTTCCTCCCTTGTACCCCATACAAACACTTTTCCACAGGTTAAGTGAAGTGTTCTTGTGTGATCCCTAGCCTATTTGGCCACCCTACATCAGTTAAATAGAATTAGGATACTTTACATTCAGTAATGGGAGCCTCCCCACACACAAAAAGGAGGGTGTAGCCCCGTGAGCATTGGTAGAAACCCATTATTTGCAACACGACAAATATTTCACCAACACACTGCAAATTGCTGACTAGTAAGGGGTGGATCTTGATCATGCCAGCCATAGCCATGCATGTCCTTGCCACTATTGGGCATGTCCCAACCATACCTAGGTTGGCTTCCTTATCTAGTGTCTTCAACAATGGCCTGAGTGGGCGAGATGGGAAGAGATAGCCTGGGGAATTTTTTTGCTAGGGGTGGAAGGTTCTAACCATCATGAGTGCGTGGCTTGGGGGCAGACGAGGAGCCCCAGACGAGTTGACTGGGTGGTGGAGGGGCATCCCAACCCTTGTAGCAAGCTGAAGGTAAAGGGGAGAAGCTCCTCCATGGAGGTTGACTGTGCGGGGACTGGTGGGTCCGTTTGTATGAGTGAAGTTATGAGTGGATCCGACGATTTCCACCTCTAGGATGACTGCTGACACCGCTTGGAAGCGGGGAGTGGCGGGAGGGGGGTGGAGGTTCATGGGAAACATTGCAAGTGGTTTTGTCCCACTGCCGAAGAAGAGTATGGAGATGCTCCACCTTGAGCACCACCTTGTTCGCTTGAAATTGGATCTGTAACAATACATTCATGATAACCATAAACTTATTATGAATAGATAATTTCTAGTCATCTTTAACATTATAAAATAAAATAAAATTCCTTTCTTTCCAAATCCAGAAGATAATTTCCCCTCTGAAAGCATGCAAAATTTGGGAAAACTTGTGAAGCATCCAAGGATTGTCTCCTAGGAGAATATGTTGCTAAGTGAAACATTTAGGATGGAAGGGAAGGAAGAAAGAGTGAATCCAATTCCAAGCCTTCTAGGATTTGCAATAGGACCAAGAGAGATGAGAAATAGTTTCCAAGTGGCCACATAAGGGACACTTAGGGGCCATAGCACCAAGATGAACTAGATGTGCACCAATTGGAAGGCCCTGGTGAAGGATGCACCACAAAAAGTGAGAAAATTTTGGGTTCCATGAAGGCGGACCAAACATTATCGAATCTCCTTCTCCAGTGGGATGGAGAGGAATTTAATGCCCAATGCAAATTAATCTTTCCCACCATGGGCAAGTGAGGTGAAATCCATGCATAACCATGGCCATATGAGTAATTCCCAAAAAGGGGTGTTCACGTACCACTTCCATTCAATTCACTAAGGACAAGATGGAAGCACAAATATCTTATGGATCATGCAATCTAGAATAAATGAAATGATGTCATTGATGATAGCATGATCAAGAAGAGCCAATTTGAATTGAGCCTTGAGGTCATGCTAGGGACGCCAGAACTGAGTGCGTTTATAGAAGAGGACTTGGATAGTGTGAATGCCTCGCTTGAAAAGGTGTAGCGTAGGAAACCAAGAAACCTATACAAGACACTGATCCTAGAATTGGATGATAAGAGACCACCAAAAAGAGTGATGATTGAACGAAAGTCCATCACGGAATCCATTGCCCTTCCACAGAAGCCATGATTTTATCTACTCCTTGGCTTTCCAAATACTTTTGAGCACAAAAGTGCTAATAATTTTGATAGGAACGAGGGATATTAGAAGATTTGCAAAGCCAATGCCTTTCCAAGCCTAACGACCATAAGGGATCCTTCAACAATGCCATTACACAAAATAACCTTCCATGTTTATTCCCCTTATGTGTTGGGTATTATCCATTTAGCACAGAGAGCTTGTTCTTGATGTAAAATGTCAACGAGGCATAACCCTCCAAAATCTCTTGGAAGGCAGAAAGTCTCCCATGTAACTCAGTGGAAATTTTTTCCAGAAGAGGCATCGGTTTAGAGGAAAGCTATGAGCAGTCTTACCAATTTTTGCACAATTTTTTTAGAGAGCACCCAATAGGAGTAATAAAATGATTCAACAAATATAGGAATTTGTGAAATCCTAGTTGCAGAGTCACAACAAAATAATAAGCAATAAAGTACATATCTGACCTAAGCATTAAACAAATGGAAAGTTAAAACCCTAAGTGCAAGAGATGGAATAAGAGACTTAGATGATTTCAAAATTAATCCCGAAGTATGCCGAGATGGAAAAATGCTGAACACGAGGAAGAATCTTTCGCAACTGCACATAGAAATTTGTAGACTATTAGAAATGCCGGGACTGGGATGCTTAGATCAGGTTAGGGGCTCCTGGATGCTATAGACCTTTGTTGGGCATCTGTGACTACAAAAATGGTTAGGAAGTGATTTCATCTGTGTCACTCTAATGTCGTTGGCCCTCGCTGTTTGTCACCCGTGTGTCACACTGTGCTCGTAGAATTTTTCTGTAACTTGCAAAGAGAAAAAGCACATGTAAAACAAAAAACACATCAAATCTTAAAAAGAAAAAGATGTAAATGGGGAGTCAGGTTGACCCTGGTAGTTACTTGAAAGAGCGAACCTAAAACCGAGCGCTACACTACATTTTTGAATCCATGTGGTTCTGCATGTGTGTGTGAAGAATCTTTCCCTAGGTGGCTCTTGTGCCAGGCACACTTGAATAATGAGAAATAGCTAGATGTAGTAATGTAGATAGATGTGTGGATGGAATAAATGAAACTTCTCCTTTCTATGAAGTGTATAAATAAGAATACAATTTATTGCCCTTTGATTTAATGCCAAACTGGATTCTTTGATGCTCTTGAAATGCCTTTGGATGCAACCTTAGGTGATAGTAGTAGATGCTTAGAGCATGTTCCTTTATTTTGGTCACATAGGTTTGTATTTATATGATTCCCTTGGTTGAATTTTGCAGTTAATAATTAAAAGGCCGACCCATAAGAAAACAAAATGCCTGAAAAGATAAAAGAGGCCCCAAAGAGGTGAGTAAGATACAAAGAGGTCGGGGGCACACTACAAGGACGAGGGCGCACGGGGGCTGGCGTCCTGGGTGGGCGTTGGTGTCAATGAGTGATAAAAGTTGAAACAATAAAGCATCGACTGGGCTGCAGGGTGTAAGAGGCAAGTAAGAAGACATGAACAAAGACAAAAAAGCCAAAGACAGTTGTATATATGTATTGTATTATGTGATCAAGACCTAGAAATGTACCCAAAATGCGTGATTTAGTGTCTACATTTGTCCTCACTTTATGTTGTCGAGTGAATACTCGATAACATAAAGTACATAAGAGATGCGTACTTGATAACTATGTAGATTGATGGTGAAACCGTGCCGAGGAGACAATAAAAAGCGTGGAGTGATAAAAAATGAAGCGTGGAAGCTAAGCTAGGAAAGAGGAAGTGACCCTAGGGGTGAAGAGCGTATGAGTTGTGTCGTGTTGTACTTGTTGTTGTCACGCTTGTGTTGTGCTTGAGACTGCTGCTTTTTATAAGGACAAACCTGCAAAAAGAAGAGCAAAAGATTAGTCAAATCGTGTTTGTGAAAAATTCGATCTAAATGTATAAAAAACATGTAAAAGTATGTGAAAATGCAAAAATCTAGTAAAATGAACATGTGCCCCTGATCTGTGATGAGTAAAAAGGATAGAAGTGCCCTGAAACACTGTAGAAGAACGAGTTTTTTGGGTGATCTCACGCTAAGAGCGAGGTTTTTGGGCGATCTCACGCCAAGTGTGAGCTGTTTGGGCTATCTCAGGCCACGGCAAAAGAGTGTTGGGAAGAAAGGTCTAGTGTTATTCTCCATCCTTGACTGCTTCCGAAAATTATACACCACTGCAGATCATGTGATCCTGCTTTGTTCTAGTTCGATCTAGTTCCATCCAATGTAGAAAAAGAAGATAGAATGCATTCTGATTGCTAGAGGACTGTGCCTGTGTTATGCAAACCGTTTTGTAAACATGTTGAAAATTGTGCCAATCTGAGAAAGTGACTGTAATTGCACCTTGGTCATAGGCGCGTAGGAAAGGTCAGGAGTGTCTAGGCGCTGATGTCTGTCTCTGGGTGCTGTAGTGTTTGTGCTAAATTGATGACCCAAGCTAGGATCTAGGCTGTCTCTGAAATTGAAGTCTGTGTTGATTCTGTACTGAACTGTGTTGTACTGTAACTAAGAACTGCTGTAATGGGTTGACTGATTCACCCAGTGTATGCCCCCTCGTTTGGGGTGCATGTGACGTTGCTAGGAGAATGTGGCCCAAAGGAGGGACCTGAATGCTGATTTGAAACTGATGCCTTACAGGGGGGAGGGAATGTGCATGGTAGAAACCAAGGCACATGCAAACAAAGTGGATGGAAATATGTGTTAGTGCAAACAAGACAAATACGCATATAGAAGATAATGCGTAATCTAGCAAGCAAGAAGAAAAGTAGAATGTGAAAAATGGGTTTCAAACATGGGACATCGCTCACACTGTCACAACACAATCAGGGCCAAAGCGACCAAAAGCATACAAGTAGTGAACAAGCAAAATATAGGGCAAAGCCTCGCAAACATTGACATATAGTGGAAGACAAGAGTAAACAAGGTGGTAATAGACAACCATGGTGGCAAATAGACTTGCAAGACAAATGTTGCATTATAAGAACACGCCTAGGATATATTTATACTTTCCATAAATATTAAAATAGGAATTTAGGATACCAAGGACATTTCCTCTCAAAAATGGGTAGAAACACCTTTCTAACAATGATGTCGTATCAATCCACATACATACAAACCACTTTGCTGTAATAGATCAAGTGCACAACTTGGAATATTGAATAGTATAAAACCAATGTTCCATGGAGTCTCAAAATAGGGGGACAACTGTAGATAGGTCTCGAAGACGGGGGGACCAAGGGCCTAGGTTTGGGGATGATGGTAGGATGGTAGCGCATAATACATATAGTACTTGAAAAATTATTTATAAAAAATGTATAAGGAACAACAAATGAAACTTTGAAATACTAAACACATTGTGTTGAACAATGAAAATGCCAATTATAAATATATTAATTTTGCCTCTCCAATGATTGAGAAATGATGATTACATTCAAAATTCATTTATACAATTGGCCTGTGGCTCAATGCAATGAAGACTTGGCACTTGCTCGAACTCTTGTTGTTACTTGTTGCGAATGTTGTTACCTCTTCCTTGTTAATGCTCTACACTCTTAGCATAGCTAATGTTTTCGCTCTTACTTTGAATTTTTTATTTTGATTTGGAGTGAGGGTCATAATTCTTATTTATAGTTGTGCTTTGGAGTGCTTAGAGGGTAGCTGGTGCCCATTAAGTATTAGGGTTAGGGTTGGGTGCCAGAAATTATAAAATAAAATAAGTTTAATTTTTTATTTTTGGTAAAACCTTAATGCCTCTGGGGACGACCAGATTAGATTGAGAGGCTTCTGATGAGGTGAAAGTCTGGGATGTCCCCAAAGTCCCCAAAATCACGAGGGATATCTTAGAAAATATCCCTCCTTGAGGGGAAAGTTTTGGGGACTTACCTTGTGACACTTGGTGGCGGTGGCGAGAGGAGGTTTCCCACCCGTCCCCAAGTCTTGGAGGCATCAGTTTTTTGGGGGGACACGTCCCCTTGGAATATTGTATAAAACATAATTGAAATATATCTCAAAATGTTAATCACCATATATTTCATAATCTATATGGGTGTACATATAAATTATAGAAACCTTTGTCCGGCAATTTCGGACCGCTCAAGTGAATTAGGGGGATCTTCCATTCCTCTGATTGGGAAGGTAACTCACTATTTTTCGCCAAGTACTCGCAAGAAATTCATGAGTCAACACCGTGCTAAGATGATCTCTGCAAGAATTCGCAAGCCTAAGTTTGACTCACGATGATGTGGAAACTTGCAATTTTCAAAGAGTAATTGTTCCCCGACACATTTCCTGATGGCTAAAATGCATAACAAGGAATTTCTTATTTTAACTTGGAAAACCTAGTGCAAAAATATCCACTCACTAGAGTAAAAAACAACGATCTATATCCCAAAAAGATAGGGTCGTGGTTTGTGTTTTTCCTTTACGAATACAATGACATGTGATTGACATTAATAGTGGTACCCATTGGAGCTAAGGGGAAATCTCTCACAAATAAGAAGAAGAGAGAAGAAGAGGGAGACAAGGATAGGAAAATATTCCATGGATGATTTTAGTTTACCAACTATGAACTCTAAAAGTCTCCCATAAGAGTGTCTATAATGCAAGATTTACCTTTGTCACTCTGGATTCCATGAAGAGCCACCACAGTTAAAATGCATTTACTTCGATTTTCTTATATTATCGAAATAAGACTGTTTTTAGTATCTACTTCGTTGATTAACACTACTAGCTAGGAAACTGAGGGTTTTCATTTTCAATTTATTGAATCTTCTACTTCCTTCGGAAGTTGAGCAGGTTAGGAAAGAGAGCAAACTAATTTGATTTAATGCCATTTATAAGGTATCAATTTGTTTCAGAATGAGGATCAACCTCTAGTTGTCCAATTGCTGTGTAGTAAGCACTACAGTCTATTGAAATATCATGGAAGCATTGAGAAGGGTCAACAACAAAGTGGCATTGATAAGTGTGATATGCAATCCCCATTATGCGATGAAGATGAGTGGAGGCGTCAAAAACGCCTCAAATACCTGTAGTGCATCACTTGTGGACTATTAGGGAAAGATGTGGTAGGTCGTGCACACAAACACCCACATGAGGGAGCTCAACAAGAGAAGATTATGTTGTGACATGTATAATTCATCCAGATGAAAAAAAAGGAGAAAAAAGAGGAAATCTGATGCACTTGTAGTTCTAGTGAATAGGAGGGTAGTGAGTGAATGATGTATGAGGATGAGAGGCCACTTCTCATTGTCTGCAACTCTAGGGGTGTGAGGATGGGGACGCATCTCAATTACTATCAATAAGATTAAGTCATTTTTTGGTTCTTTGAAGTAGTCCTGGGGTACAAACTTCTCTTGAAGGTACTAGTTGGAACCGGTAAGTGCACAATGAAGTAATGATGGTTGCAAAAAACTTTTGGTATTAAAACATTTAATTCAATGTGGCGAAAAGGCAATATTGAAAGAATTTGGTCCATGTGTTGATCATTGTCAGAAAGGGGTTTAAGGCTCCTACTCCTGATTTGGAGTGGTTTGTTGTTGAGAGGATTCCATCAAGTGACCAATTCGCAAGCTCGCAAGTGTATAAGATAATTTTTTTTATGGCTATAACATTTTGTCTAATGGGTGGATGGAACTGGGAAAAGACAACACATTCGTGTAATATTCTCAGTAGGCTTCAAGTGGGTAGTTGGTCATCTTGAAGTCAATGTTGAATAGTTATCTCTCACCATGAGAAAAATGCAAACATTGTGTGATGTGTTAACATGATCCTGGTGATGCTCAAGTGGGTGTGGAGAGATGTCGTCTAAGTTGATGACAGACAATGCAACATATGTAACAAAGAAATTTCTTGAGAGGCACGCTGCACTTTTTTGAAGCCCCTGTGCAAGCACATTGCATTGATCTCCTGTTTGAGGACATTGAAGGATAATGCGTCTGGGTAAGAAAATATGGTTGAAGAGGCAAAAACAATCACAAATTCCATCCACAATGGTGTCACCCAAATTTCATCCTAAAATCTACGACTACCCTATCTGAAAAATTGTCGTACTTTTAAAATAATGGGTCGTTTTGTGTTTTTATTGCCTGAAAGTTCTTGTATTGCGTCAAGATAATCCCAAAGAGCCATATTAGCCTTTTTCGCCAAATACCCAGATGCCCAAAGTTATATTCTGTTGTCGGGATTTGTCTGCGGGAAATTTGTATTTAATTAGTTTGAGCCCCGTATGAGGCTATTTGCGCTCCGTTTTAACTCTATTATGATCGAATATGTCATTACTTTTATGTACCAGAAGGGTTTTAACTTGGAATAAGTTTTGGGCTTTATTTGTGACTTTTGGCAATTTTTCGTGTTTTTGTGTTGTCCCGTTTCGTTTTCTGTGAAATTTCTCTAGAACAATTTCTTTGCCAGGTAAGCCGGATTTTTGGCCTGGAGCAGCTGGAAAACATATACGCACATTATGCCCGGAGGAAGTCGCCATCAGAGGTTTGGATAACTGGGAAAAAGCGAAGTCGTACACGGAAAAGCCTCTGCGGGGATGGGCGCATTTTTGGAAAACAAAGGATTTAAGCTGCAATGGGAAAAATAGAAGCCACAGGTAGGGTGGGAATTTTACAGTTGCCTAGTAGGGTACTTTTTCCCGTGTTATAAAATTCACTTAAGCTGCAGTGGGAAAGTTAGAAGCCGCAGGCAGGCAGGAATTTATTACCTGCCTTGCAAAGTGAAAATTCCCATGATGAAATAAAAGGAAAGTGACTTAAGTGAAATCATGGGATTTTAGTGCTTGCCTTGCAGGGTAAATAATCCCATTGTCAAAGTCAAATCACTTAAGTGGATCATGGGATTTTGGTGCCTGCCTTGCAGGGTAAAGAATCCCATTGTGGAAAAATTCCTAAAAATAGAATTATATGTGCAAAAAAGTGCGCCCCATTTGGTGAGATGATGGCAGCCTTTAAGTGATTATTTTAATTAATCTATTCTTTCAAAAGTTGCGCCCAAGCTTGGAGGAAGTCAACAAGTCAAAGAGGGAATAAAAGAAAGGAATTAAATGCATTAAATTAAATTTATTTAGTGGCTGCCCCCTTGCTTTCAAAAAGTGCGTCCCATTTAGGAGTTATTTAATGTTTTTAAAGGCATTAAAACATTAAATTAATTTCTATTTTCAGTGGCTATGGTCAAAGCACACTGTGAAGCTTAAGTGAAGTGATGTGTGAAGGATTAAATTGGATTAATTTAATTTATTGGATGGCTGTCCTTAAACATGCTATTTTTAAAAGAGAAAAACATGATTTGTAATTAATTAATTGCCAGTAATAGGAAGGGCAATTATTAATTATAGAATTGTAAGGGTTATATAAGCATGGGCTGCCATATGGGTGAATTATTTAATTCACAGGTAAAGAATTGCAGCCAAGAGGAAAAGTGCGCCCCCATTTGAAGAAGGATTTTGCTCAGGCAAGGTGGAAACAAGGCATTTAAAGAAGGATTTTGCTCAGGCAAGGTGGCAACAAGGCTAAAAGCTTCCAAATTTGGCGCATGCTTTGAAGGAGGTTGATTTTTTGTCTGCATAGTTGTTTGCATAAGTGATATAGGTGCTCAGGTGATGTTGGAAAAATTCATGCTCACTTTGTGTGCAAATAAAACATCAATTTTTGGGGCAGCAGGCTTGAATTATGCAGATTTTTGTGATTAAAATTCATTGTGCATGCTCCGGTTGCCATCTTTGTCTGAATCAATTGCAGGAACTTATTACAGGTGTTTTACAAAAGAAAGGGAGCTTTAATCAATGTCCAAAGCATTGAATATATCCTCCAAATCTGAAGAATTATCCAGATCCGCACCAGTATTGAAGAATTCCGACCAAATTAGAAGAAAAAGAATCATTCAGACAAAGATTGATAAAGTCATGGCAAAGAGAGATGAAAAAGAAAGCATAATGAAGTCATGCATCTCTTCCAAATTTGTAGACATAGGAGATACAGATCTAGGTCCAGAACCTCTTTCCGAACTGATTGATAGATCTAGAGTAGGAAAGAGGTTCTATTCTTTCTTCTTCTATTTTCCATGTTCCTGGATCAAATTGTAAAACTTTAAAGTTATTTGTTTTGCAACCATTGCTTAAAGTTATGTGGAACAGTTCTATTAGTTAAGTGATACATGTGTCACTTAAGGAGAAGTTAGTGGAGGTTGATTGCCAAATGTCATATTTACTTGTTGTTTGTGTTTCAGTTTAGTTTGAAGTTTCCATTTGTACTTTCCCTTCTACATTCTATAAGTAGAGGAAGAACCTCTGGGTTAATGATCAGAATTTGTAAGTAGCAATCTTGTGTTCTAGACTTTGTGCTGAACCCCTGAGAGCCACTTGAAGCAAAGGAATACAGAGGAGTAGGTTTCCGGAGAACTTTGTGTCACGGTGTATTGTGTTTCTTGCTTTTCATCTTAGATCTCTTAATAAACTTTGTGTTATTTTAGATCTGGATCTAGAGCTTCCTTTTTTTAGAATTCTATGTTTATATCTATTGGATTATTCTATGTGCATGCAATCAACTTTGCTATCTATTGATTGGGATGCACATCTTCCCCATTTCTTCTCTGTGTTTATGTGATTACCTTCTTCTATAAATTTTCCTTTCTTTAAACAACTACTTACTTGCTGCAGAACTGTTCAGTTATGGTTCATGAACTGAGTAGTTAAAGTAAAACCCCATTTAGATATTAGCATACTTTAATTGAAAAATCTGACACGGGAGCCTCACCGATTAAATGAGGGAGATTTATCTCATGACTGCCTAGGTTTTATGCTATGTAGAAAATCTATCCAACACTATGTCTACGAAACTTTATAAGATAGTGTATGACTACAATAAGGTGAGTTAATGTGACATAAGAAATTTTACCACTCACCTCGCAGTAGGCGACGAGTCGTGTGAGAGTGGAGGTCACAATGAAGTCCTAAGTTGTAATTAGAGGAACACACGAAATAAAGAAAAAAAAAGAATAAGAGACAAAAGTAAAACATTTATCAATGGGAGAGAAAAGGTGTCTCGTGGTGAAAAAAGGAGGCTCTCTTTCCGGAAGGATGTGGCAGATGCATCCACTAGCCGAAATCGAGGAGGAGCACTACAATGCAACGAGCTGAAAAATTTGGCTTGGAAAGCCCAATAACCCTATATGCAGAGCCCAAAAAAATACCCCCTGAAAATAATGAGTTTTTATAGTTTTCCCATTTACAATGCATAAAAAAATGAAAAAATGTGAAAAAATAGAAAAGGGGGGTCAAGAGGGTCCTAGAAGCACATTGGGGTGGTGGAGTTGGCTAGCTCGAAAAACATCTTAGCGAGTAGGTTGACGAGTTGAATTGGGAGGCTACAAGCTGAGGGCAGTGTGACTCGGCAAGTGACTCAGTGAGAAGAGCCTGAATTTTTACTGAGTTGGTGTGGGAGGACCAAGTGGAGATAGATGCTAGCGAGGATGTGGGAGTGATTCAGCCCAGGTTGGGTGCCAAAATAATCAATACTTGGCAGAGACGTTGAATGCATTAAACTACGAGCTTTGTGCTGACAGTGGCAGAGAGTCTGAGGATGGTGGCGAGTTGTTTACCATTTGAAATGACGAGCACATGAGCCACGTTAGAGGTCAGTGGGAGTGAACTTCGAGGTATGCTGACCGTTGAGCAGGAGTGGGAGTCACACCAAAGGATCCGGGTTTAATGCCATGCAAAAGATGAAGCCAAAAATGTAGGAGAAACTAAGGTATCCAAGGCCTTACGGTCGATAATGAAGATGAAGGAACTCTGATGGAGGTACACTGTACTATGCGGAGGTTGCATGGGCCAACAGATGGAAATAAGCATTCAAACCAGGGTAGATTTATGCTGGACCTAAGGAATAATCGTGTAAGATGCAGTAAAGAAATTAAATGCAATATAATAACCTAGCACATGTCCAAAAAAATACTAAGATAACATAGAGCATGTATGAAATCTAAGTAACTACTCTATTTAAAATGAAAAAGTGAGTCACAACAATTACCTATTGGATTGTGGTCATTGATGACTCTATCTCTGCAAAAGAACGATACACTAAGCAGAGAAACCCGACAACAACAAGTGGAGATAGGATTTAAATATCTTGTCCTAGCTCACTGATAGTTGGACCCAAAAGTGCAAGAGAACTCAATCAAAGAAAGAAGAGTCTCCAAGCCATGATGTCAAGATATTAGAAATCCAGAAGCTAAGTAAGCGGGTGAAAGCTTTGCAAAACCAAAGCAGATAAAAGATAACACCCTGGATCGAGTTACTTTATGCAAGCCGAGGCAAAGCTTAGGGTGATGTGAGGAAGTGACAAGCTGGGGGTATCTCGTTATACCAAATCTCGGCGACTCTTGAGGTTGAGTTGGCCCTCAATAGGGTATTTACACACCTACACAGATGCAATCACCTGCGAGTCATGGTGTTAGCAAGGGAGGAAAAACAGGAAAGGTATACTGTAACATGGTGTCATAGAAAAACAACTCCAAGAACTAAATGCAAAATTTAAAGAGATGGGAGCATGAGCAAGAAAAATGTCAAAAAAATGTGAAGAAAAATAAGAGGAATATGTGCAACAAAAATACGATCAAGAGGGATTGAAATCCTACTCTCTAGTGCTCATGATCTACAACTCTCTCTAATGATCTACAAAGCTCCATGTATGATCTCTGTCTAACCCAATGGTTGGACAGTTAGATAAACAATGACGCAGTATCATGGAGCGATCCCCTTAAGGTGCCCATTCTGAGACCATATATGCATTAGTGACCTCTAACCTGAAAAACATAAATGTTAGTAACATGAATGAAAATGTGAACATCCACGAAAAATTAGGTGTACGTACAACTTCATGAGATGTTCACTAGGAGAGAACATCTACTAGAGTATTGCATGCTAGGTCTCGACAAAGGGGTACCTACCTCGTTATAATTCTTCACAAAAATTTCACTCTCATCTCATAGATTTATCAAGGGGTGTATTCATCATAGGAAATTTTTCACTAACTCCCAGATATTCCATTTAAGGATTTCAACTCAAGTACTGTGGGGGAGTTTACATTGTACAAATTCTAAGTCACTCTTCCTAGTGCATCTAACAAATTGGTCTCTTGTTTTACAAACTACGTTCCGTAGCTCATAGTGACCTCCTAGGTATCATGACACAGATACTTTGGTTGTGCTTAATAATCTCACATAAGTGAGATGAGTCTTCTAAGGATGTGGATACAAGGCCTCATCATTACACATGCAGATTCACATAGTTCTAGCCACTGTCGATATACCTTTAGCTGCACATGCTGACAGAGCATCATAGTTTGTCAGGGATTTAGAGAGAGCTCCTCCCAATGGCCTTATTTTAGAAGCAAATTTCCTTTAGTGTCTCAGCACTGCTAATGGTGGTGGATTTTACATAGATCTGTCTAGGCCTTATGGATCACTCTAGGAGTAGTCTTCATGGGTCTACTATGAGTGCCCTATCTTCTAGTCTAAAATACACAGTGATCACACTTTAGAAGAATTCTACATAGTGATGAGAGGGTGATTTATGATTCTCCTCATAGCTCTTCTTTGCGCATATATCACTTGGTAATGGTTCCATTTACACTTGAGTCATATGGATATGACACATTCAAGTCTTTGGGATCCGGTCATGCTTCGGTAGTTGCTTCAACTCTTCTACAGAAGGAACCTTATAAATGATGGATAGGATGCTCATTATATCATACCCTCTAATCCATAGTTGGGAACCCATAAGAGATGTAACAATTGAAGATGACCATGCAACATAATCTAGTGTATCAAACGAAATAAGATCAGGAACACTTTCTATGGCATACATTGTTTTCAATCTAGATTATACATGTCATTATCATTATGTCCTATTGAGTTCGATAGATAACATTTCTTTTTTTGCACACATGTGTTCATGTGGTATATTGCAAGCCGATGATGTAGGACAACATATAGAGTAGATGACACGATGATCAGGTGTTGACTTGAACTTTATCCGTGAAAGCTAGCATCTATCTTGTTTCATAACTATCGAGCTCAAGTTTTATATGTCGATGGGGAGCGAAAAGACTTTGAGGTTCTTTGTTATGCTTGGTTACATATATATTATGTCTTTGTAATCTTTGGACTGAGATATGACTAAACTAGCTTGTATTTTGTGCACTACTTTTAGTTATCGCTTCACTAGCTCATTGGATCTATCATATGTTAGTGATGTTTTCATCACATTAGGATAGCACTTTCATCTTATACATGACTTTTATTTTTGAAGTGCTATGAATAGACTTGTAAAATTGCACTATGATTGAAATTAAAACTAATGGAATTGATTAGTCTTGTGATGATCGAAGTTTTTCATAATTTTTTTGTAGGCTCAAGGGCCTTTATTACCTCGTGACATACTGTGAGTGTCCCATGGTTTTGTAGGCACTTTTCCTTTTTTGTGACATGTGTTTGCATATGTATACACTTTTTTTTACATTGATATACAATTGTTTTATACTTGACAGATGGTTTATTATTCTTGAGATTACTATTGTGATGCATCCAACATTGTTATGGTTGACATGAGTTGACCAAATGAGTTATTTTTTTCTCTTATTTGTGACATCATGGTTTCTACCCATGTGTATCAACTTTGTTGATAAGCAATTTATTACAGATTGGTGGCCTACCACATCAATACTTTATAGAAAACTATACCCCAAACTCTCATAAGTCCCAAGACATGGAATATAGGGATTTTGCTAATTTTGTAATTAATGCGCACTCCAATTATTCCAAGATGGACACACACCTACTGAACAGAGAGGATAAATCATTTCAGGACTGCATTCTACAACTTATAGACAGGCACATAATTTGTTTTGGGACTAGAGCACCTAGATCAGGTTAGGGGCGCCTAGGCGCTGGAGACCTTTGCTGTGTGTCTATGATGTATGTGAATGTGTGTGTGTATAGTGATATATATATATGTCACTGTAATGTATGTAGCCCTCGCTATGTATGTTCCTATGTATCATACTATGCCCACATAATATACATACAGCACTACACTCACACAGATATATATATATGCAAGACCCCAAATACACATCAAAATACAGAAAAATATGCAGAATGAAGAGTACAAGGTTATGAAGCGTGCATCCTAGTCAAGGCCGTATAAAAAGTGAGGTTATAACCAAGTGCTACACTACATGGTTCAGACTCCATGTTAGTTCTGCATGTGTATGAAGAATCATTTTTTAGTATTTTAATATTTTTCACCATTGACATACTAGAAGTTATCATATAGTGTTAGACATATACCGTACTTAATTTGGGATAGATTTAGAGGATGTCAAAATGAATCATTCCCCCTCTCTATGAAGTCTCCATGCAGTTATGAATTTTAATTTTATTGTCCCTGGAATGAATTGGGGGCATGAGTATCCTTTGATCCAATCAGTGAGAATGAGTTCTGCTGCAACTTTAGTGTGACAGTAGTGGGAAGATTATGGGGGTGTTTTTTTATCTTTGGTCATACAAGTATTGCCTAATTTACAAAATTGGGCTTATATCCATTTCATACAGTGGTATGGTCTATGAGATCCATGAACGGGCGATTAAGATATAAAGAGGTCAAAGTTCTTTATAAGGGAAATGTCTTCTTATCCTGGGTGCTGACATCCTAGCTAGGGGATTGATATCTTAGAGTTTCTATAAAGACTTTCATAGCAGTGGTATTCCTACCTTTGTGGAAGTGAGCTCTGCAAGATCTTCATTTTTTTGGTATTAACAAGAGAAAAGAGGACAAAATATCAGATGTCAATTCATAATTGTCTGGGTTTCCGTAAACATATGATACATTGGTATGTCTCCTCAGCACCTAATTAGATGTACTCATCAAAGTCTGTGATTTAGTGTCTACTATCAAACATTCATGGAAATGCCAAAATCTCCAAGGAGCATAATAATGGGAGCACATTCCCTCCTAAAAAAAAACAAGTGTATTTCTAAGCCAATAGTCTAACTTTTGATCCACATGTTGGATTTTATCATTTTGCATTTATTTGTAGGTGAATTTTGAAAAACGATTTTAGGAATACCACTTCAATTTAACCTATCTTGGGCATATGACTACACTATGTGTTATATGTTGTTATATGTTTTATCCATCCAAGCATGGGCAGGGGACCAAGGACAATTTGTAGCATTGACTTTTATGAAACATTGAATTTACTAGCCTAGAAGCTAAACAAAAAGTGTGTCTAGGCAAACTACAGGTATATTTTCCTTTAATGCTTAGAATTTCTAAATGTTCAATGAGCTTAAAGGGAAGGATTCATTTGTGAAATGGCTCATTAAGTAGTTGAAGAAATATCCTTTAAGGAGGTATTGATCTTGACATTGCAAAATTGTATGAAAAAGTGCAGTTTTTGGTAGGTTGTGGAGCCTATTTTCAGGTGTGAAACTGTTGAAGACTGTACACTAATACTAATGTACACTTTTCAAAGTTGTCTTGTCGAGGGTTTTTTGGCTCAAAACAAAAACATGCCCGATATACTGGGGAAATGTGCTTTTTCTTGTATGGGTGAGGATTTTTTGAGCCATAGGTTTATGGGACAGTTTTTGGCCCATGGTTTTTGATACCCATAGTTTTGTAACAAATTCTTAAGCAGTTGTCTACTTATGTGATTTTGTGCATATGTTAGGGATGATGTAACATTGCAGATGTGTATGAATTTAGGTGTGAATTCTATAGAGTTGGTTGAGGATAGATCCAAACATATTTGGGTATTGTATTGAGAGAGTGGTGGCTTGTAATAAAATATGAGCAAGTTATTCTCGATGGAAGTATCCCAAATTGGGTGAACCACATTAAATATTGTCTATTTGCATTGTGTTTTTTTATTCTTTACTTTTATTTCCGATCTGTGATATTTTTTGTATATTAGTTTCTACTGTTGCAATTCTGTGAGCGACTCATCCACATATTTTATCCCTTATTTCCTAACAAATGGTATTCAGAGCCTAATTTGGTTTATTAAAGTTTTGAATTGCATAGGTAAAGTTTTAGCTTGATTTGGAGCTATGGCAGATGATGGAAGATCAAGGGTTGATAAATTTAATGGGCAATAATTTCAGTCCTTTGGAAGATGTAGATGAAAGATTACCTTTATCATAAGGATCATTTATGTTCTTCTATCTGAGAAGGTGAACAAACCCTCGAGTATGACAGACTGAGGAAATGAGATTCCATAGATAGGAAGGAACTTGTGACAATTTCCAAATGTCTTACATATTTAGTATTATTTAATGTCTCAAAGAAAAAGAATACAATATAATTGATGGATGTATTAGGGAATTTGTATGAAAAATCCTTTTCCTCTAATAATATATTTTCAATGAAAAAGTTATTTAATATGAAGATGTCTAAGAATTTTTCAGTAGTATATCATTTAAATGATTTTAATACGGTTGTAAATATGTTAGCTTCAGTTATAATAAAATTTTATGAAGAAGTTAGGGATTTATTAGTTTTGTGATTTTTACCCGAGAGTTGGAATAGTCTGGTAATGGCGGGTAAGCAACTCAGTTCTACCTAACTCAAAATTGAAGTTTTAGGATGTTGTAGGAGATGATTCTAAGCGAGGAAATGTGAAGAAAAATCTCTGGGAGAATCTTCTACTTTAAGGAATGCTTTGACCGTCAAAGGTAAAGGGAGACAAAAGAATAGATGAAGTCGTGGAAAATTGAAATATCAAGCAAGATCAAGAATCCAAAAGCAAAATAGTATGTTGGCATTGTAGAAAGTCTGGGCATGCAAAGAAGGCCTTTTGGGAGCTTTAGGATAAGAAGAAAAAATAGGAAGAAAACAAGTAGGCAAAATGCAGAAATGGGTAATGTATGTCAAAATGTTTTGATTATTTCTTTGCACAATATTAATGAATCTTAGGTTTTAGATTCGGGGGCTTCTTTCCATGCTACTCCACATAGGAATTATTTTGTTGTATTATGTTCATGGTGATTTTGGGCAGGTTTTTTTTTGTGATGATTAGATTTGCAGCATAGTTGGAAAAAGATCTGTTTAGGTTAAGATTAAGAATGGGAATACATGGCTACTGAATGATGTTATAACGTGTGCCTACTTTAAAATGAAATCTCATATCGGCAGGCCAATTGAGAAGTGATGGTTGTAATGTGATATTTATAGTAGACTATTTGAAGGTTACCAAGGGTGCTTTTGTGGTGGAAAGAGGTAAGAATGTTAGAAACTTTTATTTAACCACTTATAGCACTAATTTTTGTAATCTTGAGGCTTTAGAAGCAAATAAAATATTGGGGCAATATATGCTCAGTCATATGAACCATAAGGGCATGGATATCATAAAGAAAGATTTTCCTCAGATATAAAAAAACAAGTTTGGAGTTTTGTGAGAACTGCATTTATGGGAAATAGAAGCGAAGTAAGGTTTCTCAAGGTTGAACCTACAAAGAAAGAGATTAAATTAGAGTTGGTACATTTTGATGTGTGGGGGCTCGACTCAAGTATCATATCTTAGGGGTTCAAATTATTGTGTTAATTTTCTTAATTAGGAAACAAGTAAATTTTGGGTTTATTGTATTAGAAACAAATATGACATATTTGACACTTTGGTTAAATGGAAAGTGTTGGTAGAGAATGAAACAAGTCTTAAGCTAGAATGTCTCAGGTCAGATAATGGAGGGGAGTATTACAATAATGAATTTGCTGATTATTGTTCTAAGATTGGAATCCGTAGGAAAAATATAGTTCCAAGAACTCCGAAACAGAATGGGGTGTTAAAAAGGTTGAACAGAACAATAATGGAATGTGCTAGGAGCAAGAGGTTATAAGCAGGACTGTCTCTTTATTTTTGGGTAGAAAAAGTGAGCAGAAGCTGTGTACTTGATAAATAGAGGACCCTCAAGTGCCTTTAATGGAGGGATACTTGAGGAGGATTGGTATGGTAAGAAATTTGATTATTCATTTCTTAGAGCCTTTGGATGTGAAGTGTTTTTCCATATAGACAAGGATGATAAGACCAAGCTAGAGGCTAAATCAGAAAAATTTACTTTCATTGGTAATGGTGGTGATGACTTTGGATATAAATGGTGGAGTATTAAGGATAAGAAAATCATTCGATCTAGGGATGTGGTCTTTAATGAGAAATTCATGTATAAGTAGAAGTTGCAGGAAAACATGGAAGAATTCAAGAAAGAATATGCAGCGGTAGAGGATCTTATGGATGGGAAAATGACACATGAATCAATTTAGGAACCTTCTCAATAGGAACCCCAAACTCCTATATTAAGGAGGTCTTCTAGGGTAAGAAGAGAACCTGAACATTTTTCTCTTTATCTTTATTATTTATTATTCACTAACAGTGGAGAGAAAAAGCTTCGATGAAGTATTATAGGTAGATGACATGAAGAAGTGGGAACAAGCCATGTATGAGGAGCATCATGCTCTTATGGAGAACTAGACATGGGATTTGGTGAAGCTACCCAAAGGTAAAAGAGAATTACAAAACAAGTGGGTGTATAGAGTTAAAGAGGAAGGAGGCAAGAAAAGATACAAGGCTCAATTGGTTGTCAAGGGGTTTGCACAGAAAAAAGGTATAGATTTTGATGATATTTTTTCTCCTGTAGTAAAAATGAATTCTATTAGAACTGTTCTTAGAATAGTTGTAGCATAATACTTTCACTTAGAGAAGCTTGATGTAAAGACTACATTTATCCATGGTGATTTGGAGGAGGATCTATATATGCATCAACTAGAGGGCTATGAGGTCAAAGGTAAAGAGGAGATGGTTTGCAAACTGAAGAAGAGCTTATATGGCTTGAAACAAGATCCACACCAATGGTATAAGAAATTTGATAGCTTCATGATGGAGCAAGGTTATATTAGATGCCATTTTGACCATTGCGTGTAGTCAAAGAAATTTGAGGATGACAACTATATTGTCCTGTGTCTGTTTATGGATGACATGTTGGTTACAGGTAAAAACATGCAGGAAATAAAAGTACTCAAGAACCAGCTAAGTGAATCCTTTGCTATGAAGGATTTGGGAGAAACCAAACAAATCCTTGGTATAAGGATATATCGGAATATGAAGGAACAAAATATGACTTTATCTTTGGAAGAGTACATTAAGAAGGTCTTGGAGAGGTTTAATATGCATGATGCTAAACTGGTTGAGACTCCTTGGTAGGCCATTTACAATTATCAAAGGAGCAGTGTCCCAAAACAGAGCAGGAGAGAAACCGGATGTCCAAGGTACCTTACTCATCAACGGTTGGCAGTTTGGTGTATGCAGGTAGCTCTAATTACATAGGAAACACTGCCTATTTCCCATAGAATCACTTGTAGGGAGAATTACCTGTAGACCTTTTTGGTGTGATCCTATCAGCCCATAATGCTGATTTTAGCTTTGTATGCCATGTCCTTTGGTTTTCATCTAGATTTCTTCTGATGATTCTTAGAAAATTCTTATTCATGGACTCTGCCTTCCCATTACCCTGTGGATAATAATGTGAAGAGGTGCTCAAGTAGATCCCATTATTAATAGCCCATTATGTGATCCTGCAACCTAGGAACGCCAATGCATTTTCTGATATGATAGTGGCCGGTACACCAAACCTAGTCACTATTCCTTCATAAAATTCTAGTATGCTAGACTCATTTGATTCTTTGAGTGCTACCGCCTCGGTCCACTTGGTGAAATATTCTGTTGCAGTGAGGATCTACTTATGACCTTGGCTTGAGTTTGGATTTATGACCCCAATGAAGTCCAATCCCCATTGCATGAATGATTGGTTAACTGAAATTGGGTGCACTGGAAGTGCTGCTAAATTTTCTTTACCTGTGAAGAATGCACATTTTTTACACCTTTAGATCCATGTGTAGCAGTCATTGAGCACCATGGGCCAATAATATCCCACCTTCATTATCTTGAGAGCTGTTAACCGTGGAGCAAAATGACCTTCGGATTCTCCATCGTGAAACTCTTGTAACACCTTTTCAATCTGCCATTGTTGTCTTTCTTAAATAAGACACCATCAACAAACACATATGGAATGGCTTGTAATATGAAGTATCTCCTCTTTGCTTTTCTCATTTCTAGAGGGCATAGGCATGTTTATAGGAAGTGTATCATATTTTGAATCCAACAAGGGATATGCACCATATCATTTGCTTGTTTTTGAATATCTTTTAGTACCAAAACAACCCCATTTTCATTACTTGCATTAACCTGTCAACTCGAGGCTAGCTGCTCACATAGCCCCTTTCCACGAACCAGCTTAGTGACCTTAATTTCAATGTCATATTCCATGACACGAGTGATCCATCCTGCATGTTTCTCGTTCAAATATTTGTTCAAAAAGAAGTCCTTGACTCTCGCATGAGAGACCAACAATTGGATTATGTTATTTGAGACTAGGTGTTTGAACTTCTTTAAGCTCCTCATCACTGTAAAGACATGCTTGTCATTGAAGGAGTATCTCACTTAATAGTCTTCCAAAATTTGGTTGAAGAAGGAAACTGGTTATTCATATCCCTCTTTGTTTTGTTGCACTAGGAAGAAGAAAACAAAGAGGGATCTGAACAACCAGTTTCCTTCTTTAACCAAAGTTTGGAAGACTATTAAGTGAGATACTCCTTCATTGACAAACATGTCTTTACAATGATGAGGAGCTTAAAGAAGTTCAAACACGTAGTCTCAAATAACATAATCCAACTGTTGGTCTCTCATGCGAGAGTCAAGGACTTCTTTTTGAACAAATATTTGAATGAGAAATGTGTAGGATGGATCACAAATATTGACTTACCAGTTTCCATTATGGTAAAATGGTCTTTGCTTTTTCCTAATGGGCTTAGCATCTGGATCTAGTTCTATGGTATGTTGTGCTAGCTTCAAATTGAATCCTTGTAGGTCCTCATAGCTTCAAGCGAAGACATTTGGAAATTCTTGGAAAAGTTGAACAAAATCACATCTCTCTTGTTCAGTGGCCACTTTGCCATTTTGAAGTGTTTTTCCTTCCCCAACCAGAATAGGTTCTAAATCTTCTCCCTTGACCTTAATGTTTACTTTCTCTTTATGAAACTAGTCATTAGGATTGAATATTGACTCCAGTGTCACTAAGCCTTTGGTAAGCTTGTTTTTCCACAGCTGCACCACTTGATCCCCATACTACTGCTCTAATTTGTCTTGATTCCTAGGTGATAATTCAGCCTCTTCTTGCAAGAAATTAATGATCTGTTGATCGTTCTCAAAGACTTGCTAGCTTGTGTTATTGTCTAGAACTGATAGCCTTATAATCACATGGATGTGTGGCCACATTTTTTCTCTTTTGATACTGTCAACCACATCAAAAGTTTCCCCAACTGTTGCAAGCCTATTCGTAGCTTCATTTTTCTTCCTGGGTATGGACACAATGTTGAAAGCTTCGAAATCCTCAATTAGGTCCCATACCCTATTTTTGTAGCTCTTGAGTAGGTCATTCTTTGCAGCATGTTGCCCCCTAACTTGATTGAAAATTATCTCTCTATCACCAAATACATGTAGATTCTTTATGCTTCTTTTCTTGGCCCAATGAGGTCCATGAATCAAAGCCTCATATTTAGTTGTGTTGTTTGAACAAGAAAAATGGAAACAAAAGGATGAATAATACTTGACAATCTGTGGTGAAATAAACATAGCACCTCCTCCAACATCTTGTTTGCTCCTTGAACCGTCGAAAAATAATTTCCATAATTCATTGTCATCCTTATTTTCTAGCTTGGTGATATCAGGAATGGGTGAATTTTATTCATGTACACAATATACATCTAGTTCAGATTCTTCCATTTCCTTAAATGGGTCAAATGCATTCCTTTTGTTTTCCCATTCATCTAGAGTCAAATCTAGAATACCTTCAACCTTAGTACCTATTTATAGATCATTTGAACACTCTTCCTGATCAAAGGCTGAGCAATTTGCATTGATTGGGCTCAGAACATGAAGTTCAATGTGGAAATTGGTAATCAGTTCTGATGTGATGGTTGCTTTGGCTCCATATCTTGTTATGAATAGCATGTGTGACCAATCTACAGATAAATACCCACCAATTTTGGTGGCGAAGTCTCTTGATAGGCATAATGCAAAGAGTGGTGGTAAGTCAATAACAGATACATCCTGTAAGACTGTGACATTTGGACATGCATGTAATGTAAGGCTTAACCCCTTGATGACCCCAACCATTCCTACTACTGTCCCATCCAACTACACTACTCCTTTTAGCATTGGATCATACTTTAGAATCAATTGATCTGCTATTTGCTTCGGCATCATCGAGCTACTTGCCCCCAAATCGATCATGCAATTATGTACCAAGTGGTTCCTAAAAATCAATGACACATAGAATGGTGGAGGATTCAATTTTTTTCCTGGTTGACCCCCATCTTGTTGCACTGCATTGGTGAGAACTTTCTCCTATCTTTGGTTTGATCTAATTAAGGTAGACCAATTAGCCATTGCAGCTTGCAACAAATCTTGTTGTCCTGGGATTCCCAGTGACTCCCACATGGAAATGTTCACACGTGTCTTCTTCATTTGGTTGATGATTTTGAAAGGGGATGAATTATCCTTTTGTTGCCCCGTACTTGGCACAACCTTCTCAGGAGATTGAACATGCACATGTGCTGTTGTAGAGGGTGTCTTGGGATGATTTTACACGTTTGGGGCTGAATTTGGTCTACTAACTCCTTGTTGTGTAGGAGTGGGCTGAGAAACAACTAGATTAGACAGTTGTCCCTCCTCAATGTTTCTCTTCTTTGACCATGTGTTGGCAGCTACACCCTGAAAAGGTGATTGGTTAAGTCCACATAAGTCTTCTATTTTCTAGTTGACCAATGTGGTTTCTGTTGGAGGTGCCACTTTCCGAGTTTCCTGTTATTGATCCCCCTCTTGACTTGTTTCTCGGGACACACCAATGGTCTGTACCATCAAGGCTCGGTTTAGTGCACCATTGAAACACGCTGATTGATTGTGAGGTAGATTGCAGGGGTAACACTAGTCATATTCCTGTGCCATGTTGTTTTGTGTTGGAACTAAGGATCTTGATGTTGAAGCTAAGTTTGGATCATATGATCGGAATGGCTTGATAGCTTGAGGTTATCCCTGGTTCTGGTTTTGATTTACAACCTGAGCTAGTGGTCTATTTTGCTGATATGGGGGTCTAGCTTGATTCTGATTTTGAGGTTGATACGGTTTAGAACTCTAACCTTTTTGTCTCTTGATAGTCACTAAATAATTTCCAAGGTTCTATAGTTGTTTCATAACCTCCTAAAATTCTTTTGAAGTGCTTGAAGAAGTAGAAGCCTTGTTATTGATTTGATTTCTAGGTGGCAGAATGGGATTCAAATATGGTGTTTGACTAGCTATAGGATTTCCCATGTCTGGATAGAGAGGAATTGGTGGCCTTGGTGCTATCTTACCAGCTTGAATCAAGCAATTTTCAACTCTAATGACAATGTTATAGGATGCAGGTAAAGTTATACCTCCCATGGATTATATCATGATTGCAATATCTGAATTTATAGACTTCAAGAAATAGAGGAACGCTCCTTCAGAAGTTGGTCTAACAGTTATCAGAATCCTGTCCCATGTCCTTTGGAAACGGAAATTGAAATCGGTCAAATGTTCATTAGGAGCCCTCTTGATTGTTCCCAATTGTTCCAATAAATATAGTTTATCTCCCTTTCCCCCAAATTGATTATGGAGGGCTGTGCATAAATGATCCCAATTATGGATAAAGCCTGCTGTTAGGATTCTAAACCATTACAAAGATTTACCCTTAAAAGATGAAGCTAAAAACTTGACCGCAATATCCATTTCATTGATTTCATGAATTGCACAGACATTTGTAATGTCCTGGATGTGGTCAATAGGAGTTGTCTGGCTCTCTCCAGTGAAATATGGGATGTTCTTCAATGCTGCAATTGGCACTGGATTTTGAGCATTTAGGGAAAGTGGGATGCTTCATGTGAAGTTGACATACAGATTGAGTTGTGCCATCCTGATTGGTCGAAGAACTCTCGTTGATTGAAGAAAAGGTCTACTAGGTGGAGGTGTAGAAAAGGTCCTGTTAGGCAGAGAAGGTGATCTTTGTGGTTTTCTTCCTCTCCTTCCTCTACCTGGTGATAATTGTAAGTAGACAAATAATCCCTCTTCTTGAGTATCAGACCTGGTTCAAATTCTTCTCATGTACTTGGACAACCTGTGTTGCTACATGCTGAATTCTATCCCTTTGGAGTCACCAGATGTGTTGAGAAATCAACCTCTAAAGGCTAGATTTTGACAAGTTACACACCAAATTTTGATAGAATAAAAAATGAAAACCTTGAAGGACATGTGTATTTGATATTCTAGAGGTCGAATATTGATTTGGAATGACAGTCTCGAAAACCCAAAAAATGCAAGACCTATGAATGTCCAAAAACCTGAAACCTGAAATTTGGAGAAGTCCGAAATTCTGAAATCCTGAAACCTGAAATTTAATAAACTCCGAAATTTATAAAATCAAAATTTCAAAAAACTAAAAATACCCTTTTGAAGATTTATAATTAAATGAAACTATTGCAATAAACTCATCCACTTATATTTTCTATCGTGTTGAAGTTTATTTTATTCCTGGAAATATTGAAGAGGTTGGTGATCCATGTGTATGATAGTTTCTTTACCCATCAGATAATGTTTCCATTTCTTGATTGTTTGCACAAGAGCATACAATTCCTTATCATATATATAGTAATTTAAAATTTCTCCTTGAAATAGTTTAGAATGATAACATATGAGCCTACCTTCTTGAAGTAGGATAGATCCCATAACATAGTCACAAGTACCCGTTTCTACTTCGAATGGAAATTGCAAGTTAGGTAATGTGAAAACTAGAGCACGACTAATATTGTATTTTAATGAATCAAAAGTGTCATATTATTTCTTACCCCAATTAAAACCCTTACCACCTTTTGTCACAAAATTTAGCGACACTGCTATGGAAGAGTTCTTGATGAACTTCCTCAAATACTAAAGCACACCAATAAATTTTTTGGTCTTGGTCAAACTAGATGGTGGAGGCCAATTCATAATGGCCTCTATCTTAGCTGGATCAATCCTCAACTCTCCATATCAAACTACATGCCTAAAAAAGAAAGGCGATTGTTGAGAAAAATCACACTTCTTTTCATTCAAAACTGACCATTTCTCCTTTAAAACTTGTAAAAATCGATGTAAATGGTTAATATGTTCCTCAAAATTCTTGCTAAAAACCAGAATGTCATCCAAGTACACAATAAAAAATGAATCAATAAAGGGTATTGCTACCTCATTCATTAACATTATTGTTGGCAAGAAAATTTGTCTTGTGGACAAATTGGTGGGTTTCAAGCCAACGCTATGGGAATCTAAGTTCATCTAGTTGAACGGTGTAACTTCCGTATGTGCATGCGTGAAAAAGTCAATTTCAATGGTGGTTTTTCGACCAGAGATCTAGCAGGGAACTCCACTAACCTTATGGCAAAGCTAGCAATTTATCACTAGAGAAGAACTTTGTCTGAGAAGGGAAAAGGGAGTGAGAACGGAGGTAGGGAAAACTAATGTTGCGAGTAGAATATTAGATGCCCACACACATTAATTTGAAATTTAATTTACATGCATTTATAGTCAGAAGAAAAAAAAATCCACAGGAGAAGCTACAAGACCGAATGAAACTCATTGGTCACAAAGTGCCAATTAATTCCTCAATCAAGGAGGAAAAAATTCCTTCTTTTCTTATTGAAGCTCGAACAGAGTTTGTACATAGCTTGAGAATGGAAGAAATTCGAGGAAGTAGAGAAAATCAAAGAAGAATGGCATTTTCTATCTTTTCTAGGTAAAGATCACTCTGGTTTTTTCGAAAATCAATTGCCAGCCCTTAGAATGACATCGAGAAGCCATTATATTCTTTGCCAGAAATCGTTACAACTTCACAAATATTTGACGCCTTTTCAAATTCCTTTGTTGTGAAGAAAACACTCATGGCGGGTTAAAACCAGATCTTGCAAAGCAACCATTACATTCAATTTGCTAGTTTAAATATAGACCATTTGATTTTCTCCTTTAACTTTGAAATTGGGCCGTCCACATGGTAGGAAGGGATTGGAGCGGTTATGGGGGAAGCCCTTTGAATTTTGTGATTTTTTAGAGATTTGGCAATTAGGAACAAATTGCCCAACAACCCCGCTTTGAATTTTCAACTTAGACACGTGGCACCTTCTGATTGGAAATGGGGTCATGACTCTCTTCTCAACATTTTAACCTTTTTTGGAAAATGACTCAAAAAATCACTTTCCTTTGCCGGTCCGCTGCTCCGATTTGACTAGGACACGTGACACGTTCTATTTGTAGGCGGGGTTGCGGCTCTCTTCTCAACATTTTAACCTTTTTTGGAAAAAGGCTCAAAAACTCGATTTTGTCTGCCGGCCCACTCATGCACTTTGACTTTTCAACGGCGGGCCTTTCCTTTGAATTTTTCCTTATGGGCTCAAGATTTGACTTTGTCTTTGGTAGCCTGATTTGGGCCGCGGGTTACTTTTTAATTTTTCACCTTTTTTACAAAGAGGCTCAAAATCTCAAATCCCCCCGATGGCCTCTCATCCGCCTTGAATTTTCAATGCCTTCGACCACGTGGTGATCTGGCACTAATTTCGTAATTGACCTTTTCTGCCCCATCTTGGAGTTACGCCGTTGCAACTCGTGGAGCCGTCCGCTGAGCTTTCCATAATTAACTGATTTTACCTTTATTTTATACCTGGGACATGTTGAGTCATCCGCTTAATTCAAGACTATCCCTTGGACCCTACCCCTGGAGTTACACCATTGCGACACGTGGAGCCGTATGCTGAGCCTTCCATACTTAGCTGATTTTACCTTCATTTTGTACCTGGGACACGTGGAAATCCCATGCTTAATTGAAGATTGTCCCTTGGACCCTACTCATGGAGTTGTGCCACTATGACACGTGGCTTCTTCCACTAGATTTTGAATTATGATTGAACCGCATCCAATCAGAGAGACCCATGTATTACCCGGGGATGCTGAGGCAAAATTTGACGGGGAAAGAAATGCCCATCATTCCTGACTGTGGAAAAATACACAGAGGAAGAGAACTTCATCATTTTGAGTTCAATTTTCAAATTTCCTTCACGAACCAGATGCATGAAGGCAAGAAAATGATTTGACGACCCAGACCAAAGAACAAGTGAATAATTTCGATCAAAAATGAAGGCTGCAAAGAGGATATTATGTGCACAGACTGGGAAAAGGAGGAATTTTTCAAGACGAGCGGAACAAAGATTTAAACAACACTATGGCACAATTTTTGCTAATTTATTGAATCTCTAACTTGGATTAAACATCAACGAAGGGCATGAGCTCAAAAAATTTGAATTTGGTTATGAAAACATAGAGAAATTTTCAGGAGACAACAATTATGAAGGTAGCTATTCCATTGCATACATGGAAACTTTTAGTGGTGAATTTTTGTAAACTCGAAAATATTAGGAATTTTAAAAATTGAAAATGACGAATTTTTAGCAGTCGGTTACCGCCTAGATTGCCTAAACTTTTGGCCAATAGGTCATTTGTATGGGTCAGTTCACCTACTATTTACACTTAAAAATGAAGTCATACTTATATTTTTCTAATGTTTTGAATCAAAATGCGCTCATATTCACTGAGGTATAATACATATGGTCTAGGGGGTTACAAGGGGGGGTACTCCCCTTGCGGGGTCCATGGGACGCATGCCACAATGGGGGTTCGGGGGAAGAGCCCCCAAAATCCACATTTTATATGTATTTATTCATTGTATTTATTCCTTTTTTGGCACATGGACAGTTGTGCAAGCCTTTCATCCTACACCTCTAACGACCATGAAAGAGACACATGTATTTCTCTACTAGATGAATGTTCTTTCTATTCTAACAAAGAAGAGACAATCGTCCAATTCATTCTATGGAATAGAGAATAGAAGGTTTTCTAACTTTATATGTCTAACACAGAAGAGATGATCGGCCAACACAATATGCCCAATAGAGTAGAGATGGTTGCCCAACCTATTTTATTTATACATAGATGGAATCCCAATACTAATAGGGAAGAGAGCCATCCAAATCTACCCATCTAACATGAGAGAGAGACGACCATCCAACCTATTATGACCACCTAGGGTAGTGTAGATTATTAGAGAAATGATCGTCTACCAGGAGAGAGATGACCGTCTAACAGGACAGATATAACTATCCAACATATTATGGCCATCCAACACATCTCTTTTACGTGATTTGTGTCAAGTGTGGATCACTCGGGATCATGTGTTCAATTTCTCTGGCATTTGTTGTCACTTATGCGTTGTTGTTTGTGGATTATTTTAGAGGTAATAATTTTTACAATTTAATTTTGATTTAATGTGTTTTTTTCCTCCAAGAATATCCGAGGTGTTTCTGAAGTCTCTGATTTATGTGGCTTTGAACATGATCCATTTCTAAAGGTTCTAAGTTTGTTTTATTACGTGTTTGTAGGTGAATGAAGATATAATGGTGTCTAATTTTTGCCAATAAATTCTAATATTTATTTCGAGTGTTGGATGGAGCTCCTAAAACCAATGTTATCAAGGAAGCATGCTATTTTGATCCTTGGGAAAAATGGGTGGGAGATGTTTTAGAGTTTTATTTTTCCAATGTTTTATTTGGTTTTTTTTAGTTTAGGTGATTCTGAAGTTGATCTCTGACATTCTCTCCTAATTTTTTCTTAGTTCACAGATATGGGTAAAAACTAAAGGATGTCATTCTCTATGTGTTGCAAGTTCTCCTTTTATGAAGGGATCTTCTATTCCCAACATAGTTATGACAAGTTGCTATTCTGACACACATGTACTTTGAATATATATATTTTTCTATGGATATGATTTTTTCTTTCTGCTTTGATTTCAAATTTATCAAATCTCTTTTTCTTTGATTATCGGTGAAATGTTGCATATTTCTATGGAAGAGACGACTTTCCAACCATACCTGGGAGAGATGACCATTCAAAAAAGTTTGTCTAACCTTAAAGGATGAGTGTCTAAATTTCTCATTTGACTATAGATAGATGGTTTTATAACACCCTTGGTCCCTTCCAACTATGTGAAATCCAAGAAAATTGCGCCCTGCCAAATTGTCTTAGCCACGAAACATTTTTTTCAGAAAATTTCCATCAATTCAAAATTCAATTTCACAGATTTTCCACCCGTTCTAAACTAATTTTTCTTAGGGGGGGTCTTAAAATGAACCTTAATTGCATAACTCAAATGGTAAACCAACCATTCATAATACCCTTGCCTGGTATTGAATGGTGTTTTCCATATGTCCCCTTCCTTAATCCAAACTGGGTGATAGCTAGATTTCAAATCAAGCTTAGTAAAAAATTTGTTATGTTGTTATTGATCCAACAAATCATCAATTCTTGGAAGAGAGTACCTATTTTTTATGGTTCTTTTATTTAATTCTCTATAATCAACACACATCTTGGGTGAACCATCTTTCTTACGTACTAAAAAATTAGGAGAACCACATGGAGAAGTGCTAGGACGTATTATATATTACTTAATAAAAGAGTGTAACTAATTTTTTACATTGTTCAAATCCTTCAAGGACTACATATACATTCCCCAATAGGAAGTGAACTATTGGGTAAAAAATGTATCTCATGCTCAATTGGGCTGGGTAGCTATGTAGGATCTTGGAAAACTTATCTGAACTGCTAAACCAACTATTTCATATGATTATGATATTTATTAATAAACATGCTACACATGGTTTTAGATGCAATAGATTCATCTTCTTGTATGTCTCTTAAAATAAGTAATGCAAAATTTCCACTAGCATTAATAAGCTTTTTAGCCTCAGAGGCACTTACCAAAGATATCTTTGAGTCTCATGTAAAATATGAAATGAGGTAGTTCTTACCATCCTTCACCAAGTGGTATTGGCTGGATCTTCTCATGAAGATGGCATCCCTAATAAACAAGTATGGACTGCTAAACACTACATCACACACATCAATAGGAATAATATCCAAAGTCGTTTCATCAATGAACTTCTTATCAAGACGAAACATAATTTTACATTGTTTGCTAACCTTGATGTTTATGCCTTTCTTCACCTAATCCAATGAATATGGATTCAAATTATATAAGTCTCTAATTTCAACATATCAACTAACTCCTTACTTATCCAATTATCTTTAGAAAAAGTATCAAAAAGAGCTTCCACTTTGGTTTTATTAACATAGATTTTTATATGATTTTTTTAGCAAGTTCATTTTATTAAATAACATTATTAGTGACCAAACAAACCTCTTTATGGATGAAGGTATAACACATTGTCTCATCCACCTCTTCGCTGCAAAATAACTCCTCCCCTTGGAGGGTAGCAATGAACTTCTTTTTATTCCTCTTATTCTTTAAGGGATGTAATTCTAGGTAGATATTCTAACAATTTTCCTTGGAATGAGTGTCAAAATCACAAGGACCACAATGAAATTTAATATCCTTCTTAGAAACGGAAGTATCATTCTTCTTACTTATCCCTTTTCATTTCTCCTTTTTTTAGTGTCACCTTGTTTGTTTGAAGCATGCTGAGAGGTAAATGAACTCTTCTTCTTATCCATCTTATTAGAAAAATAATTTTTTGTATGGAAAATTATGTGTTTCTACCAATGCTCACGGGGCTACGCCCCTCCTTATTGTGTATGGAGAGGCTCATAGTATTGAATGAAAACTATCCTAATCCTATATATTACTATGGGGTGAAAAAATAGGTTGGGGATCATATATGAAAACTTCATTGAACCTGTGGCAAAATTCTTGTATGGGCTACAAGGGAGGAATTTACAGTGTGCTTGTGAAGAGCTGATCAAGGTCATGTGGAGGTCCAAGAGGCATAACTGAGGTTGGGAACATTTTATTGTCCCCTATTTCCCCAAGGGATAGGGACAAGAGGAATAGGGACAAGAGGAATAAAAAATGTGCCAAAACCTTGTGCTGACACGTGTCTTCTTGTGAAAATGACTAATTATCAGAATTTTACCTTAAGAGAGATCTTGAAGATGAAATTTCCAAAGTTCCAGGAGGTATTTTTCAGTTTTTACTTATACAAAATTGACTCAAAACAACATTATGATATGTCTTCCTTCCACCCCCTCAAAAATATCAATTTTCTCGGTACAACACTACGTGTCTATTGAAACTGAACTTCCCTGAGAAATGTGAAAGTTCCATCATGTAGAGCATCCTTCAAGATTTCAAATTAGTACTTTTTCCCCTCATAAATCCTTACAGAGCTCCCAGAATTATCTGATGAAGATAATGTACCATTTGTAACTGCAATCTCGTTGACCTTCAAAAACTTGCTTTCACTGTACTTGTTTCTAAACCTTCAAAAATTACCTAAAATTTTCTAAATAAATTCCCACATGTTCATCACTCCTTGACTCCACTTGTGGATGGTTTTGATATTTCTCATATGTCTCGGAGGATGCACACCTGTCTTAGAAAGGATAAAAATAGCCTTTCTAGGCCTACTGAAGAATCCACCTTTAGAAGAACTTCATTGAATGGAATGAGTAACCATGTATCAACATTTTGAAAACTTGGGAAGGTATATAAAACACATATGAATAATTGAAAGGATAAGATAGATACCAAAATGAGGGCATATTGATCCAGAGGGGTGTTAAAGATGGTTTTCAAGGAAATTTTTTGACACTAGGGTTAAGTTGTCATGATTCAAGTTTGATTTTTCCCTTGCAAAAACACATGACAACAGTTGGATCTAGATTGGGAATTCTACTGGATCAAGCGCAGTGGGGATAGGGAAAGAAGGAATCCCAAAATCTCAAGTCAATGCATGGACCAACATCTTTTCCATTGGGATGGAGTCATATCTTCCAAACAACACACAAACAAACACACACGAAAGGGAAACACACCGAAAGTGGAAAATGATAAAGAATATAAATGAAACTATATTACAGGGGAGTGATATTTACAGAGGTGGGGAAATAATGTAAACATACCTAGAAATGGGTTGGGAGAAGTACACACCATCATGGAACAATGGAATAAATTCATATCTCTGATGTTTGAAGATCACTATATGATCATACCATGCTCCCGTGATGGCTTTGCATGATTTGAGAAGAAGACAAACCAAGATTGCATCTTCATACTTATATTGAACTGAAAAAATTCTTGCATCCAATGCATTTTTTTTACCTGTTTTAAATTATCATATCTTGCACCTTTGAATTGATGATATATGATCTTGAGAAACCATTCCTCCATGTTCTCAAAAGTGAGAACATTGATTTTGTCAAGGGAACATCCATCATCCCTAAATTGTAACATGAATCATATCTTGAATCAACAAGGCACATAGTGGAGTTGAGAACAAGCTGATTCACTTCCCGAAAAATAACTTCTTTAAGCTTCTCACTTTATTTTCTGAGCAAGTGATTTCAAAAATAGAGGACACATCATTTGTATGGAGGTCTTCATCATCCTCTAGTAAATTTTGCAGCATGGAAACATGTTCAAGACCATCATGAGCCCTAGAAATGGTAAGTACCATATGATATTGAATACTTTCACAAGATTCATTCTCATCATCACTTTGTTTTCTAAATTTTTTTTGCCAATACCTACCAGTTCAAAATTGACCCTGACATCATTTTCAAAACTACATTCCTTGGTTTGGTCATGGAAGCATTCATCACCCTTGAGTGAGTATTGAAGTATGGATTCTTGTTCTGCATTGATAGGGCATCCAAAGGTGGTGATAACAAGCTGACCTAGACTACAATCACAAGATTCTTGTAACTTTTCACTTTGTTTTGAAAAATTATCTTCAATACAAATTAACTCAACATTTTTCTCACTATCATCCTCCATGGAAAAGGTATTGTCTTTAAGATTGAGAATATTCACAGGAGATTCAAGAGTCTCTTTTCCTTTGTATTTATGATATTCTTCACAAAACAAGAAAGAGGAAGACTTACCTTCACATTTTCTCTCATCCACCCATGCATTGAGGAAGACATCAGGCTCATCCATTTGCTCTGAATCATCATCAAACTTTGGTGCATGTAAATGAGAAAAATAACTTTCATCATACCTATCTTGAATTTCCTTGGCCTGAGTCAATATCTTGAGATTGAGTTGAGGGTTTTAAATTTTTTCTGATGTCCTCAAGATGTCCTCCAATGATTGCTCCATCAAATCTACAATATGCTCATTGTTATCTTCATTAGAAGGGTAATTGTATTGGGCGTCAAGGATATGATTGAAAATATGATCTATAAATGGTGAAAAATCATTTGAAAAACCCCCATTCTCTTGTTCCATATTTCTTTTCATTTGAGGCTCACAAGCTTGCAAGACATGGCGTACCTGGTTTTCAAAAATTTCAGACTAGGAGAAGAGATCCATGCTATGTGGCAAGGGCACACCTTTGAACTCAAAATCCATTTCATCATGCTCACGATAGGAAAGAGAATACATTGTCAGAGCACCAATATGGTAAAAATTTTCAATGTCATCTTGATCATTCCTTATAGAATCTTCTTCTTTGCAAGGAAATCAAAAAGCTCCCTATTGACTGTGATGATCAACATTATGCTCCTTTGGCGAGGATGGTAGAGTCAACTCCTTGGATAGGTCATACTCAATCTTCTCATCCACCTTGGTTTCTAGAAAAAAATTGGACTCTTCCATTTGTTCATCCATGAGAAGGGCATTTGATTCTTCAATTATCTCCATTTCATCATTTAACATTTATACATCGATTAAAAAGTCAAAATTGGAAAGGATATTATCCATGATTACCTTGAATTCATCATCTTGAATATAGGATGAAAGATTATTTTCTCATACTTCTTCATGGTTGATGGAGTATTTGGAAAGCATTGGGTCATCTCTCATACAAAATTGTTTTGCCTCTCTTGAATCCATTGTTTCTTCAATGTGCTGTGCCTTGAGCGAGAATGAGTTGATGAATGGAGGTTCAACTATCATGTCATCTTTATCATCTTCCAAGGTGCCGATTCGATTCTTTTCGAAAGGCTCAAGAATAGAGAGTTCATCAGAGGTCCACAAAAATCTTCCCAGAATAAACACTTCATAGTGTGGACAATCATTAGAATCTTCTTTTGAAAGGTGGGTTTCTTCTTCTTCAACATTATGAAGTGATTCAATATGCTCACACCTTTTTTGCAAGGCTAATGCGTAACTCCAAACTTCATGATAGGATTCAGGATCATAATTTCCTTCTTCCACACTCAAAATCATTTTCACATACACCCTTCTTAAAACATCCATTTATTCATCTTTGTATGCAAGAAAATCATCTAGAGGAAAGGAAATGAAAGACAATGTTATGAGTTTCTTGGTCAACTATGTGAAGTTGAAAATGTTACATTCAGTGGATTATTAAACATCTTGTCCTTCATACAACATATCATATATCTTATGAATTTTCTTCATCCATTTCTTATATTCTTGATCACATACATGTGAGATTCCTTTTTCTTTCCTCTAGCAACAGTCCATTTGAATTGGAGCCACTAAGACTTGATGACTAGATCTTCAAAAACAACAATCTTATCAAGTATATACAATATTTTCATGGCTACTCTAGAGATGATATGAAATCCATTTCCCTTAGATTTCTTGGATTTGCAAGAGATGTTCAAAAATGAGGGATGACCAAATATTTGCATTTATTAGTAGTCATCATCATCATCTTCTTCACTGTCACTCATTGGTACTAAACTCGAATCTTGAAAATTTTTCATTGTGTTGTGGGAAACGAATGTGAAAAGGATTCATTCCTTGATGGAGCTGCCTTCAAAATTTTATTTTACTTTGAAATATGTTTTTTTTGAAATATATACTTTTTTTGAATTTTTCAGAGATGTATATGTGTGCACGAGGGAAAATCTCTTCCCATAGGAGTCGCCAAAAATTGTTGGTGAAATAATTTGTTGTATGGAAAATTATATGTTTCCACCAATGCTCAAGGGGATATTCCCCTCCTTATGTATGGGGAGGATCCCATTATTGAATTAAAACTATCCTAATCCTATCTATTTCTTTGGGCTGGCCAAATCGGTCAAGGATCACACAGGAACACTTCATTGAACCTGTGGAAAAGTGCTTATATGAGGTACAAGGGATGAATTTACAGCGATGAGGGGTGAAGGAGAGAAATTAGGAAAGGGAAGGTTATTATAGTGAGTAGGCACTAACATATTTCACACCCAATAATCGGATTAGTTCAACATTTAATTGGAGGAAAGTAACAATGAAGCATATAACAAGACTAACAAACCTAGGCACACAATTCTTTAGATTCATTCATCAAGGATGAAAAGTTCCTCCTTGTTGGCCATTGTGTGGTTGTGTTTCCATTTATGTCAACCCATATTTATGTAAAATGGTGTCATGAGGTCATATGAGTGTCTATGTGGTGTTATTAAATGCTCAAACTTGAAGGTTGATTGGTAGTGTCAAGTTTTGATGATTCCAGTGTAGTCCTAATGCATGGTTGAGTGAGCTAAGTCACTGTTTGAACTATAGTGAGGTGTTTGGTTGTTGTAATAATTTAATTTATATTCCATGAGGTATGTTTCATATGTATATGGGTCTACATAAGGTCAGCATGGTTAATTCATGGGTTGTCAGTGTTGAGTCAAGTCTTTGCAGGCTTGTTTCTCGCCCTACAACATGAATAATGAAGTGGAGAAGTGAGATTTAGACCTAATAAATCCTGTTACAAGATGATAAATTTTTTTTTATAGTTTATCTGAGGTGTATGGTGAGTTTAAGTTCTGCATTCAATGGTTTGATGCATTTACAGGGTCCTTGGGAAGCTATATGTGAGAAACATGCAGTTTAGCACATGAAAATGAGATTGGGTAGAGATTTTAAGAGCTATATGAACTATATTGTGAGAATTTAAATTTATATAAGGTTTTCATGGTTCTTCATGTAAAATTTCAAGTCATTTTGAAGAATATTTTCCATGATATGCAAGTAAAAATAGGTAAGTAATAGTGTAATTTTCAAGCAAAGGTGTACCTTCTAATGCTCGTTGTGAGATATATGATTTGCATGGGGAGTTGATATATTTAGAATATATTTTTAGGTCAGTTATGAATATTTCAAAAAAATAATGAGGTGGTTTTATCATCACATTTTTATGAATGATCATTAAGAAGATAAAGTGGTTTGAAACCCTAGCTAAACCCTAGCTAGGAGCAACTTGTAGAATAGTTAATATATCATTTTTTTTATTAGTTCCTAAAAATTTATGATTTTATGTTGTATAGGAATATTCCATATTTATAGAAAGGTATGTTGGAGTATGTGGTCATATGTGGGTCCCACCTGAATTTTCTTGTTTATGAAGAGTTCTAGTTTAAGGAGAATTTATCCAAATGAGGTATGAACTAAATTACCATTTATGATAGCCCAATTTTTTTTATATATGTCCATAAATGTTTTAGGTCATGGTGATGGTGAAAAATTGCAAAGTGTGTCCTATTTGTGTTGACTGATCAAAGGGCAAGTTTGGCGTAGTTAAAAGCAGTCTTTAGTAAAATGGACATTGTAGGAGTTATAGGTGTAGTTAGGAGGTGATTCAAGTTGTGTTGAAAAGAAAATTACAATATATTTATAATGGTATAAGGTTTTAATCATGATGATTATATTTTATATGGTTTATAGGTCAAGTATGTGAGTAAGAATATTTATCACTATTCAGGACAGAACTGCGTTTTATGAAAGATTGAGTTGGTTGGAGCATGAGATGGATTGGGTAATGCTTTCTATCACCTGAAATGTGAATAAGGATGAATTTTTCATCAAATGAATCTATTTTTAGGTCTTGGAAGTGACATAATGGTCACATTCCATAGTGGATGTGTTCTTGGGTGGTCTTGAGGCCCAAAGGTGAAATTAGGTTGTTGGAAACATCTGTTTTGAAAAGGTAAAGAGCCAGTGGGTCCATGAAATGAAATAATATGATTGGTTGATGAAATTTTTTACCATATTTAATATTTAAATTATATATTACTCATGTTTTATGAATATGAGAGCTTGACTAAGCATGGTTTTGTAATGAGGGGATTTTTGTCATTCCAATGCAAGGGTTTTTAGGATTTTTGGTGCATGGATGAAGTGTTTTGGCTAGGCCGACTTATATGGGTCATATGTGGATAATGTAATAATTTTTTTGGGATTTTTTAAATATGTATGGGTGAAATTAGTCATGAGGGACCGACCTCCTTTTATTGTAAATCAAGAGAAGTAAATAAAATCAAGGTTTTGGGTCATTTTTGAACTAGTTGAGAAAGAGTACTCTTAGAGGGAAGAAGTGTGACCTAGAGGAGAGTGGTTTGCAGATATGTGTGCATGATTTGAAGACTTATAAATAACATGACATGTTGAATACTTATTGAATATGTGAGAGAAATGGTTTAGAGCCAAGAGAAGTTTAGAAAGAAGAAGAAAGAGAAAGTTTGAAGACCTAGGGTATGAGCTAGGGTTTGTGAGCTGAATAAGTGATATCCATCAGTTGTGGTAGTAAAATTAGAGATCAAACATAAATAGGTGGTTGAGTTGATTCTTGGTCATCCTAGGGTTGTATCCTCCTTGTGGAGTTTGTGCTTCACTAAATTAGGGGGTGATGCTCCTTGTAGGGTTGGTGCTCTACTAAACTAGGAGTTGGAGCTCATTGTGGGGTTGGTGCCTCAATAAATTTGAAACATGGAAATATATTGTTTTTGTTTTATTTTATTTTCTTCCCTATGAGGGTTTCCCACTTAAATTTGGTGTATTGTGTACTCTCTTTCTCTTGATCTTGTGTATGGTTTTTTATATGCTTAAGTAAACACACATATGGTGCATGGTTGAGTAAATGGTTGAATGAATGATGATTAATAATGGATGGTAAATGAAATGAAATTTTTGTAGAACTAATTCACACCCCTTCATTCCATTGTGATTCCAATAATGCTTGATCACTATGCTTGCAAAGTGCATAGAAGAAAAAGAATAGATAAAATATGAGAAAGGGAAATAGAAGAAATGTAGCTTTTATTTCTTGTGTTGGTGATACAAAGCTCATAATCCAAATCATAATCCACAATTGCTACAAAGAACTAAAATTTTTAGGATTTTTTTAAATGGAGAAGCCATTTCAATTTATAGCAATGTGAATTGACCTTTCACCTACCACCCCACACGACTCTTCATGATCTCATTCAACTTGTGACTTTACATCTTCCTATGAAATGAGAAATAAGTTCCTTTTTTATAAATCAAAGGGACTTTTACATTTCAAATTTAGAAAGTCACTTAAGTGAATGAGACAAAATATAATTATTGTGTACAATGAAGAATTAGAAGAGGGAGATAAGAAAGAGGGAGAAGGAGAGGAGAGGGAAGAAGATTCTATATCTAATGAAGAAGCTCCTTGTGATGAAGAACTTTGTTGATTCATGATTCGTGCTCTCACTCCTTGAGTTATTTACTGAATTGAGTCACTAAAAGTGTTCAGTTATCTACCTCTAGAATGTAAACACAACCCAAAACCTTGGTCCATGCCCCGGGAACCTCACTGATCTTGAATTGATTGATCCATTTTTCATGATACTCTAAAATTATAGAAAGGCAATTTCTGATGTTAGACATGGACTCTAATTTATCTTCCTTGAAGGAAAGAGAGTCACCTACCTCTTTCTTGAATAACTCTTGAAAGGAAATAATGATCTCTTCATAAGATGAATCTTTGGTGAGCAAAGGGAACTCAAGTTTCCAAACACAATTATAGTTCTCATTCAAAATTTCAAAATCATGTTGTCTAAAAAATCTAGCTCAGAGATTGCATTTTTGAGCATTTTATATCTCGCATACATGATGCAGATCTAGACTTGAGGAGAAATTCTATGCAACTGATGTAAACACATTCTTGCTCACAAGAGTGTGAGAGTGGAAGGAAATCATCGCTGACACCAATGGGAACACCTCATCCAAGTGAATTATCTTGTTTACAAACTCCTTCTTTTCTTTATTTACTTATGAAAAAGTTGTAAAAACGTACTTCATGAGAGAAATGACATTTGGAAACAATGCGTTGCTTTGCTCAATGATTTTATGTATCCATTTCTCGTTAGCCTTCCCTTGCATCATGTAACCTTGTGCTTTATTTATCACCTCAGGATGAAAATAGCTGATTGGAGGAATGTCTTCTACAGGAAGGGAAGATATTAATTTGGGCTCCAAGAAGGGTTGAATGTAAGCAATGAGAGAGTTTAAATGTTCCTTCAATTAGAAAAATGTTTTCTTATATTCTTCGTTCTGTGCAAAGAAGTGGGAATAAGATTCCTTGAATAGATGAAAATCACCCTTGTTCGAGGCTTGACCCAATGAGATGTGGATCAAGTCATAGTCTGATGGAGTCATTTCCTTGATAGGATTTTTTTATTCCTAGGTCTAACAACTTAAACATATAGGTAATCACCGAAGAAGTGGGATGTTGTTTGGGCCTACTTCCTTTGCTTAGATTTAAGGGTTTTTGAGATTACTTCGAGATTGGGCATAATAGCATGTTGCGTTGTCCTTGGCTCACTCTTGATCATTTATTGAATCCATGGAAATGTATCTTCATGAATTAATATGATGTCTATCACTGGATCACTTTGAAGATTTTTTTGTGGAATAAACTCTAGATCACTATGGGGAAGCTCTGACATAGGAGAAGACATACCTAGATATTTCTGCAGAGAAAGATGCTGCAATGGATCGCGTTATCTTGAATTTAGAATCTCTGTGAGATATTTAATGAGATTTTTATGTTTATGAGCTCACTTTGTTTGTTCATCACCTTCAATTCATGCTTATTATATACTTTTTGAAATTCTTTACTTTAAGCAACTCACCTTGGCTCACTTAGCTAAACTCGCTAACTCGCCTCAACTCACTGAACTAGCTCTCCCAACTCACCGAGCTCAACTCAACTCACCAAGGTCAACCCATCCATCTCACCATAGAGATGTGGATGATTCTAACATGATTGATGAGTTATGATAATCAAAATAATTCTTGAATATTTGAATCTCTTTAGAGTGTACAATATCCCTAGATTTTACTAGGTGTGCCCTACGATGCTTTAACTTGTTATTGGACACAAATTTGATGCCTTAGAATCTGTGTGAAGATTTAATTACTTTCCTTGAGATATAAAACCAAATGGAAACCCTGTTAAGATGTCAAAAATTAGTGAGATGAATGAAAATAGAGCCAGCTGTAACTTTTTGCATCCAAAATGGAGACTTTTTATTTTAAAAAGTTGACCTAGGTGCTGATATTTTAGGATATTTCACCCTTTTTGCTCAAGTTTGAAATTATTGATCCTCTGATATACTCAATTCAACTCTGTTGATGATTCCTTATGGTTTTTAACAATTTTCTATTTTTGGAAATTTGCTTTTGATTTTTTCTTTTTTTCTATTTTTTTGCCTTTTTGGAAAAGATTTTCTAGTTTATTATTTTCACTGTTCTCCAAGTGTGCTGATATGGGAGAATTCACTATTTTTGGAATATTTATATTTTTAGTAAGTTTCAAGACTGGATAATTACTATATTTAAAAATGGAGCTTTCCCATATCTGATTGCAACAAAAATGACTTCACTAGATTTTGCTGGCTTTCGAGATCCCGTGCTCAAAATTTCATCTCGATCTGCCCGCTGGAATGCTTACAAAATGTAAAAGTATCATCTAGGGCATGAAACTAGGGTTTTATACCATTATAAAATAATGAAATTGTATGATTTTCTACTACAATGTTCTTGAAGGTGCTTGGATTGAAGTAAAACTATGAAAATCTCACCTAAATCCGTTCACTAGTTAAGATATGAGTTTTTCATATTTTGGTGCATACAACAACAATGGATTTTTTTTGACATATTTTATGGATAATTTTCATGTTTTATGATGTTATGTAGCATAAACCATGGAGTTTTCATGAAAATATGAGGTGGGTAGAAGATATTTCATGTTTTAAAACTTTTCGGCAATACTTTTGGTTCATAGGAGAGGAAGAAGCATGTTAAAAAACTTAGTAAAATTTTGGGTTTTCAAACTTCATAGCATGGGGAAAATTTTATTGTACCCTCTATCCCAAATGGATAGGGATAGGGGGATAGAAAAATGTGCCTGGATGTGAGCTTAACAAGCATAAACATTTGATTCAATGATAGGGAAGTGGAGAAAAACAACATTTTAGCACCATGGAGCTAAGTGAGGGCATATGAGGAACCTTGATAGGGGATATGAGAGTGGAAAATTTTATTATCCCCTCTATCCCCATGGGATATGGACATAAGGGATAGAAAAATGTGCCCCGATATGGCTATGACAGGTGGCAAGGGGTGATTCGATGTGGAGCAGAGGAGAAGGGGCTTAAAAATGCATTGCGGAGATTATTTTTGGTCATATGAAAATCCAACAACATGGAAAAGCATGGTGTGAATTTTCTTTTCCATTTTTTCCCCATGGGATAGGGATAGGAGGGATAGAAAAATGTGCCCTCTCCTTGGGTTGACAAGTGTCAAACATTTATTGCACAACGAGAGGGCTAGAAAGTAGGTCAATGTGATAGCGGAGAAATGATCAAGGTCATGTGGAGGTCCAAGAGGCATAAATGAGGCTGGGAAAATTTTATTATCCCCTCTATTACCAAGGGGCATGGAAATAAAAATGTGCCATAATCTTGTGCTGACTGTGTCCTCTTTGAAAATGACGAAGTATCAAAAGCTTCCCTTGAGAGAAACCTTGAAGATGAAGTTTCTGGAGGTCCAGAAGGTATTTTTCAGTGTTGAATCCAAAAAACCTTCCAAGATGAATGAGATGGTTCTCAATATTAAATTCTTCCTACCACCCCCTCAAATATATATATTTTTCTTAGGACAATAGGGTGTGTCTGCTGAAATTGAGCTTCCCTGAGAAGTGCCTAAGGCTTGTGAGAAATGTGAAACTTCCATTATGTAAAGTATCCTTAAAGATTTCCAATGAGTAATTTTTTGCCTCCTCAATCCTTAGAGAGATCTTGGAATAATTTGATGAAGCTGAGATACCATTTTTAATTGCAAGCTCCTTGACCTTCAAAAACCCACTTTCACTGTACTTTTTCTTTAACCTTCAAAACTTTCCTAAACTTTCCTAAATCAATTACCACATGTTCATAACTCCTTGAAACCAATCTTGGATATTTTTGAGATTTCTTACATGTCCTGGAGGATGCACACATGTCTCAGAAAGGCCAAAAATAGCCTTTCTACGCCTATTTAAGAATCCACCTTTAGAAGCACATCATTGCATTGAATGTAACACGTCACCATGTCTCAAAAATTTAAACACTTGGGAAGGTATGTACAACACATATGAAGACTTTCCAGGATATGATAGAAACCAGAAAGAGTGCATATTGATCTAGAGGGGTGTTAAAGAGGGTTTTCAAGTAACATTTTTTACACTAGGGATAAATTGTCATGCTTCAAGTTTGATTTTGCTTTTGCAAAAAAACATGACAACACATATCTAGATAGAGGGCTTGAGAATAGACCTCATCTAAATTCATTGGATTGGAGAAGAGAGATGGTCTCTGCAAGTGGCTGTGAAGTCCACTAGTTTACTTCATTAAAATGTCCTGGTCCACTACATATTTTCCCATTTGGACTACTTTCTTCCAGAACTCACTAGTGTACTCTTGCACATTTTTTCCTTGCTTCTTCCTAAGACGTTTCCAATACATGGACATATCTTCCTCATAAAAAATAGGATATAATTGTCTTTTGATTAATATATTAAATTCATCTCACTTCAAAATAAGAGGAAGCTTTTTAACAACTAAAGTATAAACATAGCTTTCAAACCAAGTTAAATCATGATTGGTTAATATTAACCTTGCAAATGAAATCTGTTGACTTTAATTGATTTGATGCAAACTGAAATACACCTCAAGTTGAGCTAGCAAATGGTCTAGCTTCTTGGAATCCATGTCCTCATCATAAGGCTGAATCTCTCTTTGCCTTTGCGTTGAATGGAGGAGTAAGCTTGGCACATGGATTCTCTTTGTCATACTAATGAGTGTCTTCTTTATAGTCTTTTAGTTCCTCTTTTAGAACACTAATATTCTCTATGAGAAATCTCAAGATAGACTCTAGCTTCCCAATAGAAAAGGAAATAATGCCATCTTTGGAAAAACTTGCCACATCTACCTCTAACCTATAAAAATATTCTGCTTAAGTCTCACATGCATCTCCACTATGAGTCATGCTTTGGATTCCTTGCTTCCACTTTTTTTGGAAATATATTCTTCAAAAAGAATGATGATACCTTAACCACTTTCACTACCCTTCTGGATGAGAAGAATCTAACTAAAAATGTCAACACAAGTTAAACATCACAAAAAAATTGATCTTAAATGCTTTGATACCAATTTCTAATCCGTAAACCACCTCTTTTAAATAATAAACAAATCATATTCTAGTGATAATGAATGAGAAAGTGTTTGAGTTCTTATAAGGACAATATATCATGCAAGAATTACTCATAACAATACTGAAATCCATGGACAAGAGATGTGGAGATAAGTGTTTTATCCTAGAGAAACCCAATGTGGGAAAAATTCCAGCTGGGTAAGCAATTGATTCCCTTTCTCTATGTAGTTATCCAAACAATAAAAGTTCACTACATCAAAATATGACCTTCTAGATAGATTCAAGATCCTTCCAGTTGCATTACTTGCTTACAATCGTCAACAAGAAATAACTCAATTGTATATCAGCAAAACAAAAACAATTCCATCTTCCAACTTTGCTCACACTTGAATTCAGTCCAAATCACTTGCTTGAATGAGTAAATGTTTTTGTATTTATAGTTCCTCCGCCGAAGGACGAATGGAAAAGTGAAACAAACTGATTTGATAAGCCCAAACATTTATAACTATTTAGAATCCTCATTTTGGTGTCGTCGGGTGTAGAACCACTGTTGTATGTAGGGGTAGTTGTATAATTACCATGGCAGTTACATGGCCACCTGTGCATGTAGGCGGTGGTATCACAACCGTTACTCTTTGAAGAGCAGTAGTTTCGAAACCATCACGGAGGTTTTGTGACCGCCGCACAATTATCACACGGAATAGAACAACGACTTTTTTCGTCATTCGAAGCTGTCCAGATCATTGTCAACTTGACTTAAACATTTCCAAAACATGATGAGGAGTCATACTGCAAGTTTCAATAAGAGAATACATAGAACACGAGGGGTTCATTAGCTAGGTAATATCCTAGCACATTAATTCATATTGAGGTAATTAAAATTGATAAAATCAAAGTCAATATACTGGTAGACATTACGGGGTGAAACAATTTTATTTACTAATATTTTTAATTGGGTATTGAGGCCAAAGAAGAGGTGGGGTTGATTGTAATATTAAACTAAAATATTTGATGCCTAGTTTTTAATACTAAATACTTTAAAATTGCAAAAGGATTGTTATCATGAAGTTAGATTATAATCTCTTTTTGAATACGGAAATCTAAATTAGGAGATTATTAACCAGTAAATACTAATATTGTAGAAAAATAAGATTCACAAATCATATTATTTCACCATCTTAATTTTTTTTATTGATAAATGAATAAAGCTTAACATTAACATAATTTATAATATGTCTTGAATGGCTTCAAAATATATTTCTAGAGAAAAGACATATTATGAAAATAATAATTGAGTGGAAAACATGATATATTTTTCATTTGATATATTAGGATTTTTTTTTCTATTTGATATATTAGGGTAGAAATAAAAATGAGTAAATAAAATTGTAATGGAAAATATGTAACGTAATGAAAAAAATTAGGGGATATTTTCATTCTAATAATATAACAATAGGGGGTAATATGAATTGAAAAATTGGAGGCAAAAGCTCACATTATGGGTATTTTTTAATACCCTTCAAACGAATGTGTTATACCATACCTTTACTAAGTGAACCCCCTTTGACATAGAATTGGGCACTTCTGGATCCATTTTTCAATTAGATGGTTTATTTTACTGCAATTCTATCTAATCCATAATATAATTCCTTGTAATTTATAATTCAATTCCAACAAAAAAACATACAAGTCTAACTAGACAAAGAAGAATACATCATAATTAAAAAAACATATTCCTAAAAAAACATTACTGAATCCATATACATAACCAACTGAAACCATAAGGAAAGGTGTTAAATTTTTTAGATATGCTATTCTAATATATTAACAATACAATTTATACAACCATTCAGAAGATATAATTATATACAATAAACTTTAAGTAACCAACATAACATACTATAGCATTCATCTTTTATATTTCAATATTCAACTACCCCCTCTTTAGGAGCCACAAAATCATGGGGTCTAACATTTTTGATAAAATCTACTCGGAGAATGGGCTCACAAGAATCTCAAAGTTGAATGCGGGAAAAGTAACTCCAAAAAGGAAGAAATGATCAAAATCTTAAAAAAAAGAGTCAATAGTAACTCAATTGAGTGAAAATTATGAATCCAAAGGAGGGAATTCGTTAATAGTACCCTCACTAATTATGTGTCCAATTCGTGCCAAAATGTAGCCTTAATATTATCAAGAAAAAATATGCAACATCACTGCCAAATCACCTCATAAACATAAATGTGAATTTTTGACATGGAGGGGAACTTTTGTACTGATAAATCTTGTATCATAATTTTTTCACAAATATGCTTAAAATGCGACATAAAGTGGTATAGATATGACATATTATTTAAGTCTTTGGTATCATTATTTAATTTATAATTATTAAATATTCTTTATTTATGTTAAATTATTTAAATAATACCATTTTACTATTAATTAAAATTCATATTTAAAATTTTATCGTTAATTAATATTATATTATTAACTATTAATATTTATTTGTTACCTATCAATTGTTAAATTTAATATTAAATCACAGAGAAATTATTAATTAAACTTCCACTCGGACAAATTTATCAATCGTCAGAATTTGAAAAGTGGAAAATAGAGAATGATGAGGTTAAACATCATGTCATAATTCCGCTAGGATGACGGAAAACGACATGAAACAATTTTTTTCATTCCTCTCGCTAGCTTAAGAGATTTCTACAACAATTTACAAGGGAATTTTGAGTCTCGATTAAAGCTGTATTTTCCTACAGTGGAGGGCGTGCATTGACGAAATACTTTTCCATACAGTGGCGTATAAGCAAATTATCCATTGGCTAATGAGTGTGGCATATAAACTATTGCGTAAAACTTCTTTTAATTATAACATTAATCTTGATCTACGGTGCCACGTGTGTCTATAGATGGCTGTGGATATGACGTGTGTTACCCCACTAATTTGATTAATGGCGCCACGTGTGTCTATGGATGGCTGTGGATATGACGTGTGTTACCCAATTAGTCTGATTAATGCAATGGCTCAATTCATATACATATGGTCTAATTTGACCCCTTTTAAAATTTGGAGCTTCTCCGAAGTGGGAGAAAGATCACTAAATTTTCAATTAATGCAAGGTGCATAATTAGCAGTTAAGCCCTGCATTATACATAATTACATGAAAATTTGAGCAATTCAGTGGGAGAGGTGTGGGCTGCGATGGTTTCAACGTGATTGGAATATCCTTTCACATGATCTCTTTTGTTTTAGAAACTATGAATGGATAGAAGACAACCAATAGTTGGATAATTATAGAGATCAGTGGTTATGCAAGTTTTAATTTCTAATATTTCTTTACTTTAGTCTCAGTGCAAAATTTATTTACTTTTTTATTCTCACAAAAAAATGATGTCCTTTGCATTTAATTTAATAAAATAAAAAAATGCAAATATTTAATACTTTCAAAAATTATGGAGATTGTAAAATCTGTAGCTACAAACTAGCAATCTCATGCTAGGTGTGCAAGGCTAACACTGAGAGAGAAATAGTGGTAAGTGGAAAAGGAAATTGTAATAGACAACAAAGAACCATGTACGGATCAAATTCAATGATGAGAAATAAAGGCAAATGATGTGGATGGAAAGAATTGTCCTAAATAATGTCGACGATAGAGGTAGTAGAAACATTCAAAAGACATTTTTCAACTTACAAATTTGTGCAAAGAATGACTTTCAGATTGACGTAGAGAAAAACTTTGTGTTACAAACGAACCATAATCAATCTATCATGAGTCAGTATGCCCGATGGAATCGGCAACAAGAGAGTAAAGGGGCTTCCAACAATTCAAGGGTGTGGTTGTCCAACTAATCATCAATTGCTATCAATACTCATACTTGCTAGGAAAATACACGATTTCTTTATTTTTATTTTTTTCTTCTTTACATCAGTTTGATGCTTAATTTAGGGAAAGAGAACAAAGAGCAATAAACAAAGCAAATTACCTGAGCACTGTCACATCCAAGGCTTGTTTTATGGTTAGCTCTAGGTGTATGATTTTTGAATATCCTTAAACCACCTCACACCCGAGCATGCACATATTGTGGAAAGATAAATGAAGAACAAGATGTTCGAGTTGGAAAGATGAGCGATGTGGTAATGGTAACAGTTACGGTAGAGGCTTCCTGAATTCCAAAGACACAGTCCTCTAAGAGGGTGTATTCATTTGAATGGGTCACGACAATTACACTCTAGGAATGATATCAGGAGGTTGAGCATTAAAAAATCCAAATGACGAGTTCTTTTTAAGAGCAATCAACCATATTGACTCATGATAAGCTTATTATGGATCAATTGCAACATTGCGTTTTTATCTGTGTCAACCAGAAAGTCATGCTTTCCGTGAATTTATGGGTTCAAACTTGTCTTATAAATGATGCTACTGGATCTATCGTTGACACTTTTTACAAGATTTCATCTTTCTTGCCTGGTTTGCCTTTATTTCTCATCATCAAATTCGATGGAAACACAATGCTTTGTTATCTATTTCAATTTCCTTTTCTGCTCAGCAATATTTCTGTTTTGGCATTAACATCGCACACCTCATGTGCGATTGCTAATTTAATTTACAATTATTAAATATTCTTTATTTATATTAAATATCAATAGTGCAATCTTATTTATTTGTAATGAGTCCAACTACTACGTATTAAACCCCATATATTTGAAATAGAATTCATTTTGTGTCTTTTTTGTATTCTACCAAAACATTATCCTAGATTGTATCCTTGATCAAAGTCACATGTAAAAATCTCAATACCTTTAGAATGAATATATAAAAGTATTTTAAAGTATGGAAAAGATCATTTTTTTTGAAAACTATGAATGATAACCTTTACTCTCAAACCTATAACATAGAAAATATACTTGAAGATAAATTTCAACATGAAAATTTTGGTAATTTCTATAACTAATTTTTTTATTTATTTTAGTGATAGTGATTTATGTTGTTTAGTTTGAGGTGTGGATTGAGATGATTTGGGTTCCTCAAGGAGGAAGTCAATGGGGTGAGCGGTAGGGATCATAAGAAGGGAATATTTTGTATGGGGTTTGTTAGGAGGTGATCGTTTAGGAGGTGATTGGTTGATGGAAGACTGGAGATCAAATATTTGTTGATTAAGTTGTTGGATAGTTCTTATGAAGTTAGGATCGACATGGAATGGTTGATTTGGATGATGAGGATGTGGTTGGTCAAGGTAGGATGTGAGGTTTGGGATTTTTTTATTAATGTGTTGGATGGTGTGTGGGACTTCATAGTCAAAGTGTGATAATGATGGGATAACTTGGTTGAAGGATTTATAAAAGAAGTAGGGGTTTGGATGTTGGTTTGGATAGGAATGGGATTTAGGATGAAAAGCCATAGTATGATAGGATGTGTGGATGGTTAAATTAGGATTAGGATTGTGGATTAAGGATGATGATAAGATTAGGATTGTGTAATTAAGGATGTTTACTTATTTTAATATTTATTTATTAATATTTTAATGTGATGGGATGGTTAAGGGTGTTTACAAACACACAAAAAAAATGTAACACAAACCCTAACTAATCAATTGGACTTGTAATCAAGCTATAACTCAATTTCAGTACCACACACCAACGATGGTGCCACAAACTAACTCTCCACCTATGTGCCAATGTGTGATCAGCTAGCGAGTGATCTTGGGGGGTGCGGCCTCCTTGCACTATAGCTCAATATTCATCCAAGAGGTTGCCTAGTATAGGATGCACAAACTCACTAGGGGAGTTCCCGATATACCTTGTGGTACATGGGGCCCAAGTCCATGTTGCAAGGATGTTGTCTAAGATATGGGTATTGGGACGTGGAAGCCCCTCACTTCACGTTGCTTTTAAAATAAGCAAGTGCTTAGCTGATAATGACAACTCTCTAATGATTTATATACCCTGTCAGAACATGGGGTATGCCTACGTGCATGAAGGTGAATCCCATGGTCACGAGACCCATATGACTACGATAAGTGCATAGATGTCAATTCTACGTCACGTTACCCCCTAAAAAATAAAAAAGGAAGACTAGCCTCTTTTGATCCTTAAGATAGTCCTACGACATGAGAGGAGAGCATACATGGTTTTACCCTTGGGATGAACAAACAACAAAGGAAAACACACAAAAAAGATAATAAATGCAAGAAAATGTAGAAAAAAAATAGGTGTTAGTATAAAATGTAAACCATGAAATAAACACATTTAAATCCCAAACTAACCTTCTAATTGCTACCTCAGATTGAGCTATATGGAAGGAGGGAAGAGAAATATACCTACACTTACCTACAAGTTGAAGTCTTCCTTCCTTGGTGCTTTGGATGTGCTCAAGATGTTGGATACTTGATTGAAATTGATTGCTTGCTTCATATTTTGTTGTGGATGCACTTGGGAAACACCTCATCTTGACTGCTTAGCTTGATTGATGAATGGTGATTGATGGATTGATTGGATGAATAAAAGAGTAGAGATTTGGTATGGATTTTAGAGATTTTCCAAGCTAGCTCTTATGGAGGATGAGAGTTCAATTTATAGTTTGTGGGTGGAGGATTCAATGGCCAAGATGAATCCGATTTGGATTTGTATCAATGGTGGAGAGTGCATGAGAGGATTGTAATTCGCTAGAATGGAGAATTCTAGAACTTGAATTCAAATTCCATGGAGGGAAGAAGTTTCCATTGAATTAAAAATTCAATGGAAGGAGAAGGTTAGAGAAGCTTATAGATTTAGAGGTTAGGATGCTATTAGATTAGGTTACTAAATGGTGATTAGGGATGTGATTTGATGGAAAAGCTAGGTTTAGGGATCTGTGTAGAGTTGGTTGTAGGTGAGATGTATGAATATTAAATTCCTATAAAATGTTAATGGGGGTTATAATAGGATAATAAGATATAATAATGAAATAAAAGGAATTAAGGATGAAATGAGATAAATGATGAAATGGTAAATGTGATAAAAGGGATTTTTAATGGGATAAATGATAAAATGAAATGTTTAGATAAATGATGAAATATTAGAATAAAGGATTAATGATGAAATTGATAATAATTAATCTTACGATTAATTATTATATGGATTTAGATGATGTTGCAGGATAAGTTAATCGTCATTAATCATGTCGACATTTTAGATGTCTACAATATTAAAAAAGGTCCTGAGCCAATTTTAGATCATTAGATAAAGGAATTTTTCGAATTAAAATTTGCTAGCACGGTGAATTACACTTCACAATATTTAAATTATCTTACAAGATCAAATGTTATGATCCCCAAAAGTTATACTTCCGCATTAATTATTGAAGAATGTACTCTAAACTATTATCCATTTCCACCTTTCGCTTCTCATCCTTTCCTTAATAACCTACTACAGTTAGTTGTTATCCTCCATAATCATAATAAAGATCACAATACACACACAAACATGTAATACTTCAAACCAATGAAATCTTAAATTAAAAATTATTACACAAATTTATTTGAAAGGTGGTGTGAATAGGGATAGGATTTGGATAGTAGTTAGATAAAATAATAATTATTCTTAAAATTTATTTAGATAGTTGAACACATCTCATTAATAATAGTGGACTTGTAATATGGGATTATACTATTTGAAAGTTAAATTAAATAACAATTGATAATCCTCACTCCAAATATCATAGTGCATACTCATAAATAATATTTTACAATGAATATTATAAGTGTATTGTATAATCATATAATAATATGCAAGTAATAAAAAACAATAATATTCCGCTTAACATGTATTTTTTAATAAAACGAGAAATGGAGGAATATTTGAACTATCAACCTTGATGAAACCTTTGGTACTCTCAAAATTTTGCGTACCTAAAAAAATGATACTAAATTAAGGGATTTTTGAAGACGTTTCTAACCTGGCAATGTATTTTTTTCCATTGATGCTTTGATAGATTACTATAGATTTGGATAGCAATTTGAATATCAGATCAAAGTGTGGTGGTTTGAGTTTATAGAAATTTGAACTTCTAAATCATGTGTTAAATCTAAACTTACTCATATTTGTAGTAATCAAAGTAATAGTAGTATATTGTTTCACAAGACCAAGTCATGGGACCTTCCTCGTTATGATAGATGTAGATCCCATGGTCAACTTGTAATCATTAAAATATCCTTCCAGCTAATATCTATATTTCTGTAGCTTACATCCATATTTCCCCATAATAAGAATGTTATTTTCTTTTTTCCATCTATAGGTGTTACAATTTTTTATAGCATTGTCTATTTAACTTTTACTCAATCTTATAATTAGTAGTACCACAAAGATACCTTGGAATGGAATTAGTAGATTTTTAATGGAAATCATGGGGGTAATAATATAATTATTTTACAATTTTCACATCAAAAATGAATTTATTCTATATTGAAAAGGAGTTAGTGTAAAGTTGTAGTTGTCCATGTTAAAAGATCTTATAACATCATGACAATATTTTGATTTATGAACCAAAATTCCATTCTTAGAGTATAAGATATTAATATGAAGTATAAATGTAAAAACTCTATATTATTCATCTCAAAATACTTCATTAACACTTTGTTCAAATCATAAATATACTTTGGGAAATATCTTATGATGATTAAGTTATCAACATGTAGAAGTGTAATCAAGAGTTTACTATTTATTTATGTGTGTAAATTGTAGAGTTGCAGGGGCCCATGTAAAACCAAAATTTATTAGAAACTCTTCAATATTTTCATACCAAGCATGAGGATCTTGTTTCAATCTATACAAGTACTTTTTCAATCTTCAAATGCAATTAGGTTTATCTTTTATTGATGAAATCTGGAGGTTACAAAATGTAATTTTAAAAAAAAGTTTATATGAAGTACTGAAAAAAATTGCATCTACCTAATTTTTTGTTACATTCACATTTAAACCCATCTTAAGGGGTTTTTAATTTAAAAATCTATTTTTCATGTATATTAAATAAATGTGTTTTATGATTTTCAATTCTTTTGTTATTTTCAAAAAAATAAATCATTCATGTTTTGTAGGCTTTGATAGCCACCATTGTAGAGCATAACAACAGATTTGTAGAAAATAATATTTTATTTATTGTTGGAAGATCTACCCTAAAGACCCCATTTCTTTTGTTCATGACCTCGTTATAACGTAAAAGACCTCCTTTCAATGCTAATAATGGCAGTGGTCTTAAATTTCTCGGCATCTATAACACAAAATCGGCGGTGGTATGAAATTTCTCTCCTCGGTGTCCATACAAAGAAAGTGGCCACTAGGGGAGAGGACCCTATAACCGAGCATACACCAAAACATGTACATATCTTTTCACCATAGGTTGTTGACAAAAGCACCAATAGTTGTTCACTTTTTGGTTAATTACACTTTTTAAGAGTTAATGAGAATGTGACACATAGGACGCTCGGTCATTGGTCCCTATTTTAAATTCTTTATATTGATTTTCTTCATATTAAATCAATTCAAAACTTACTTTTCCCTCCAAATAAACACGTGAAACGAAAATGTTGATATGGCACGATTATACACTACACGATGATATAATTTTTTTACGCTACCGATATACCTACATATATCTACGTGCCCCTAAAGTTAGGTGCACGGTAATAGGGTCCTCTCCCCTATCCTATTATACCAAAGAAAAATAAAATCCTTTCCTAGGCGGCATATAAAACATACTAGTTAGACCTATTTTTTTTTCACTAAAAAAACATTTATTACTTTGGAGGAGCAATTTTGCGAATAATTTATCTAAGGAAGAAAATATTTGTTTTTAAGAGAGAAAAAAATTTAAGGATACATTTTGCGGATATATTTGGAAAATTTCCAAGAACACTATTATTTCTCTAGGGAAGAGAATATTTATTGACAAGTAATGCTTCTTCTTCGCCACGTCTTCTTTTCCCTTAACCGTTGTTCAACCATTGGATTCATGTAATTATCATTCCTTGAAACTTATGAAACTTAAAATGTGATAAGTGCTCTAGTCCGTATGCATATCTATATTCTTTCAAGAAAAAATTGTTGTGTTCACCTTAGAGAAGGATACATATGCCTACATGTGCAAGTAATATGAAGTTCTTGGATTTATTTCTTTGAACATTTCTTAGAGCTTGTAGTTTCAAACTGATGAATCTAAAACTCCAAAAGAGGTATGAAAAATATTTGAAAAGATCTTCAATAAACTGAATTAATTTAGGTTGATTTAGTTAGTTACATATTTAAATTCTTTTTCACCTTCCCATATTCCATCTATTGAGTATATTTAAAAAAAAAGTCAAGTCTCTTCGATCACAAATGAAGGTTGGTGGTAAATAAAGAAAGGATGAAAAAAACTATAATATTGATCTTATCAAAACTGAAATCCATCTACCTCTAACTCCATAGTAGATGTGTTGGAGAAAGTTTTCAGAAAGTCTATTTTTGAGTTATGATGTGAAAGGATTACTCATGAGAAAATAAAAATTTGAGAACTTGATGCCTTACATAGCTCACTTCATGCACTAATGGGAAATTGCTCTAAAGAAAAATTAAAATTAAATCCATATTCATAACCTTCTCCAAAATAGTCAAACAATCCTTCAACCACAACTGAGACCTCTAAACATTCTAGTTCTAAAAAATCTATAAATTTCTTCACAAAGAAAAATGTTTACGATCATTTCCCATATTGTATAAAAACTAATCATCCAAATTTCAAACGCTATAATATAATAGAAGTGTTTGAAGAAAAACTAAGGTATCGTTAAATTAATGTTTCCTCGTACACAAATACAAGGAAAGGAAAATCCATTTCTTCTAAGATTTGTTCTTGTACATCATACAAATGAAGTTTTTGTTTTAGTGTTTCTCAACATCTAACTCAGTCACACGTTCTTTTGAGTTATCTTTATTATGGCTCCACTTCTCATATAATCATGGTAAAATGTTCAAAGGTTGATGTTTTAGGTTCAAATTTGGTGCAAACACAGGATGGATGCATCAATTATGTACTATTGGTACCTAAAATTTCATTTGATTTGTTATCAATTTATCATATTCGTAATTCTGTTTTTGGGAAAACAATGAAGCTCACTCCAAAAAGTGTTGTAATTAAATAATTATTTAATCCATATGATGTTGTAGCTAAAGGTTTGGTAGACTATAGTTCATGAATATATGTTTTTGATAAATTTAATTCCTCTACAGGGTCATCATGTGTTGTTCATACTGTCATTGTGAGAAAGTTATGGCACAAATGATTTGGTCACTTGAATTATCAGTATTTGCCAAAGATAAGCTCTTAAAAAAGTGAAAGAACTTCCAAAGGTCTCGATCTTTGATGTCATTTTACCATGATGCATGCTTAGAAATAGCATGGGGAGCCCTTTCCAGAGGGACCAAATTTGAGATCTTGGGCTCCACTTGAGTTGGTACATATTGATTTGATGAAGATTCCCACTGTGTCATTTTTTGGTGAAAAATATTTACTAAATTTCGTTGATGACTTCAATTAGAGGAGTTGGGTGCATTTTTTACACTATAAACTGAAGTGTTTGATAAATTAAAAGCCTTCAAGTATTTTGTTGAGAATCAATCAGAACGTTAACTGAAAAATTTCCACACTGGAAATGGGTGGAATATATAAGTAATGATTTTCATGATATTTTTACTTACCATGATATTCTACATCAATACATAGTACAATACATACCTATGTTGAATTGAATGTATTTTATGAGTGAAAAAATAGAACACTCAAGGAGATGGAAAATTATGTGATACAATATCAAGACTAAGCACCTGAATCTTAGCATGAAGAAATAAATTTTGTAAATTACATCCACAAGTGCATTCCCCATAAAGTACAACACGAGACACAAATCCAAAAACATGATTGGTTTGATGAGAAACCTGATGTTTCATTATTTCTTGTCTTCAGAAGTAGGGAATTTAATTGGTCCTAATGATAAGTGCAAATCTACGCAAAAGAAGATCTAAGAACTCATTTTTTTTTTATCATTGTGAAAATTTTAAGGCATACTAGCCATTTGATCTCATCACACATGATTTATTCTTTATACAATGTTATAATTGATGATAATATCATTCCTTCAGAGCCAACTTCTCAACCATTTACATCATTTTCTTCACCTATTACTTATAATAGAGAGGTTATACTTCATGATTGTAATGAGGACAAACCTAATTTAATCAAAATCAAACTAGAGTCCTCTATAATTCCTCCAAACGGATTCTACAAGATAAAATATGCATTCCCCATAAAGTATTGTGAGAAAAAAATCTTGAAAAATGATTGGTTTGATGAGAAACCTAAATTTTCTATATTTCTTGTCTTGAAAAGTAGGGAATTTGATTGGTCCTAATGATAAGTGCAAATATATGCACAAGAAGATCTAAGAGCTCATATTTTTTTTTATCATTGTGAGAATTTGAAGGCATACTAGCTATTTTATCTTGTCACACATGATTTCTTGTTTATACAACATGTTATAATTGGTGATAATATCATTCCTCCAGAGCCAACTTCTCAACCATTTACATCATTTTCTTCAAATTTTACTTATAATAGAGAGGTTATACTTCTTAATTGTAATGAAGACAAACCTAATGATCAAAATCAAACTAGATTCCTCTAAAATTCCTCCAAATGGATTCTACAAGATAAAATAGGCAGAGTAATTAATCCTCATTTTCTTCATTAGTCCTCTTTTCATCCCTTCATTTCCTATAGTGTGTTACTTTTGATTAATTGGTCTTAATATTTCTTGATCAATTCTAATTCTCAATATCCATTATCTCACATTCACTACAAGTTACACATTTCCCAAAAAGGAAAGCTATAAAAGAAACCTAGTTTACCCTTACCAAGACACACCTACCCCTACACTGAAAGAGTTTGCGAGAATTGAATAAAAAATGATGCACCATGAAGTAGTTGCACTCAAACGGAATTGTGATAGCTCCAGCATAATTACAAGGATTGATCAACAATGGAAGAACTTGCTCAACAGAAATAAAGCTTACACATAGAGGAAAGATAGTGGAGTGTCTTGGCATACTCATAAATCATAAATGAAAGGGTACGTATAGGGTGCTGAGTAACCCTAGTTCACAACACACAAGCAAACCCTAAACCTAACCCATGTGAGATGACCCTCCATATGTGAGTGGAGGACACATAGGATCCCACGCACCAACACCCCCCTTCATCGAAGCTGGGGTAGCAGCTATGATGAGTTAGACAGAACAAGAAGACACTCCTAAACAACTAAGAAATATGTGTTAATGGGGCCCAGAAACTAAAGGCCTGCTAAGGTGCCCATATAAAAACAAAATCTTCCTAGAAGAAGAAGAAGAGGACTATATAGCCCAAAGAAGATGAGCAGTTGCATAAGACCTCACCTCAAGAAGAGACCACAAGTGAAGAAACTTCACTTCAGTGAAGGGCTTGGTGAATATATCTGTAATTTGATTAGCTGTTTGAATGTACTAAATGTCGATGATACCATCATGAATAAGCTCTCGTATGAAGTGCATATGGATCTCAATGTGCTTCATCCACTGATGCTGAAATGGATTTCTGTAAATTGAGATAGTGCTTGTGTTATCACAATAGATAATGGTAGGCCACCAAAAGTGGATGCCAAACTCTATCAGAGTACCCTATAGCCAAATAGCCTATGTGGCAGTGTTAATTTCTCCTCTGTATTCTACCTCTGTAGAAGATATCACAATTGCATTCTTCTTCTTACTAGACCAACTAACAAGACCCGAACCAAGAGAGAAACTGTTGCCAGAGGTAGATTTCTGACGATCTAAGTCACCGGCCCAATAAAAATTTGTGAACCCAATCAAGTTAATATCCACCCCTCCATAATAGTGAATTCCATCAGTATAGGTGCCATGAACATAATGAAGGATCCAATTAGCTGCTTTCCAATGTAGCTCATGTGGCTCTTGCATGAATCTAGACACGATCCCAACAACATAAGATAAATCCAGTTGAGTGTGTGTCAAGTAAATCAAGCTCCCCACCAACTATCGATAAAGGGTATCATCAACCAAGGGAGTAGAGAAATAAAAAACCAACTTAACCCCAGAAAAAAAAGGAGTACGAGAAGACTTGCAATTGGACGTCTGAAAATGAGCAAACAAGTCAAGAGCATACTTAGGTTGCGAAATCAAAATTCCCAAGTCAGATTGTGAAATCTGGATCCCAAGAAAGTAATGAAGCAGACCTAAGTCATTCATGGAAAACCTATTGGCCAAGGTGATCTTCACAAAATCAATGATAGAGGAAGAGATGCCTGTGATCAACAAGTCATCAACATAGAGAAAAAGGATGAGTATGAAGTCATCTTGCCATAGAATATAAACATTTGGATCAAAGTGACACCTAGTAAACCCTGATGTAAGTAAAAAGGAGTCCATCTTGGCATACCAAGCCCGAGGGGATTGTTTAAGACCATAAAGAGACTTCTTTAACTTACAAACCAGGGAGGGATCATGGACATAACTTGGAGGTTGTTCCATGTAGATCTTTTCCTCTAGGTCACCATGAAGGAAGGCACTCTTATCATCAATTTGATGGAATTTCCATCTATTTTCTGCAGCAATGGCAAGGGTCAGTTGAATAGAAGTCATCTTTGCAACCGGAGAAAATGATTCAGTATAATCAACTCCAACTATCTAGGAGAAACCCTTAGCTACTAATCGTGCTTTAAAATTTTTGACGTCTCCATCTACTACATAATTTTTTCAGAACACCCACTTACATTGAATAATTTTTCTTCCTTTCGGAAGAGGGGTGAGATCCCAAGTATCATTCTTCATGAGAGAGGAATACTCCTCATCCATGGTAGAATCCCACTCAGGAATACCAAAAGTCTCCCAGAAAGACTATGGATTAGAAGCATAGGCGAAGAAAGAGTGGGGTCCAATGAAATCTGAGTGAGTACGTCTCATATCCGAAGTATCTCTAACTAAATCTCCAACACTTTGTAAAGTTTTCCTAGCCCAAAGAGGACCTGGAGTATCAGGCTCAGAGTTGGAAGATTCTTCACTTGAGTGAGAAGGGACATATTCCTCATCATCACTACTATTAGAATCAAAATACTCAAAGGTTTAATGGTTGGGAGGATCAGGAAGAGGATCATGCTCAACAACACCATCATCTGATGAGTCAGAATCCAAATCAGTGAGATGAAGAACCTCATTAGGTAGAGAAGTAGAATTTGAAGAAGAATCATCGAACTTAACACTTCTCTCAATATAAATCTCATGAGAAGTAGGATTCAACAATTGATATCCCTTCACATCATCAGGATACCCTATAAAGATACAATTTTTGGATTGTGGTTCCAATTCCTTTCATTTTTTCATGGGAATCCGAGCCATAGCCTTGGATCCGAAGACTCAAAAGTGCTCAACATCAGGCTTACATCCAAACCAGGATTCAAAGGGTGTCATCCCTCATACTGCCTTGTGTGTAACACAATTATGAATGTAATTAGCATAATTCACTGCTTCAGCCCAATACTATGGAGGAAGAGACTTCAAGTGAATCATACAAGTGGCCATCTACTTAAGAGTATAGTTCTTTCTTTCTGCTACTCCATTTTGTAAAGGGCTATAAGCAAATGTATGCTACAAGGAGATCCCTTCAGAAGTACATAAATCTATGAACCTTTTGTTTACATATTCACCTCCATTGTCGGTTTGAAGAAAGTTGATAGACTGTTCTACCTATTTCTTAGCAAGAGCCTTAAAGTCCTAAAAATGTTTAAAGACTTTAGACTTAAGCTTAAAAAATATACCCAAGTATATCACGAATAGTCATCAATGAAGGTGAGGACATAAAGAGCTCTAGTAAATGAAGGAGACAGAAATGGACAAGAGATATCACTGTGAACAAGATCCAAGGGACAAGTAGCTCTCCATGCTTTTCCTTTGTCAAAGTTCTTTTCAGGATGCTTTCCAACGGTAAAACCCTCACAAATACCCTTAGAAAACTTGAGGCAGGGTAACCCGTTGAACATTTTGTTTTGCCTCAATTGTTCAAGGTAGTGATAATTTAGATGTCCAAAACGCTCATGCCATAACTTACTAACATCATTTTCGTGAGTGAGTAAGGCAGTGGGTGTAGAATCAAAAGTAAAGTGGGAAAAGATATACAACCTTGAATGGTGATCCAACTTCCCCTCAGCCACTATAGTGTCATCATTAAGCTCATGAATAATCACTGAGTTAAGACAAAATTCCACTTGCATTCCTTGACCAAGGTGAGTAATTTGGTAAACTGATAGGATATTGGTAGAGAGATTAGGAGCACTCAACACTTGGTTGAATGTTCCCCCATCCATCTCTACCGACCCACTGCCAAAAACTGACATTGTCGTGTCATGACCCCATTTGAATGAGGTTGTCTTGTTCTCAAATGAATTGGGACAAAAAATATTCAAAGGAGGGCATATTCCAATCCTTTCCCAAGGTAGCTTTTGTAGCGTAAAAATTTGAGACAAAGATAGAATATTCGGGACCTAACTTAGAGAGAATCGAAAAGATCAGTTGAGAATATTTCTTATCTACTTAAAATTCCTTTAACAACAATCTAGTGTGGAAAAACTTAGAGAAGAATGCTTGTAGGTTTTCAAAATCACTAGGATTTAACCCTATTAGTTCATTTTCCAACTCATGTGGTCTTATGTCATCTTTTTGTCCAAACATTTTATCCAATGTTGTCCACACAGAATTAGGTGTTTCGGACTACTCAATGTGGAAGAGCAAGTCAGGAGAAACGAACATACAAATAATACCTAAAGATTCATCACTATGGTTTAACCACTTAGATTTTTCAGGGTTGTCATATGGTTCAGTCTTAGTTCCCATGGTGATGCGGAATAACCCTTTACCCCTTAGTTTCATAATCATTTTCGATCTCCACTCGAAAAAGTTGAACAGTGTAAGCAAAGGAATTGAAAGTGCATCCATAGTGAAGAGAGAGAGAAGGAATGCAGAAAATAAACTCAAGAATCACAACCACCCAGGACAATATAATAACCCCCCTGCTTTTGGCACTTTATAGTTTAGTGCATTGAATACAATCGGGTTTGAGCGTGCATCTTGAAAGAGTTGGTAACTCACCTTGCAATCAACGTAATAACGCACAAGAGAGGAGACCACAATCGTGTTTCGTGGAATGTAGCAAAGTGACAACGTATACAAGCACAACTTGCAAAAACCTAGGAAGGAGGTGAAATAAAATCCTAGTTGTGAGAAAGAGCGTCTCACATTGCAAAGGATACCCCCTTGCTGCAAAATGTGGTGGATGCGCTCACTAGTTGCAAGAAATAATAAGGGTAAATACAAGTTTTAGATGAACTCAAGATGCATCCCAATGATCTTTAGAACATCGAAAAAGCAATCAGAAGGAAAATAGGTGCTCAGAGTGTCACTACACACTTGAGCGCATGATTAGTAAAAAAAATCAACACTAACGCCTAAAAATTACCATTTTGAAACGTCCAATTTAGCTAATTTTAAAGCTATGGGAGTTTTTAAAAAACGATAATTGATGTTAATTTAAAGGATGATTTAAAATATTACTAATTGTAAAAGAAAAATAAATTAGATTCGAAATCAATAAAACTAGATTTAATATAATTAAATCTAATTAATTACGATTAATAAAGAAATAATAATTAAGATATAATTAACATTAAATCCTAATTAACTGTTTAAATATATTTCCCTTTTGAAAAAAAATTCCCACTTTATAAAAATCCCACCAAAATGAAATTTTAAAAACTTACCAAACTTACCATGAATCTATAAAGATCTATTAAATCAAATGAAACTAATTTCTATTAAGATCTATTAATAGAAATAGATTTTAAAAAAGCTTACCATTTGTTTGAAATCCCTATGGAGGTGGGAGGATCCCGAGTGGGTCTTAGCTGAGCTTTGTGGAGGTCGTTCAGGCGAGGGAAGACAGGCGCAAGGAGCAGGTGACGTGGTCAAGGATGAAGCCCGAGGTGGGAGTGTAGGCTCATGGGGGCGAGCGAGGTAGGGAAGCTAGAGGCATGAGCAGGTCAGAGTAGGTCATCAAAGGAGCGAGAGTGTAAATCAGGGCTGAGGGAAGGACACCATGCAGAGGATGAGAAAAAAATGACTCGGCCTCAGGTAAAAAATGAACACACGAGCCAGGGAGTCGTGGCGAGTTAAGGAGCCCGACGCAGAGAAGAGGAGCTCAGAGGTGAGTTGAAGAGATCGATGGAGAGCTCGGTTGGGAGAAGTGCACCAAAAACACCAACTTCAAACCTAAAATTTAAACCTATATTCTGTAAAATACCATGCAAACACAGAGAGAGACCAAAAACAAAGATCTAAAAAATTTCCAGGTTAATACAAATTAAAAAACTAGAAAATAACCTCTTATTTTAACTGATCTACCATATTTAGTTGTAGTTAGCTAAATGTAGCTGTAAAACCCCTGAAAGCTTTAGGAAACCTGCACATGCATGAAGAACACAACAAAAAAAACTTTCCAAGAACAACTTGTTAAATACGTTAACAATAAATTTCTAGAATATAACGATCGAAAAACTTGCACGAGGAGTAAAAAATGAGACCAAGAGTAATCAAAACTCAGATGAAAAATGCACGTTTACCCAATCTCATCTCTTATAGCATGAAATATTTTGTGAGAATCGAATCAGAAACGATGCACTATGAAGTAGTTGCACTCAAACAGAATCATGATAGCTCCAGCGTAATCACAAAGATCGATCAACAATGGAAGAACTTTCTCAACAGAAATAAAGCTTGCACATAGAGGAAAGACAACAGAGTGTCTTGGCATACTCATAAATTAGAAATGAAATGGTACATATAGGGTGTTGAGTAACCCTAGTGCATAACACACAAGAAAACCCTAACCCTAACCCATGTGAGATGACCCTCCATATGTGAGTGGAGGACACATAGGAATCCACACACCAACATACACCTTGGCGGGCATAAATGATTTAACAAATATAGAATTTATGCTAATCCCTAATTGCATAATCATGTATGATAAATAAATGAGTACATATTTGAAACAAAGAATAATCTTAAGAAATATGAAACCCTAAGAGCAAGAGAGAAGGTAGAAGACTTAACTGATTTCACAATTGATCTTGAAGTGTTATGGACTGGAAAATTTTAAAACAAGGGGAGAAGACTATCGCAATTGTTCCTAATAAATTATGGAATTTCTGGATGAGCCAAGACTAGGGCGCCTAGAATAGGACTAGGTCACCTAGGCACCAGGGACCTCTGATGGGAACCTATGACTATGCAGGAGCTCAGAATTTGAGTTTTCTGGTGTCATAAAGTGGTCGCTAACCTTTTCTTTTGATCATCTATATGTCGTTGTATGATCACCAAATTTTCCTGTAACTTACAAAGAGAAGATGACCTAAAAAACCCTCAAATTAAATCAGATCCCAAAAATAAAATATGCAATATAGGGATTCAGATTGACCTCAGCGGTCACTCAACAAAGTGAACTTATGACCGAGTGCTGCCTGACATCTTAGACTCAATGTAGTTCTTGTGTGTGTGTGTGATAGAATCATGCCCTATGAATCCCTGGTGCAAATTTACATGTGATGTAGATAAAATATATTCAATCATACATTCAACCAATATAGAAGGTTTCATACAACTTCTACCAATTATCTTTGCAATTGAGGATCATACACTAGCCTAAAATGGCTTAAAAACTTGCGAAAAACCGACAATTATCACCTAGAATGGTCTCATCATCACCATGACCTGATTACACCTTCATTTACTACTAATTAAATTATCAAACTCATCTAATTTCATACAACTCTTTTTTGTACTTACATCTCACCAAGTTTACCAACTTCTTGCTTCACAAGTTTTAGGCACAAACTAGCAATTTCTTGCCTTTCAACCTCCACCAAGACTCTCCAATTCCTTGTCCCCATCGTGCACTTCAAATCATGTTAGATCCATAAAAAATTGAACCGAAAAGGAATTCAAACATAAAAATTTACTAAAATTTTCCTAAATTTCCCTTCAATGCTCTTAATTACATGTATTTGGTACATTCATGGTTGAGAACCTCTATAGCTACCCAAAAAAAGTAATAAACTTCATTGGGATCCTTTCACCAACCTCAATGTGTGTACACTTTTTTAGAACCCTAATCCTTTACTATCTTTCTCAATCTCACTTTTTTTATCTTTCTTTCTCACAATGCTCCTACTATAGACATAAAATCACACACTTTGGGTAATTAACTAGTACTGATTGCATACTACTATTCATATGATTCCTAAGTAATAAAAGTTATAATTAACCCATGTATTTGGCCATATCTGCTTTCTTTCTACTGTCACTTTTGGTCTTGCACACCTTCTTGCTCAGTCTAACCTTTGACCCTTTAGTTTATCTGAGTCTGGACACTAGCACCCAACCAGGACACCATTTTTAGGCACCCCCGTCCCCTTTGGGTGCCCCTGACCTCTTTTTACTTTACTCACATATTTTGGGTCCTTTCTAGCTATTTGGACATATTAAATTTTTGGTAGTCACCATTTTCAAGGTTAATTACGAAATTCAAGCAAGGGAATCATATAAATATAAAGTTATTTAGTCATAATAAAGGACCAAACAGTAAGCATTAGCTATCTCCACCTAAGGTTGCATCCAAAGGCTATTCAAGACCATTCAAGCATGCATTATAACATCCATTCAATGAAAAGGGATTGGATTATTATGCATATAGTTCATATTCCACGCACACATCTATTACATTTCTCTACATCTAGCTACATTATTCGCTATCAAGTGTGACACACAAAAGAACCACCTAGGGCATGATTCCACACATAGACACACACCTAGAACTACATTAGGTCTGATATGTAGTTGTTGGTTGTCAAATAGGACTTTTAAGAAGAGCAACAGTTAGGGGACAAGAAGTCCCTCCTCTTTAATGGGAGAGGTTCCCTTATTCAGAAACGAATTTATTTACAAATGTACAAAACATTTTTTTTTGGTTAAACTTGGATATTACGAAAGTGTTTTCAATGAGAATGTTCAAATACAAAAAGGACTGAGGAAATGAGAGTATGGGAAAGAGCAGAAAGGCAACATGCAGAATTATAGATATCAGAGTAATTCTTTATGTATGCGAAGTCACAGTGAATGGAAACAAGATCATTTGTATCGGATAAATAAGATGGAATTCAAAGACACAAAGTTCTGTAAATAACATCTGCTAGAACACAAAGTTTCTTAACATAACACAGATTCATTAATCAAGGACACAAAGTTCCTTCTTGGTTATACAAGATCACCGTGCTTGCAAAGTCGAAGAGTATGCAATCGGCAAGACTAATAAACTTGAGAAAAATGATCTTCGCAAAGAAAATAAATGAAAGCTTAGGAATAACAGAGATCAGATAGACAAAGAATGGAAAGTCCTTCTGTATTGATTTCTTTATGATCTATTTACACTTTTTTCCGAAAATAAGCCAAGTTCTTCCTCTTTTTTAGAATGGCGTGAAGAAGGCCATTATATAGCTTATAAATCAGTTACTCTTCGTAACCGTTTCTTTTAACTAAAGAATAGTTAAGGACTGCCAATCGTAGTACCTCAACTCATTACAAAGAAAACGGCAAAAGAAATGGAAGAAGAGAAAAGAATGAGGGGAAGAAGACAGGTGGCCAGTCACTGGGAGGGACCCACTGACTCCAGAATCTGCTGCCTGAATTTCTTTAACGCCTCAGCTATGTCCCAGAAGTCTCATCCTGAAGATGACAGTATATGTCTTGGAAAGCAGAGATGACCAGTGTCTTGAAAACTTCGTCCTTCTACCAGCTATTCTTCAGTTCTCCCAAGCCTCCTCCAAAACTTTGATCTTCCATATTGATAGCAACTAGGATGAAAAAACCGCAAACCAGACTCAGAAAGGAATTTCAGAGGGAGGGGACACACGCGCAGGTTTTCAAATTGCAAGGGTTCGAGAAAAAGATAGCATGAAAGTAGTGCAAAAAATGCAAAGGGGAAATGCTCGTTATGTAGCCGTTGAGGAGAGAGAAGGGTGATCAATGCGCATTAAATTCATATCCATTAGTTTGAAAAATAACATATTCGGGTAGAGCGGGAAAAACTAAGTATGAATGGCATTTGGTTCGTTTGGGACATGTGAGACACGAATGTACGAAACATGCGGCTCGGCCGACTTGGGTGAAATAGGGAGAAGACGCACAAATGCATTTTGGGACATCTGGGACGAAAACGCGCGAAGTACGCAACTCGGGTGTTTCGGCCGAAATTGGAACAACTTACACTTTTTAACTTCGGGACATTTGGGACAAAAAGTTCCGAAGGACGCGACTCGGCCGATTCGGGCGAAAATGGAACAACTCACACGAAAAGTTTGGGACACTTGGAACATGAAAGAGTGAAGTACGCGGTTCGGGTGTTTCGGTAGAAAGTTGAATAACTCGCACGAAAAGTTTGGGACACGTGGGATGAAAAGCTCTGACAGGCTCGAAAATGGAACAACTTCAGGGATTTTAGCCGATCGGGGAATAGAGCGCACTTCGGAACTTGGGACACGCAGGACCAAAATGTTCGACAGGCCCGAGGCCCGAAATACATACAAAATGACCCAAAACATAGATTTTTTCAATTTCACGGCTTTTTCCACACCACCAGTTCGACTGAAAAGACACTTAAACTCAAAAAAAATTTTAAAGTTGAGCTTCTTTAGAGTAAGGGGGAATTTTGAGTGGACAACAGCTGGCTCCTTTTGGGGATGACTTGACATGAATTCAAGGAATGAGACAAGGCAAGAACTTAGACAAACTCAGGGGAAGCAGACCAGTACCTTATCCATTGGGCAACGGAGTCAAAAAGTAGATCAATACAGAGGGCAACACACCAAAACAAAAAGGAAAGAAAAGCAAAAACGATGTACAAAATATACAAGGGACTCCCTAATCACCTAGGACTTGAACAACTTTAGATACTGCCCACTGTAAGGGAGTGGGAGAGGAGAACCATCCATGTAATCAAGATGAAAGGAATTCTCACCAGCAAAGTGTCTGATCTTGAAAGGTCCGAGCCATAGGGAATCAAAATTTCCATGGCTGCCACGAGGTTCATGTCTTTTGTCCCATAACAACACGGTGTCTCCAACTTGGAAATCTCTGAACCTAACTTTCTTGTCAAACATGACCTTTACCTTTTGCTGGTGAACATATATCCTATCAACAACCATCAATCTGTCCTCATTCAATTTGTGTAGGTACATAATTCTCTTCTCCAAAGCATCTCTGAAACTAGTATCTTCAATGGCCTTCATTAGATGCAATGCTGGCAGTTCCACTGTCACTGGAAATTGAGCTTCTACTCCATATACCACTTGAAAAGGAGACATTCCAATAGCACTCTTTGGTGTAATCCTGTCTTCCCAAAGAGCATCATAGAGCTTCTTGTGCCAGTTTCGTTGAGACTCATTGACCAACTTCCTTATGATAGTCACCAGATTTTTGTTAGTGGATTCTGCTTGCCCATTTCCCTGGGGGTAATAATCTGAAGAATGAGCCAGGGAGATGCCATACCCGTAGCAGAAATCCATTATCTCAGTTGAAGAGAAATTCGAAGCATTATCTGTTACAATCTTATTAGGTACACCATACCTTACCAAGATGTTCTCTTTAATAAAGCTGCACACCACTTCAGAAGTAGTACTCTTGACTGGAATAGCTTCCACCCATTTGGTGAAGTAGTCCGTGGTAGTTAGCACATGAGTGTGACCAGCACTAGAAGTAGGATTAAGTGCACCAATGAAGTCCAAACCCCACTACTGAAAAGGTTCCTCAATCATAACTGGCTTGAGAGGCAAAGAAGCCAATTTAGGTCTTCCCACAAAAGTCTGACAAGCCTCACATTTGTCAACCCACTTGGATGCATCTTTGAACAAGGAAGACCAGTAGTATCCTCCACAGAGTATCTTATGAGTTGTAACCATTGATGAATAGTGCCCTCCACATGCCTGATCATGGAAAGCTGAGAGCAAATTTCTCTGTTGTTCCTTGTCCACACACTTCAAAAATCTCCCATCTAACCCCCGCTTGAACAAGGCGTTTTCCCACAATACATATTGCACTGACTCAATTTAACAGTCCTATTTTCTTTGGTAGTTAAATGAGAGGGGCATTTCCCATAGGTGAGAAAATGGGCGATGTCAGCATACCATTCGTCAACTTAACTAAGGAACAGAACAATAGGAAGGTCAATTTTCTCCAGTAATTCATGCTTAGCTCCTTCAGCAATGAGCTCACAAAGGCCTTTTCCATGAACCAGCTTGGTCGGTTTGATGTCAATGTCATACTCTTGGACCTTAGCAACCCAGTTCCCTCTCTTGGATCCAAATTCTTGCTGTGTGAGAATTGACTTGACAGTTGTATCTGGAACCAGCACCATGGAATGAGAGTTGAGGATGTAAAAGCGAAACTGCTTGACAGCTTTAACCACTGCAAAAGCATGTTTCTCCATCATGGTGTATTTCAACTCATGATCTTTCAGAATATAGCTCATGAACGTAATTGGGAGTTCATGCTTGTTAGATTCTTCTTGAGTTAAGACAGAAGCCAGGGTGTTATCTGTAGCATAGCAATAGATGATGAAATCTTTGCTAAAATCAGGACAGGCTAAAACAAGAGTTCTAGCAATAGCTCTCTTGATACCTTCAAAGGATTCCTTTCCTTTAGAAGACCAGACAAATGTTTGCTTCCCTTTCATCATCTGAGAAATATTCAAAGTTAACTCTGCAAAATCAGGGATGAATCTTCTCAAGAAATTTATCTTACCAAAGAAGGAGTGCACGCCCTTTTTGCTGGTTGGGAGAGGAATTTGTTGGATAGCTTGAACTCGTTCATGATCAATCTTAATACCATCCTTAGAAACGATGTGCCCTAATAACTTTCCCTCTGTGACACAAAAGACAGATTTTTTAGGGTTCAGAGAGATCCCATGCTCTCTGCATCTCAGCAGAACTGTCTCTAGGTGATCAAAATGATCCGCTCTTGTCTTGGAAAACACTGTCAGGTCATCAAGATATATGACAATACACTTCCCTTTCAAGCTTCCAAAAGCCAGATCCATGGCTCTCTGAAAAGTGGCACCAACATTAATGAGCCCAAAAGGCATCCTCTTGTAAGCAAAGGTACCCCAAGGAGTAGTGAAAGTTGTCTTGTGTTGATCTGTAGTATCAACCTCTACCTGATTGTATCCCGAGAATCCATCGAGCATGGATAACATTTCAGACCCTGTAACTACTTGCAAGACCTGATCCATCATAGGCAAAGGATAATTATCTTTCAAAGACGCCTGATTCAGGTTCCTGAAATCAACACAGATGCGAATCTCACCATTTTTTTTCCTAACAGGCACAATATTTGCAATCCATGTTGAATGGTGAATGGGAAAAATGATTTTAGCCTTCAACAACTTCTGAATTTCCTGAAAGATTGTGTCAGCTATTTTGGGATTGTATTGCCTCTATTTCTGCTTGAAAGGCTTAATTTCGGGCTTAAGAGGAATAGAATGCTGCATATCTTTTGGCCTGAAAGCTTTCAAGTCTTCATAAGAGTAAGCGAGAACATCCTTATACCTTTTTAAAAGAGCAATTGCTTTCTTCCTCTCATCTACTGTGCAACATTATCAATGTTCACGAGCTTGGGGTCAGTAGAACTCCTAATATCAATCTTATCATACTCAGCTGATTGTTGAGGCCCAGTGGAAGCTCTAGATTTCACATACTTGTCATGTTTATCAAATAGTTCCTCCAAACTAACCATACCTTTAGGAATCTTGTTTCCTTTGAGATTGATGCATCCATCTTGATCTGTTTCTTCCCCTTGGGTGACTGCTTTGTCAAATGGCACACCCTCACGAGGTAGGTTGTCACTTCCCTCAAAATACAGCTGTTCGAAATTACCCTTGAGCTCCAGGAAGGAAAGAAAATGTTGATCATCATTGAAAACCTGCCAGTTATTGGTATTATCAGGTACATTGGGCCGATGGATCATCTCAATGGTGAACTTGTCCTGAGAGAAATCAGGATGGGGAATTAGTAGTGACCCTGAGACAGCTAGTGAATCAGCCCTGCTGTTCTTCTCCCTAGGTATTGCCTCAATGGAGAAAGCATCAAGGAATTCAATGGAATCCCAAACCTGATTCTGGTAATGTTTCAGCCTTCCATTTTTTACTTGAAAAAGGTTTCTGACCTGCTTTACAATTAACTCTACATCACCACGAGTCAGAAGATTCTTTACACCTTGTTCTTTGGCCACTTGCAATCCGAGAATGAGAGCCTCATACTCTGTTGTGTTATTAGTATTCTCGAACTGCAACTTAAATGAAAAGGGGTGTAGGCCTCCTTCAGGTGACACCAGCAGGACACCGGCTCCAGAACCAGCTGAGGAACAACTTCCATCAAACTCTAAAATCCAAACCCCATTAGGAGACACTTTGGGGGCTCGGATTTCATTAGGGGACATAATCATGTAGGTACCATGCCCCATATCCTCATAAAGTATTTGTGCTCTAGGGTCATCCGTTTTCTGCACAATATACTCAGACTACTTCTCAGGCAACAACTTCTTCATGTGTCCATTGAAAGGCATGAGTGCATGTGACCAATCCATTTCGATTTCCCCACCCACGTCCTTACAGAAGTTCCTACTTAGCAACATCCCGTATGAAGGGGGAATATCTGCCACTAAGATGGTAGCTAACACTTTCTTCTCGGGTAAAGCTGCAAAAGCTACTTGTGCATCCTTAATCCTTCCGACCAGGGGTACTTCCTTACTCTCCATAGAGTAACAAGATCCATAAGTGCGTGTGAGAGTTAGGCCTAAAGCATGAGCTACTTTAGAAGGCATCACATTATCTGAGGCTCCGGAATCTATGACACAATTATTGAGCCTATGACCAGCTATAAGAAGTGTTACATAAAAAGGCTTGATTTTTTCATTAGGTGAGGTGACAGCGGCTACCAGACTAGGCTGTGGTGCAGAAGGAGGAGTGGGAAAAATGCCTTTAGAGGTGGTCTTAGAGTGGGAATTGACAAAGTGGATCATTTTGCAAAATCTTTGGGATGGGTTTGATAGTACTCAGCTTCTGAGATTTGGACCTTGGTCTTCTTCAGGTGATCAACAATATCAAAGGATCCAGAAGTGGACGGGCCATCATCATTTGAGACTCTAGGCTTATCAACTTTAGGAAAGAAAGAAGAAGCAATTTTAGTAGCAGGATTGATAGGACTCACCTTTGAAGTAGGGATAGGAGATCCTCTTTTTGCAATCACGGGAATAGTTGTCGACTGCTCCTTAGATTTCTTGATAGGTTGTGTTACTTTCTCCCTCTGACTTGTCTATTCTCGAGTCATGACAGAGAATGATTCGCTATTCATGTCTGCCACCACTTCATCATAATCATCTCCATCATCAATGCCCTCAGTGGTGAAGAAATTTACTCGAGATCCCTCAAATTCATCTGCTTCGTCAACTTCTCCCACAAACTCTTTGCAAGCTTCATTATCTTCATCATCATCTAGTTCTTCCACTTCACAGGTTGCATTCACAGGAACTTTAACAGGAGGTCCTTCAAGTGCTAGTCTTGTTTGCGAAGAGAGAAAACGATTTCTGGGATGGAAATTTCTCCTTGGAACATCTACATAAGGAGCGTGCTAAGCCAATTGTTTCTTTATAGCAATAAGATCATTTGCAAGTTTCTGAACTAATGGATCAATGTTAGGTCCAGGAGTGGAAGAGGAAGAAGCAACAGACTTAGATTTGGGAGGGTCTCTTCTCAACTTCCCTGACATGATCAAGTCATCCTCGATAGTAACAGCGAGAGTTTGATCCTCGACCAATGTTGCGAGATTATCCCTTCTTAGTGCATAACTAAATTTGGGCGATTGAACATTTAGGAAGAAACATTTTTGAATTTGATCAACAGGTCGGGTAGGCTGCAGAATTTTATTGATAAATTTGTTGAACTGGGCCACAAATTCTCTCATGGGCTCTTGTGAATATTTCTTTATCTGAGAGATTTGGGCAAGCAAGGCATGTACATCTTCTACCCGGCTTGAAACGGTTTTCAAACTGAGTTCTCATCGTGTCCTAATCGGTGATAGCGCCAGCCGGGAGGTGGTAGAACCAATCAGCGGCATTATCTTGCAAAGTCTCAATGACCAGTCTCACGGAGACGTCTTCATGTTTGACTACCAGAACTCCACATGCAACAATGAAGGCTGCGATGTGTTCATCAGGATGCACTTTACCATCACCTTTGAACTTAGGAAAGTTCTTCCGGTTACCTCTGGGTAACTCATTCAAAGGTTGAGTGAGGGCCAGGGGCCCGACATGATGACCCCATGGTAATGGTGCCGCCATTCTTGGAAAAACGGCTTGGAGAGGGACTGCAACACCACCAAGAATCAAAGCTTGAAGATTTGGGCTAGCTGGCTCTGAAGGAAAACCACCCGTAGGAATTCTATCTTGAACAGGTGGAGTTCTTATCGAACGAGTCCTTCTATTTGTTGAAGGGAAAGGAAAAACATGCTGATCCAAAAGCTGACACTAAGAATCTTCGATACCAAGGGCCCTTCTCCCTCCAGTGAAACGTGGAGTCGCCAGATCAAAGGATGATCAAAATTGCAGAACTGGAATATGATTTTCCCCAGCGGAGTCGCCAAAAGCAGTTGGTCGTCAAATAGGACTTGTAAGAAGAGAAATAGTCAGGGGACAAGAAGTCCCTCCTCTTTAATGGAAGAGGTTCCCTTATTCAGAAACGAACTTATTTACAAATGTACAAAACATTATTTTTTGGTTAAACTTGGATATTACGAAAGTGTTTTTAATGAGGATGTTCAAGTACAAAAGGACAGAGGAATGGGAAGATGAGAACGAGCAGAAAGGCAACATGCAGAATTATAGATAATAGAATAATTCTTTATGTATGCGAAGTTACAGTGAATTTAGAACAAGATCATTCGTATCGGATAAATAAGATGGAATTCAAAGACACAAAGTTCTGTAAATAACATCTGCTAGAACATAAAGTTTCTTAACATAACACAGATTCATTAATCAAGGACACAAAGTTCTTTCTTGGTTATACAAGATCACCACACTTGCAAAGTCGAAGAGTATGCAATCGGCAAGACTAATAAACTTGAGACAAATGATCTTCGCAAATAAAATAAATGAAAGCTTAGGAATAACAGAGATCAGATAGACAAAGAATGGAAAGTCCTTCTGTATTGATTTCTTTATGATCTATTTACACTTTCAGAAAATATGCCAAGTTCTTCCTCCTTTTTCTTTTAGAATGGCGTGAAGAAGGCTATTACATAGCTTACAAATCAGTTACTCTTCGTAACCGCTTCTTTAACCAAGAACGGTTAAGGACCGCCAATCGCAATACCTTAACTTCTTACAAAGAAAACGGAAAAAGAAAGGGAAGAAGAGAAAAGAACAAGGAGAAGAAGACAGGTGGCCAGTCACTGAGAGGGACCCACTAACTTCAAAATCCACTGCCTGAATTTCTTTAATGCCTCAGCTATGTCTCAGAAGTCTCATCCTGAAGATGACAGTGTATGTCTTTGAAAGCAGAGATGACCAGTGTCTTGAAAACTTCGTCCTTCTGCCAGCTGTTCTTCAGTTCTCCCAAGCCTCCTCCAAAACTTTGATCTTCCATATTGATAGCAACTAGGAGGACAGAACCGCAAACCAGACTCGGAAAGGAATTTCAGAGGGAGGGGACACACGTGCAGGTTTTCAAATTGCAAGGGTTCGAGCAAAAGATAGCATGAAAGTAGTGTGAAAAATGCAAAGGGGGAATGCTCGTTATGTAGCCGTTGAGGAGAGAGAAAGGTGATCAATGCGCGTTAAATTCATATCCATCAGTTTGAAAAACAGCATATTCGGGTAGAGCAGGAAAAACTAAGTATGAATGGAATTTGGTTCGCTTGGGACATGTGAGATGCGAATGCGCAAAACACGCGGCTCGGCCGACTCGGGTGAAACAGGGAGAAGACGCACAAATGCATTTTGGGACATATGGGATGAAAACACGCGAAGTACACGACTCGGGTGTTTCGGCCGAAATTGGAACAACTTGCACTTTTTAACTTTGGGACATTTGGGACAAAAAGTTCCGAAGGACGCGACTCGGCCGGTTCAGGTGAAAATGGAACAACTCGCACGAAAAGTTTGGGACACTTGGGATGAAAAGCTCCGACGGGCCCGAAAATGGGACAACTTCGGGGATTTCGGCCGATCGGGGAACAGAGCGCACTTCGGAACTTGGGACACGCGGGACAAAAATGTTCGACAGGCGCAAAATACATACAAAATGACCCAAAACATGGATTTTTTCGATTTCATGACTTTTTTCATACTCCCAGCTTGACAGAAAAGACACTAAAACTCAAAAATTTTTAAAATTCACTTCTCAAGAGCAGGGGGAATTTTGAGTGGACAATAGTTGTGCAACTCCCAGTCGTAAGATCACTTGTTGACGGCTGAGGACAGTTCAACACCTCATTTTGCATCTTTATTTTATAGGATTTGATGTCTCTCTTGAGGGTTTTATAGTTCATTATTTCATTGTAGGTTTCCAACGACCTCGACGAATATTGTGCAAAATAATAGTGACCAAAGGTGAAGGATAGTGAACACCTTGCAGCTAGTCAAATATGGTTTTATGAGAATTTGTGTTGTCACAAGTGCCCACCACCAGTCTGTGGCACCTGCATGCGCCTTTACCCCTTTCTGGGAACCCCTGTTTAGCTTACTCCTCCATATTTGTAATTTTTGGAGCTTAGGTGTGACAGTCCATGCTTCAAATTTTCTAGTATTCTAACCTTGTGCACCTTTGGGATCTCTATGAAACAACTAAGTTATTTTATCTCTTCTATGTAACTAGGGGTTCACATTTTATATCTTAGTTTGTTTGGGTTAATTTTTGTACTTATTTGCATATTTATTTACTCCTACAAAATCAATCAGATTAAGCATTTTCATATCATTTATTCATATTTTTCTTAATCACCTACTAGCCTGGGACATTATTCTGTCAAGTATAATTTATTCCTCATGAGGTCTCAAAATACAAACTATACCTTTTGGGATACCCATTTCCAATTTGTAGGTGCATGAGAAATTTCAAGACTCAACTCGTAAAACAAACCCTAATTCCTTTGTAAATCTCTCCTTAAAATTAACCTTTCTGACTATGCACACTGTCCTTTTGACGATTGGTAAGAATTTCTTCAAAAGTAGCCAATAAAATTACAAAATTCCTTTCAAATTATTTATAGGACCTTTATCCTTCCTACTAAGTTTCAGTCTAAATTTTTTTGATTTAAGCTTTCAAATCTGAAGCTCTAACAAGCCCCTGGGAAAAGCTTTCTAGAAACCTGAGGCTAGAAAAATGACTATAAAATGCTTATATCTTCTCTTCAAGTTACAAATTTGGAACCAGAGGTCTGATTTAAATTTTCTCACATAAAAATATTACCATTAGTTCATGAAATACATAAAAATCTTCCTTTGCTTATTTTCCATACTTCCTTGCCTATAAGTGTCTATATAAATTCAAGAATTTATACCTCAGAATCCTTTGCATATTGAATCCTTTATAATTCCAGCATGCTCCCTCTCTGTCATCATATTATTATCAAACCCAAACCAACATGTTTCCCATGAACAACTTTCATGTTTGAAGAGAAGATTATATTTTCTCAAACAATAAAGGAATATTCTTAGTCAGTGACACTTCACATATTACTTCATCTTAACCTCTACAAGGGGATATCATCAACATTCTATCATGCATGTAATTTTAACCTAGTCTCACCTCAAACAAAACAAGTTACAAATAAAATATATTCATATTATTTCATACAAAGTCTATGCATTTATTGTATGTCAAAACAAAGTACTTACAAAATCAATCTCCTAGCCAATACTCTTAAGGTAGTTGTCACTATTATTTCATGCATTGTAGAGAGGAATCATCATTTATCAATCCAAAATCAGAAAATACCCCTAAAACACAAGATATACATACAAAACCAAGTCCATATATATTAAACTGTAATTATTCATACAAAAATAGTTTGTTCTTCTTCACTTTATCCTTCTCATTCTCCTCAATCTCGATGAATGTGTTCTAACTTACTCATACCACCTCATATATTCAAAATATCCTCTTGAAAGTCACCTCTTATTCATTTATAAATATATTTTTATGACTCTTAGTCTTCTCATATGCCTTTTTCACATATTGTGGCCATTTTTACACTATTTTAAGCATTTCAATGACTCTTAGTTTTCTAGGAACTATTACGAAGATGACTAAGCTCCTCACGCACCACCTCAGAATCTCACACACTTGAAGACACCATTTTTCAATACTAATTTACAAGACATATTTCTCATTACATGCTTTTATGATTTGAATGATATTTTGGAGGGAAAATACAATTTTGAAATTGTAAACAAATTAGCCTCCTAGATCTTCCTATCTCATGCATACTATACTTGTCTTGAGTTCACATTAATATATTTAAATGATGAGTTTTCAATTTTAAGGTTCTTTGAGGATGCTCTGGCATCAACATGAAAGTGGGAAATAGCTAGATTTACTAATGTAAATAGATGTGTGGATGGAAAAATGAACTTCCCCTCAGATATGTGTATGTAACAAATGTAGTACCTTGTCCCTTGTATGGGTGTTATATGAATGCATTTGATGATCTTAGAATTCCTTTGGATGCAACCTTAGGTGGTGATAGTAGATGCTTAGAATTTTGTTTTTATTTTGGTCACATAGATTTGTATTGATATGATTCCCTTATTTGAATTTCATAATTGACAGCTAAAAGGATGACCCATAAAAAAAAAAGATGCCCAAAAGATAAAAGAGGCCCAAAAGAGGGGAGTAAGATAAAAAGAGGTCGGGGGTGCTTAGAGGGGACAAGGCATCTGGGGGCTGGCGTCTTGGCTGGGTGTTGATGTCCAAAGTCAAGAAAGATAAAGCAATGATGATTAGATTGGGTTGTAGGGTGTGAAAGACTAGAAAGAAGAGAAGAGACAAAACAAAAAGACCATAAATTGTTGTCAATTACTAGTTTTCTCGCTTAGGAATCATGTCAATGCAATTATGTGTTTAGGACCTAGACATGTATCCAAGTGCATGATTTTGTGTCTACAATAATGTTGTCATATGCTCTTGGATTTATGATACATTTTTTGATCTTGAAACCATTAATAAGAAAGGATAAATAGAATGGTTTACTCTTTCATGATGAGGAGGTTAAGGCCACGTTATTTTGAGATGGGGGGAGTATGTGATTAGGAAGGATCCCTTTAGAAGTATTTAGTGAAGGTACAATAACTTTAGTCTTAATGAATTGAGTAAATTTTTTAAATTGCTCAGGATTAGAATGATGGTATTCTACCTTTGGCATCTGAATTTTAGTTTTCTTTTATTGATCAATGATGTCAAAACTAGTGTAAGGGGGAGTCAATGAAGGTGAAGATCCTTTATTACTTACTTTCATGGGAGTGGTACCTATTAATGATTATCTTTGTAGATGAACCATCATAGTCGTTGGATACCTTAGGTAAATGGTACGTGTGCCCTAAGGTAACCTCCAGGTTTTAAAGAAGCTGGCTCTTCTCTATGGTGCGAGGTAAGAGTTAGAGGAAAAATGAAACAAATCACAAAACTAACAAAAGTGATGCACTGAAAAAAGAAAGTGTTAATCAAGAATCCAACTACCTGAAATGGGGAAAAGGTGAACAATGAAAAGGGTGGAAAAAATGCACCACAGTTCAAATATAGATTCACACAGAACATCACTTCAAACCCATTAAGCAAAACTTCCAAAATTCGTAGTGAACATTAAAAATATGCACAATAAACCAACAATGAATAAAGGCTAGTAGAGACAATAAGAATATGCAAATGATGGACAAAATGCATCACAAGACATATTATATTGCTAAAAAAATGTGCATAGTACAAAAACAACAGGTAAGAGCCAATAAAAATGCCATTACAAAGCTCAGGAAGGAGGTTTGGGCTCCATGTTCATACCCTAATAGAGAAGAAACATGGGCAGAAAGGAAAAATGAATAACTCCAGATATATTTTATAATGATCCCCTAATTACAATATATAGAATGAGAAAGAGAGAAGAGTGAAATCCTAAAAATGTTCCTTCAACCAATTTTTGGTTTTAATAATTGAGGTGAAATGATAGAGATAGATTTACAAAATCCCCCTCACGCTACCCCATGACCTGTCATTAGAGAAAATGAGGGCCATACTTATTTAATGAATTCTCAACCATTTTCCAACGGCCTCTCTTGAACTAGGCTCATTTTTTTAAAGGAACACACCTCAAATATTCATTAATATCTGAATTTCTCGGTTGTTGTGCATCAGGCTCTGTGCCATGATTCCAATGACACCAACTTGATGCAATTTTGTTAAGAGATGCTCAAGTTATGGGTATCTGAGTGCAAGTGGATATTCTGAGTTTCCACGAACTTGCTTCATCTACATGGGACTATGCATTTAAATATTTTTCTAAAAGACAAGCTAATAATTTCCTCTCCCTCTCCATATCTTTTGAAATATCTAAGCATTTCAAAATTCTTGGTGGGATTCATTATTACTCCTACGTGGTATTAACCTACTGCCAATCTTTTGTAACTGGCTTAGGGTTCAGAGCCTATCCATGTTGGGCTCCACGTGGAGGCTAAGCGCATCTCTAGGGTCTCTGTTATTCTTGCATCTTTTTAAATTGCACCAAACTGACACATGTCCCCTTCCGTGAATCCTTTAATTTTTCTATGAATTCGTAATGAGACTCATTGCACATTAATATGAGGAACCTCTCTTCGGTGGACCCCCCCCCCATTTACCCAACGTGGAAGTCCCGCAGGAGTTTGGGGTTTCATTCTTCCCTCTCCTTCTTTATAATTTCACTGAGTTGACACGTGGCCCCTTCCATGACTCCTTTACTTTTTCTTTCCGACTCGTCCCTGGCTTGGTTTTGACTCGTTGAGTCACTTTCCTACGTTTTTTCACCATGATTTTGCTAAGTTCTTACCAAAATTGCTGAAATCTTGACTCATCTTTCATTAGTCTGAGATCCTTAGAGTTATCTGTAAACCATCAATCGAGCTTATGAGCTCATTCCTGCACAACCAAGCTAACTTAGGGGCTTCTTGATTAATCACAACAGTAATGTGCTTGTTATCTAATTTCAATGGGCGGTGGAGGAAATTAGATAACAGTACCAACCCTAGGGGTGGAAGAGGAAGAAGAATTGGAGGAAGGAGTTACCTTGTTGACACGAGGTTTCTCTTTTGGCTATACGGGAAAATGATCACCTTTTTTTGGCAATATTTGGAATTTTCATAAAATTTTATTTTTCTTTGACCTTTTATTTTGGTTTCTCTACTTCCATTATTTTGTTTTTTGAATGAGTAAACATATCACAAGATTGATTTTTCATATTTTTCACAACATCATCATAATCACCTTCTTCATATTCTAGGTACCTGATATTGGAGTCGCTAGTTGGTTCTATATACAATTCATCAATGTAACCTGATTATTCATAAGAGACTTAAATTTAATTGTGAGTTTCTTCTCTTTCCTCGAGTACTTCCACCATAACATTGACAGAAGGAGCTTCAATAACTAATCTTGGTTGAGCATCTAAGAACTAGTTCCTATCCTTTGCAGGATGATGTTTTTATTGAAGTTCCTTCATTTTTTTATCCTAGCAAGGAGTTTTAGGAGCATTCTAAGATATCTATTTTTTCAATATCAATTTTTTGTTCGTTAGTCTATAGATATTGAGATGAGTATTACTTTGAGATGTAATCCAATTCTTGGGATTGGAAGAATCTCTTCTTAGTTTACAAGCCTTGATAAGTCCATGTTCAATCTCTGTGATTTTTGTTTGAATGGTAGATAGGCCAAGAACATTTAAACTAATTAACAAGAAGCAAACTTCATGTAGTTGAGCATTAATGAAGAAACACTTGTTGATTTATGGTAGCTAGGCCAAGAACATTTGACCTTGTTAACAAGAAGCCAACTTCATGTATTTGAGCATTAATGAAGAAACACTTATTTTTTAGGAATGTGGATATTTCTTCATTTAAGTGAGTTGAGCCAACAATGAATGTGAATCTTCTATAGGTTTTAATTTTTCCTCAAAACTTGTTCTCATAATAGCCCAACTATCAATCGAGTGAGGAGATAAATTTTATATCCATTCATCAACAATACCTTGGAGAATTTCAATGAACACTCGGATAGACACATCCTCATGAGAAAAACTAATAACTCCACAAGCCATAAATAACGTAGCTATTTGTTCATTAGGTTTTTGTTTCCCATTACCACTGAACTTTGGGAAATTCTTGCACAAACCATGAGGTAAATCATGTAGAGGATGAGCCAGTGTTAGAGAGCCAATTTTTAGTCCCTAAGGGATTGGAGGTAGAAGTGAGATAGTCATTTATAGAAAAGATGTATGCATATGAATATAGGTTCCACCTAGAAAAAAATATCTACAAGTAGTTGATTTACTTTAGTCTCATGTAGTATGGTTTCAACGTACAGGTGATGAGTTGTTTTAATGTCTAGAGGATCATCTCTGAGGAGCGTGATTGGAATTATATGGTTGTAATAATACAAACATAGGATCCACCACACCTCTTGCATTACTACTACGAGTGAAAAATTTTCCTTCAATTTTTGAATCAAAAAAGAAACCTTAGGGGAAAACAAAAAATGAGCATGCAATAAGCACGATAAATCCTATCATGTGTATTTGATTCCCTGATATATTTTCCAACAATTGTTGGTTAGATATTTTTTAGGGACAAAATATGAGGTGCAACCATAGTATGTGGGACAATACCTCCTCAAATATGGTGAAGAGCACTATTTATTACTATTACAAAAACACCAAAGAGTATTCACAATATTTAGACTAATATAGCTTTGCGAGTGGCATATCATCCCGACAAATGGAATTTTTCTTACAAAATGGAGAATAGATTTGAAATGGAGAAAGGCTTTTTAGGAGATAAAATGGAGTGGAGAGGTAGAAATAAATGAGAGTGAATATGTGTTTTTCTTTGGTAAACATATATCCAAAGACACTAACATGAGATAAAATAGTGATAAAATGACATCATATCTTGAGAGCAATAAATTGGAATTTAAAGGATGATATAATATATTGAACTCAAGAACAACAAATTAATCAAAAAGATAACATTTAATGTAGAATTTGTAACACATCTCTTTTATTCCTTGTAATAAATATTGAAAACACAAAGTTTTTCTTTTCTTCACAATTGCATAAAATGATTTTCACCACAAAGTATGAAAAGCTCTTGTTCTATCTGATCCTTCTTTTACAATGCCAAAGCATTTTACATCTATAGATAAAGGGAAGAGAGAAAAATAGGAGTTGTTTGGATATAGTCTAATACTATAAAATATTAAATTAAATACTCATGACTGATTCTTAACACAAAATGACCAAGCCAATGTGTTAATCCATATGATGTAAAAACATCCAAAAGATTTACATGTTCAATTCAAAAATAGAGACACATGTGAGGAATCCATTAGACTTCTCTTTTTCTAATCCTTCACCGTCTTCTCTGTTATGATGCTCATGAAATTTGCAGATCATTTCTTGAGTTTTTTTTCATCAGGCCCAAATGAATATCTATTCAAAATAACACAATGCCAAGAATGCTGATATTTTCCCTAAGAATCCTATGAAGGAACTTTAGAACCTTTGCCAAATTTTCCAAAGCATTATGATACGTAATTAACTTATCAATTGATTGTAAATCAAAATTATGCTCCACTTTTTTGTCATTTTACTTTAAATCCTTAAATTTAGTAAATATTTCATCTGATTTCAATATATTAAGATCTGAATCTCAGATTCGGTATGTCATTTTATAACATTCATCACCAATATTATTGGTGGCATCAATTCCTTCTTCCTTCACCTCTTAGAGTTTTCCCTTGGCTTATTGCAAAATTTCCATATGGAATTTGATGGCTTTACAAAATTCAAAATTCTTCTTACACTCTTAAGTGATATTATCCTTCATGAGAGTACCTAGAAAAACCTTTTAAATCTCTTATAGGGATTAAAAAGTGAGGTCCCAATTGTTTCATTCCTCAATAAGTTCATCATTCATTTTTCCAAGAGCCGAATCTTCTCTCTCAATAACACTATTGACATTGATAGAATAACCATGGTAACATTTGAAAAAGAAAGAGTATAAATGAAGGGGATACCTATAAAAGGAAAGGGGCAGAAGAAAAAGAAGGGAAATATACACCAACATAACCCAAGGACATACTAACCCCTGAATAAAATAAGGAAAGGGAGGAGAAAACTTTTTCCAATGAAATATGTATGGATGAAGTTAAAAGAAAGGAGATGGGAAAATATGACACTGGAATAGTGAATGAGGTGATAGATGAATCTTGCACCACAATGGTGGATGATGGAGGTGAAGAATGATAAGGATATGAAACATTAGGAGTAGAGGAATGGGGAGGAAGTGACACATGTGGAGCTAGATTTATTAGAGTGACTATGTGGGTGATGAAGAAGGAAGATGTGGGAAGAGACTATGTGGTCATGTTGCCAATTAGAGGTCGTTATCTTTGCTAAGGAAAAGGAGAATATACATCTACAATGGTGGTGGGTGGAAGTGAAGAAGGAGGAGAATTTCCCTTGTTTCTAACAATATAATATTCTCACCTTCTTAGTAGACACATTTCCTTTATCCTTAGATTCCTTGGAGGGGCACGCTTTTGACATGAAAATTGTCTTGAAAAATTTGGGAAGTTGGTATATTTAGGATGAATATTCAATGAAAAAATCCACATGTTTATTGGAATAAAAATATGATAGGTCCACTCATTGATAGAAATTATCTCCTTAATGGACCAATCAATTCGGGGAAAACCCATATATTTTACTTTTATTTTCTCATATATAGGGTCTAAGACTTCCCCATCATCCATTGTGCCTTGAGGAATATACACAATATTATATTTGGTGGCTTCATCTATCATCATCTGGATGTAATATTTGTTTCTTATGGTTACTTCATCCCTGCATTTGATTCATGCATCTTCAAGTTTGGTGACGTGAAATTGTAAAGTTCCAAAGCTTTTTAACACTCCTCTATAGTCGAAGATAATCATTGAATGAAATGATTTGAGAGTAACTCCTTGCATCTCAGTGGTGATATTCTTCAAGTTAACTACTGATGTGCACGTGTATCAACTCATTGAGATTAGGAAGTGAATTCTCACTTTATGATTACTTTTTTGGAATTTATGAAGATCTAAAAATTACCTTACCAACTCCATCAAGAACCACTTAGCACTTGAAAATCTTGGAAATAATTGTGGAGAACTTTGGAATCCTCTAACTCATATATAAGTGATAGTTGGGAATTGAAGGAGATACACACCCAATGAGATAGAACATTCCATGATACATCAGTGCACTAAAACTTGAAGAAGTTGATTTAATATAATGTGAATTAAATCTTATTTCAGAGTAACTTACTGTAATAAGATATATTCAAGTAATTAAATATAATAACATGCAAGAAATAATCATTCGAGGATATAAAACTCTAAGAAAATGAATGGAGAAAGATAACTTATCTGATCCTGTGCAAGTTGGGAGTGATGGGGACTATGTATGTACTAGAAAGTTGGAAACAATGTTAAAAGGCTCACCAAAGGTTTAGGAAATTAGGATTGTACTGGATAGAAGCATCCGTAAGAGGTTAGGAGTGTCCCAGGCGCTAGTGACTGATCTGGGTACATGTGTCTGCTCAAGATCTAATCTTTTCTAGGTCGAAAGGTATTCGATGTTTCTCACTCTTTAACACTCTGGTTTTGCTGTTAGGTTGGTGATCATACCTGTAACCTACAAAAAAAATGACTATATGCACATGCCCACAAACCACAACAAATCTAATTACAAATATACATAATGGTGAGTTGAACTAACCTCGGTGGTCACCTGAAGAGTGAAGTTACGAATGAGTTCTGCATTACATCTCGAACTCCATGTTCTCCATATGTGTGTGTATCTGTGTCCCAAGTTTCCCTTGTGCAAGTTACACGATGATAATGGAATAGATCTAGATTTGTCTCCTAGAATACAAAATGTGTGTAATGGACTAGAATGAGCTCCCATCCTATGCATTGTATGCAAATCAATGCATCCCTTGACCCTTATATGGATGTGTTAGATATGTAATTTCTATTGATCTTGTGCCTTTTGTGTAAGCTTAGGTGGTGATAGATAATACTTATAGTTCTTGGAACCTTATTTAGAATAAGTAACTAGGTATATATATGGTTCTCTTGTTTAAATTTTGTAATTGACAACTAAATGGTTGACCCAAAGTATTAAAAGGTGACCAAGAAGTGAAGTGGACCCAAAAGAGTAAGAATAAGAAAGAGAGGGACAACACCTAGGAGGGACGGGAACACCTGGGAACTTCTATCCTAATTGGGCGCTCATGTCCAAGGTCATCAAAAGGTAAATCAGTCAACTTCTGATAGAACTATTAGATGTGTAAATATACTAAAGTGCAAGAGATAAAGCATCCAAAAATCCAAAAGGAGTTGTCAACCACTATTTTTCTTAAGTAGAAATTGTTTATACACTAGTGTGCTTTAGGACCTAGAAATGCACCTAAATGCATAGATTTTGTGTCTATATTTGCCCCCATTTTATGATGTTGAGTAAATAATCGATAACATAAAGTAGAAAGAAGATGTGTACCTTGTAATCTAGAGAGGAATGTAGCTGATAGCACACAGAGTGGACAAGTAGCCATGTGAAGTGTTAAGTGATCGCAATGTGGAGCATGGTAACTAGGAAAAGGAGGTAGAACCTAGAGGTGAACTGTATGCATAATAGCGTGTTGTTCAAGCTTGTGCTTGTTGATGTGAGTTGTTTCTTATTTCTTGTTAGGACTCACCTGTAAAAGAAGACCAAGAGAGTAGTTAAAGTATCGGATATGAAAAATCAAAGTAACGTATGTATAAGTAAGTAAAAGTATTAGAAAGTAGTAGTTAAGGAAAGAATGCACTTGATGTATGAGAGAGTATAGGATAGAAAATTGTCGATTTTGTCTTAGAGATGTTTCCAGATGGGGATAAGCCATAGATTTTACCTTCTTCCCACCAAGGATCAGGTTTTTGGGATATCTCATGCCAAGGATGAGTTTTTTGGGTGATCTCACGCTAAGAGAAGAATGTACGGGAGAGAGGTTTATTTTTCTCTCCGTCCATGATGCTTATCAAATGATAAGTGCCATTACAGATTGGCACGTCCTGATTTGTAACCAAGTTATATCAAAATTGTAGATGAATGAATAATCATGTAATTGAATACAAGTGCATGATACTATAGATCCATACTGTAACATGCTGGAAATTGTGTTGAACTGAGAAACTATGTGATACTAGGAGCTAGTGTTTTCTTTGTGTTTGTGATCCAAGTCTGATTCTGGACCACTCTAAATTTGTGTTCCTTTTCTAATTCTATACTGTGTTGTTCTATTCTAGAGCTCTATACTATTGGAAGGGTGATTTGTACACCCAATAGTTTCCCCCTTGTTTGGGGTGCGTGTGACAGATGTAGGAGGAGGCGAACCAAACAAGAGGATGTGAAACCAATATGAATATCATGTATTATATACCTATAGGGGTAGGGTATGTGCACGGTAGAAACCTAGGAACATGTAAACATGATAGACTAGTAATCAAATGTTATCGTAAAAGAGCTAGGATGTAATAGAATACAGTGTATCACATAACTATGATGACAAGAATGATCAAGAAAAGTGGGTTGCATACATGAGACATCACACAAAATGCCACAAGACAATCAAGGCTGAAGTGGCCATAAGAAAACAATGATCAAGCAACACATAGGGAATAGCCCACAAATAGTGGCAAAAAATAACAAACAAGAAGTAGCAAATAGCCATGGTTGTATAGAATCCTATGATTTGGAGTAGGGAAATACTAAAGATAGATGCCCCAGGAGCCTCATTGGGATTGGTAAAGAACAATGTCAAGCATCATGAATCATGTAAAAATATGTAAAAGTACTACATTCACCTCAAGATACCATGTGAATGTGCATGTGTGTATAGAAAAATATAATGACATACTAAGTATCGAACTAACATACGAAACAAAGTGCATCATATAAGTAGTATATGATAAAAAGATTAAAGACAACCAAGATAGGTAAATGCCATGTGAATATGATGGTGTGTTGTGATATGCAAAATGTGTAGATTAAGGGAGCCGCATTTCCCCCTAGTGGATGTGTTTGATGTGAGGTTCATTTAGAAATTATGCCCTCAAAAGTCAAGTATGAATTGTAGAACAAGAGTACGTCACTAGGTAGCGAAGATATTGTATGTGATTGTTATTAGATGCTAGGAAAAATTTATCATGAAGCAAATAGCTTGAATTATAGAAAATAATTTATGAGTAGATAGTAGAGACAACTAATAGTGATGGAGGAGGGGAAGTATGATTCCCCCAAGTGTGCAAGTGACATATATCTATTTGATGACAAAAAAGAGTGAGGGCCCCTTGTCTAGTATCCAAGAAGAAGAAGGTGTGTGACAATGGTCTAGGACCGGTGGTGTAGGAGAGTAAATATGTATATGTGATGGGTACCCATGTGGTAAGGGAGGCGTAGAACAATTATAGGAATGGGCTACTCGAGAAGGGGACTTAGGTAAAATGGGTGGACTAATGGACTGACGAGGATGATGGGTTCATGATGTAGTGTATGGATGGGAGAGCTAGGTGCAGAGATAGATTGAGACTTGAGAGGTAATAGAGGCCCATATGTCATGACTGGGGATAAAGTAGAAGGGAGAATGGGCTGAGGTAATGGCATGCATAATGGAATACCTTTTATGGTGAAAGTTTACTTGTTATGAATAAAATTAAGGCATAAGTGGAACATGGAAGGGATAACTTGGGCATCCCAAAGCCAAGGGAGACCTAAGTCCATGTCACAATGCTTAATTTCAGATGTAACAAGGAATGGTATCGGTATTGTAAGGGAATCAACAATAATGGGAAGGACGACACATCCTTAAGAACTAGGGACTAGAAATGTGATTTAAGAGATTAGAAAGTTGATAGCTAGTAAGATTTATAGAGGTCATGCATTGGAAAGGAACAAGAGATGGTACATAATATTATTGATTATATGAGCACCAACATAATCTTCAATATACAATGAATCAAAGGAAAATGTAGCAAGGTATTCAATATTTGAAAATGTAATAGCTGGTGGTGGAATGTCAGCAATAACAATGAGAAAATCAAGCGGTGTTGATGAGGGAAGATGCACTACATGATATGCTTGATTGGAAGAGGAATTGGTAGTCGACTTGTCATGATTTGGTAATGGTTTATTGAATATTTTAAGTGTTTTATTATCATTGACCAATTTTAGAGTAGATAGATTTGGAAGCTTGATTGCATTATTTTCAATAACATATTGAATGACATGTTTGAGCTTAATACAAGGATTGGTAGAATGCCCATTGCATTGGTGATAATCCAACTGGTCATTTTCATCATAATTATGTCGACATGGTCAAGAAGGGTCTAGATTGAACGGTGGAGGGAGAGTAATCAAATGGATTTCAATGAGTTATGGTAATAGGAGTTGATGTGTGTAAGGTAACTTAGTAAAAGTGCGTCTGATAGGTTGCAATTGAAGCTTGGCTAGTGTAGAGATAGTGTTGATGGTAGCTTTAGATTTGGTAGGATTATTGGATGGTTTGAATGCATATTTGGCTTGAAACTTGTTTGAATATGAGTTGGAAGAGGTATCATAATATTTCAGTTTTCCCATAGATATAAGTTTTCTTTCGTTCAATTTAAGCACTTGACACAATTGATCAAAAGAAGTAGAAGTCTCAAAAATAACACACTCTTGGAGTGGAGGAAAAAGTATTTGAATGAATAGGTATTGCAATTCTGAATCAGCTAGAACATTGGTTATTTTGGCAAGGTTATTATTATATTGCAAAACATAGTCTACAAGATGTTCCTTAGATCCTTTTTTTATTCAAGATATTGTGCATAGGATATATTAGTGTCGATATTCATACAAAAATGTGAAAGGAATGTGTTGGCTAAAGATGTAAAAGATGTTAACGAATGGACAAGTAGATCATAAAACCAAAACATAACATATGAAACACTTTTTCCAATATTTTAAGGTCATGAATGTAGTCAATACATGTAACTTAGAAGGAGTGAAGGTTTACGGTTATGAAGGATGAGGAAGTGGGTAAGAGGAGATGACAGGTGCAAAGGGGTTATGAAGGAGGAGTGAGGAATCTAGAGATAAATAAGGGGATAAAGAGGATTGTTGTAACTGGAAAATTTGGATCTGCAGATCATGGTAGAATGAGGTGAGGTCACGAGTTCATGAAGAGCAGACAAGTTATGCATGAGAAGTATTGGGAGGAATGAGAGGAGTGGTGGTATTAGAAATAGAAACATGAATGTTAGAAGGCTAGGTGGAAGTCATGGTGACCGAAGAGGAAACCATGAGAGGGAGTGTGGTATCATGTTGATAATTTTTAACAGGGATTAAATAATTTAGGACATGCAAAATATGCATGGGGTGATTGCGTAAAGTAGAACAAAAATTAGTGAGCTTGTCAAGTTGATATTGATCAACATTAGTGTCCTCATCATATGAGTGTTCACTATCAGAAGCTTCAATGTTTTCAAGAAAAATGTTGATCGAGTTGATTAGGGGATTATTAGAGCCAACCATTGGTTTAGAGAGATTAAGGTAGACGGTGGAAGCTCAATGTGCTCAAGAGGACTAAAAAAAAAACTATGGGTGATGGGAATAAAAATAAGCCCATAAAGTAAAGTAGGGTTTGAGTGAATGGGTTCACCAAATGACTTAATCTAATGTGAATTAAATATTATTTTATAGTTACTTATTTTAATAAATGATATTCATGTAATTAAGTATAGTGATGTCCAAGTAATAAACATTCAAGGATGTAACACTATAAGTAATTGAATGCAGAAAGATGACTTAGCTGATCTTATGGAACCTAGGAGTGATCAGAACTATGTATATGCTAGAACCGATTGGAAATAGTGTCAAAAAGCCTCACCTAAGGTTTAATAAAACATGATTGTACTGGACATAAGCACCCGCAAAAGGGAAGGAGCATCCCAGACACTAATGAGTGATGTAGGCATATTTTTTTTCTCAGATGCTCAAGATCTGTTCTTTTCTTAATTGGAAGGTATTTAATGTTGCAGACTCTTTTTCTCTCCATTTTCTTTGTTGTGTGTAGACAAAAAATTACACACTTACTACTATTATTATATAGTTAAGTATGTTGTTTTTTATATATGGATATTGTGTATGAAATGTATTCACTGATAACCCATTCCATAGTCAATTTGTTGTCTTATTGGTATTTATTTCTGTTTGTATTGCACACTTTTTACTCATACACATAGTTTTAGTTAGGTCTTAGGGATCCCTATCTATCATTTATCACTCATTTTTCGTCACTTGTCTCTGGACACTAGCGCCCAGGGAAGGACAGTAGTGTTAGGCGCTCCTGTCCATCTTGGCCACCCTTGTCCTCTTTGTTTTTGATCTTATTTTTGACATTTGAGGTCAGTCTTTTTAGTTTTTCATCTCATCTTCTAAGGTACTATTTGGCATGTCAGGCCATGTGTTGAAATTCAAACAAGAGATCCCTATATAAACATAACATACATATCATTATATGGGAAAACTGTTCTTATTAAGGTATAAAATCTACATAGAGAAAGGGACTACATTTGAGCAAATGACTTAATCTAATGTGAATTAAATATTATATCATGATGTGAATTAAATATTATATCATGATGTTAATATTTTGGATGATACTCATGATGAGGTAACCATAAAAAATATTTTTACGTTATATCATGATGTTAATATTTTGGATGATACTCAACAAAAAATATTAGCTAACAAATGTCATGTGCATACTAACTTTTATAATTCTACTATTGGCATCATTTATGATCTAATGAGATTTACTCAATGCACACCTTGTTATATAGTTAGTTGTACCCCTCCTTTTGGAATTTCTAATGAAAACTTGGATGATGATACTATTAATTTCATGCTTGGTCTTGATGATAATAAATATGTGCCTGATGATTCTCATACTAGTCATGATGATACTCTAGCTACATCTCATGCCTCTCCTGAATCTAAAAATTCTAGTGCTTCTACTACTTCATTCTATTTCAATGATATGCTTAATTATATCCTTTTATCTGAATATTTGTTTGATTTTTATGACACACTTGGTAGTTATGATTCCACTTCTTTGCATACTGCTGAGTGTGAATCCCACACTCTACTATCATCTTATTCTGAGGTTGTATCTAATAACATGCATGGGTCATCTCATGCTATTAGTTCATCTCCTCATATCACTTCATTTCCTTCTATTATCTCATCTCCTCCTATCAATTCATCTCCTTCTATTATTTCATCTCCTCCTATCACTTCATATCCTTCTATTATCTCATCTCATCCTATCTCTTCATCTCCTTCTATCGTTTCATCTCCTCCTCTCACTTCATCTCCTTCTATTAGTCCATCTCCACCTACTGTCTCATCTCCATCTCCTATGGATGTTTCCAATGCTATTCCTACTGCTTCTATGGATGCTACATGTCCTTTTCCATTTATTAATTCATTGGCACTAATATCTAGTGTGCCCTTAGCATCGTAATCTCCTATGTCTCTTATTGATATTCCTATGATTACACATAATGGCATATTACAACTTCTTAACACATTATTTCTATCCTATGCTATTCCTTTATAGGATATCTTGTCCCTCATGGATGTTGTTGGTCACTTACAATATCAAGTATAATCTCTCACATTAGAAAGCAAGGCCAATTATGCTTCCTATAATAATAATTCATTGCAAAAAAATCCTATTCCAAAAAATATTCACAACTCAACATTTCCTAAGGATTTTTTTATGCCTACATTTTCATGTTTTGATGGTATTAGAAACTTTTACTTGCATCTAAAACATTATCGTATGACTATGGATTCATATTCTAATGATAAATTATTACTTAAAGCCTTTCACCATAGTCTCAACAATGATGCTCTCTAATGGTACACACATCTACCCATTGGATCTATTAGTACCTATTGTGAGATGGAATAAGTTTTTCTTTGTCAATTCATAGTTGACAACGGCCCTAGAGTCACGTATGATCATCTACCTAGCTTACATCAAGGAAAATCAAACCTATCATTGATTAAATTTTACGATTCAATGCTTGCATGCACCAACTAGTCTTCTAGCCTATTCACTTAGAGAAGTAGTTTATCTTCTGTCGTGGTTTGCTTCCTCCCTTAAAGCAATGATTGCAATATGACACATGTGAATCATTCACTATTTAATGCTATATAGTCATCGATTTAGAACAAGATCTCATTGCTACACATATTATGGATCCTCCTCCTATTACTACTAATGCTACACCATCTAGTTCTTCTCCACTCCCATCTGTTGAGCATCCTACACGGTCTTAATCTCCTCCACCTTGAAAACAAGTTCAATATACTCCATTACCATCCTCCATCTCCTCTTCCGTGTCAGGGTACTTCTACACTTGTTTCATGAGGACCATTACATTTTTCACATCATGCTAGACCCCATGATGTGTTGTGTGCCTTTCCTGACAAGCATTTAATTCACTTACCTTATAATCAGCACCATCCACCACATCACTTACAATGCCATCGTGATATACCTTACTACAATTATCACCATATAAATGGCCATAGGGACAACGATTGTTATGCCCTTCATGATCAATTGTAACAATTAGAAGATAAGGGCATTGTTTCCTTTGGCTCTCACTCACGTGAGTGGTATATATCTCCACTCCCTCGTAAGTGCATTATTACTCTGGTTAAGTTATCTCCTTCAGCTAGTTCTAAGGTCATTTTCCACCCACCTCCACAAGTCATTGTTCATGTGCACTCTCCATATCATTCATCCATTGGTGCACCATCTCATCCCCCACATCATGCTACTACTACACATTGACATGCACAACCCTTGGCATTTTCCCTTCCCACCTTTGCTTCGCCCATCATTAGTGCCACTCCACATGAAATTTAGTTTGTATCATACACTCATGTTGTTTTCATTCCACATAATTCCACCACTTCACATCGGCTTGGTATTTGGTAGGTGATTTCTACCACATTACCCCTGGATGAAGAACTCATGTTCTTACAGTTCTTACATAATTTTTAGGGATATGTTACAAAAAGAACCTTTCTTCACGATATTTCTTGATTTATCTAGAGCACATTATCGAATCATTTCCTGATTACGCACTCTTGATTTATGGTCCATTCTTGATTGCTGAGGGGTATTATATAAATGAACCTCACCATCCATACATTAGGGGGAATCACTACTCTCCATCCTCCTTATCCCCATAATACTAACACATGTTTCACTACGCTATTACAATTATCTCATTCACATAACCTTTCACATTATTCATTTTTTTAATTTTACCAGTCATCATAATGTTATTCATACATACAATGCACTCTTTTATCTACCAAACATCCCAATTATACTACATAAATCTTATACGCTACATCATTATTATACTATCATTACTCACCATAAACAACTATACACTATAAAAATCAAATCATCATGGCAATATTCACAACAAAACATCCAATATAATGACAATCATCAACACATCATATATCAACATGTGATCCATAAGCATCATTAATAAACATCAAATGTAATAACATATGACAACGATCCATATATATCTGGATCAAAATAATAGTTACAAAAAACCCTGTCACTGGGGGCAGCTCCCCTACATCAATACATCAAAATATATCAAATCTCGTCATTACTATCACTATCTTCCAATACAAGATCTCTAGAACTAGAATCTTCACCACTCACCCTACGTCATTGATCGCGGCCCCTATATCTCTCTATCTATCTCCGCAATAGGGTATTCTCCATTGACCACTCCATGAAGCGACTCAGTAACTCAATAAAATGAGTAAATACATCCTATACTAGTGGACCACCACATGTCTCCTCTCTAGCTCATCATGTATCCTCTCACGCTTCATATCTCTTTCTTAGCAACACAATACATGTCGCTGCTGCTATCACCATTGGCTCAAAAAAATGGTCATGGTTGCCCACAATATCATCTACATGCTTTAACACGCCTCCACCCATGAGTATGTCAGTGGGAACATTCCGTGTCAATGTATGGATAGATGTGTCCACAATTAATGACCAATACACATCTCCTATAACCATCAGAAAAACACATTAGACAACAATGGCCATTACATAACCAAGAAACAAATCATACAACATGACTATACAAATAATCACTTTCTGTTATCCCCACCACTACGCCATCGAGGGTAGGTGCTTGCCTCTATTCATTATCTTGGTGGTAACCCCACCACGTCCGCTAAAACTGGGAACAAAAATACCCATCAATGTGAGGCCCAATATGCATGTATGCCTCTATACACCTTGCATTATCTACATATATTAGCTCTATCTCCACATCTACCTCCTCTTTCCCTGGAGGTACTAGCTGCCCTATTGTGGGCCTTGGTATCACTCAAACCCTCCTCAGTGATCTAATAGATCTAAACCATACATATGGCTCTGAGGGAATGTTCTTGGCCATGCCAGGCTGTCATGAAACCTGATTAACTTGAAATAAATTGGCCACCCCTAGAATCCAATCCTCCAACCACATAGTATAATGTACACATCGATCTCTACTACATCCTCTGGTCATCCTTCGTAGTCTCAGTATGGCATCTGGCCCCATGTAATCTAGCATACTTCTATAGGTATCTGTGTCCATATTCTTGCCTTGTACACCAACCTATTTACTTGTAAATATATCTGCTCTATCCCACTCTCCTCGCGGCCCACCAATTGGCCTCAATACTACACTATTTTCATAGGCCCATACATGTAACAATTTTGTAGCTACAATACCACCCCCATGCTCCTCCTGTGTAAATCTATATAGATATCTATACAGATAGTCTGACACACATCATGCCGAGGCATACCTAGTGATATCCTCCTCTATTTGACAACACATATCATCCATCTTATATAAGATGCCTACACCACAACCCTCCACTACAATCAACGACGCTATCACCATAAAAATAAACTTCTGCAATCGCAAAACCCCTGATCTTATAATAACATCTAGAATAATATGAGTCTCGGTAGGAACTCGAGTCCCCAAAAAATAATTCCTAGTGACCCTCATCTATCTATGCATATCATCCATTGTCATAACATGTACCCTGTCACCCACAATAGGTAACCGCAATATGCGATACACGTCCTCTAGTGTGACTATTATCTCCCTTGTGGGTAGCCAAAAGGTGTAATTATCTACACACCACCTCTCGTATAGAGCTATAATTATAGGAATATTATGGAGCACATCCCCCATCCTCGCTATGTGTTGTAGGATGGCATGGTCTAGAAAATCCCATTCATCATATGAAAACCCTAATCCAAGCAATGTACTCAAATGGTGTCCACCACAAAAAAAAAATAAACACAATGTTAGAGAATCATCCATATACAAACACACTCACCTATAGCATCAACACACATTAAATTTCACATTTACACCACTCTAGATTCAACTCGCACTCATTGGACATGGGCACCCAAAACAGTTTTGGGACGCCCAAGAGAAGTACACCAGTGCCCATGTTTGGGTGCTATTTTCACAAGGGTCATTAACACCTTCATCACTCTTGTCCAGGTCCAAAATTCCAATAAATTAGAGAATACAAATTTCACAAAAAATCATTCAAACTGACTGATATCACTACATTTTCTTGAAAAAAATCAAGCTTACCAACTTCTACGTTGTACACGATGCCACAATTGTTACTGCCACCTTGAATCAACTCATTCACACTGCTCTAACTTGTGGCATCCTCACACACTCATATCTCACTATCACACTCTCACAAAAGACAAATTAGTTGCTTATTCACTATTTACACTACTATTTATTGTAAATTTCCATTATTCACTTTACTAATTTCATTTGCCCCATTCATTCTCTAAATTAATTCACATCACATGATTTCGATCATATCTTGGGCATACTTACTCCAATTGTTGTCTCGTTTACGAAATTCTCTTTAGAATTCCACCTACTACTAATAAACACACATTTCACACACATTTTATTCCTATTCACCATAATTACACTCAATAGACACTACCTTTTGTGATATCCATCTCATAGAAATCATTACATCATTATGCGTTTACTTTCGACTAAACGTTTGTTATCATCATCACTCCTCCTTTCTTCAAATTGAGGGGCATACAATTGGGGTCATCCTATAATTCCCCTTACTCCATTACGCGATCAATCTATATTGCTAACACACCATTATTGAAAATTTTCTCATACATCGTAAAACATGTCACATCACTTTTTAGTGATCCCTATAGACACAAAATTATGCACTTTAGCTATTATTTAGCTCAGTCTTATACTACTATTTAGAAGGTTCTCAAGTGAAGAAGGTACTAATTAATCCCACCTTTTGGCAATCCTTTTCTTATATTTTATTTCATCATTCCCACATATTTTCTATACTTATCCACTTGTTTTACAACTTCCCCATCATTCTAGCCTAAAATCAAGGTGTCCTAGCCTATACTGGGGCACCCTGGTCTATGTTTCTCTTTTCCCACTTTTTTTTGGGGCCTTTATAGCCATTTTTCATCCTTATCCTTTTCCCAGTGAAACCAGTCGGGATTAATTACGAAATTAATTTTGAGAGCCCTATAAATATAAAGTTATAAGACCATAATCAGGGTCCTAGCATCACATACTACTATCACTCCATCTAGAGTTGCATCTATTGCATCCACATAATGTCATCCATCAAGGATAGGAGATTTGCATCACACACACTGCATAGAGGGATGGATTCTATTATATTACATGAATACATGCTATTTACATTTTCTATAGTTACTATTGTTTTCTACTTCACAAAGTGCGACTGGCACAAGAGCACCTAGGGCACGACATGCACACACTCACCAGAACTATATCCAGGTCCAAAATGTAGTACAATGCTCAGTGATACGACCACTAGTTTAACGGCTAAGGTCAGTCCAACCCATTCATTCTGCATCTTTATTTTCCCTAAGGTTTGATACTTCATTTTGTCTTATAGGTCATTGTTCACCACATACGACGCAGTCTAATGAATCTAGTCTAACAGACAGACAGAGTATCATATCATCTTGCAACCATAAAAAAATCATATCTGAAGAATTTACAGAGACTAGGGTGCCCCGAGGCACCCCAGTACCTTCCCAGGTGCCCCAGTCAGTTTAAATCTTCTAGATCTGGTCTTCGCAGGGTTTTTGAGTGATCATCGGTGCTTCCAGATTCTATTTTCAAACTTGTGACAGTCTCTTCGAATCAACTAAGCCATTATCTCCTTTCTCTTACACATTTAGGGTTTCATTTCACTTAGAATAATTAATTACACTTATTATATACTACCTTATTTTATCTATACAACATTCTAGTCCTCCTATTTAGATTAACTACTGACTAATACTTTCATAATTTAGTTATATTTTTGTTAATCATTTTGTTGAACCTGATGTCTCTATATAACACCTTCTAGGTTTTTTACATTTGCATTTACCCATCATGGGTAAGTGCCATATAAAATCCTCTTCTTCTAAATCTTAAGCTACTTTACAATTTGATGTCTATGACCATGCTTTCGTCAACACTCCTACTGCTACTTCTGGCTATAGTCCATGCCCTTAATTTATTCAACTTCCTTCTTCTGGAATGGACACCCATGCTATTGAAGATGTTGTTTCCACCTATCTATGCACTATTGATCCTACTACTTTAGCACAACTTGTAGTGGAGGTCAACGTTCTCCCTCTTGAACCCATAGTTTCACCTACTACCATTAAGAATCCACGACACCATTTACTCTCCATTGATCATTCTCCTACATTAGGCATATATGATTCTAGCGCTACACTACTTCCCCTCACACCTTCTTCTCTCCTCTTATGATTGATTGTCAACCTTCTGAGGCTCCACATGACTTGGTTCCTACTGTCTACATGATTGATATGGTCCCTTCTTCTTCGCCACATAATCCTGCCATTACCATAGCTTTGATATCGTCTACAACACCTAGTCCACTATACTCGATTGATTTTCATATTCCTCCTCTGTTCCCTTTTTTATATGAGATGCCATTTATGGCCACTATTCGCATGCTTAACACAATATCTTCCCCACCATTTGTCACTACTACCACTATTAAGCCATACCAAGGACCTTTAACATCTATGGATATTATCCAATTTTTCCAGCCATCATCCTACTCCTTAGTATGCCCACCATTCACTTGCACTCTCTTCATAAATAACTCTTATTGGGAGCACATACCACTAGAAACATAATGTATGGCCATTGTATGTTCCCATGAGGGTGTCCTCCGACTTGATTTTTTATTTTTCATGCTCCTTTATACGATCTATATTTGTATCATGGTTCTGTCATCCTCACTTCTACATATGGCCAACGTGTTTTCCATATTGTTGTTTATCTTGCATGTTCTCATATTACTTCTCCACTCACTCTAGGCTAATCTTGGTTATATTATATTGGCGGGATGCTTGATATTGATCACATTGATATTTCCTTTCCCATGACATTTTGTGATGTACTCATTTGTAGTAGCTCATTTTGTTCTATTCACATAATTACACTCAATAGACACTACCTTTGTGATATCCATCTATAGAACAGAAATCATTACATCTTATGCGTTTTATTCGAGACTAAACGTTTGTTATCATCATCACTCCTCCTTTCTTCAAATTGAGGGGCATACAATTGGGGTCATCCTATAATTCCCCTTACTCCATTACGCGATCAATCTATATTGCTAACACACCATTATTGAAAAAAAAAATTTTATCATACATCGATAAAAAAGGTCACATCACTTTTTAGTGATCCCTATAGACAACAAAATTATGAACACTTTAGCTATTATTTAGCTCAGGTTCTTAGTACTACTATTAGAGGTTCTCAAGTGAAGAATAAGAGTACTAATGAATCCCACATTTTGGCCAATCCTTTTCTTAATTTTATTTCATCATTCCACATATTTCTTAGACTATCCACTTGTTTTACAACCTTCCCCATCATTCTCGCCTAAAATCAAGGTGTCCTAGCCATCCTGGGGCACCCTGGTCTATGTTTCTCTTTTCCCACTTTTTTTTGGGGCCTTTATAGCCATTTTTCATCCTTATCCTTTTCCCAGTGAAACCAGTCGGGATTAATTACGAAATTAATTTTGAGAGCCCTATAAATATAAAGTTATAAGACCATAATCAGGGTCCTAGCATCACATACTACTATCACTCCATCTAGAGTTGCATCTATTGCATCACTTGCATCCACATAATGTCATCCATCAAGGATAGGAGATTTGCATCACACACACTGCATAGAGGGATGGATTCTATTATATTACATGAATACATGCTATTTACATTTTCTATAGTTACTATTGTTTTCTACTTCACAAAGTGCGACTGGCACAAGAGCACCTAGGGCACGACATGCACACACTCACCAGAACTATATCCGGGTCCAAAATTTAGTACAATTCTCAGTGATAAGACAAATAGTTTGGTGGTTGAGGTCAGTCCGACCCATTAATTTTGCATCTTTATTTTCCCTAAGGTTTGATACTTCATTTTGTCTTGTAGGTCATTATTCACCACATACGACGCAGTCTAATGAATCTAGTCTGACAGACAGACAGAGTATCAAATCATCTTGCAACCATAAAAAAATCATATCTGAAGAATTTACAAAGACTAGGGCGCCCTGAGGCACCCCATTACCTTCCCAGGTGCCCCAATTAGTTTAGATATTCTAGATCTGGTCTTCGTAGGGTTTTTGAGTGATCGTCGGTGCTTCCAAATTCTATTTTCAGACTTGTGACAGTCTCTTCGAATCAACTAAGCAATTTATCTCCTTTCTCTTGCATATTTAGGGTTTCATTTCACTTAGAATAATTAATTGCATTTATTATATACTACCTTAGTTTATTTATACAACATTTTAGTCCTCCTATTTAGATTAACTAGTGACTAATACTTTCATAATTTAGTTATATTTTTGTTAATCATTTTGTTGAACCCGACGTCTGTATATAACACCTTCTAGGTTTTTTACATTTGCATTTACCCATCGTGGGTAAGTGCCATAGAAAATCCTCTTCTTCTAAATCTTAAGCTACTTTACAATTTGATATCCGTGACCATGCTTTCGTCAACACTCCTACTGCTACTTTTGGCTATAGTCCATGCCCTTCATTTATTCAACTTCCTTCTTCTGGAATGGACACCCATGCTATTGAAGATGTTGTTTCCACCTATCTATGCACTATTGATCCTGCTACTTTAGCACAACTTATAGTAGAGGTCAACGTTCTCCCTCTTGATCCCATAGTTTCACCTACTACCATTAAGAATCTGCGATACCATTTATTGTCCATTGATCATTCTCCTCCATTAGGCATATATGATTCTAGCACTACACTACTTCCCCTCACACCTTCTTCTCTCCTCTTATGATTGATTGTCAACCTTCTGAGGCTCAACATGACTTGGTTCCTACTGTCTACATGATTGATATGGTCCCTTCTTCTTCGCCACATACTCCTGCCATTACCACAGCTTTGATATCATCTACAACACCTAGTCCACTATACTTGATTGATTTTCATATTCCTCCTCTGTCCTCTTTTTTATATGAGATGCCATTTATGGCCGCTATTCGCATGCTTAACACAATATCTTACCCACCATCTGTCAGAGCCATACCAAGGACCTCTAACATCTATGGATATTATCCAATTTTTCCCACCGTCATCCTCCTCCTTAGTATGCCCACCATTCAATTGCACTCTCTTCATAAATAACTCTTATTGGGAGCACATACCACTAGAAACATCATGTATGGCCACTGTATGTTCCCATGAGGGTCTCCTCCGACTTGATTTTTTATTTTTCATGCTCCTTTATATGATCCAAATTTGTATCATGGTTTTGTCATCCTCACTTCTGCATATGGCCAATGTGGTTTCCATATTGTTGTTTATCTTGCATGTTCTCATATTACTTCTCCACTCATTGTAGGCCAATCTTGGTTAGATTATATTGGCGGGATGCTTGATATTGATTGCATTGATATTTCCTTTCCCATGAAAGTTTGTGATGTACTCATTTGTAGTAGCTCCTTTCTTTTCTATTCACCTAATTTCAATATTTGGTATGCTCATGGATGTCCATTACCTCCCTTTACATATGAACAATATGCCAAGGTCATGTACATCTTACGCATTCATGGTTACTTGGATGATCAGCCACACACCCTTCCTTATCAAGTTTCTCGAGTTGTCCAATTTAATTTTGATGATTATCTTGATGATCCTTTAGATGATATTTCTCCTCCATTACCTTCTTGAATTGATACCAATCCGTCACCAACTCTAATATGTTCTATATCCACCACCGCAATTGATGATTCTCACCCTTGCAATCCTCCATCTAATGCACACCTATTAGAGGCTATACAAGTATTACACACTCAGTGTCAGTCCATAGAAGCCACAATTACATCTCTCCGTGCTGAGATAGAGAAACTTAAGGATGCCTCTACCTCGCCTACTCATACTACTCCTACAACTCCTTCACCATCTACGTCACCTACCAGTCACCTCATTGACCCACCATCTGTACCATTACCTTCACCCCTTATCTTTACTTCAAATTATATGCCTCAGGACATTCTTAGCCAACTTCTTCACCATTAAATCATTTCTCTACTATTTAATCATCTATATCCTCCTTCTCAGCTAATACAATATCGCGATCAACCATTTTTCTACTACCATCAGATTTGAGGGCACCATACAGGCTCATGTCATGCTTTGAGCCATATTATTCATGATATCCGATAACTAGGCATCCTTTCATTTACTACACACCCTCCTTCCAATCCCTGTTCAGCCCATCCGGCTCATTTGAATCATATGTGTCACATTAGCACTACCCATGACCCACCTCGATAGCACCCTTTCATCAATTGTTCCCCATCTCAGTCTTCATCCTTAATTCATCCTTCACATGCACATAGATTCCATTCACCGACACAAATGTTATCCATTGTATCCCTGCTTATGGATCATGTCCCTTCACTTTCTTCATCCCCAACATTGGTCGACGAATCTTCATCCCTCAACCTTATCAGTTGATTTCTCCTTCTCAATCGCTTAGGGGGAATAACCATTACACAACCCCACCTTCATCATATTAGAATAGTTTCATCTCTACTCTTTGCATTATCATCCATTTGTTTCTTCACATATAGGGATATTTATTACACATCATAGCAACCTCGTTACCCGATGACTCACTCTTGTGCTTCGGTTCACACTTGACTATTGAGGGATTACTATTACACTGAACCCCACACATGACACTATAGGTTCTCCAAATTTATATTCTATGACATACATCACACATCTTACATCATCCTTTCTATACTTAGTATACATCCTATATTATCCTATACATACCTCATCTATTAGGCATTTATACATCATCTATGTCATAAATGCTACACTAGTCATGATATCATTTGCATCTATTTTTGTATCTTTTTCGTACACTATATTCACACTAGGCCACATTATATGTGGTTCTAGATTTTCCTGTCATCACTACATATTCTACACCTATATCTACATCTTACATCATCTACAAATATTACATGGTTTTATTCACATAGCGCATTTATCCATCCTATCCATTCTATACAATATTAGATTCCATTATATATGGGTATAGTTCCATCTATAATTCTTACATATTTTATTCCTATCTACACCTATTAATGCATTTAATACATTACACATGCTATATATCCTACATTTCCTTGCTCACACCACACCTTTACATCCCATATTCATGACTTGGTCGTTTATACTAGGTTATCTTGTACGCACTGCACTCACCACCCTATGACACACTTTAGTTCCTTGGTCTATACTCGAATGCCAAGGGTTTACCAATAAAATGGAACTTACATTCACCAATGTGACACTTTCCTCATGCGAAATTTCCAGCGTTAGTGACATACACCTTAGGTTAAATTGTCGCGTATCTTATCATCTTGTAGTGTTATATGCTTTAGGCTAAAACACCACCCCCATTATTATCTTGTAGTGGCATACATCTTAGGGTACATCACCACTCCCTTCTTATTTATCCCATAATGACATATGCTTTATGCTAAATCATCACCCATATTCATCCTTTCATCTTATAGTGATATACACTCAGGGATAAATCATCACTCATACATTTAACAACTCATGGTATACGCTTAGGATATAGGATCCATGCACATATTTCCATATATCTCATCCCCATGCAATCATTTATGATGATATACACTTATGGCTAAATCATCACTCCTCCATTCCACATTTCATGATATATGCTTCAGCTATAAGGTTCACACACATCTCTCCACATGTCATATTGCATCACCATTACATATACACACTCATCGCAATGTAATAGGAACAACCAAAACTACTAGACCATTTCCTGATTATGCACTCTCGTTTACGGTTCATTCTTTACTGTTGAGGGGGGAAAAATGAACCTCAATGCATACAAATTCCATCCACTCGAGGGGCACGTTTCTCCTATCATTTCATCTTACATTCCATTCCATCCATGCAAAACATACTGCAATGTCTTGGGGGCATTTACTCTTGCTTGTTAGTGTTTTTCATGCTCACTTTATTACATATGTTATACTGATTTCTTCTATGTCATTATCATACGCACATGCACATTCATGCCTTTGTTTAGTGTGATTGTAGATACATGAATATACACGCAACATGGATGCTCACCTTCTACCTTTCTCATACTGGTCGTTGGGGGCATCTACATTCATCTTATCCAGGTGTTATTGTTTTATTTTATATGTAAAATATTATACTACTTGTTTATACACACTTTGACGTAATGGTTATCACTCTAACATGCTAACGGGTGTCCCATGTGTAACACTTGTTTTGCAGGATTACATGTTTCCATGACTACTTTATTTTTACTTGTCTAATTTATTTACCATTGTATGTGGGCCTTACCCTTAGCTTGTGTGCACACTTGTCTATTGTTTTTGGCCATGATGGACTTGTGTGTCATGCAACATCGTGAGTGATGTCCCATGTTTGAAACCCACTTTGTGCGATCTACTTATTTTCTTGTGTCTTTACACTACTTTCTTGGTAGTTCCTACAATGTCTGCATATTTTACACTAGTCTTATTGCATGCATGTGTATTCAGACTAACACTTGTTTTAGATAGCCATCCCCTTTTGTGTGCACCAAGGTATATACCAAGCATTTCCTTTTCCCCTTGCAGGGAAAAGTTCTATAGGTTAGAGTGTGGTTGGTCCTCTTTTGGGGCCACATTCTCCTTTCACCGACATCACATGCACCCCCAAAGAGGGGGACATCATTTAGGGTTTTCTACTAACACAACATATTTACACCGGTTCACACATAGCGAGTGAGTTCATACCAGTATACAAAATCCATACATAACAGCCTCTACATGTCATGGTATCCTTCGGAAATGTTGTAGAGAAATGACAAGCTTGGGGGTTATAGTGGGTGTGCCTCTCCACACTACTCCATCCAGTGACGTTGGACAACCCAAAAAAATAAGATAGTACAGATATGTCTTCACACATTTCAGCAGAAGCAGTTAAAGGTTAGAGGACACAGTGCATTTCCTCCCTATACTTCTATAGGCAGGGTGGCGTGAGATTGCCCAAAATAATCGTGAAAATACATGATATTCTACTACACCCTTCTCTCGACATGGATCATGCACATGTTCCATTTACACTTTTTTTCTAGCATATTTTTACATTTGCATACTTTACACATTTCTATATACATGCATATTTTACAAAATGTTTTTACATACATACATATTTGACTACTTGATCATTTTCTTCTTATAAGTCTATCTATATGAGAAACAAGTAGTCAAATTAGGGGAAACAACAACAACAACAACACCAGTGACAATGACAACAGACTGCTAGAAGAACTGGCCTTTACTAACCATGTAGGTACACTATATAAAACAATAGATACACAGGCATTCCGCCCTAGGTTAACTCTCATCACTTTTTTATGCGCATTTTTCATCTTTAGAATCCACGCTCCTCCACATTTTACTTTTTTTCATTCCACACTTGAGTCTAGTCCATTGGCACGTCTTCTTCTATACTCTACTTGAATATCAGGTACACATTTCTATCTACTTTATGTTACTGAGCGTTCCGTTCACCAACATAAAGTGGGGGAAAAATGTAGACACAAAATTATGCACTTTATATATTATTTAGCCTGGTCTTATACTACTATTTAGAAGGTTCTCAAGTGAATAAAGTACTAATTAATCCCACCTTTTGGCCATCCTTTTCTAATATTTTATTTTTTTATTACCACGTATTTTTCTATACTTATCCACTTTTTAAAAAACTTCCCCATCATTCTATCTCTAAATCAGGGTGCCCCAACCTATATTAGGGTGCTCGGGGTGCCTTTGTCCCACCCTGGATGCTCCGGTCTATGTTTCTCTTTTCCCGCTTCTTTTTGGGGCCTTTTTGCCGGTTTTCATCCTTATCCTTTTCCAAGTCGACCTTGTCAGGATTAACTATGAAATTAAGCTTGAGATCCCTATAAATATAAATTTATAAGACCAAAATAAGGGTCCTAGCATCACATACAACTATCACTCCATCTAGAGTTGCATCCATTACATCACTTGCATCCAAATAGTATCATGCATTAAGGCTAAGAGATCTGCATCACACACACTACATAGGGGAGGGATTCTATTCTATTCCATGCACACATGCTATTTACATTTTCTACAGTTGCTATTACTCACTACTTCACAAAGTATGATTGGAAAAAGAGCACCTTGGGACCAATATGCACACACTCACCAAAAATACATCTGGGTCTGAAATGTAGTACAATGCTAAGTGATAAGACCAATAGTTTGGCAGTTGAGGTCAGTCCAACCCATTTATTCTACATAATTATGTTTCCTAGGGTTTGATACTTCCTTTTTTCTCACAGGTCATATTCATCACATACGTCATAGTCTAGCGAATCCAGTGTGACAGAAATACATAGTATCAGATCATAGGGGAGAGGACCCGGTTGTGGTGCAGGGTCCATTAGTGGAGATAGTAGGTGAATAGTCATTCACCTTTTTTTTAACATATTTTGAATGACATGTGAAATTAATACAACCCAACTGTTTTCTCCCCTATCATTATTAATTAAACATGGAAGCATGAAATGTTGAATAAGACAGTTTTTAAATTGGTCAATATTCTCTTATTCATTGATAGAACTAAAAATATATATTAATTTATATACAAGTGTACAAAAACCAAGTCTATACAGTCAACTATTCATTAAGTAATATTTTCATTGTATGCACATCATATCTATTACAGTCACTTCAACAAGTCATTTCTCAAGACTTTCCAACCCAGATCTCAAATCCCATGCACTAGTTTTGATGTAAGAGTCTTCAATCCAAGTATACACCTGCATAACAATAAATGAATTTATGGTCAGTCTCACCTTTCAAAGTGTTTAAAAACTCAGTACCATATGAACAATAAATTGTGTAACCAGCTGCATAAAATAATAAAAATGACCAACTAAAATATTATCCATTGGATTAAATCCCAATAAATCTCAGCCATTTGATTGAACTTTCATAGTGAATCCATGTCAACTAACATCAACCAATCAGAATTTAGGATGATAGAATAAAAGCTGGAGGATGGATTACAATTCCATTTGTTCATGCAGTTTTCATCTCTCCAAGTTGAAGAAGTGAGGAGCAGTGCAGTTCAGGTAAGACACTCATGAATTACAAACTATTTCATAATTCAAGCCCTCTATTTATTTTTTCAGTGTTTGCATATTGCAGCAGAGTTGTATATGCCAATTGCATTTGCTTTAAAGTTTATGAAGTCTTTTCAACGAATCTAATTTGTGCATATCCTGCCATCATGGCATTCTATGAGACCAAAAACTACAGACTGAATTTTTGTGAAATTAGGATAAAACATATATTTGAAGGTGGCAGTGAGGTGGCGGTGCAATGTTGGAGGTCAAGAATTTGGTCCTGCATCCATTGGTGGTGTTTTTACTCTATAAATTTTCCCTTCCATATTTCTAACGATTGGTAACAGCTTAGCTCTAAACTCTATAAATTTTGCCTTCCATATTTCTAACGACAATTCAGCAAAGGATTGGTTCCATCGAGTCACATTAGATTTTTTTGATGAAGGATTGGACAATAATGCTGCTAAAACCATTATTAGCTAGAAAAACTTTTATACATTTCTTCATTTCCTCTCTGCAATAACTTTTATTCAACTGGACAGTGATACATTTAACTGGCAAGTAACAAGTGCAGTATATTTCGTCTAAAGCTAATAATAAAGAACCTTTGCTTTTTGAGAACTCTTAATAAATGCTAAAATGAAGACTGCTACATGGAACGTGTCTGTCCTCCAATGATGTAATGTGATATTAGCATAAGTTTTATTGTATACATAAAAAGATAACATAACTGCAAATACAACACTACTGGAATATACAACTCTGTCGGAATATGACCACAACAGCGTTCTATAGTCCACCAGTGTTGTATATTGCATTTCTGAATTCACTGTATTGTTCATTTTTTCCAGATATCTCATTCTCCAGTTGAAAAGTATTTTTTCCAATCATCACTCTGATATTAGCATAAGTTTTATTGTATACATAGAAAGATGGAAAGTATTCTAATTACATGTGCAAAAGTTATATTGAAAACATAACTTTAAATACAACACTACTGGAATATACAACTCTGTCGGAATATGACCACAACAGCGTTCTATAGTCCACCAGTGTTGTATATTGCATTTCTGAATTCACTGTATTGTTCATTTTTTCCAGATATCTCATTCTCCAGTTGAAAAGTATTTTTTCCAATCATCACTGTGATATTAGCATAAGTTTTATTGTATACATAGAAATACAGTACTTTGTCAAGTTCTCGTTAGAAATATGGAAGGAAAATTTTAAATTCTATCAATGAATAAGATAATATTGACCAATTTAAAAACTGTCTCCATTATTGGACCCTGCACCACAACCGGTGCCTATCCCCTAGCAATGCTCACCCACCAGCCGTTAATGTTTTCATTGTAAATATATGCCTTCCATATTTCTAACGACAACTTAGCTTTAACAACTAGGGGAGAGGACCCGGTTGTGGTGCACCATATCTTTGCACAGTCACCGCGCCACGTCACTGCCGCCTGGGCGAGTAAAAACACTATAATTGCAGGTTTCAAAAGAACTGGTATTTGGCTAAGTTGTTACCAATCCTCTCGACAAATCCTTTTCAAAAAAATCTATTGTGACTTGATGGAACCAATCCTTTGCTGAAATGTCGTTAGAAATATGGAAGGGAAAATTTATAGAGTTTAGAGCTAAGCTGTTACCAATCGTTAGAAATATGGAAGGGAAAATTTATAGAGTAAAACACCACCAATGGATGCAAGACCAAATTCTTGACCTCCACCATTGCACTGCCACCTCACTGCCACCTCAGCGCCACGTGGACGATCCGCATCAGTGAAGATATCGAAAAAGTCGGATTAATTGCATGGGACCAAGTGTTGTCCACTCGCCGTGGCAGTTGTTGTCCGGGCTACCGCCATGCATTGAATGCTCACCCAGCAGCCGTTAATGTTTTCATTATAAATTTTCCCTTCCATATTTCTAACGAACAATATAGTGAATTCTGAAATGCAATATACAACATTGTTGAACTATACAGCATTGTCATAATGAAAACTACAAGTCAATTAATTCCTAAAAATTAAACAAAATCATTCATATTCTAGCATATTCCAGCATTTATTTTTGGTATATTTATAGTTTCTTTTCCAACAATCATCTTTCATGCTGTGCATCAGGTATTTCATTTACACCATGAGAAAAGGTGCTATTGCTAGAAGATCAAGGAGGCCAAGAGTGAGAGGTGTACAATTATCACATAATTTAAGTGATGAAGAGGATAATTCAGCACCAACTGGTAATGAACCAGAATGTAGAAACCCACCCACTGTCTCGGTTCAAAGAACAGCTGCAACAAAGAAGCTTAGTGTCATCCGAGGTTGGACAAAAGAAGATATGGAAAAGGCGATAGATGATGTTGAGTTTAATGGGTTCTCAGTTAGAGCAGCAGCAAAGAAGTATTCCATTCCACCCACATCATTACACTATTGGCTAAATGGTCTCACCCACACAAAGAGGAGGGGTCCTCCAACAGTTCTAACTGAAGAAGAAGAAGAGGAAATTGTTGAATGGTGCAAAGAAATGGCTGATATGGGTCATGGCTTGGAGTTAATGCAGCTAAAGGCAAATGTTGCTCAGATTTGTGAAACAAGACAAAACCCCTTCAGAGATGGGTTTCCTGGTAAATCATGGTGGGCTGGATTCAGAAAACGTCATCCAGACCTTGCAATCCGAACCGCTGAGGGACTTGACAGGGATAGAGCTTTAAACTTGCGCCCTGCAATAGTAACCAAATTTTATGATAATTTGGCCAAAAGCTATGGAACCTATTCATACGGCGCTCATAAAATCTGGAATTGTGATGAGACTGGTTTGCAGGCTGGTAGAAATTGTGGAGTTCGTGTAATTGCAAAGAGGGGCAGTCGTAATGTCCCAAAGGTAATACCAAAGAGCAGGGAGTGGATCACCATATTGTGTTGTGTCAATGCAGCAGGTATGTCAATCCCAGGATTTTATTTGTTCAAGGGAAAGAGAATGATAAAGAATTACATTAAAAATTGTGAACCTGGAGCATGTATGGCTGCACATCCAAATGCATGGATGACAAAGGAATTGTTTTTAAATTGGCTATGTCATTTTGCACGTTCAGTACCAGGCGGTGTTTCTCCAAATAATAGACACCTATTGATATTTGATGGCCATGGCAGCCATGTAGCATTACAAACAGTGGAGGAGGCAAACAAATTGGGCATTGATTTGATAACACTACCAGCACATACTAGTCATAAGTTGCAACCTCTTGACGTGAGTGTGTTCAGCCCTTTCAAGACATATTTTAGAGCTGAGAGGTCCAAATGGATGGCAGAGAACAAATGTGCAGATGTGAAAAGGAGTGACATTGCTGAGCTTGCAAGTAGAGCCTTAAAAAAGGCACAGACACCATCTAACATAATTGCAGGTTTCAAAAGAACTGGTATTTGGCCATTGAATTATGATGCTCTCCTAAATGACATGGCATGCAGCCAGGCATTTGACATGCAAGGTGAGGAAGTTGTTGATGCTGTCACAAACATTTTGAGCCTATCTCAACGAATAAATCCTGAATTAAATGACAGTGAAGAGGTGGTGCCTGAAACTCAATTCATGCAAAATGTTGACTCTAGAGATGATATGGAAGCAGCTGCAACACATGGAGTGGAGCTAAACGGTGCTCTTGGAAACCCAAGTAACATCATCAACAATAAGGAGGGGTCTTCAGATTTTGTAAGTAACAATGATTTGTCTTTGCCAAGTCAAGTTAACCCGCCACAATGGTTAGAGGATGCCATGAAAAACTTGGGTTACAAGCTACCATCCAGCACAGAAGATCAAAGCTTAAATCTGCCTTCCTTTCCTGAAGGACTAGAACAAGAAGCAATAATTCATTACTATGCAGATGTTGGAGATGAGGATGAACAAGACGAAGTCGAATTTCAAGAGGATGCTCAAGAAAATGAAATTAACTTAGAAGTTCTGCCACATGAACCTCAACACCCTGAAGAGACTGAAAGCCAAGATGGACGCGGTACGTTACTTTCCCATTTTCTACGACTTCCAAGGGAGATCATAAACAAATCAGATGGTTCTATTAGACTGAGTAGGCATTCACAGATTTTGACTGCACCTGAGTACATGGAGCTATTGGTTGATGCGGAAAGAAAAAAGGAGGAACAAGCAAAACTAAAGTTACGGAAAAAAGAACTGGCACAAGAAAAAAAGGTTGCTAGACTTGCAGCAAAAGAAAAAAGATTGCAGGAGAAGCTTGAAAGAGAAAGGGAGAAGCAGGCTAAGGAGCAACAGAAAGAGATTGAGAAGGCACACAAGCAACAAAGGAAAGAGCAAGAGAAGAGGGAGAGGGAACTTGCAAATCAATTAAGGGAATACGAAAAGAGGATGCGTGTAAGTTCTGCAACTGATCATGAAAATCGAAGGATTTTTCAAGATATGTTAAATATTCAAATTCCAGGTTATGCTCAAATTGGAACACCTCCATCACTTATGAATAACTCTTGTACAGTTCCATCTTGGTATGTATCACCTCATTTACTTTCTACAAGTTCAAGCAGTCCTAGTAGTTCATTTGCAATGCCACCATGGATGCAAGCTTCAGCAGGGCAACCAACTCCTCTGTCAACAACAGGTGCAAATCCCTTTTCAAGCGGACAACCAAATCCTTTTTCAGCAGGGGGACCAGATCCTTTATCAATTGGGCAACCAAATGCTCTGTCAAAAGGGATTCTAAATCCCTTTTCAGTTGGCCAATCAAACACTGTATCGGCAGGAAAAGAAAATCCAAAAGCAGTATAGAAAGAGGGCAATATTACTTACACTAACTAAGATATTGAACATGTGCCAGCAAACAATGCTTATTACCCCATATGATGATGGTAGTAATTTTGTTGGTGATACAATTTTGCTAGATGTATTCACCGAAGCCTTCCTATGTAGTCTCTAAAGTTATATAGTGCAATATAAATTTTGCGTATGTAATCAGAATACTTTCCAGCCATCCATGTATACAATTAAACTTATGTTAATATATCAGTATGATGATGCTCTTCCATATTTTACACCCAATTTGGCAGTGTAATCAGAATACTCATATTAATTTTGCATATGTAATCAGAATACTTTCCAGGCGTCCATGTATACAATTGAACTTATGTTAATATATCAATATGATGACGCTCTTTATTTTACACCCTATTTGGCGGTGTAATCAGAATACTCATATTAATTTTGCGTATGTAATCAGAATACTTTGTATACAATTAAACTTATGTTAATATATCAGTATGATTATGCTAACTATTTTAATAGTGCAGTGTTTTAAAACATTAAGGATCATTGCCTGGGTGAGAACCCTCTCATCTCTGCCTTTTCTTCTCATCTTCTTAGCAGGCCGAGCCAATGCCGAGGACGAAGTCGGTCAGGAGTGGAGAAAACGCACGCACCAACCGGTCTGCAAGATACCACGAAATGGTCGCTCGAGCTCTGCAACAGAACAGACGAAAAACCAGACTGAACGAGCTCCCTCTCCATTTCCCACGAAATGCGATGAAGGATTTGGCGGTGACCATCTCCATAAACCTACCCGCCCACATTAACGGCTGGTGCGTGAGCATTCAATGCATGGCGGTAGCCCAGACAACAACTGGCGCGGCGAATGGCGTGGTGTTTTTACTCGACCAGGTGGCAGTGACGTGGTGCAATGACTGTGCAAAGATAGGGTGCACTACAACCGGTGCAATGCATGAAGCACTACTATAAAATTCCATAGAAAGAAAGACATTTAAACATGGAAGCATGAAGCACGAAAGTACTTTAATGTTGATATGTGAAGTGAATACAACCCAACCGTTTTCTCCCCTATTCCAATTAATTAAACATGGAAGCATGAAATGTTGAATAAGACAGTTTTTGAATTGATCAATATTCTCTTATTCATTGATAGAACTAAATTAGGGGAATCTTACCATCACCGCCTAAGTACGATTCTTCAAACAATAGAAATATTGAACAAGAATTGACAACAAGGGATGTTATAATTAGACAAAAACTACAAACTGATATTGAGAAGATCCAAGAATCAAATACCAAGAAACGCAAAGAACCAGAGTTCATTACTGAATTAATAACATATTATTGTTGAATATAAAAGCATACCATTGCTTAATATAAAAACATACTAATAACAAAATACTAAAAAATAGAGACATTTACTGACTCATTGGAAACGAAAGAGAGTATTGGAATTGGTGTAGGAAACAATCTGATCAGAATTTTTGAGTTCCAAGAACATTGAAATGAGATTGTTAGAGAAGATTAGTTACAAATAAGGATTGAAAAAGATTTAGCAAGGGCTAAATATTTCGATCGAGGGAGAGAATATTGAAAAATATGGGTATTGGCTTAATATACAGTATTAATACAGTAGAATATGAATTTACATTCTTGCTCTTTTGAAATTCAACTATCAGAAGAACATAGTTGATATCAAGATTCACACTTATAAGAGATTGAATGGAAAGAAAATTGATATAGATGAACTCAAAGGAGTATTTGCAGTAGTAAGCCTTTATCTTTAAATGCGTAGAATCGTTGAAGTTATTACAGAGTTCGTAGGGATTTGAACTGACTAGAACCTTAAAATTGTTTTAATGTGCTTGGTGGATCTTTTGGAATCAGACAGTAATAGAACATTTGTAATTGTCATCTGAAAGATGCAAACAAGTCTTAAGAACCAAGTCTATATTAATCAATATTCTCTTATTCATTGATAGAAATAAAAAATATATATTAATTTATATACAAGTGTACAAAAACCAAGTCTATACAGTCAACTATTCATTAAGTAATATTTTCATTGTATGCACATCATAGCTATTACAATCACTTGAACAAGTCATTTCTCAAGACTTTCCAAAAAAATTACTACCATCATCATATGGGGTAATAAGCATTGTTTGCGGGCACATGTTCAATATCTTAGTTAGTATTGGGTGTGTTTTATACCATGCCTATGCAATACCATCCCTTTCGAAAAATGGGTGTGTTTTATACATCACTAATATCCCTCTAATCATACATCAAAGAACGGATTGATCATTTCAATGTAAGTTCAAAGATAGATCAAACTTTAAAATATTACTAGAGACTTGTGATCGAATCCCTCTAATCATACAGCAAAGAATGGATAAATCATTTCAATGCCGAATCCCTCTAATCACATATCAAAGAACGGATAAATCATTTCAATGTAAGTTCAAAGATAAATCAAACTTTGAAATATTATTAGAGCATGCGATCGAATCCTCTAATCATATAGAAACAAAAATAAGGGAAGGATCTATCACAATAAGCGTACTTGTGGGCAACCTTACATCAAAATAAGGAATAGATCATGTCAAAGATGGTTCAAAGAACATGATTCCTTATTCATCAAATTTCACTAAAGGCTCATACCTGTCTCATGATATTTGTATGTCGAAAAAGAAAAGAAGCTTAATAAAAGGAACACTGCATGAAAAGTAAAATAAGGTAATCTATTGATATTTGAAATCATCCTGATAATCAAGACGAGGATGTAGGGTTTAAAACTCAATTATTTCTTCAATTCAAAAGAAAAACATCAATAATTGGTAAAATCCAATTATTAACATGCTCAAAACTGGGTATTATTAGGTATAAGAAAATAATTAATACTTCAATGGCACTTCATTAATGTCTTCCCTAACGTCATACCTCAAGGACATTTATATAAAGAGCCACTATTTGCAAATCTTATCAGTAATCATGCTGCTGGACCACATCATTGGTTCAAAACGACAATTTTAAATCCATTAGCAATTTTCCCAACAAACCTCTGAAGAGCCAAGCCTATGGAACCACATTGTTGGTCCAGACTCCAAAACAACAAATTTTGAATCCATTTGTAGTGATTTTTCCAACAAACCTATGAAGAACTAAAGCTGTTAAGGAAACTATTATCTAGCAAAAAACTTGCAGTAGGTCATCCAGCCAGAAAACTGCTCAACAGATTAAACAATGCCAAATGCAAATACATTTGTACAAGGCTATGTGATGCAGTTTATTGGCCAAAATATCCTACCCCTCAATAACTTTCTCTTCCCTATTAAAAAATATTAGATGCATAAAAACTTTCAAGCTGCCTATCTATATTTACATATCAGATTCAGCCCCGTTTGATCTACCCTTAAAAGTACTAACTGAACAAAATCTGGTGAACTCATAAGACTATATAAATGCATCAGCGGATTATGCTTGCTCCTTGTTAGATGGTGAAAGGACAGTAAAATGAAAACAACACTGAATCTGTAATCCCTCCATCTTAAGAAGTTCAAATTCATTTAAGAACCAGCTCCATCCATGGAAAGTAATAATGAGGAACAATTGAAACCACAACAATATACTATTCATCGGCATGTACAAGCATAAAACTCCGTCCCAAAATTTTGTCAATAATGCATATCCTTTCAGCAGTCAAATTGGCAATTCTGTCTAACCCTGCACGTATTCTTCACCATTCATCCCTCTTAAACCAAATTCTATCACTGTTTAACGTCACCACCCACAAGGCCAAAAAGCACCAGAAGAAGAACAAAAAAAAGCCGAAAAAGAAAGACATTTTGGAGGAGCAAGAAAACTCTGGACCAAACGCACGCAAAACACTGTCCTTAAATTATAAGTAAAGGCATTTTAAGTAACAAAACACAGTACAATCATGTCAAAAGAAGTTACAAGAACAAATAATCCAAAGCCATATCATAACAGCACAGCAAAATCGTAAAACTTCTGCACGTAGTAAAGCAAAATTTCCATAGTAGTACAGTGTTTAAAAACACTAAGGATCATCGCCTGAGTGAGAACGCTCTCACCTCTGCCTTTTCTTCTCATCTTCTTAGCAGGCCGAGCCAATGCCGAGGACGAAGTCGATCAGGAGTGGAGAAAACGCACGCACCCACCGGTCTACAAGACACCACGAAATGGTCGCTCGAGCTCTGCCACAGAACAGGCGAAAAACCAGACCGAACGACCTCCCTCTCCATTTCCCACGAAATGCGATGAAGGATTTGGCGGTGACCATCTCCATAAACCTACCCGCCCACATTAACGGCTGGTGGGTGAGCATTCAATGCATGGCGGTAGCCCGGACAACAACTGGCGCGGCGAGTGGACAACACTTGGTCCCATGCAATTAATCTGACTTTTTCGATATCTTCACTGACGCGGGTCGTCCACGTGGCGCTGAGGTGGCAGTGAGGTGGCAGTGCATGCTGGAGGTCAAGAATTTGGTCCTGCATCCATTGGTGGTGTTTTTACTCGTCCAGGTGGCAGTGACGTGGCGCGGTGACTGTGCAAAGATAGGGTGCACCACATATGGGTCCTCTCCCCTAATACAGGATCTATTTTCCCCTAACAACTAGATCAAATTTGATCTAATCTGCCATTCCTCCTCCTTCAAGGCACCGAACAAGTAATTGATGCAGACATGACAGATTTGGGGTGGATTTGGAGGAGGCATTGACATTAGTGGTTGAATATTTGAATTTAACTTTCCCTCTCTTTCTCCTTCTCTTCTCTCCTTCTTCTATAAAGAGCAGAGTTCTACTTTGTAAAATCATCCCTCCTTGTTGTAACAGCACCATGCCAAAATGGTGGCCAACTTCCCATGGGTCTCAAACCTTGGTGTGGTCTCTGCAATGTATTCTCACCTCCTACCATGAATGTAAATGATTGTATGTCCCGTAAGCAACAAAATCATGATTTGTGGAACTCTTGTCTTCCCTCTCTCATTTTCATTGCATCTTGCCTCTTTGTTTGCATTTTATAGCATGTTGTGCATATTCCCCTACTTGTAGTCCCCATGTTCATGTGTTATGCGCACTCGAAGGCCGAGCCCATGTGTTGATCTGTGGCATGCTTCATCTACCCTATTCTCCCGCACCCTCTATGTTTCCTTTACTGCTCGTGGAGAGAGATTAACCCTTTTCTTCTAGCACTATCGACTTCCTTAACTTACAATTTTCCCTTCCTGCACATCCTTCTATCCCTGGTCCCTTGACATGCTTAGCTTAGTTTCCCCTTTCAGTACTAGGAGTAGCAGTAGTGTTAGAGGTAGGTAGAGGAAAATTCCCAAGCATGTAAGATCCCACGACTTGGGGAAAATTCCATTTTGGTCTCAAACATCTTGACCCTTTTTAGAGATCTGAGACATGGGTGCACGTCTAAGCAACCAATAGTTTCAGGCACGCTCAATGGAACCAGAGTGAAGAGCTTTAAATCTTTATCTCAGCAAGTTTGATGTGTTATTATTGAGATCTAGCCTTTAGAGGCATTTTTCAACACATTTGGTGACTCAACTGATTCAATGCACCCATTATCTCATGTGCAGATCAGTTTCCCCTCATTCCTCCATTCATTTCTCCTTTTTTACCATTCACACATTCCTCTTTTGAAGTTGTGCAATCATGAATTTTTTCCCACTATGGAATTCTCATTTGCAATAGCAGAAATATTTCCCTCCATCCCCACATTTTAAAAATCCTCCTCCAAATAAGTTTTATAATCCCTATTATCCCAAAAATGCATTCAACCCACCTTTTTCTAACCAAAATATTTATAAAGAATAGGTTTATGCAGATGATGGTGGCAACTCTTTAGCCAAAGCTGATTTTGAGAGGCAGGTGTAAGTGACAAAGATGGACATGATGCAACTCAGAGTCAAGTGATCTATAAATGTAGCTGAAGTTAGTTACAAGGTCCCTTGTCCATGGGCTGGCCATGTACCAGGCTGGTTTAGCACCCAACAGAAGTTGTACTTCATCATTAAGATGTTTCCCCAGATCAAAGACTAGGCGGAAGAAGTGGAGGCTCAAAAATCTAGTGTGCGATAACCTTTTCAATGGGGAAACCTTGCACTACCATCCTCCAACCCTTCCACTCCTCCATGCCAACCTACATCATAAGCTCATCCTATTGTGCATGTTCCTAGCTTCTTACGCACTACCCCCACTGAGAATTCCATCCCTTCTCCCTCACTTTCATCTCACCTTCTTTTCTCTTCCATTCCCCTTTATGTGTGTGCCTCTGCTCCTCTTGTGTGTGCACCTTCCACACCTTATGCACCCATCCTTCCATATTCTGAGTCCCCTCTACCTAGTTATACCATAAATGAATATCCCCCTACCAATGCACCTTCCTAGTCAATGTCATCATGTTTGATGACTACAAGACAATTGAAGAATAGTGTGAGTCATGCGACTCCAAATGGGAAGAGGAAATCATACGGGTGCCTGTTCCAAAGGAGAATCAGCTTGCTCAAGAGGGCGTAGTCCTAGAGGAGGTCAGAGTTGAAGAACCAGTGGTGGCTGAGGTTGAGTTTGCAGCAAAGGAGGAGGACCATATAGTTTTAGAGGCTCTAAATGTAGAGTAGGCACAAGAGAACCTTCAATTCTTCCTCCCACTTCACCCCCTTCAAAATCTAATGTTGAAGAAGAGTTTGAGATTTCAAAATTCATGTTTGAAGATGAGGGGGAGAATGGTGAGAAAATTACTGATCCAAAGGACACCATGGAGGAGGTTGAACACATGTAACAAGACAACAAGGAGGTACACTATCTGTCAAACTTGGAAGATTGTTTTGATGGAGAGTATCCCATGGAGATCACATCATTTACTCCTCCTCCATTCATCTTCCAAGCACAAGAGCCTACTTCTATAAAGGAGGGCATTAAAGGACAACAGCCTGTGTCTCACAATATCCCTCTGGAACCATGGTTGGAAGATCATAGTCTTACATGTTCTTCACAGGAGAAGGAAGGAAAAGGGAAAGAAGATGTCATCATCCCTCTCACACCATCCATCCAAAAAGGTCCACAAAAAGACTCCATTTTTGGAGTTAAATTTAAGAAAAATGGGGAAAACCACAAGGATCAGACCATGCCCAATCAGATATCTAACTACCCTAGAGCCAAAAATAGAGTTTCCACCTGTCATGCTCATTTCAGAGCATTAGGTAGAACTTCACCATGCCAAAGGTCAACAAAAAAAACTTCTAGATCTAAGTACAAAACAAATCCAGGAGGTATATATTCTATTTATTGATACTTTCGGGAGGGAAAAACACCATTTGTAAGGTGAATTTTCAATCTCATTTCTAACCATGTTCAGCGCCAAATCAACTACATGGTAACAATTTGTGAGGAAGGGAAGCTACTTCTCCCTTTTTGTTGTAGGTTTTACTTGAGCACCCCTTGCCTCTGGTTAGTTTGGGTTAGTTTAGGTTTTCTTTCAGTAACACAAGGGATCGTGCACTCTCTACATGTTCCATTTGGGACATGTATGATTTTCAAATTTTGTACATAGGGTTGTGCTTCTGTTTTGGCATGCTCCTGTAGACACCAAATTCGTGTCTCATGACCCCTTGTGACCCGCATCCCATTTCGCAACCTAACCTCATTACCTAAACTTTACACAATTATTTATTAATTACCTTGTAATTGATAAATCCACATCACCTTACCCGCCACCTCACTTTGCCACCTCATCATGACCTAGCCCTAACCCTAAACTAACCTAATTAAGACCCATGACTTGGTCTAGACTCACATCCATAACTAATGCCTCCTTACTCGCACCAAAAGCCGACCTTCTAGCCACTTGACCAAGCCCGCAACTGATCTCTTGGGAGAAAAGTAGGGAAGGTGGGCTATTTTAGTAAAAATAGCCTACTTTTTCCTTACCGATGCCGGTTCCTACTCGACCGCCGTCAGTTATGCAACTGCCATCAGTTCCCTGTAAATGGGCTCCCCAAACCAAAACAACAAAGGGGAATTTCATTTTGGGAGATCAGTAAAAAGGATTTTTGGATCAACAGAGAGCATTGCGAGCGAGGAACAGAGTCCAGATCTTCACTTGACAGAGCAGAGACGAGTAAAGAAACCAGAAGTGTTTGCAACCAAGGAGATCAACTTGCATCTCAGTCAAAACCAGTAAGTCAGATCTTACATGTCCTTTTGTCATAACATTTCTTGTGTTTCTTGAATCTGAGTCCTCCTAAATCCATTTCTGAATCCACTACCCAACGTGCCATTGCATCTAACTGTCATTCTTTCACTCCTAATCACCCCATTTCTTAATACCATCCAAAAAAGCCAGCTATTCCAAACACCATCTGTACCAAGAAGATCCTATAACCCACCGGTATCGGTTATCAGTAACCGGCGTCGGTCATCAATAACCGCCATCGGTTCCTCTAATCAAAACCAGAAACCAGCCTTTCCCCCTACCTTGTTTAACAAAATAATTTAATTGATATTTTGCAGTCTTTTGTGTTAATTCATATTAGCAGGGGAACTGACCACCTTCGAAGGGAAGTTTTATATTTCCTGGGCCCAAGGCAGTTTCCTCATTTATTGTTTAATCAAAATCTTGTGGTCTTGTGTTCTTATTTACAGGTAGTCCTTCCAAGACAAAAAGGAGTTATCCGCAGTCAGCCTGATCTTTCTCTACGGTACGCGCACACCATCTCGACATTCAACAGGTATTCCTCCTAACCCTAATCTCATCTATTTCTAAAAGGAATGAAAGGATAGAAACAACTCTATTCCCAGAAGCTGAAACATTCCGAGCGAAACATTTTGGCACGCTCGGCGGGACCCGTTTTGGGTTTCTTTCTCTTGCTTATTTTCATTTTAGGAAGCATATTTGCTGTTGCTATTTTTGGTATATATTTAGTAAAGAATTTGTCTTGCTTTCCTGGTTTCGCATTAGTGAAAGTCATCTCTCTTGCTTCATTGAATATAATTTTCGATTTGGGTTTAAAACACGTGCATTGCATTCCTGCTTGTTGTTCTCCAATTCTAGTGAACATAGATTAAGTAACAGGTCGTACACGTGGGGGTGATATCCACGGTTTTGACAGGAAATTAATCTTAGTTTCACTGCACAACACATACCGAATCACTTCACAATTAACACAACAGCTCAAACATCCCCCCTTTTCCGCGGTATTCCTCCGCCCGATTGAGGTAGCCTTATAAGCCAAAACAAACTTGACATTTCCCCTAGGTCTTGTTGTTTAGGATTCTGACATCATCTTACGTCTAAAGGCATAAGCCCACGATAACTAAAATTAACCCTAGGGTTAGTCTCTAGATTTGCGTGTGCCTCTTGCTTGTTTTCAAATCCTGTTTTCTCTGTCATACTTTGTCTTCTGTGATCAATAAGTTGTTAAACATACTCAACGTTGCTAAAATCAAATCAGCAGCCTTTTATATCTTTTTATCCTAGACTTTTGACACCGGCATCGGTTAAGGGACCGACGTCGTTTGATCCGTGACCGACACCGGTTACTAAACCGATATCGGTTACTGTCTTCATCAGCCCCTGACAAACCAGCAGCTTGCCAAATTCACCATTCAGAGGTTGTTTTTGTTCTTGATAGATTGAAACTTTCCTGTGTGTTCTGGTCTATGGTTGTCATCACTCAGAAGCAAGCCGCCGCCATGGTTTCACATGCCTGCTCTGTGTCTTTGCCTGAATCACCCCCTTCACATTCTATAGGGAACCCTACGGACACAACTGAGATCCCCCAAATTCCTGCCAGGAGACAAGGACTTTGCCAAATTTCTGGATGCTAATTCCAGCGCTGTACAATACTATTTGTCTCATGCCCCTTACCGTACGCCTGATGGTCAGCTCCTTATTGGCATGCCTATTAGTATAGCTACTCATTTAGCTCCCACTCCTCCTGATAACAATACCTTACTTCCTACATCACTAGCCCCGTCTCCCAATCCGACAGCTTCAGAGGTTCATACGACCCCGATTAGCTTTCCTTTGGTTAACCTTGGACCCCACGTATCGTTACCACCAACTGCCCCTATCTCATCTCTCTTTCAGACCACTCCATTTATGACTTACTCTCTGCCACCTATTCAAACGAGCTTTCCTTCTCAAGCTCCGCCTACCTTTTCATTCCCATACACGTATCCAGTAACCTCAACACCTTATATGGGACATCCCTATTCTGTGGCACCATCACTCATCCAACCACAGATTTCATCAAACAAATGATGGACAAAATGCAAAACCTGGAGGCTTCCGTTTCAGGAAGTCGTAGCGCCTTGACATACGAGCAAGTTTGTCGGGAGCCCATTCACCCTTCTGTCCCCCTTCATTCATATCCTCCTCAATGGGAGTTGCCAAAGTTTACTCGTTTTAACAGTAAAGAGGATCCTCAACAACACTTGCGATCATTTAGACATGCTTGTTATTTGATTGCCCATGATGATGCCTTGTTACTCCGCACCTTTCCCATGTCCTTATCAGGACCTGCCTTGGAGTGGTACAGTGCTTTAACCCAGCACTCAATCTTCTCTTTTAACCAACTAGCCCAATCTTTCTTGGATCATTTCTCCATTAACATTGCCAAGAAAGTATCTATCACTGACCTCTATGCCATCCGACAATTTGAAGACGAATCTATCGCAGATTTCGTTGGACGATGGCGGGGCCTTATCAACCAACTTACGTATGCCTTGCCTCAAACCGAACTCATCGAACTATTTACGCGGGCCTGCGCTAAGCACATCTCCCCTACCCTCCAAATTCAAACTTTCCGCACATTCGACGAGGCCTTTACCATGGCTCGGAAGCTAGAAATTCGAGCCTTAGAAGAAGAGAAATTGCGGTTGCGTAACAAAAACCCCAATTTCCGAACTCCTGATTCTACCAACAAGCCAAACACCACCACTCCTCACGCGTCCACTTCTTCTAAATCAAAAGGAGCTGTCCACGCGGTAATGGTCAAATCTCAAACACCGTCCAATACTCCGCCGAAAACCACTTATAAGTACAAAGCCGAGCCCACCAATTACACTCCCTTGGGAGAAACTTATGGCGTCATCCTGGAGAAATTGCTCAAAGCTGGGGCTATCACCTTGCCCCCTGTTAAACCTCACTCTGGGTTTGACTCCACCCGCGCAATACCTTCCTGGTACAAAGAAAATGACTTTTGTAACTTTCACCGCGTAAAAGGACATAGTCATGAAAACTGCAAGATGTTGAAAAACATAGTGCAGGAAATGGTTGACGCAGGGGATATAACCCTCGATAATCCTAACGCCCCTGCTAACCGAAATCTGAAAATTTTCAACAAGCCATTCCCGAATCACTCGTCCAACAGTAACGTGAACCAAGATATCTTAGCCGAGGAGAGTGTTCATGAGATCCATGCAGTCTTCGATTCTCAGCCAAAAGCCTCTATTGAAATTTTTTTAAATCAAGCCTCTCCACTAACACAGGAGTTTGAACCTCCTTCACCACCATCAAGCCAAAGTGAAATCATTCCTTTACCCATAGAAGAGTTAACTGCCCGGACTTCTCTTCTCATCAACGAGTCTTCTTACACCACATCCCTACAAGACTGTGAGCGGATGCTATCTAATTTATCTATTTCCCAAACGTCCCCTTCTACCACTCTTGCTACACAAGAGGAAGGCTCACCACTCCTTTTGACATCCTTAGACGAGAAATCTCTTACACTAACATCACCACATTCTTTAAACGTGACAGATCCCCTCGAACACGCCCTCCTACCTATTAGTCCCTCATCGCCTAAATCTTTTCAACGACCGGTTGACCTCTTAACATCTATTGATACAGTGCCTCATCTACCTCCTGTGTCACACCCGCAATGGACTGGAATTACAACCCACCTTTCTTCCGTACCAAAATTACAAATCACACCTGGAGACTGTCATTCCACAGAAGATAGACAGGCCCTATGGGAACGTTTGAGTACCCCTTTTTCTACTCAAATGCAAATGACTGATCCTGATGTCTCCACCATATACCCGAAGTGCTTACAGAAGCTTAAAATGCCCCTGTTCTCACCTTCACCCCCCTCACCTCTACCAAATGCCCCGTCCACTTCTATCAACTTAGCCAGATCTTCCCATACGCTTGGGACCTCACCAATGCCCAGTCTAACGCACCCGCCTAAGCGACTCGATCTATCCAAAAATAAATCCGCTCCGCCACCTAGGAGACAAACTCAATCCCTACCCCTATCACAATCAAAACCATCATCGTCATACCTACCTTCCATATTGGGACCCCATCCCTCTACCTTACATCAATATATCATACCTCCTGCGTTTTCTTCAGAACAACTTACGCCTTCCGCACCTATACAGAAATTCCAGGGTATAGCAACACCGTCACTCCGCGTATCCTGTCCACCTATCAACCCTAAACAAATACCATCATCAAAAGATTTGTTTTCAGTTACTCCTATTTCCCCATGGTTGTTTTCTGATACCACGTCATCTGCGGCCTCATCATCCAACATAGCTTCTGCGCCAAAGAAATCACGTTTAGTAAAAACCATGTATCAACACCCCTCGGCTAAACCGCCACCCATACGAACTAACCACGCCCAAACATTACCAAAACCCACACAATCAATACCCTCATCCTCTTCCGATTTTGACCCACTCAAAGGATCTTACGCCAAAATCCTTGCTATGTTGGTGGAGAATGCGACCATTTCCCTACCTCCACTTAGACCTTATGACCCGTCTAAGCCCCGACCTATGGATTACGATGAGTCTAAAATCTGCGCTTATCACCGCACACCAGGACATGATGTGGAGGGATGCAAAGCTCTAAAAACCATCCTTCGCCAGTCACCTCTCCCGGATAGAAAGATTAAGAAAGACAACTTACGAAGGGAGAGACCTTTAGTTTCCATTCCCTCTCCTATACCATCTGTCCCCGCCTCACCAAGATCTATCATTATTACAACCCCACCTCTTGAAGACAATGAGTTATCCCCACCATCTTCCTCATCTCAGGTCTACGAGATTAATATGATTAGTGTCGCTACTCGAGGGCAGAAAAACAATGGGAAAGCAAAAGAAAACACACCTGCGGCATCTCTTTCTCCGTCAAACATCCCGATTGCACCACCACCTAAAGTGGTCATTCGCGGACCCGCCTATCCCGTCTCTAATGGCATTGCCCACCGAAATATGATTAAACAGCTTCACCAATCGCCCGTAAAAATGACACTGTATGATCTCATTCAGACTTCTGAATCTCATCGACAAGCTCTCGTTGAGATCCTTCAAGGGATAGAGGTTTTACCTAATGAAACCCTGCCTGTTACCTCCATTCTAACACCCAATCACGTTGCTTCTCTCACCAAACAACCCACTGCCCCAACCACTTCTGTCTCTGTACAACAAGCTGCTGCAGTCAGTTTCTCTGAAGATGAAATTGTCGACTTTGGTACAGAAGATCCCGACCCTGCCCTTTTCATCTCCGCTTACGTCCGGGACATTCGAGTACGTCGGGTTATGATTGACGGGGGCGCTAGCCTAAACATCATCTCTTCAAAAGCCTTCCAACAGATGAACATCCCTTCTAGTTGCATGTGTGCCAACCCCATCATGTTGCGGTCATTCAATGACGCTATTACTTCTACCTTAGGCACCGTGATCCTCAACATTCGCGTAGGACCACGTACTTTACCCGAACTCTTCTATGTCCTTGAGGGAGAGTTCCAATATAATATATTGCTGGGTCGTCCTTGGATCCGAGCCATGGGATGCGTTCCCTCAACATTACATAGATGCATAAAATTTGAGTACGAGGGGAAGTCTTACACCGTAAAAGCTGACCCTCCCCCCTTTAAAACCTGCAATATGTTATACCGCCCTAACGATGTGCTTATACCAATCAAGACACCCATACATTCAACTCAACCGTCCTCCTCAAATGTATCTCAACCATCCACCCCAACCGCGCCTACGCCTTCAATTGATGAAACCACCATCGCAAAAACCACTTCCCTTCCCGCAGCTAACATTCCAACCTCCGACCCCTTAGTAGATGTTTTTCAGCGCCTTACGCTGGGGGAGTACCGCCTATATAATGTTAGTTCTTTCCCTACCCCACAGGAGTACGGACAATTACATGCACATCCCACCTACGACCGTCGCGTGGGGGAGATAATCTCTTACGGACCACCCCATTGCCGCACTAACCTAACGTATGGGGGTGTTGACGCATCCTCCATTACCCCTGAACCTCCTCTTGGTGTGGTTCCTTTCCAATCCGATTTTCAATACTTGACAAATCGTCGTTTCGCCCTCACCTTCTTGACTCGCTGTGCGTGGAAAGGCTTTGGTTTTGGCCTTTACGAACAAGGCCGACATACACTCATTCCCGTGACTACCCGTAAACATAATGATCGCAGTGGTCTCGGTTTTCCCGAAACACCTACACAGGAGACACCTCCTGTCAGCTGTATCCTGGAAGAAGAAGACGTCGCCCCTACCAAACCATCATCACCCACTTTGCCATCATCACCCACAGAATCTATAGACCCTGAATCCATCCCCCCTAACTTTTTTTTTTCATAAATGCTATCTTCATAGGTCCTCTCACTTATCAACGCGATAATGAGGACCCATCTTCTCTTCCCCTTCTGTATCCAGACATGATCGAAGAGGATTCGCCTTTGATTAATGTTGTTGAATGCCAGGATGACGACTCCATCCTCACTTACCTTGGCGCGGATGATTCTTATATTCAACGAGCCTTACCATCTGAAACCCAAACTATGCTGAACGAATCTACCATAGAAATCAATATCCACACGGAGGAGGATCCTCACATTGTGAAGATTGGACAATCCCTTAACACATCAGAACAAGCCGCCTTTACTACCTTTCTCCGTGCTCGTAACCAAGCTTTCGCATGGTCTTACGCTGACATGCCAGGAATTGATCCTACTATCGCCGTCCATAACATCACCCTAAACCCCGATTCCAAACCAGTCAAACAGAAATTGAGAAAAATGCATCCACGCATTGCTCTCTTGGTCAAAGAGGAGCTCCAACGACTCCTTTCTGTTTCCTTCATCTTGCCTATTGACTATCCTCAATGGATTTCTAACATCGTACCTGTCACTAAAGCGACAGGGGGACTTCGGATATGCACAGATTTCCGGGATCTTAACCTCGCTTGCCCCAAGGATGACTTCCCCCTCCCAAGTATTGATCAACTTGTTGATCTCACTGCGGGCCATGAAATGCTTTCTCTCATGGATGGCTTTTCAGGATACAACCAAATTTTGGTTGCCCCTGCCGATCAACACAAAACTGCCTTCATAACTCCTTGGGGAACCTTCTGTTATCGTGTCATGCCATTTGGCCTTAAGAATGCTGGTGCTACCTATCAGCGGGCTATGACCTACATTTTTCATGACATTATGCACACTATCCTTGAAGACTATGTCGACGATCTTCTCGGCAAGTCTAAACATCGTAGTGAACATCTCGATGTTTTAACCATTATTTTTGATCGCCTGTTACAATATTCTGTCCGCCTTCAACCGAAGAAATGTGTCTTTGGTGTTCTTTCGGGAAAACTTCTTGGCTTTATCGTCTCTTTGCGTGGCATTGAGGTCGATCCATCTAAAGTCAAAGCTATCCTAGAAATGCCCCCACCCAAAAATCTCAAACAATTGCGTAGTTTACAAGGTAAGCTCCAATCTATCCGACGTTTCATCTCCCAACTCTCGGATCGGTGTCAACCTTTCCATCACCTCCTTAAAAAGGATATTGCATTCCAATGGAGCGAAGAATGTCACCAAGCCTTCGAAGCTCTCAAATCCTATCTCTTGCAGCCACCCGTGCTTATCCCACCCCAAGACAACCGCCCTTTCTACCTTTACCTTTCCGCCACCGACCACGCTGTAGGAGCCATGCTTGCACATCGTGACTCTGAGAATCACGAACAAGCCGTTTATTATATAAGTCGTACTTTGGTGGACTATGAGACTAGGTACACACATGTAGAAAAATTGTGCCTTGCCCTATCATTCGTGGCCACCAAACTCCGACACTACCTTCTAAATCACAAGACTTTCGTCATCACCAATACAGACCCCATCCATTACATGTATGCCAAACCTCATCTGAACCAACGCATTGCTAGATGGCTCATGCTTCTCGCCGACCTCGACCTTGAGTTTATCCACCAGAAATCAATCAAAGGACAAACCATCGCAGACCAACTTGCGGACGCTCCTTTACCGGGGGAACAATTTACCAATTTCACATTTCCCGACGAACTCATCGCTACTCTTTCCCTCACAGAGGAGTCATACCCAATGACCCTCTTCTTCGATGGATCTAAATGCCAGCGCGGCGGAGGAGCCGGCGTTGTTCTCATTCCTCTCAACGCTGAACCTATGCCTCTTTCATTCCGACTTGATTTCCCTTGCACTAATAATACAGCGGAATACGAGGCCCTTGTTCTGCGTCTCCAAGTTGCGTTACACTTAGGTATCAAATCTATCAATATTTTTGGCGACTCTCAATTGGTAGTCAATCAAGTTATGGGCGTCTACCAATGCAAAAACGAGGAACTTCAAAAATACAAACACTACGTGGATTCACTTCTAGCTTTATTTACCCACTATTCTATACAAACCATTCCCCGCTCCACTAACAAATTTACGGATACTATGGCTTGCTTAGCCTCGCAAATTCCCGCTGCGCCAACTGACTCTGAATTATTCGTCGTGGTCCAACAACTTTTTGCCCCATCCTATTCAACCCCGGTAGTTTGTATGATAAATACTGTGTCCACTAATTCACAGGATACCTGGTACCACCAATTCCACGACTACCTTACAATCTCTGTCCTCCCACTTGACCTTACTAGTAACGGCAAACGTGCTTTTCTTAAAAGTGTTTCGCGTTATGTTGTCATGGGGGGACTCCTCTATAAATGTGGCTTTGATGGTATCCTCCTTCGCTGTCTAACTGGCGCGGAGGCCACTCATACCATCCAACAGGTCCATGACGGTATTTGTGGTGGACATTTTAGCGGCCTTGTCGTGGCCAAACGAATCCTTCGCCTTGGTTATTATTGGCCTACTCTCAATAACGACTGCTACGAATATGTTAAGCGTTGTGTTATGTGTCAGCAACATACCAACCTTCAACATACTCCTAGCCACCCGCTCCAGATCGCTCGAGATCTTTGGCCCTTCTCACAATGGGGTTTAGACCTTATTGGTGAGATTCACCCAACCTCTTCACAATGTCACCGTTGGATACTCACAGCGACCGAATATTACACAAAATGGGTGGAGGCTATTCCACTCATTTCAATCAAAAAAGAAAAAATTGTCGAGTTCATTAACCACCACATTATCTGTCGTTTTGGTGTTCCTCATCGCCTAATAACAGATAATGGAAAATCTTTCAAAAACAAGTTGTTGCAAGACCTTTGTGACAACTTTGGTATCAAACTTAGTTTCTCATCACCTTACTATCCACAAGCCAATGGGCAAGCCGAGTCCTCTAATAAAACACTAACCAAAATCCTCATGAAAGTTGTCAATGAATCTGGAAGAAATTGGCACGATCACAATCCCTTTTGCCCTTTGGGCTTATCGTACTAGCATTTGTACTTCTACTAATGCCACACCTTTTTCTTTGGTATACGGTACTGAGGCTGTTTTGCCTCTCAAAATACAAATACCCCTCCCTTAGAATATCTCTTCAGGATATTCTCACCAACGATGATTTCCGCCAAGAGCGGTTAGCCTAATTGGAGCTTCTTGACGAACGCCGTCTTACAGCTCTTGATCACCTTCAAATCTATCAAAAACGCATTAAACGTGCTTATGATAAGCGACTTCATGATTGTACCTTTAAGGTTGGTGATCTTGTTCTCAAAGAGAATCAACATGTAACCAAACTAGAAAAGAGAAAACGTGAAAAATTTACTCCCAATTGGATCGGGCCTTATATAATCACTCATACCTATGGATCTTGGTACTTATCGTTTAGCTTCGCTTAATGGTAAACCTGAGCCTGAACCCCTTAACGCCTTGCATCTTCGACCATGCTACTGTTGAAATTAGTATTATATCACTTCTTATCTACCTGTCGCTCGTCCCTTGAGCTCACTTACCACTACATACACTCTGTTTCCTACACTTCATAATAACAATCAGGCTCACACAGTTTGATCCTCACCTCCCCTTGATGATGCCTTCCCCTTTTTAGTCTAGTCCATGACTTCAAAGTATTAAAATAAGCCGTATTCTTATGGGATTTTCTTGAGTCAAACTTCCTGCTAACTAGATGCTTCATGCCAAATGAACATCTAGTCATTTAAATTAAATATAGACTTCTCCCTCGAAGGACAGCTATATGCCGAACTATTGCTGCTATTATATATAGACTACTCCCCCGAAGGACAGCTATGCATTACAATCATATCTGCTACTATAAATAGACTGCTCCCTTGAAGGACAGCTATACACAGTCAGCCTCTAGCAGAAGCTTCTCGCATCGATCAGCTTCGTGAAGACCTCAAGAATAATACAATCAATATCCCTTGTAGACTTCCCGCATCGATCAGTCTACATTCAATAAAATAAAATCCTCATTCAAAAGAACTTTTGAGTCATGGACTTGTCTATTTAGGGTAGGTTCTCTTTCGTCAGAACACTCACTTTGTAATAAGTTCTCTGTACCTCGGTTATATCATCCACCTCACCTCACCACTTGTTTCAACTCAAGGGATGTGACGTATATCCGATATATTGTGATTATACAACTCTTTTCACCTATCGACTTCTTGCCTATGCAAGGTACCTAGGGATTCAAGCTCATCCTATGTTAATATGTGGTTTGTTTAGCTCTTCTCAACTACGGGACACTCTTTCCTCTTTGCCTCGCATCTAGGATTGTGTGTTGATCTTAATCAGGATATGGTTTCCTTCTCTTTGGGTAAGCTAACTTTCGCTTTACCTATACCTACATCGACATCGCCCATACCTTACCAGCACCAACAACATTACCCTATCAACATCAAAATCTTATCAACCAACAGACTGCCTAACCATACCCAAATTTCCTGAATTCACCTTTCCCTGGTCCTAAGGGAGAACTACATCGGTCTGAGGCCCCTCCTTGCTTTGTGCAATGGGCTATGTAGGCAGCACTTCGGAGACATGGGGTCTCCCAAGGTTAGCTCGACCATCCCCTACCATAACCTATCCTGTGTGGTGAATATAAATATTTTTGGTGTATTTCTATTTAATCACATTCCTCTTTATCCTTTTTCACAACACCGAAAGTCAAAACGACAAACATTCTTATTATTATCATAACTCAAATCAACATACATATTTAGTTTTATTTAGATGTTAAACAAATACATCTTCTCTATCATCGACACACAGGTCGGCATCCTTATTTATTCTTATACCTCGATAACATTTACTTAGACCCTCACGCCTCATCCCGAACTAGGTGATGATCGTGATCGTCGACGCCTCTCGCCGGGCCTCTCTGTCCTCAAAGGTACCACGGCTATTGGTACCACCCACTGATCTGCTAATCTCTCCTATAACATATGAATACGCCCTCTCGCATGGAGGACTTCAGCCTCTAGTCTCCCCGCCCATGACTCCGCAACCACTAATATTCCTCTTGTCTCATTCACCTGCGTTTGGAGCTGCTGAACCAAACACTGTACACGATCCCTCTCTTCTGTAATTACCGCTATGTCAGGGCGCTCACGCACACCTCGCAGTTCTGCTACCCACCATAATCTATAAGCCTCTGTCGTTCCCGCATCCATTACCCTGCGATCTGCTGCTACCTCTTCAGGCCCTTCTGGAGGTGTTGGCTGGGGAGGTGAGAACGCTGCCTCGGTGTTGATCCTCATATATGGTCTATAAGCCAGGGGTATATCCCGCACAAATCCAAATTGTCGCCGCACGTGATCTATAGGAATCCTCTCATACTCACCCGGCCTGTGCCCTGCGATCCACCTCAACCGCTCTACACCCCTCAACTCCTCAGCTATGTTCTCTGTTACCATATAATTTCCGTATGGCCTCCAACAGATATCCGCAAACCGTCACCCTCTCCCATACCTGCCTGTAATACTCAATATCACCCATCACAGCCTGGGATCTGGCCTCTTGTTCTGTTTGGACCCATCGTCTGAATCCCAACCTCTGTACTCCGGTCTCTCCTGCCTGGATGGATCGGCCTATTGGTTGCACACAAACAATGTGCTCATAGGCCCAACAGTGTAATAAGTATGAACTATCCAGTGTTGTCCTGTGATTTCGCCTACAAGCCCATAAACCCCTGTATAGCTCCGCCAAATATGCAGGTGCCCATGCAAACGTAACGTTCCTTTCTACCATCTCCCAGATAACACACATCAATGCCTTTGGAAATCTTCCCCCTTCCGCCCTCGGTAATGCATAATACCCTACTGCTATCATTAATATCACGGCTAACCTTGTCTCCTCAGGGTGTGCTGCATACATTACCCCATATGTAAACGATAAACCTCGTTATGTCAAATCTCGTGCGTATGGACCAAAGACTGCTGTTATCGCTCCCCGTGCCGTGCTAGGTAGTGCTTGATATACTGGTTCTCCTGTAATAGGGAGTCTCAAAATCCGAAACACATCCTCCAATGTTACTGTCATTTCACCTGTTGGCAGATAGAAGGTATTTGTCTCGGGATTCCATCTCTCAATCAACGCCTGTAACATACCATGGTTACGGGCGATTCATGAATAATAACGGATTCCACTTAACCCCAAATGATTTATCAATGTCCATTCCGCTGGTGTTACATCCGCTCGGATTCGTGACAACAGCGCTGGCACACTATCATTCATCCTCAACCCTGCCCCTGCCTGCATACACCAAAACCACAAACAACCAGTCAATCCGTCAGGGTTTTTTCAAAAATTCCTAGAAATTCCTCCAGTAACCGGTATCGGTTTATACATAACCGGTATCGGTTTAGTAACCGATACCGGTTCTCCTCTAACCGCTACCGGTCATTGTCAATTACATACATCTTGCCTAAAAATAATCACCTACGACAATAAATTGCTCGTTTATTCCTCTCTGTATACATACAGACATACCCGAAACCCTTGATTGCCTACCACGTAACACTTACCTCACCTTATAACCCTTGCTATCATATTTTCTTTCTTCATATCTACCCACTTAATCTCCCCCATCTTATTCATAACACATGCAAAAAATCAGATCACAATCAAAACGTTTACCTCTTGGGTTACAGCGGCTTGAGGTGGCCCTTGTCTTCCCTCTTGTCCCTGCCTGCTGGATGCTTCTCCTCGTTCTGCCATGATCACCACCCTTTTCAAATTCACCTTTCTACTTTCTGAATCTCTGATCGCATTCACCTTCCCAGTCTCTTTTCTTATCACCCAAATCTCTCATACAAATTCCTATCTCTCTTCTCCTTATCACTCAAATCTCTCATGCAAATACCTGTCTCAGTCGTTAAAAAGCGTCGCGTTCGCGTATTTGACCTCTTGCATGGCTCTAAAATTAAAACTGAAGTTGCCACCCTAGCTTTTCTATTTTTAGAAAAGCTCATACCTAAATAACTGGTATCGGTCATGTAACCGACATCGGTCATATACCTACCGACATCGGTTACCCAACCGATACCGGTTACACACCTGCCTTTTTGAAACAGAGTTCTTTTCTTCATTTCTCATCTAAATTTTTGTCGTGCCCGCCTCTTTGCTTGCATAAACAACAGAATTTACCACATTTTGTTCATCCACCACACATAGCATTATAATTTCATTAAACATCATTTATACAAATACACAACCATCAACTACAAATATCAGGAAACTATCAATCTCTACATCATTTGGATCCAACTCATCAGTTACATATATCACAATGTCACAAAACCAACAATTCATCACATCACATATCATTCACACATACGTACAACAAAAACAAAAACATCAACATCATCCATCTATCAACATATCAACTAAAACTTATCATACATTACGTATTACCAACCATTAACAAAATATTTAAACACATTTTGAATACTGCACGAAGATCAAAACATCGTCTCTCTATATATATACAAATTTTCAAAAATACAATGTGCCCTACATCGGGGCCTCTGTGATCTCATAATATACCAAAGCCGGCACGCAGGCCGCAATACCTACCAAAAATCTCGACTCGGCTCGCAGGCCGGTCTCTCATATCAAAAATATACTCGGCTCGCAGGCCAGTATCAAATGTACAACCTGTACTCGGCTCGCAGGCTGGTATATAATAAATAAATGAATCAATGCAATGAATAAGTGTCGGCACACAGGCCTCTATTAATACAACCAGTTCGCAGACCGGTGCCCATGTCCCTATACAAAACCATGTCGGGGATCTATCAGCTCTCCCCACCACCCTCGGCACCTCTCCCCGCTGGTCCCTGTGGTGCCTCTCGCCTTCTGCCCGTCACAGACACGCCAGCTGTGGCTGTCCCTCCCTGAGATCTCTGGCTGTGCGAGGTCTCTACCCTATGCGCTGCATACGCCTGATACTCAACTCCCGTACTATCAAGAATATCCTGATAATATCGGGCCTCTGCTCTAACCTCCATATAGCGATCTCGCGCCACTGAAGGAGCTGGGGCTGGTCCCCTGGCACTCAACACCAATACCCCCTGAGCCTGTACCTGCACCTGTGGCCGCGGTGGTGCTGCCTGTGGTGCTGCCTGTACCTGCACCTGTGGTTGTGGTGCTGGTGGTGGTGCTGCCTGTGCCTGTACCTGCACCTGTGGCTGTGGTGCTGGTGGTGGTGCTACCTGTGCCTGTGCCTGAGCCTGGGCTAGCTGCCCCTGTAAGGCCCCTATCTGTGCCTGCGCAGCAGCTAGCTGCCCCTGTAAGAGCTGCACCTGACCTCTGAGCTGATCCCTCTCTCCTATAACTACAGCCAAGTCTGGCTGCGCAGGCGGTACTATCCTCGCTACTCTCTGCCCAGCCCACCACACCCTGTATGCTCCCGTGCACCCGGCATCATCCACACCCTCACCTGCTGGTCTCTCCGCTACCCAGTCTGGATCAAAAGGCTGTGGCGCTGGCAGTGGGGCCTCTACATCATCCCTCCTGTACTGAGGGAGGGGAGGTGGTTCATCCTGTCGTAGCCCCATCTGCCTGCGTACCCTCTCTAGGGGTATCCGCTCGTACTCTCCCGGCCTCCGTCCTGCTATCCAGAATGTATACTGGATCAGGCGCAGCTGTACGCGGGCTCCTCTGCCAGGCTGGTGACCTCTGTAGGGTCTCCATACAATTTCTACTGCTGTAAGGCCCTCTAGCAAGTGTCTATAATAGACCACATCCCGACTTGCAACAACTGCTCGTGGCTGGCCCACGACCCCCAACCACCTCTGAAAGCCATATCGGTATACGACCTGTGGCCTTGCCTGCTGAGGTAGCCTTACTGGCCTGATGCATACGATGTGCTCATATGCCCAACAGTGCAACAAAAATGTAGAACAATACCAAATCGCCTCCTCCGGCGATAGCCCCATAAATCCCTGTATAATTGCACCAGATATACTGGTGCCCAGGCATAACAGGTGTGCTCCTCCACCATCTCCAGCAGTACCCCCATCAATGCTCGTGGGAAGCAGCCTCCCTCTGAGTCCAGGAGGGCGAAGCAGGTGATCCCAACCATCATCAACACCGCCAGTCGTGTCTCGTGACGATGCGCACGGTACATGTCACCGTACCCGATACTCGTGCTATGGTAGGTCAGTAGCGCGGCTGCATCCCCAAAAATCTGCAGTATGCTGTCCATCGCAGTCTCTGAATCTACCTGGAAGACTGCCTCTCCCTCGATCGGTAGCCGCAGGATGCGATACACATCCTCTAATGTGACGGTCATCTCCCCGGTCGGCAGATGGAACACATTGGCCGCCGGATCCCATCTCTCGATGAGGGCGACCATTAGGCTGTGATCCCTCTCTATCGCTCTGTACCTCTGGACCCCGCCGAGTCCCACCTCGCGCATGATGGCCCAATGCGCCGCAGATACGTGTGGCCTCATCCGACTCATAGGGAGGCATCCTATCACGCATCATCAACTGCTGGCGTGCCTGCAAAACCAACCCACATTCTTAGACCTACTCTTTATTATAACATCTACTTTACCATCTAAACCCCCTTTTGTAAAACCCAAAACCTAACCCCACACCTAACCCTTCTCCACCCCTAAACCAACCCCCACACCGACCCCCAACCCAACCCAAAAAACCAAAACCCAACCCAACCCAAAAAACCCAAATCTAACCCACACTTTACCCCTTCTCCACCCCTAACCCAACCCCCACTCCCACTCCCACCCAAAACCCAAAAAAAAATCAACCCAACCCCACTCCCACTCCCACCCACAACCCAAAAAATAATCAACCCAACCCCACCCCCCCCACCACCACAACCCAAAAAAACAATCACCCCAACCCCACTCCCCCCCCCACCCACAACCCAAAAAACAATCAACCGAACCCCACTCCCACTCCCACCCACAACCCAAAAAAAAACAATCACCCAACCCCACTCCCACTCCCACCCACAACCCAAAAAAAAACAATCAACCCAACCCCACTCCCACTCCCACCCACAACCCAAAAAAACAATCAACCCAACCCCACTCCCACTCCCACCCACAACCCAAAAAAAAACAATCAACCCAACCCCACTCCCACTCCCATCCACAACCCAAAAAACAATCAACCCAACCCTACCGACGCCGGCCGATACATAACCGACGCCGGTCACCAACAACACTCCCTTCCCCTGAAATTGAGCGACTGATGCCGGTCGCTTAGTGACCGACATCGGTCACTGTCCTCTCTCGGAGCCGAACCCCCGCGCGGCCCCCACAACCCATTTTTTCCTATTTTCTACCCATTTACCCACCCAAAAACCCTCCAATTTTACTCACCTAGCCGCATTACCCTATTTTACCTCTCTACCCTCTCCATTTTTCAAATTACCTCCATTTCCTCCTTATTTCCTACAAAATACAAATTCCTACCCAAACCCCCCATTTAGCCTAATAACCATTTCAATGCATAAATCACGAGTTTAGAACCTACCGGTACAACGACACGTCGTCGTGGTGGGATGGGTGGTGGCGGTCCAGCTGGTCCAGCACCTCCAGCTCCTCCTTCCTGTGCCATGGCTCCAATCCTGATCTATTGGGTCCCTGGCCAATCACCTGCTGCCTCCTCCTCAATCGGGCCCACTATCAACTCTCTCCGCCAATCAAATAGCTCCACCTCACTCAATAACCCTCCAAATCAACTCTCCACGTCAGACAAGTCGCTTAGGTTTGCAAATTTTCTAAAGTGACAATGACAGGCCGTATTTTTCTTTTTATAGGTTTTTCGATCTTAACCGATGTCGGTTTAATTTTGCCCTAAGAAACCGGTATCGGTCCCTTAACCGATATCGGTCATGCAGAATCGACATCGGTTCTCTACCCAACTTTCACCCCATTCTTTTCCCTTATTTACTCCTTGCCTCTTTTTCACCAATATCGCCTCCGTCCACCTTTGTTGCACAACATCTGTTCACTTGTCCAGCCTGACCTACGACCTCGCCCTACCAATTGGCCCGACCCAAGGCCTCAACCTACCTATTTGGCCCGACCCAAGGCCTCAACCTACCAATTGGCCCGACCCAAGGCCTCAACCTACCAATTGGCCCGACCCAAGGCCTCAACCTACCTATTTGGCCCGACCCAAGGCCTCAACCTACCAATTGGCCCGACCCAAGGCCTCAACCTAGCAATTGGCCCGACCCAAGGCCTCAACCTACCAATTGGCCCGACCCAAGGCCTCAACCTACCAATTGGCCCGACCCAAGGCCTCGCCCTACCTTTTTGGCCCGACCCAAGGCCTCAACCTACCAATTGGCCCGACCCAAGGCCTCGCCCTACCTATTTGGCCCGACCCAAGGCCTCAACCTACCAATTGGCCCGACCCAAGGCCTCGCCCTACCTATTTGGCCCAACCCAAGGCCTCAACCTACCTATTTGGCCCGACCCAAGGCCTCGCCCTAACAATTTGACCTGACCCAAGGCCGTATCACTTCCATACCATACCCACAATCAACGTTTTATTTTATACATCCATCATGTACCTTGTGTTCAATCGAGCTCACTTGTTTGTGTTTTAGCATGATTAGGGTCCTTGACTTGATCTGTCGACCAGCTTTGCCCAGACCTAGACCGTGACGTTTATCTCAACCAAACCAACCTTTTGGTACTACCGAACATGCCTAAACGTTCCGGTACCTTACCTGTTATATACCCTGGAGCTACTTCCTATGCCTTGGATACCAGGATTATATCACCCTTGTTTGGATAAACTATCGACCTTTGCCTATACATTGCTGGTTTGCTAGTCAAATCATGTACCCTAGTCGTACTATTGCATTTCAACATGCGTCTGCTTCCTTGGACCTACCCCACCACCTTACCATCCTCTCCACCACATACACCCTTTATCAACCCTAACCCTGATTTCCCGTTCACTCAATCTGTGATAGATTTGAGGGGGATTACCTATATCCTTAACATGAGAAACCACTTCATATTATTGTCCGCGCAGCTTTACAGAACAAGCTACACGACAATAAGGGGCTAATGTAGACACCAAATTCGTGTCTCACGACCCCTTGTGACCCGCATCCCATTTCGCAACCTAACCTCATTACCTAAACTTTACACAATTATTTATTAATTACCTTGTAATTGATAAATCCACATCACCTTACCCACCACCTCACTTTGCCACCTCATCATGACCTAGCCCTAACCCTAAACTAACCTAATTAAGACCCATGACTTGGTCTAGACTCACATCCATAACTAATGCCTCCTTACTCGCACCAAAAGCCGACCTTCTAGCCACTTGACCAAGCCCGCAACTGATCTCTCGGGAGAAAAGCAGGGAAGGTGGGCTATTTTACTAAAAATAGCCTACTTTTTCCTTACCGATGCCGGTTCCTACTCGACCGCCGTCAGTTACGCAACCGCCATCGGTTCCCTGTAAATGGGCTCCCCAAACCAAAACAACAGATCGGAATTTCATTTTAGAGATCAGTCAAAGGATTTCTGGATCAGCAGAGAGCATTGCGAGCGAGGAACAGAGTCCAGATCTTCACTTGACAGAGCAGAGACGAGTAAAGAAACCAGAAGTGTTTGCAACCAAGGAGATCAACTTGCATCTCGGTCAAAACCAGTAAGTCAGATCTTACATGTCCTTTTGTCATAACATTTCTTATGTTTCTTGAATCTCAGTCCTCCTCCACTACCCAACGTGCCATTGCATCTAACTATCATTCTTTCACTCCTAATCATCCCATTTCCTAATACCATCCAAAAAAGCCAGCTATTACAAACACCATATGTACCAAGAAGATCTTATAACCCACCGGTATCGGTTATCAGTAACCAGCATCGGTCATCAATAACTGCCATTGGTTCCTCTGATCAAAACCAGAAAACTAGCCTTTCCCCCTACCCAGTTTAACAAAATAATTTAATTGATATTTTGCAGTCTTTGTGTTAATTCATATTAGCAGGGGAACTGACCACCTTCGAAGGGAAGTTTCATATTTCCTGGGCCCAAGGCAGTTTCCTCATTTATTGTTTAATCAAAATCTTGTGGTCTTGTGTTCTTATTTGCAGGTAGTCCTTCCAAGACAAAAAGGAGTTCTCCGCAGTCAGCCTGATTTTTCTCTACGGTACGCGCACACCATCTCGACATTCAACAGGTATTCCTCCTAACCCTAACCTCATCTGTTTCTAAAAGGAATGAAAGGATAGGAGCAACTCTATTCCCAGAAGCCGAAACATTCCGAGCGAAACAATGATATTCTAGAGAATTCAAGCATCCATCCTTACCCAACACAAGGGAAAAGGGACTACATTCTTTTGCATTCACTTCATTGGAGGGGAATTTCATTCTTTCATGCACACATCTATCTACATTTTCTACATCTAGTTATTTTCTCACTATCAAGTGTGACACGCACAAGAGCCACCTAGGGCACGATAATTCACACACACACATAACTACATTGGGTCTGAAATGTAGTATAATACTCATTTGTAAGATCACTTATTTGACAACTGAGGAAAATCCAACCCCTCATTTGCATTATTTTCTTTTTGGGATATGATGCACTTTTGAGTTTTTTTACATGTCATTTATTTATTTCAGGTTATCAGTGACATCTTCGATCATTGTGCGACATACTAGCAACAAGAAACAAAGGATAACAACCACCTTGAGACCATTCAAAGATGGTTTTCTAACGTTTTTGAAAGTTATAGGAACCCAAAACTGGTCTGCAGTGCCAGCAGGTACCCCTAACCCATCTCGAGCGCTAAGTCCAACCTATTCTGATATCCCTGCATTTTTCTGGGTTTCGTTATGACAATTTGCACTTCAGATTTTCTAGTTCGTCATTTTTTTACACCTTCAGGATTATATTGAAACAACTAAATTATTTTATCTCCTCTTTGCAACTAGGGTTTCATAATTTATATCTTAGTTTACTTGCATCAGATTTGTATTTCATTACATATTCATTTATTTCTACATTGTAATAACATTTAGGAATTTATAAAGATTATAGTTACTTGATCATTTTAGTGAACTTGACCATTCAAACCCTTCCTTCTGAATATGTCTTCATCTTATCGAGTCATGGATCAATCTTCTTATCCTCTTTCACTGTAACTAAAGTCTCTGGCATGGTTACTGCTATAGCTGATTTCATGCAATTTTGTATTCATCATCATCCTCATTTTATTATTTCTATGGATGATCCTACTATCGATGTAGTAACTACTCACTGCACACATCCTCTTATGACTCAACTTGTTTCTATCCCACCACCTATCACTTCTATGACTACGGGTCCTCCCACTACTTCTAAGTGCTATGATGTCATTGAACAACTTAAGAGTAAACCAGTCAAAATATATATCTATGACTTATTATGTAATGCACTTGATTTCCATAAAAAATTAGAGGCCACCCTTTGTTCTATTCAAATTGAGAGTGATAATTCTTTGGTTGCATTCACACACCTCATTTAGTTCCTCAAAAATATACTACATGTTATATCATTTACTGATGAGGATATATCAGCATTCGTTAAAGATAATCCATGTAAACCTTTGCTTATCAATGTTATCATTAGCACCATTTATATCAAGCGTGTATTCATTAACAACAGATATACTACTAATTTATGTTCTCATTACCTTTTATAACAAATTGGCATCACAGAAAATTAAATTTCTAAGAGTTCCACTTTTATTTGTGGCTGTGATTCAACTACTTGCACATGCTTAGGAAATATCACATTACATATCAAGGTCAAGCATACAAAATTCCCTACATAAATCTTCATTATCGATACCTCATTTCAATTCAATCTATTCCTGAGTAGATCCTGGATTCATACAATGCATGTTGTCCCATCCAATTTTCATCAATGTGTTAAATTCATACATGATAGTTATGAAAGTATTATTAGTGTAGACCATGAACCATTTAAATTATAATGCATATATCCAGTTACTGTTATGCCAATTCCTCAATCGTAGCCTATTCCATATAGTAATATTGATACATATGATATCTTCCAATCTAGCATGTCACAATATTCTTCCACCACTTCAAGCACTCTGACTATTGCTACTCATATTACGGTTATCATTTAATCTACAGTGTCTTCTCCTCTCAACACCAAGATTTTGATAATCGAGGCTCCCCTCACTCTTACGTCTAGTGTACCTTAGACCAATACTTTTGATCCTATTATCCAACATGACAATGGCAACACCGATGATGTTGATATGATGAGGTCGATACCGTTGAACTTACTGATGACAACTTGGGAAAGCTTAACTTTATTCCTTTCAAGGAAGATGATTCATATTTCAATGATACTTTCATTGTTGTAGGCCCTGGTGAATACCAATTCAAAACACCCTGTCTTTCTACTAATGCCATGGTACTTTATCGGGGGGTCTATCCATAATTTGGATGTTGTTTCACCTTATCATATGTAATTTACATCTGCACCGCTTCCTTTGATATGTAAAATTTTCATGAATAAATCTTATTGGCATCATATTCCATTGGATCGTACTTTCTCTGATACTATTTGAACCTATGATGGCTTGACTCGGCTTGGCTTGATACTCAATGATATCTTACCGCCACCTCACTCACCCCATATCTATCATGGTTTTGTTCATATTACGGTCACCTATGGTCTTTGTGTCTTCCATTTAACAACCTTCATTATACGTGCCCCTTGTGTTTCTCCACTGACACTTGTACAATCTTGGCTTGATTATATTGGGGTTAATTTAGACCATAGTCATACTCGTATCACATTCCCTATGTCATTCGGCCGTGTTTTTATCTGTAGTGATTCATCTCTCAGTTATTCAAAAAATATCACTCGTTGGTATGTACACAAGTGTCTACCAACACATTTCATCAATAAAAAATACATAATGACCATGTACAACTTACACCGCAATGGATCTTTACATTATCCATTGCATTCAATCACTTATCAGGTCTCTTACGCATATCCATTTGGCTTTGATAAAAACAATGATGACCACTTAAACAATGTCACTTGATCATTTACATCATTTCATACTTGGGGGTGCATCGTGAATATTCTTCCCCCTACTAGGACTATCAACTTCCTCATATTTCTACTAATTCACTATACACTCCACATTTTGTACATCATACACATCTTGATACATTTTTATCATCATTCCCTGATGACAAATTCTTGTGCTATGGTTCACACTTGACTATTGAGGGAATCCTATATACATGAACCTCACACACTATACACTACACACAACACACTTTGCGCATACTCAACATCCTCTTATCACAACATCTACCACACACTACACACATAATTCATGCTTTATATTTCTTAAATTTAATTTTACATGATGCGCTCATTACCCTATGGCACACTCTAGTTACATGGTCCATATTTTATTTCTAAGGATCTCCACCTCAAATCAACCTCACAACACTCACTCACTGACTCACTCACTCTATACGATTTACGATTTATCGATTATATCTTTCTAGCACACAATTCAAACAATTTCCCGATGATGAACTCTTGTACTACTGTTCATTCTTGACTATTGAGGGGGCATGTATAAATGACCTCATTTCATGCATACTCATTCACAATCACTCGAGGGGCAAGCTGATCCTATCACATTCACTTTGTGTAAGGTCATGGAAATGGGGGGCCAAAAGGGGGTCAAAAAGGGACACATTTTTCCTAAAATTGGCGAAACCTAAACTTCATCGTATAATTCGACATGCATATGCTCAAAATTTTACAAAGTGATAAGAATAAGTACCATAGAGCTTGGAATATAGTTTCTAAAATACTAATTTTTTTGAAAATGGTGGAGATTAAGAGGGTCAAATGTGGTGTGCACACAAAGTATGTCTATTTTTGTATAAAAAAGATAAGAACCTATTGAGTGTACGCCCCTATTTTTTGAGTTTTATAAATTATTTTTCAAATCTCTTTAGTAGAAAGTTAAGTAATTCCATGTACGAGGTCCCACTAATTTTTCATAATTTTTGGATGAATATATGATTTTTTTATTAATTTTCAAAGTGCACACATCACGAAAAATGAAATATTGGTGGCCAAAGCTGGCTGGAGGGTGATAAAAGAAGATGGTATTTGGGTGGACATCATGGAGAAGAAATACTTAAGGAATTTAGTTAGAAGTGAGACTTTATTTATGCAAAAAAATCTGCCTAATGGATCTATTCTTTTGAGATCTTTTGTGGCTTCCAAGGAAGTTCTAAGTAAAGGAATAAGTTGGAACATAGGTAAAGGCAACAATATCTAGTTTTGGAAGGACTACTGGCTTGAAGATAAACCTCTAGCTAAGGAGGAACCCTATAAATCAGTTTTTTAACACTTTGAGGATATGGGCAAGGTTTGGATTCAGGACTATTGGGAAGTCTCAGGTGAAGAGTCCAAATGGGTGGTGCTAACCCCACCTCCCAAATTCATTGCTGAGTATCAAACCTTCATAGACCTCAACTGTAAATTAAGGAAATTTCATTCCATAGATTTCATCAGCAAGGGGATTCTGTTATCTAGAAAGAAGAGGATTTTGGAGAGTACCTCGTTAAATCTTCCTATCTCCTGAACTTCAAAGACTCATTTCAAAAGGAGTATTGAAGTAGAATTTGAGTGAAAGACCTCCTCCCTAAGGTGAACATATTATATTGGTTGGTAGCTCAAAATAAAATTCTTATGGTGCATAATCTTAGGAAGAGAGGTATGGTTTTACCCAACAGATGCTCCCTATGTGGTAGGGAGGAGGAAAGTGTCAACCACCTCTTCCTATTATGCCCATTTTCTCAGGAAATTTTCTCGGCTGTTATGGAATTGTCCAAAGTTATGTGAATGTAACCCAACAACATTAAGGATTTTAGTCTACAATGGGAGTTCCCCTTTATATTTCTTGTCCTTATGGCATCTTGGAGTATGGCACTTCCTCACTACATGTGGTGCTAGTGGAAGGAAAGGAATGCTCTTATCTTCAGAAACTATAAAGCCAACATCAAAAAGGTTAGTGCCAGGTTAATTTCTTCCATTAAAGAAAACATTAAAATATTCAAAGGTAAGATAAAGGTTGATTTTCCTAAGGAGGAAGAGGAAGTTCTCAAACAGTTCACCTTTAGTCCTCCTCCGATCAAATTCCCTTGACCTATGGTTAAATGGTCCAAACTGGAAGGGAACAATTTCAAATTGAACTTTGATGGAGAATCAAAAAGAAATCCTGGGTAGGTTGGTGGGGGGGCATCATAAGAAATCATGAGGGAAATTGGCTCATGGATTTTATAGGTCCTATGAGAATTCAAAGAAATAATGTGGTGGTGGCTAAAGCCTTGTTATGGGGGATTAAATTAGCCAGAGAGAAAGGGATCAATCACATCCAAAATGAGGGTGATTTTCTTCTCATTGTTAACACCTTCAATAGGAATAACTTTCCAAATTAGGCTTTGGGAAATATTCTTCAAGATATTAAAGTTCACCTTAATGCTTTTGATAGGTTTAATATCAATCATACCCCACCGTCTAGGTAATAAATGTGCGGAAAAACTTACTAATTTAGGGGTGTATAGTCATGATTTCAAAGTTTGGATGAAGGGTGATGTAATTCACATATCTATTAATGATATCATACAACATGATAGATCATTATAATTTCCTTTCAATTCACACAAATGAATTCATTTTTCATGATCTCTAGGGAAATAAGTTCGAGTGTGGTGTTTTCATTTCCAAAAATTCCCAATTTGAGTTCATCAATTGTAGTGTGCCCCTAGTTTTGCAGTGGAAAGATAACAGAGAAACCATGGGAGGCGATAAAGTTTGAGTTAAACCCTCCAACCACAAAAACATCACCAACAATCTATCTATGTGGCATATGATCAAAATTGGGGGTTTTAGAATGTACATTACCAAGGTTTATGGCCATGACCCCTCTCTTTCCAAGGATTTTGGTTTGGCATGGGAGGACAACAAGTTTTTGGTTTGGGGAATGGAGTTGGAGGTCACTAATAATTTCATTTCCCAGGTCACCAAAATGGAGATGAAGGTGCTCAAAATTTTCAAAGATATGAATAAGAGGGAGCACAAAATCAACACTTTATTTGTTGGTAAGGAAAAAATCCATTATTTTATAGTTGGCATTGCGAGGTCGTGTATCCTGGGGGTTTAGAAGGAAGTCTATCTTTATATCATAAAGTATATCACTCTCAAAGGCAAGTATAGAAAGATATATACTCATCATTTTTTGTTGTTGAACACGTTTAGGCATAAAATTATGATGAATATTCCCTATTTTATTTATATGTCTTTTTCATCTTCTATGAAATATTTTAAGGGGGGGAAGTGGAGTCCCCCATTCATGAAGGTCTCATCCTTCTTTTGGTTCAAAATGGTAAACTGGTTCTACCCAAAATGGTGGGCCTTATTAAGGAGGATGATGATGATATCACTCTGGTTGAATGCCTGACCAAGATGCGTGAGGGAAATGAACCCACTAACAAAGATAAGGAGGTTAATGATGAGTAGTTTAGGGATAAGCAGGATAAATGTAGTGAAGGGTCTTCCAAAGGGAAAAGAAAATGCATGGAGGATGAGGGTCTGAATTTTGAAGACTTGGGTAAAGGAATGAAGCAGGCAGAGATGGTTGAATAGATTATGGAAGAAGCTAACTCTGACATGAGGGAAGGGATGATAGAAAAAAATTAGGCCACTAAATAGATTTTCATGTCTCAAAGGAACTTAAGGGATGAAGTCACAGAGTTGGACTAGTTGGTTAAAGCTATGCGGGTTTGTTTGGAGGTAGTGAAAGAGAGATTGAAGAAAAGGAAATTACAACCCAACACTAGCAGCTCAAAGGATGATGATGGTGGTGGGCAGATCCCAAAGGAGCTGGAGAATGAAATCAAACAAGTGGAACCTGCTAGTTCCTTGGGAAACTCCCCCAAATGTCGAAAGATAAACTAGTTTTATTTATTCATGTTCTTGAAATTTTTGTTGTCTTTTGGAGAACTGCTCTAGTCTGGTAGTAGAATATTTTTTTTGTTTTTGTCTATGGCTATGTTCTTGGGCATTCTCTCTCCCGAGTTAAGTATGTTTAACTCTTTTTGGTCCTATCTTGTTTTTTGTTTTGTTTTGTGTGCTATCATGATGTATTCTCTTATGTAAGGCATATTGGAGCCCATTCTTGTTTTTACCTAATCTAATAAAAAAAATTGAGAAAAATTTTCTTTTTTTTCTTTTTTTTAATGTGTGTAAAATGGAGTTTTAAAGAGGAGATTATTTTTAGAAATTCGGATGAAAAAATCATAAATTTTGCACCAAAACATATGCATAGGTTTTCACAAGAAAAGAATGTCAGGGTTAGCACACTGATTGTATAGATAATATATCAGATCTAAGCATACATGCAAATAAAAGCAGATATTATACTAGAAGAAATATACAAAACAAGAGATATAAATCAACACTAGATTTAACATAGTTCACCCAGTGTGGGCTACGTCCACTAAGAAACAAGAAAATCTATTATCCAAAGCTTTGACAAGATATACAATTAAATATTTACAATCTTTCACACCTCTCAGATGTACAGTACTTTCTTTCACTCAATATTTTTCTTCTTCACCAAGAATTCTCTCTCTCATAATTATTCTCACAATAATCATCAACTTTTACAATTTCTTCATAATTCTTACTTCTAAACCCTAGATTTCATGCTTATATAGGCATATACAAACTTAGGGCAGTTATCCATGTAATTACAACCAATAGATATGCTTTAATATTAAAAATAGATCTAATTTCTGAGAGTTAAATAAAACAATCTTGCATAGGTAGCCGATTCCTGTTGGCCATAACCGATACTGGTTCCTCCTTGCTTGACCCATGTCGGTCATAGGTGACTAATGTTGGTACCTCCATAACCGATGTTAGTTACTGTGTTTTCTAAAAAGTTTCATATTGCATGTTAATTCGAAGTAATTGAGCTCCATAACTCAACAATCTTCTACTTGGAGATTGATTATTGCACCATACTTGTACAACATCATTCTTGGATCCTTCCTTAGCTTTGTTTCATCCTCTTCAAGTCTCAAACTTGAAGACTAATAGAAGTGGAGTGTAGCTCCAACTTCTCCTTTACTAATGGATTTGTTAGCATATCCACAAGGTTCTCACTCGTATTAATCTTTTCCAGATTAAACTGCCCATCCTCCAATACTTTCCATATAAAGTGATACCTCAACTGAATGTGTTTTCGTTCTTAAATGAAACACTGAGTTATTTTCCAAATGAATTACACTCTGACTATCACTGAACAATTTGCAATCATCTTGCTCCTTTCCCAACTCTTCCATGAACCTACTCATCCATATCATCTCTTTGCTAGCCTCTGTAGCTACAACATACTCTGCCTCTATAGTAAACAAAGCCACAACCTTCTGCAATCTTGAAATCTAGCTAACTGTTGTCCCACCTACTGTGAAAATATATTCAGTAGTGCTCCTCCTACCATCCAGATCTCCAACCATATCCGAATCAACATAGCCACATAATGAAATATCAGAACCTTCATAGCATAAGCACATGTTAGATGTCCCTTTCAAATACATAAGTATCCATTCGACTGATTTCCAATTCTCTTTACCTAGATTAGCCATATATCTACTCACAACTCCCACTGCTTATGTAATGTATGGTCTAGTACAAACCATAACATATATGAGACTCTCAACTGCTGAAGCATATGACACTCGTGTCATATATTTTACCTCATGTGATGAAGGACACTAATGTTTTCTCAATTTGAATTGTCCAACCATAAGTGTACTAATAGGTTTTGCATTATGCCTCTTGAACCTTGCTAACACCCTGTAGATATAATCCTCCTTAGATAAATATAATTTCTTATTCTTCATGTCTCTGTGTATTTGCATTGCAAGGATTCTTTTTCCAGCTCCTAAATCCTTCATATAAAATGTGTGAGCTACCTTTTCCTTAAGCTCACCAATATCTTGCATACTAGATACTACAATAAGCATATCATCCACATAGTAAAAAAATAATAAAACTCCCATTTTCAAGCTTCTTGAAATAAACACAATAGTCAGATTCACATCGCAAGTAACCATGCTCATGCATAAAACTATCAAACCTCATGTACCATTTCCTTGGAGCTTTCTTGAGCCCATATAGGATCTTTTTCAACATGCACACTAATTTATCCTTACCCTTGACTTCATACCCAAGCGACTGCTACATATAAATTTCTTCATCTAAATCACCATAAAGGAAAACCATCTTCACATCTAGTTTCTCTAAATGCAAATCCTCTACTACAACTAAACTTAATACAATACGAATAAAACTCATCTTTATAATAGGAGAAAAAAAATCACCAAAATAATACTTTCTTTATGTGAAAATCCCTTTATATAAGCCTTGCATTGTACCTTTTCTATCCACCCTCTTCTTCTTTGATCCTGTAAACCCACTTGTTCTGCAATTTCCTCTTACCTAGTGACAACTTAACCAAATCCCAAGTTTGGTTATGTTTCAAGGAATCCATCTCCTCATCCATGTCATGATCCCACTGCATGCATGTCATATCCTGCATTACTTCTTCAAAACTTTCTAGTTCACCATTATTAGTCAATAATAAATAAAATAGAGAAGGTATAAATATTTCTGAAGGTTTCTTTACCCTTTGTGACCTTCTTATAGGAGTTTGGGGCACCGAAAGCTCATTCTGGACCTCCTGGACATTTGTATCCAAATTTGTTAGTGACCGACGCTAGTCACCTGTAACCAACGTTGGTTCTGCTAACTGATGTCAGTTTGGCTCTTCCATAACCGATGCTAGTTTTGTTGATCGATATTAGTCAGAGTTCAACTGACACTGGTTACTGTGTAACCCTGTCGATATTACTTTTAAATCCGAGAGTTCATTTTCATTCACAAACTTCTCAACTAGTTCGTCCTTTGGTACCAAAATTTGATCCATGTACATTCTCTTTTCATTCCATTCAATATCACAACTCCTAATAATTTTAGAATTCTATAAATCCCAAAATTAGAATCTGAAATCACTAGATCCATAGCCAATGAAAGTGCATCTCTTATATTTTTCATCCAACTTTTTCCTATTTTCCTTATCAATATGCACAAAAGCTTCTGAACCAAAAAATTTAAGAAAATAAATATCTACCTCTTTTCTGGTCCAAGCTTCCTCTTGTATTCCTCCATCTATTGAAATTGAAGGCCCATAGTTAATCAAATAAACCACTATATCAATTTCTTCTACCCAAAACTGCAAGGTAAATCCAAAATGTACCCTCATAATTCTAGCACGTTCCATGTTTTTCCTGTTCATTCTCTCTATAACACCATTTTCTTGTGGTATTCTTGGAACCATTCATTCTCTATGTATCCCATTTATTGAAAACCTTGCTACAATATTCACCACCATTGTCAGATCTAATGCACTTTAACTTTGAATTTGATTCATTCTCAACAAGGGCTTTCTATCTTTTAAAATTCTCAACAACATCAGATTTATGTTTAATACACTAATTTCTTATAGCATCATCAATGAAAGTAACATAATACTGGGATCTTCCATATGAAGCTCGCTGAGATGGTCCCCACACATCTGAGTGTACAATTTCTAATTTTTACTCCTTCTTAGTTGCGCCAAATTTGAGAAATCTCACTCTCTTTTCCTTTCTAAAGACACAATGTGCATAGAAATCAAGATCTAAATCTTTCAAATATGATAACTTACCCTTATCCTTTAAGATGTGCATTCCTTTTTTACTCATATGGCACAACTGATTATGCCACATGCATGCATTTGAATCTGAAGTATATAATGTAGAAAAGGAATTAGTAACACAAGTAGATAAATATAATGTTCCTACCATCTTATGTCCTGCCACAACAAAAGCACCCTTGGTGACTTTCCAAGGTTCTACTGTGAATGTAACCATGCAACCAGATTCATCTAGTTACCCTATAGAAATAATATTCCTCTTAAGGCTTGGCACATGCCTCACATCTTTTAATACCCAAGTATTTCCATTCTACAATTTTAGATGAACTTCCCCTTTACCAGTAATAATTCAAGGTTCATCATCACCCAAATAAACATGCCCAAAATTTCCCTAGACATAGTTTCTGAAATAAACTTTATTAGGGGTTGCATGGAAAGAAGCTCCTGAATCTAAAATCCATGATTCAATTCTATTATCTAAAGAAATAATAATATCATCTTGCATTACCTCTACTACATCAAGATTTGATTCTTTACCTTTTTCTGGTTGTTGGTTCTCTTTATCCTTTGACCACCAATATTTCTTTGCATGTCCTTTCTTTCTACATTTATAACAGGTAATTCCCTTACCTTTGGATTTAGATCTTCTATCCCTTGAATTTGATTTCTCATTACTCTTACTCTTGGATCTCTCCTTCTGTCTGCCCCTTATTTCTACATTTAAAGAATTCTCAGATGATTCCTCTGTACTTTTTGTGTAAATTTATTCATTCAAGATTATACTAACCACATCATCAAACTTCAAAATATTATTAGCAGATGATGTATTACTAACAACCATTACCAATTTATCCCAACTATTATGAAAAAAATATAAGAATAAAAGTGCTTTCACTTCATCATCAAACAATATATCAATAGATTTTAAATGATTTATAATAGATCTAAAATCATTCAAATGACTAGATGCAGATCCACGTTCATGCATATTAGAACTAAATAGTTTCTTCATCAAATAAAATTTGTTTGAAGTATTAGGTTTTTCATATAAATTAGGAAGATATTGCATTAACGCTACCATAGAATTCACTTTTGTAATATTGGAAGCCGTAGATGCTTCCAGGCTCAATATTATAGATCCCAAAGCCTTTCTGTCAAGAATATTCTATTATTCATCAATCATCTTCGTAGTTAAATAATTCTCATCCAACAGTAAATACAAATCTATTTAATACAGATAATCCTCAATCTGCATCTTCCATAATTGATAATTTCAGCCGTTAAAGTTCTCTACCTTGTATTTGTTTTCTTCTACCATTGTTGTAGCTCCCACTCAAATAGAAAACCCTCTGTGAGTAAATATTTCAACACAAAAAAACCCCTCCAAAAATCTCTTATACTAGTTGTTGGGGTTAGCACACCAATTGTATAGATAATATATCAGATCTAAGCATACATGCAAATAAAAATGGATATTCTACCAGAAGAAATATACAAAAGACATCCACCAAGAAACAAGCCAATCTATTATCCAAATCTTTGATATGACAAGATATACAATTGAATATTTACAATCTTCCACACCTCTCAGATTTACAGTAATTTCTTTCACTCAAGCTTTTGCTTCTTCACCAATAATTCTCTCTCTCTCATAATTATTCTCACAATAATCATCAAATTTTGCAAGTTCTTCTTAATTCTTACTTCTAAACCCTAACTTTCATGCTTATATAGGCGTATACAAACTTGGGGCACTTAGCCATGTAATGACAATCAATAGATCTGCTTTAATACTAAAAATAAATCTAATTCCTGAGAGTTAAATAAAACACTCCCGCATAAGTAACTGATGTCGGCTAGCCCTAACCGATGTTGGTTCCTCTTACCTGACCGATGCTGGTCATAGGTGACCGATTCCGGTCCCTCCATAACCGATGTCAGTTACTGTGTTTTCTAACAATTTTCATATTACATGCTAATTCAAAGTAATTGAGCTCCACAAATCAACAAAGAAGGTACTAGTAAAATAAATCATGGATGAAAGACTTAAACTAATCGGATTCTAGACAAAAGTATATTTTCACCAAGGTAAAACCAAGCTTGACATCATAGTATATTTTTTGTAGAATATTATGTTGTAACACATTTTTATCGGGGTGAACACGTGACATTTTTTTAAATCATGGATTTTTTCACAAATTACATAGTTCAATCCATAGGGTAGGATGTCCAAGAAAAATCCAAGCCTATTTATTGGCATTCCCAAACCCATAGAAGGTAAAATGTGAGCATTATAATGCACTCACATTCTTGTATGTTAAGAAATAATAAATTATAAATAATAATAAAAGAAAAACTTATACTTTAAATTTATTTTAGTAAATATAAGATGTTAGGGTCACTCTACACCTTATGAAACTAGTCTCACAGCTCTATCCATCACGGTTTAGAAGATAGTTTTTCAGATTCTAATCTGGTCAGTACATAGGTATTTTTCAGTATTCAGCCTTCAAGATTTTAGGGTTTATATTATACAATCAATATCTATTTTGTGAAAGAATATAAGCATTGTTTAGGTTTTTCAGAATTTTAAATTGGTTATTGACATTTGTAGGATTGTTTAGGAAGATTTAGGAAAGGTTTACTCATTCAAGGAAAATCTTCTCAAGAACAAGTTTTCTAGGTGTAGGGAACAAACAATGTAATGGTGAAATTTGACTTCTTCAGATGATTTTGGGAGCTCCGTAAGCAGTTAGGAAGAAAAAAAATAGGCACTGAAAAGATATGTGAATCCTATATATTAAATAACATCCATTTTTATCTAAGACTTGAAGGTTTCATGAAGAATTTCAAGATATGTAGCTAACCCATTCGGTTTCAGACAAAAATGGCCCTCAATATTTAATATTTGTAAGCACTAGAGAGATGATCACCACATGGTGATAGTTAATATTTGTAAATGTTGATAAGTACCTTTGGGAATGGGAATTATAATAAATAGACTATTTTTTACCATGGGTAAGGATCTCATGAGGATGGGGCCAAATTTTGTGAGTTGAAAATACCTTCATAACACCCTAGGTTGTGTTTTTGAGAGACGAAAATTATAACATAAAATTTAAAACCTAAACCCTAAAACCTAACCCCTAAACCCTAAAATTAAAACCTAAACTCTGAACCCTAATACCTAAACCCTAAACCATGAGCCCTAAAACCTAAACCATGAACCCTAAACCTTGAGCCCTAAACCCTATACCCTGAGTTATTAACCCTAAACCTTAAAAATTTAGCCCATAACCCTAAGCCCTAAACCCTAAGCCATGAGCCCTAAATGCTAAACCATAAACCCTAAACCCTCAACACTGAATCCTAAACCCTAAATCCCAATAAAACTAAACCCTGAACACTAAACCCTAAACCCTAAACCATAAAACCCAAACCTTAAACCTTGAGGCCTAAACCCTAAACCCTAAATCCTAAATCCTAATCCCTGATCCCTAAACACTAGACTATAAACCCTAATCCTTGAACCCTAAGCCTTAAACATTTAACCATAAACCCTGAACCTTGAGGCCTAAGCACTAAACCTTAAACCCTTAACCCTGAACCCTAAACCTGAGCCCTAAACCCTAAACCATGATCCCTAAACCACAAACCCTAAACCATGAACCTTGTTGTCGCCCTCAAAATCCCCTCATTTTTTAAGTCAAATTTGAAAATTTTGAGCTCACACCGTCTAGAAGTTTTCAAATAAAGTTGGAAGTCTGAAAAGATAGAGAAATTCATGCTTTGAAGTTGTTTAAACTCTCAAGTCTGATTGGTTTGATAAATTTTCTGTTTCCCTATCTAAACACATGAAAATTCTATTGTTTTCCTCGTTTGAATGAAATTGTAAATATTTCTATGGCCATGGATCATCTAACCTTGTATTTTTTTAAATCCCTTGGTTCACGAAATAAATTTGAAAAGCAGGCGTGAAATGGTGGAGTTTTCTTCTTCTCTGCATTTTTCCACAGTCATGAATGACAGACATTTTCTTCCCCGTAAAATTTTGGCCCCATTATCCATGGGTACGTGGACATATCTAATTGGAGTTGGGATGGAGGAGCAATTTGTGTTTTCGAGCCTTTATGTAAAAAAGGCTAAAAGTCAAAAAGTGACCTGCAACCCTGCCAAACACAAAGGAAAAAGTCAAATTAGGGAAGCGAGACATTGGAGAACTTTGAGGTTTTGAGCCTTTTTGTAAAAAGGGATAAAAGTCATAAAGTAGCTCGTAGCCCTAATCATGCTATAAAGGAAAAATTCTAATATTAATCTCGCATCAAAGGTCAAAGCAGGTGGGCAGGCAGACAGAGCAATTTGTGTTTTTGAGCCCACATTGAAAAAAGGTGAAATTATAAAAGTGGCCCTCAACTCTGTCTCCACTCAAGTGAGGCCATGTGTTAAGACCATATCAAAAGCAAGTGAGCGGGCCAAAATGTTCTAAAATTCCAAATCTCTATAAAGTCACAAAATGCATAAGGAGTCCTCCACGCTCGCTCCAGTAAATTTCTCCCACGTGGATGAATCTGGTTTAAAATTTCAAAGGCAAGATGAATAGTTCAAATTCAAAGTTACAAAACAAGTGTAACGGCCACATTATGAAAAGTCTGGTTTTTTCACCATTGGCATTTCTTCACGAATCAAGAATCTAAATGGATGTGAATGATTGAAAATATTGTAAACCATTTCTTACTAACAAAGAAGAAGTGGTAATTGTTTCTTGCAAGATATTTTTATGGCTTCTTCATGCCATTGTAAGGGGTTGGCAATTGATCTTATAAACTCACGAGTGCATTGTACTTAGAGAAAGCAAATGAGATAGCCATTTTCTTCTAGTTTCCCCCATTCTCAAATTTCTTCCATTCCCACATTATGTACAACTTATCTTTAAGCATCAATACAAAAAGAATTATTTTATAGCCTCTTTGATGAGGAGATTTTAGAAACTTTGAGTTCACAATCTTATGTCATCTTGTTGCCATTTGTAGGGTTGTTTCTTCTCATAAATGCATGTATTGAAATTTCTAACTAGTGCGTTGTAGGAATCTAATTTTCTACCTGCAACATTAGTTCTCCTACCTCTTTTCTCACTCCCTTTGCCACCTTCATAGAAAATTACCCCCTTGCAAATAACTGCACGAATTTTCCACAGGGTCAGTGGAGTGCCCCTGTTGGATCCCTGGCTGAAAGGCCACCATAGAAATCCATGCTTTCTCGTGCATGCATACACGACAGCTGCATCGGTTAAGTAGAGGGACTTAGATTCCCAGAGCATTGGTAAGGAATTCAAATTTTTTTCCACCCAAAAAATTCCCTCGCTAACAGTTTTTGGTGCCCATCGTGAGGTAGATTTAGTAGCATCTACACCTGAATGTGACCGTAAGGTCAGAAAATTCAAAATTAAAAAAAAAAAGAGAATTTTTTTGTAATTCGAATGGCTATATGAGCCACATGGACTCAAATCATGGCTATTTCGGAAAACCCTCCTATTGAAAGACCCAAATTACTCTTCCACATCCAAGAAGATGTTGGTTCAGATTTGAGGGAAGCTATCTAGCATAATAGACAAAGTGTCAATCACTACTTCATTGCCACAAGAATTCTAGACCTTAAAGAAGAACACGCTATAGAATTCGAGAGGCAAAGACAAATTCCAGCATCGTAAAGAAGAGCATAGATTTTCAAGCTAGCGGATAGAAAATTCACTCAAAAATAGAGACAAGGAGGACAAACTAATCCCATTTTTGAGGAACTTCAAAGGAAATAAGAGCCACTTAGAATCCAGAGGCTTCCTTTTCAAGCAACCGGTCACATTGGGAACCTGAGTGTTGCCAATCCTTTGAATGGTGAATTTTCATACATCAATGAGAACCTTGTAGACTTCACTAACATGAAGACCAAAGAATAAGCTAGAGAAAGAGAGGTGAAAGCCGACAAAGAAATAAGAGTTCAACTTGATTGAGAGACTTCAAGCCAAGGCAAACGAAACAACAACATCAAGAGCTTCAGTCTTAGCAAGGCTGGAAGCTAGAAAGAGAAATAGAATGGAGGACCGTGATCATGAATGTGAACGTGATCGTGAGGCCTGTATGCCTAATGTACCATGGGGAGGAAACACCGGTCTACTAGCTCTTGCTCAACCACTCCATGAGCTACCGAGAGACTCAAGAAAAAACTTCTCAAAATTTAGAGGGGATGGTTCTCAACTCCCTAAAGAGCATGTAGCAACATTTATCACTGCTTGCAGTTTGTTGGGTGTTGAGGATGAAGATGTGTTAGTCTGACTCTTTGTGGAGTCACTTAAAGAGAGAGTTACCGAATGGTTCTGCATGCTACCCCCGAGGTTCGTCACCTATTGGGAGGATATAAGAAGTACATTCGAACATAGGTTCAAGAGCACAAAAGAATGTTAGGATATTTTTGTCCAATTGGTACAAATGAAGAAAGAAACCTCTGAGTCAATGAGGGACTTCATATCAAGATATAACAGAGTGATAAGAAGAATCCTTAAAGATGTGGTGCCTCTTGAAAATAATTTGAAGAGATTCTTCATCAGCGCCTTGCCATCAAAATTATGTTTCTTCCTTAGAAGAACCCAACCAAGAACATTAAGGGAAGCTCAAGACCATGCAATAGAAACTGATGATGATCTAATCTTTTCTAGAAAAGTGAAAGGACTAAATGAGAAACAAAAGGGTCAGAATTCAAACTCAGTCACCATGGATTTGATGTTCCAAAAAATGAAAAATGACTTGGTTGCCTTGAAAAAGCAGCTATCTCAGATCACAATGTGGACTGATTCAAGGAAATCAAACCCTCTAGATAGGCCAAGGATTTCTCCATCTCCTCGTCAGCTTGCTCTTGAAGCACCACCAGTCAATGCCATCTATGACACCAAAGAGCCAGAGGAGTAAGAAAAAATTTGAAACTATAGAATAAAATATGGAAGACTATGAAAACTATCTTGAGGTCGAGGAAGTTGATATGCATAATGGCCTAATTGAGTACGTTGATGATGAAGATGAGAATGATGAAGAAGCTCCAATTTTCTCATGTGTTGTTTTCACTCGTGCACAATCCAGGAAAGGTTCTTCATCCTCAATGGTTAAGGTAAAGGATAAGAAGAATAAAAAATATTCTCCTCCAGAGGTCACACAAAATAAAATCATCAACAGAGGATCACCATTACCACCTTCTATGAGTCGACAAAAGAAAAAATAGAATCATTGGTTTTCAATGATCATGCTACTATGCCAAGTAAGTAATCTAATTCTTCTCCTAGCTCAAAAGTTGCTAAGAATGAGTCTCCTTTAAATGTTGTTTCTCTAAAAACATCTAGGGTTCAATCAAAAGTTACACCCTCGCCCACTTCCAAGCCAATTACTACACCTGAAAAGGAGAATTCAACACCCAAAGTAGCAAATCCTCTACCATGTAAATATTCCTCCATTTTTGGAACCTCTTCCTTGCTCACCATAACCCCATTTGACTTTGTGGAACATGTAAGCAAAACCATAGTCCAACTCTCAGAAATAGAATACCTACAAACACACCTTGCCCAATTTGACAGGTTCATTAATGCAGTTCATGGTGGTAACCCTGTATCCTCGAGTCCTAATTCTAAAGGATTACTACCCACACCACCTTCCCAAAACTTGCTAGCCCTCAGTGCCTCCAAAACTAACAGGGTTGAACCTTTCTACCTATCACTCCTCATTAAAGGATTCCAGCTAAATAATTGTATCATAGATTTCGGACCCTCAGACAATGTGATGCCAGGAAAAGTTGCAAATGCTCTAGGCCTCACCTTGACCCAGGTAAATGGCACCTAATACTCAATGGAATCCAAACAAGTTCCATTGGTAGGAAGAATCAAAGATGCATAGGTAGCACTAGCTGATTTTCCAGACAAGAAGGTGCTCCTAACCATACTAGTAGTAGACATCCCAACATCCTTTGGTATACTATTGAGTAGGAGTTTCTACAGAGACCTGGGTGGAGAGATAAAAATGTACTAGTCATCTTTAGCTATCCCAGTAAAAGGAAAGATGAAGAAGCTGCTACCAGTAAGAAAGATGAAGTTCATAGTATGAAAGTCTGATGATCCGAAAGCAAACATTCTCTTTCAAGATTTTGGGCTAGGAAACTACTTCCTCACATCAAAAAAAGAGAACTTACCACTTCTCATGAAGGAAGAGGAAGATCAAATTTGGAAAATGGAATTTGATGGTAATCATTCGAATGCAGGCTCAGAAGCTGGTGTAGTATTGTACTCTCCTTCCAATGAGTTGTACCCATTTGCATACAAGCTGCAATTTGATAATACAAATAACACTGCAGACTATGAAGCACTACTCTTAGGCATGAGTGCAACAGAGGATATGGGCATCAAGAAACTGAGATGCCAAGGTGATGCAGAGGTTGTAGTAAATCAGGTCCACTAACAATATCAGGTGAAGAATCCAAGACTCCGGAATTACAGAAATAGAGTGTGGGACTGCATTGAATCTTTTGATGCATTTTCCATTGAAGCTCTTCCAAGGGAACATAATGAAAAGGCTGATTATCTTGTAGTGTCAGCTTCCCTACTAGCACCTCATAATTTTTTTGGTAAAGACAAAGTGACCATTGAAATGGTATTCAGGCCTAGTGTACCAGACAATGTAAATCATTGGCAAGTCTTTAATGATGATAACCAAATTCTAGCCTTTTTAGAGCAAAGGGATAATTTCAATAATCTCATCTTCTAAGGAGGTGAAAATCCACACCGAGAAGCATTTCCCAAAGAAGAGAAAGAAGGAATTAAAGGGATTGATGATGAGGGAGTAATCAAATTGAAAGGGAACAAAATTCCCAAAGGCCTAGTCTCTTTAGAAGACCTCTTTGACAAACATGACAGATTCATTCAAGAGAAAGAAAAGAAATCTTCTCGGTGCCTGACTAATTTTGATTAAAAAACATTGGTACCCTAGAGGAGCCAAGGGTGGTCAATATTGGAAAATGTTACTTTCCTAAAGAAAAAAGAAGGTTTGTTACATTAGTCAAGAAATACTCATATGTCTTGGCCTACTCTTATGATGAACTCAAATCCTTCTAGCCAAAATAAATGCATCACTCAATTCCTTTGAAGTAGGGTGTTAAGCCCTTCAGGCAGAAACAAAGGTCATACAACCCAAAAATTGTTGATACCATCAAGGAGGAGGTAATGAAGATGCATAATGTAAGGATCATCTTTCCCATCCACCACTCAATGTGGGTGGCTAACATTGTGCCAGTGTGGAAGAATAATGGTAAAATAAGGATATGTGTAGATTTTTGCAACCTGAACCAGGCATCACTAGAGGAAAATTATCCTCTTCCTATCATGGATCATATCCTGCAAGCAGTCACTGGATCTAAAATTCTTTCATTACTTGATGGATTATCAAGATATAATCAAACCAAAGTGGCAGAGGAGGACTGCACCAAGACAATCTTTACAACACCTTGGGGCACTTTTGCCTACAGCAAAATGCCTTTTGGCCTAATCAATGGAGGAGCTACATTCCAAAGGGCGATGAATTTGGTCTTCAAATATCTGAAGCATTGCATTTTCATATATCTTGATGATCTCAAAGTATTTTCAAAGAAGAGGGGAGATCATATCTATCACTTGGAACAGGTATTTGCAAGGTGTACGAAACATGGAATATCACTAAATCCAAAAAAGTGCATTTTTGGAGTCACAGAAGGCAAGTTATTGGGGCACATTGTGAAAAAACATGGAGCACACATTGATCCTAAGAGGATTAGATCCATTCAATCATTAGCCCTTCCCATAAGTAAGAAAGGATTTCATTCATTCTTTAAAAAGGTGAACTTTCTTTGTCGTTTTGCGCCTGAGTTTGTTGAGTTGACAAAGCACATCACTTCCATGATGAAACCAAAAGAAAAATTCAAATGGAACAATGAAGGGAAGGAAACTTTCGAAGAGATCAAGAAATCCATTGCCAAGGCTCTGACTCTTGTATCTTTATATTTTAACAAAGAATTCATCATGTATTGTTATGCATCAGAACATACACTCTCTTTTTTTCTCGTTCAGAAAAATGATGAAGGCGTGAAAGAACCTATTGCTTTCATGAGTTATACTTTGAAAAAGAATGAGCTAAAATACAACCAATTGGAGAATCATGCCTATGCAGTGGTCAAGGATGTAAAAATATTCAAGTTTTACATCCTCAATTCCCATACGGTGGTGATGGTCCCCGACAGTGCAATTAAGTCCATCTTGACACAGTAGGATCCTGAAGCTAAAAGAGGAAATTGGATTGCAAAGACTCAAGAATATGACTTGGAGATTCGACCCTCCAACCTGGTAAGGGGAAATGGCTTGTGCAAGTTGATTGCTGAAGATGAAACACTCAAATTTCAACATGGTGAAGAAAATTGTGCTTTCTCAACTTGTTCAGAAGACAACCCACATGTTCTTTTTGTCACCATTACTGATGAGTGGTATGATGATATTTCCTATTACATGACTTATGGAGAACACCCTCCCCATCTTGATTACAAGAAAAGGAGAACACTCAAGCTGAAGGAAGCTAAATTTGTAATCTGTAATCATGCGCTTTACAAAAGAGGCATGGATGGTTGTTTCTTTAGGTGCGTAGATAAAGAGCAACAAGAAAATTTCTTAAAGCATACCATGACCAAGCATGTGGTGGAAATTTTTCAGCAATGGTCATAGCACACAAGATCCTCCGAGGAAGGTATTATTGGCCCACCATCTTTGTAGACACTCAATATTGGGTTTCTAAATGCACAGCATGCCAATAGTTCATTGGAAGACCACAACTCGATGCATTACCACTCAAGCCTATGGTTATTGAATAACCATTTCAACAGTGGGGGCTAGACTTCATTGGTGTTTTGAACCCTCACTCAAGTGTGGGGCACACCTATATACTCATAACAACAGACTACTTCACCAAATGGGTAAAAACCATTATGGGCAAACAAGCCAACATTGAAACAATATGTAACTTTATCAAGGAGAATATCATAGTCCATTTCGGAGTGCCACATAAGATTGTGGAAGATAATTCTACCTATTTATCTTCAAGAGAGCTGACCGAATTTTTCTATAGCTACAGAATATCCCTATCTCATTCTTCTAATTACCATCCACAAGGAAACAGACAGGCCGAATCAAGCAATAAAAACATTGTGACCATTGTCTGCAAGCTTGTAAATGAGAATCAAAGGAATTGACATAATGTACGATGCATTGTGGGTGGATAGGATCACTCCCAATAAGGTAATAGTTAAGTCACCATTCTAACTGCTATATGGAGTTGAAGCAGAAATTCCTCTCACAATCAAGATGCCAGCTCTCAAGATGCTACATGAAATAGAAGATGGTCAGTACAAGGATTCCATTGACAAGAGGATCCTCTTTCTTGAGAAGCTAGAAGAAAATAGGCTCCAAGTGGTGGATCACATTAAGGAGCACTAATTGAAAGTAAAGAAGATTTTTGATAAGAAGGCCAAGGCAAGAGAATTCAAAGTTGGAGACTTCATCCTGCTATGGGACAAGAGAAGAGAACCAAAAGGCAGCCATGGAAAGTTTGATTCATTATGGCTCGGCCCATTCCAGATTCATGAAGCTTGCAGTGAGAACGCTTTTCTTCTCTCATATTTAGATGGAACGCCGCTAGAATCACCTCAAAGTGGGTAATACTTGAAATTATATCATCAGTGAAAGTGGGTTGTCCCCCACCTTGTACCATAGGTAATTTCTAGGTGATTGCTAGGTGTGTTTCCCTTCCTGTTGTGTGTCATGTGTTTCCTTTTTATCCTTTTTGTGTGCATGTGTGTTTCCTTCTTATTTCTCTCTTGTTATAGGTTGTACATGACTCTACAAGGCCCAATGGATAAGGCACTGGTCAATGAATTACAGGGTCTAGAGATTGAGATTCTGGATTCCCATGTCAAGTCTTCACTATGCTCAGTCCATGTCATGTCCCCAAGCTAGAGCCAACTGTTGTCACCCTCAAAATCCTAAACCCTTAACCTTGAACCCTAAACCTGAGACCTAAACCCTAAACCATGAACCTTGTTGTCGCCCTCAAAATATCCTCCTCATTTTTAATTCAAATTCAAAAATTTTGAGCTCACATCCTCTAGAAGTGTTCAAGTAAATTTGGAAGTATGAAAAGATAGATAAATTCATGCTTTGAAGTTGTTTACACTCTCAAGTCTACATGGTTTGATAAATTTTACGTTTCCCCATCTAAATGCGTGAAAATTCTATTGTTGTCCTCATTTGAATGAAATTATCATTATTTCTATGGCCATGGATCATCTAACCTTGTATTGTTTTCAATCCCTTGGTTCGCAAAAGAAATTTGAAAATCAGGCGTGAAATGGTGGGTTTTCTTCTTCTTTGCATTTTTCCACAGTCGTGAATGATGGGCATTTTCTTCCCCGTAAAATTTTGGCCCCATTATCGATGGGTACGTGGAAATATCTAATTGGAGGTGGGCCAGCAGAGCAATTTGTGTTTTTAATCCCACATTGAAAAAAGGTAAAATTATAAAAGTGTCCCACAACTCTGTCTCCACTCATGGGAGGCCACGTGCTAAGACCATATCAAAAGCGGGTGAGCGGGCCAAATTGTTCCAAAATTCCAAATCTCTATAAAGTCACAAAATGCAAAAGGAGTCCTCAATGCCCACTCCAGTAAATTTCTCCCACGTGGATGACTCTAGTTTAAAGTTTCAAAGGCAAGATGAACGGTTCAAATTCAAAGTTACAAAACGAGTGTAACGGCTACATTATGAAAAGTCTAGTTTTTCAACCACTGGCATTTCTTCATGAATCAAGAATCTGAATGGATGCAAATGATTGAAAATATTGTAAACCTTTTCTTGCTAGCAAAGAATAAGTGGTAATTGTTTCTTGCAAAATATTTTAATGGCTTCTTCATGCCATTGTAAGGGGTTAGCAATTGATCTTGTAAACTCATGAGTGCATTGTACTTAGAGAAAGCAAATGAGATAGCCATTTTCTTCTAGTTTCCCCCATTCTCAAATTTCTTCCATTCCCACGTTATGTACAACTTCTGTTTAAGCATCAATAAAAGAAGAAGGATTTTGTAGCCTCTTTGATGAGGATATTTTAGAAACTTTGAGTTCACAATCTTATCTTGTCTTGTTGCCATTTTTCAGGGTTGTTTCTTCTCATAAATGCATGTTTTGAAATTTCTAACTAGCGTGTTGCAGGAATATGATTTTCTACCTGTAACATTAGTTCTCCTACCTATTTTCTCACTCCCTTTCCCACCTTCATAGAAAATTACCCCCTTGTAGATAACTGTAAGCATTTTCACATGGGTCAGTGGAGTGCCCCTGATGGATCCCAGCCAAAAGGCCACCATAGAAATCCATGATTTCTCGTGCATGCATACATGACAGCTACACCGGTTAAGTAGAGGGACTTATATCCCCAGAGCATTGGACAGGAATTCACAAATTTATCCACTTGACAAGTTCCCTCGCCAAAAAATCTTAAACCCTAAACCCTAAATTTTAAACCTTGAACCCTAAAAATTGAGCCCTTATCCCTAGACCCTAAAATCTAAACCTTGAGTCTTGAGCATTGATCCCTAAACCCTAAACTGGTAACACCAAACATTGAACCCTTTGCCATAAACCTTAAACCATGATCTCTAAACCCCAAACCCTAAACCGTAAAACCTAAATCCTAAACCTTCAACCCTAAGCCCTTAACCCTAAAATATAATACCCTAAACCCTAAACCCTAAGCTCTTAACCATAAATCCTTAACCCTAAAACCTAAACCCAAAACATTTAGTATTTAACCATAAACCATAAAACATAAACATTGAACCCTAAATCCTAAGCCCTAAGCTATAAACCTTAAGCCACAAGAGCTCAACCCTAAACCTTTAACCTTTAACCATGAGCTCTAAATGCTAAAATCTAAACCCTCGATTTAAAATAACAAGTCTAGTGGTATTTCTAGGTCTGATGTATTAGGATTAGGGTTTAGAGTTAATGGTTTAGGGTTTAGGGTTTAGGGTTTTTGGTTTATGGTTTAGGGTTTAAGGCTCAAGGTTTAGGTTTTATGGTTTTGGGTGTATGATTTAGGGTTTAGGGCTCAAGGTTTAGGGTTTAGGGCTCATGGTTGAGGGTTTAGTGTTTAGGGTTTATATTTTAGGGTTTAGGGATTATGGTTTAAGGTTTAAGGGCTAGGGTTTAGGGTTTAGGGAAAAAGGTTTAGGGTTTAAGGATCAAGGTTTAGGGGCAAAGGTTTAGGGCTCAGGGTTTAGTGTTGATGGCTTATGGTTTAATTTTAAAGGTTTAGGGTTTAGGGCTTATGGGTTATGATTTAGGGTTTAGGATTTAGGGCTCAAGGTTTAGGTTTTAGGGCTCATGTTTTAAGGTTTAAGTTTTTAGGTTTATGGTTTATGGTTTATGGTTAGGATTTAGTGTTTAGGGTGTATAATTTAGGGTTGCAGGTTTAGGGTTTAGGGCTCAGGGTTTAGGGTTTAGGTCTCAGGGTTTAAGGTTTAGGGTTTAGGTTTTAGGGTTTATGATTTAGGGTTCAACGTTTATGGATTGGGGTTTAAGGTTTATGGGTCAAGGTTAAGGGATTATGGCATATGATTTAGGGGTTAGGTTTTATGGATAAGGGTTTAAGGCTCAAGGTTTAGGGCTCAGGTTTTAGGATTACCCATTCATTCACTATAATATTCTGTCTTACACATTCTTATTACTATTGATAGAGTGTATTCAATTAAAAAGGGTTTGTTTGATTTTTAGGAACAACATTAAAAAAGACTCATCAAAATTTAATGCCTTTCATCTACTGATATCCAAAAACAATTTGGTACAAATAAATGTTACCCAATACAACTATCTTCTTTTTTCTATAGCTTGTAAAATATTTGGAGCTCCAAGAGTGTTATAAACTGAGAATAACAAGTCCATTGGTATTTTTGGGTTTGACAGATTATGATACCAAACAAATTTGATAATTTTTGATGTTCTTTTGAATAATTCTTTCAGTTCCAAGCTGTCGAGAATGAAGGTTTCATTCAAAGAATAGAACTTGATATGTCCAGTGCTTGTGTAAGCTGGAAATTTGAGAGGATTTCTGAGGTTCAATTTTATTTTCCAAGATGCGATAATCCAATGTTTGAAAATGTTTCTCTAGATACAACAACATTCTGATTCAAACACTCGATGATTCTTGAATTTCCAATCCTACGACAGACCCCAGTAGTCCTTGATCCCTGGATACAGGGAGATACTATTACATTGCTTCCATTTACAATGATAGAGATATTTGTAAATTCATGTTATGACCTCTAAATCTGTATGCATTTCAAGTTGTTTGGAAATCACATCACACCCTTCACTAGGATTGATGACTACCCCTATCTTTTTGAAGGATATTTTGAAATCATCCTAATATTGATATTCCAAAAAGATGAACTCACTCATGAGACCTACTGGAAATATATGAGGTTTTCCAATCCTTGTAGTACAGAAGATCAAGAGTATTTTTTACTTTGTAATCACTACTATAGATTAGAGGAAGAGTGAGAGAGAATGTGAGATAATGACTGAGATAGAAAGAGAGAGTGAGAGCGAGAGTGAGAGTGAGAGTGAGAGCAAGAGGGAGAGCGAGAGTGAGAGTGAGAGTGAGAGTGGGAGAGATACAAAATTTAATAAGCCACAGAAATTCATCATTTAGGGTTTAGGTTTTACAGCTCAGGGGTTAGGGTTTAGGGTTTAGGGATCAGGGTTTAATGTTTATTTTTTAGGGTTTAGGGATTAGGGTTTAAGGTTTAAGGGTCAGGGTTTAGGGTTTAGGGTTTAGGTGTTAGGGGATAGGGTTTAGGGTTTAGGGTTTAAGGCTTATGTTTTAGGGTTTAGAGTTTAGGGGTTATGCTTTAGGGCTCAGGGTTTAGTGTTGATGGCTTAGGGTTTAAGTTTTAAGGTTTAGGGTTTTAGTTTTATTTAGGATTTAGGTTTTAGTGTTTAGGGTTTAGGTTTTAAGGTTGAGGGTTTAGGGTTTAGTGATAAGGTTTAAGGGTTTAGGATTTAAGGTTTAGGGTTTAGGTCTCATGGTTTATGGGTTAGGTTTAGGGCTCAGGGTTTAGGGCTTAGGGTTTAGGGTTTAGGGTTTAGGGGTTAGGGTTTAGGTCTTAGGATTGATTTAACTTGAGAGGATTAATGATTTATTTGATTAATTATCAATTTTTAAAATGGTTTCATGTTAGTTTAAGTATGGTGAAACAAGAAAAAGAGTTGGAAGGAGAAAATGGAAGCAAAAAAGTCCAAATTTGTGTTTGATTTGGAATTAAGACACCTAGAGCTAGTGAGAGGAATAGAGTGGATGTCTGAAGAAATGAAGTTTTACAAGAAAATGAGTCATTTTAACAGTTGATTGGGCTTGTGTAAAAATTGTGAGAGCAGGATATGGGGGTTGGAAGGATAATTTTTAGGTTTCAATTGTCCCATTTTTGCATATTTGAGCCTATAGAGCTTGTTGGAAGGACTTCTAAAAATAATATACTAATGAGAATGATTGAAATTGGTTGTTATGAGTTTATGAATGCATGTAAATGTGTTAGAGATTTACATCACCTCATGATGTTTCAGATCCTTCATAGACCTCATGATGACCATTCCCTTGACTATTTGAATCTATAAAAACTTACATATGTGTTATAAGGAATTGGATAAGTCCATCTATTCGAGTAATTGTTGCTACCTTTGGGATTTGTGAGGTTTAAAATATATAGTTTTGACACATCTAAAACTCCTACAAATGTCAATAACCAATCAATAAGACCCAAAAACATAAAAATGACTAAATTCTTTCACAAAACAAATATCGATTGTAGAATTTAAACCCTAAAAAATTTAGGTTGAATGTTGAAATCCTAAAAAATACCTATGTATTGACCAGATTAGAATCTGAAAAGCTATCTTCTAAATAGTGATAGATGGAGTTGTGAGACTAGTTCCATAAGGTGCAAAGTGACCCTAACTTCCTATATTTACTAAAATAAATTTTAAGTATGAGAAATAATAGAGTATAATAACTCGCTCGCATTATAACGCAACCCTAAATTTTCTCTATCGTGTTATAACATGTATGAGCCATAACGCAAGCACGTTAGGGAAAAAATGGCCAAAAAATGGATTTGTGTCCACTTTTTGGCCCCCCATTTCCATACACTTACCCCTCTGCATTCCATTTCATCTCAACCAAAATATATTGCATATATCTTGATCGCATTCACTATTTCTTACTTAGGCTTGTATGTACACTTTTACACATGCTAGAAAAATATTTTGTATGTCATTATCTTTTCCATATACACATGCGTTTTCACTTGCTTTCTAGTTTTGATCACAGATTCTACAAATCGATACACAAAACATGGATGTTTGGCATGACACCTCATACTAGTCCCATACTGGCTATTGGGGACATCCAATTTGATACACTATAGGTGTTATTGTTTCATTTTTCATAGCACATTTTTATCAGATTATACACGCTTTGACATAGTTTTTATTTTTCTAACATGTTAACAGGTGTTCCATGTGCAACATTTGTCTTGTAGGTCTATTTACTTGCATGGTTGATTTTTACATTACTTGCTTTTGTCTATCATTTTTTACGATCTTTTACCTATGTCTTGATTATTCCATGATTATCAGTATGCTTACAGCCCCTGTGCCCTTGATTGTATTGTGACATCGTGAGTGATGTCCCAGGTTTGAAACCCTCTTTTTGTGGTTTACACTGTCTTTTTGCATTATTACCTTATACATTGTCTTTCACATGCATGTTTATATTGCTTGTACTGACACTTGTCTGCTAGCCATTTTCTTTGCGTGCACCTTGGTTTCTACCAAGAACACTCCCCTTCCCCTGTAGTGCATAGTTTCAACACAATGTTCGGTCATCCTCTAGGCCACATACTCCCCAACGACATCGCATGCACCCAAATGGGGGCGATTATTTGGGTGAATCAGTCACCCTATATAGCAATTCACAGTCACAGTTCAACACAACATAGTTTTGGTACAACACTATCTTCAGTCTCAGACATGGCTAAAATATGACTTGGGTACTTACCATAGCACATACACCAGTGCCAAAACCTGGAAAATAGTACCTGGGCACACCTTACCCTTCCTAGATTTCTTTGACCAGGGGAATTTATACAACATTTTTCAGCTCAACATGGTTTCCAACATTTTCACGACTTTTACAGGGCACACATTCCCTTAACACTCAACATGCATGCACTACACAAAATTTCATATTTTCACGTTGGATCTGAATTCTTTAGATCGGATCGAATTTTTACACACCATTTGCATTGGTGTTCTAACTTTCAGGAAGTAGTTAAAGGTTGGAGGATGACACCAAACTTTTTTCCCTACACTTCTTCCATTCTTGGCATGAGATCACCCAAAAAACTCGCATTCAGCGTAATTGGCGTGAGATCTCCCAAAAAACATATTCTTCTACATCATCTTCAAGATCATTTCTACACTCGTCTACTCATCACAGATCATGTGCACATGTTCCTTTTTCATATTTTCACATTTTACACACTTTCTTACATAATTTTTACTCATTTTGATCGTATACTCACATTTTTGACTACTTAATCATTCATCTCTTTTGCAGGTCCATCTTTATGGCAAGCGGTAGTCATAACATCACAACAAAAATAATCAGACATCAATAACAATCGACTTCAACAATAGGTAAAATCATGACATCTACACATATGCTCTCACCTTAGGGTCATCATCATCTTCATCACTTTTTGCACTTCCTCTTCTCTATATTCCATGCTTCACATTTTTATCCCTCCACGCTTTTTCTTTTCCCTCAACACGCTTATCATCATCTATCTACATGGTTATCAGGTACGCATCTCTGATCTACTTTATGTTATCAAGCATTCACTCAACAACCTAAAGTGGGGGAAAATGTAGATGTAAATCACACACTTTGGGTATCTATCTAGTATTGATCACAAACTATTATTCATATTATTCCTAAGTAAGAAGGATACAGATTAACCCATGTCTTCAGCCATCTTCACTTTCTTTTTGTCTCCATTTTTGGTCTTACACACCTGATTTCCTAGTCTAACATTTTATCCTTCAATTTCTCTGAGTCTGGACAATAGTGCCTAGCCATGATGTCAGCGCTTGGCGGCCCATCCCCTCTAGGCACCCCTGACCTCTTTGTACATTACTCTCATCTTTTAGGTCCTTTTGAGCCATTTGGGCATCTTATATTTTTGGTAGTTATCCTTTTCCGAGTTAATTATGAAATTCAAGAAAGATAATCATATAAATATAAAGTTGTATGACCATTATAAAAGATCAAACAGTAAACATTAGCTATCACCACATAACGTTGCATCTAAAAGTTGTTCTATATCATTCAAGCATCCATTATAACTCCACACAATGGAAAAGGTACCACATTCTTGTACATACATTTCATAGGAGGGGAAGTCCATTCTTTAATGCACACATCTATGTACATTTTCTACATTTAGATATTTTCTCACTATCAAGTGTGACACGCATAAGAGCCACCTAGGACACAAATATTCACACACACACACACAGAACTATATTGGGTATTTAATGTATTGCAACACTCATTCATAAGACCATTTTTTTCACAGCTGGGATAGTACGACCCCTCATCCGCATTATTTTATTTTTGGGATTTGATGCGCTTTTGAGGATTTTTGCATGTCATTTCTTTATTGCAAGTTATTATTAATATTGACAATCATTGTGCGACATACTAGCGACAAGAAGCAAAGGAAAATGACCACCTTCCAACCATTAAAATATGGTTTTCTAAGGTTTTTGGTAGTCACAGGCACCCAAACTTGGTCTGTCGCACCCGCATGTGTCCTTGACCCATCTCGGGCGCCCTAATACAACATATTATGATATCCCTAAATATTTATAGGTTTCATTACAATAGTTTGCACTTCAGATTTTCCATTTCATTAATTTCTTACACCTCTGAGATTATAGCGAAAAAACTAAGTCATTTTTCTCCTCTTTACAATTAGGGTTTCATAATTTCTAACTTAATTTTCTTGGGTCAGATCTGTATTTCATTGAATATTCATTTATTGCTACATTGCAATCAAATTTAGGCATTTATAAGTCCTATATTTTCTTAATCATTGTTATTGTTTCGTTTGTTCAAGCTTAGGTGGTGATAGATAATTATTATAGTGTTTGGCCCCTTATTTAAAATAAGTAACTAAGTATATATATATATATATATAATTCCCTTATTTGAATTTCATAATTGAAAACTAAAAGGCTGATCCAAATTATTAAAATATTACCAAGAAGTGAAAGGGACCCAAAAGATTAAGAAGAAGAAAGAGAGGGACAAGAGTGCCCAAGATGGATAGGAGCACGTAGGTGCTTCTGTCCTAATTGGGCACTAGTGTCTGAGGCCATTAAAAGTTAAATCAGTCAATTTTTGATAGAAATGTAATATGTGTAAAGCTAGTAAAGTGCAAGAGATAAAGTAACCAAAAATCCAAAAGGAATTTCAACCACTAGTTTTCTTTCTTGGGAATCATATATACATTAGTATGCTTTGTGACCTAGAAATGTACCCAAGAGCATATATTTTTTGTCTATAGAATTATCTGTATAACTCACATATGATGTTGTAGAAGAAAACATCATTCACCCTTCAGAAATGATGTAGAATTTACCTCAAAAACATTTGAGGGTAGAATTCCTAATCATAATCCGAACTCCTTGTACCCTACATGTCTAAACATGGGTATAATCTCATTCTATTTGTTTCATATGCAACATACGATGTCATGTATATCTTTTTTGTTGTATGTACCTCTCTTACTTTCTTGTGAAGGGTGTCACTAATGAACTCCCACATTTGAAGAATTGCTTATTCTTCCTCATGATGATGAAGAATTGGTACATCCATTCCTAGAATTATTTTCCCTGGTGAGACCAAAAACTCTACTTAATAGTGTTATGATGTCATTGATTTCTGGGATGAAATCACTCCTACACAAGGTCTTCTGGAATCAAATTAATATAGGATTTGGTTTCTTAAGATAAATCCTATTAAAATGCTTGATGCACATTATTGAATTTTTAATTTCAATACTTTTGAGAATTTTCAAGGTTCGTTTCTACATACTCACTGAGGTCTAGAAGCTTAAGAATTCCCTTAAAATATTTTGTGTCTAGGCATATCACTATTTCTCCATCTTGGTTTTTCAGTCCTGGAATCACTATCATAATGACTAGCTACTGCAAGTATGAATTTTGGACACTATGTGGATATAGGGAAGCCTACAATAAGAGGTAATCCACTATCATAAATGTATTGCATCCATGGTGACTTAAATGGGATCTTGACTCTTTTCTAGAAGTCATCCATGTCGATGTGGTATAACTCTCTATCCCTGGTATCAAAATTTGAATCAATGTTTGAATGGGGGAAAAAAAATTGATATTTGAATTTGATCTCTTTTTATTCCTTCAATTCTTCTTCCTTAGCTTTCCCTTTCATTGATTCAAACATTGAAGGATGAAATGAAAAACGTGTATGTGAAACCCTCTTAATGCCTAGAAATAATAACTAAAACTTTTACCATGATTTGCACACTAGAACTCCCAAAACACTTTTTTTGGGTTTTCCTCCTTGCTTATCACCTTGAGGAACCCAACACAATGTCAAAATTTAGGTGATGTCTTACACCTAAAGATTTTTGACACACTGTCAATTGCACTTGTTTAACGCCCTTAAAATATAGATACAAACAAGTTGGAAGTTAAAACTTGTTAGACATTTTAAGAGTTCCAAAACATTGATCAAATTTTCTCATCATGATGGAGAGATCAAAACTCATAACAAGTTCACATCAAGGTTTTTGGCATGTCCATCATGATGAAAAACCCAATTCATTTGTAAAAATGATTATGAGGCTAATGTCTAAATTTTATTCTCATAATGATGGTAAAAAATTTAGGAAAAACACTCAATCAAATAAGAACAAGGAGAACAAAGTAAAAAAACCAAACATCCCATGCAAAATAAAGTGGAGGGAAAACAGGTTAAAACTGCTTGAACAGAATACAAGAGCTCATTAGAAATATTGTACATACCTAAAAGTGATACGGGATCGAAGAAAAATACAAAAATGTGTCCATATCAACAAGAAAATCACTATTGGGAGTTGGAAGTTCATAAGTATGTCCACACATTCAAAAATCAAATTTCTAATGAGGTGAAAATGATGTTTAAAATATCAATTATTTATAACTAACCTACATTAATTACAAGTTGGTTGACACATGTTGAGCCAAATCTAACTTGGAAATTAATAACGTTGACCCAATATTGGGAATTGGACCGCACATGACATGACTTTCTTACATGTTATCAAGTTACGAAAACCCAACACAAAGGATTGCATGTGTTTCGGGTATTGAGGTTTTAGTGACATAATAAATTCTTAGGAAACAATATGTTTTGATTTCCCTTATCCCCTAAAATTCGATACAAAGACAATGTCAGGTTTAGGTTCGGGGAACATAAAATGTGAAGCATATTTAAACCACTGCACGTTCCGATGCAAGTAAATTCTGACACCCAAAATAGTAAAGTATCTTGGGGTTCAAGATTCGGTAATCAATTGAAACTTAACATGTATTATTTGGTAACTATTATGATGTCACCAAATATTGAAACCCAAGTGTTTCAGCCTTTGGGGTTCGGGATGCACTTGACATATGACATCCAAAAGTCCATGAGATCCTGAAAACCTAAAAAAATCTTAAAATAGACCCTTGAGCCTATAATTTTGATATTTTCGAAGAGATAGGAAAATTTATAAGCCCCTAAACGATGAATTGAAACTTTTTAATAGACTATCCGAATTTTATCATAAGATTCGATAATTTATGATAATAACACTATCCTCCTCTCTTCATCTCTACAATCCAAAATTCAAACTATCACCATTCATATATAAGCCACTCATTTTTCATAATTTCTACCATCCCTGTTTCAATTCAATTTAAACCCAAATCCAATCTCCACACCTTCCACTTTATCCCCCATTCCAACTTGACTAGTATAAAACCTAATAACTCTATCACTAACAACCTCTACTACTCCTTTATTTAAGCCAACTTCAACCTCGATACTACCACACAACCTACTTTTTGTTTTATCCTTCAATTCTAACTTCCACATTATCATTTATCACTCATCTTTCATTTTTTTGATCTCCCTTTAAATTCCATCTTAATTCAAATATAATGTCTACACTATCACCATTTATATAATTTTATACCTACCCACATATAACTCTCAATTATCGACATTTCTATCTCTATTCCACTTATCTCTCCACCAAACACCACACTCCAAACCATTTTACTGAAACACATCTTTGTCATTCCCTACTAATCTCCACATTATCATCGATAACTTTTCTCTCACCATTTATTTCCCCCTTTAATTACATCTTTACCCAAATATAACCTATACCCCTTGAGTATCCACCTCATTCATCCATTTAATTAAAATTTCCCACCACAAAAAATATAACCTATAGGACCACCCACCTCTTCCACTCATCTCTCACAATTTCAATCTCCCTTCCGCTTCTTTTGACCACACTTCATCCTCCATTACCACTACCCTATATTCCTAAATAGTTACACTACCATAATTTAATTATCTCTCATCATTTTGTCTCTCTTTTATTTAAATATTCACCTAACTCCATTAATCCACTTTCCTCCTCCCTCTTTATCCTTAAACTCCAACATTCACACCACAAAAATTATCTCATCAATTCCATCATCTCCTATCAATTATACTTCACCAAAATCTTCTACCACCGCCAACCTCTACCACTCATCTCTCATAATTTCCATATCCTTCCACTTATCTATTTACCCAACTTCATCCTCCAAGTTACCACTACCATATATTCCAATATCCAAACTACCATCATTCACTCCTCTCACATCATTTGTGTATGACTTTTAATTCCATCTCAACTTTACTCAAACCTCTACAAATCAAATTTCTTCCTTAAATTCCAACATTCACACTACCATAACTTTTTCATAATTTCCATAGTCCCCCTATCAATTTCATTTTAACATGAATCCAACACATAAATTCTATCATCACCTAGGTTGAAATTCCACACTCCCCTACTTCATAAATCTAATAAAACCTCCTGAATAACATGACCATTCACCCTTACCACTCCTCACTCCTCATTTCCATCCATATTCCATTTATATCTTTACCCAAATCCATTTTCATGAAGTTATTGTAACATCCAAACTATCATCACTCAATTTTATTTTATCATTTATGGTTTCCCTTTCACTCACGTCTTCACTCAAACTCAATATTTAACCTTCTACAACCCACCTCCTTCTTCATACTCCATTATAGCCTACATGTTACACTACTTATTACATCTACCACCATTGCATTCATCTATTATAAACTACACACTAATACCATTATTTCCTCCACCACGAATTCATCCCAATATTAATTCTAACTTTCATACCACCACCATTCAAACCTATATCACCACCCACTTCTTATACTCATATCACATGATTTACATCTCACTTCCATTTCTCTCTTTACCCAAATGCATCCTCTAATCTCACTACCCTATATTACAATATCCACACTATCATCATTTACTCATCTCTCAACACTTGTGTCTCCCTTTGATTTCCATATTCACCTAACTTGAAACTTCATTCTATGTAGAGGCATTGTGACCATGCAAAAAAATGGTAGTTCAATCACTATTGGCATCGACATCAGATCAAGTTGGTATCATAGATGGTTTAGCTCCATATTTGCTTCAGTAAATCTGATTAACAGAGTGATTGTTTCAAGTTAGTGCAGTTGGTTAAGTTTGTGTGAACAGGGTACAAGTGCACTATGGGCAAGATGTCTAAACAAGAAAAGCTCGATAAGGTTGAAGCTTATAATTACCAAATATAGGAAGATAACTCTCTTGTGATGAATGTATTACTCCTTGGAAGATGAGAATGCTCACTTGAAATCAAAACTGCAAACCAAGGATGAGCTCTTGGAAAGGTTTGAATGTGGTGACCAGAATAAGGAAATACCTTCAACTTCAGATGTAGAAACCATGGCAGATGATTTCACTGTAAGTTGTTCACCACATGAATCTTCTTCCTCCCATTCAATTTTGGATTCAGGTATTGATGTCTTTGGTTTGTTTAAAAATCATACTAGAGCCACTGGATCCAAATTATTATCTAAAATGGGATTTTATAGAAGAGGCCTTGGTAAAAATGGCCAAGGCATTGCTAACCCAATACAGGTCAAGGATCATCCTCGTTTTGCAGGTTTGGGTTTTCCTAGTGCAGGAATCGATATTGGAGAATGCTCCAAGAAAGTTGATGGGAGACAAGCTTCCGAAAGCAAAGAGAATACCCCACTAGTCTTGCAAGAATATTTTGAGTAGGAAACTTGTGCTTCGTCGTCACAGGCAGGACGTGGTAAGAAAAATCAGTGAAGAGGTAATGAGATTCCACCTCTATTTTCTTACCATAATCATAAGCACAATAAAACTTTTGATCCACTTTTTCAAATTAAGAATTATGGTTATGATTTTTAGAAGATGTGGAATTCCTTTCCATGTACTTTTTGTGGATTACATAATCATTTTGTGGCTAGATGTTGGAAGAGAAGGACATTGATGAAGAAGTTGATGTCGTTTGTCAAGAACACAAAAAAACAGAAAGACCAATCTCATCACGCAGAGGTAAGAAATGGAAGTAAAATTTCCTCATCCCAGAAGAAGGAAATTAAGAGGAATATTTGTGCTCATTACCACAAGAATGGGCACAGGGTGGAAAATTGCTAGAAACTGCATCCATCTTGCCATCAAAGTTATGGCAAGTAAAATATGGAATGGAGGCGTATTACAAAGGAAAAGGAGGTTTCTACTCCACCACCAGTTGAAAATTCAACCCAGGACTAGGTAATAACTGAAAATGAAAGTCCTTTAAAATGGGTAAGTTAACAGTTTTTCTATTGTATATTGCATAATTCAAATTGATGAAAAGTATGCATTATTTGTTTGGAGATCATATTTTGTGAGAAAATTTTGAGAGAAAGGTTTACCATATTCACTGGATTTTCTTAGAAAATTTGATTAATACTCCAAACATATCTCCTAATCAGCTTGTGAGTACCCATTACATCTTGGATACAAGATTTAACTCATATTAAGCTTGGAGATCTATCAGCCATTTGTGTAGACATTTGAGTTCATGGGTGTCAACTCAGAACTTCATTCTGTGTAGAGGCATTATGATCATGCAACAAAATGGTAGCTAAACACTATTGGCATCTGATAACATGTCATAACTTCATTCTGTGTAGAGGCATTACAACAGTGAAGTAGAATGGTACATAATAGTAATCATCAATAGGAAGTTTTGTATCATGTAGAGGCAGCATCCGTGCAATGGGGATAGAGTCGCCATCTTTTAGCTCATGAGAAATCAACTCGGAATTTCATTTGGAGTCGAGGCATTGTGATCAAAAATTCAAATGGTAGCTGATCATTAGACTTAACATCATGTATTAGAGGTTTGAGGTCTTAAAAGAGGCTTAGTTTCATGCATTGGAGGCATTAAATTCTAGAAAGGAGATATCAAAATATTAGCTCGGAGCGTACTTCAGATTCAATGCATTGTGACCGCACATTCGAATGGTATCTAATCATTAGACTAGCATCATGATTTGGAGGCTCGATGTCTTGAAAGAGGCTTAGAATTATACATTGGAGGCATTAAATTCTGGAAAAAGATGTGACATCAGGTTGAAACTTCATTCTGTGTAGAGTCTCTTATGACCCTGTAGGAGGATGGTACCTGACAAGTCATTGTCCATCACTGTCATCGGATCAATCATAGCTCTAAGTAACATGAAGTTCCTTACAACTAGTTTGGATTCTGTGGAATCAACTAGGAGCCAGAAATTATGTTATAGAGTCAAAGAAGATCCTTGTCAAATATCTAGAAACCTAGCACCATACAATGGAAGTGTGGAGGTCTTCTTCAGATATCAGAGTGGCGCAATGGAAGCATTGTGGACCCATAGCCCACAGGTCCAGGATAAGAGAAAATTTATCGAAGTGAGAAGGTTGCAGAGGAGAAGACCCAAGGGTCTACTACAACAATACTTCTGAGGTGGCAGAAGAGTTTCCAAATTCAGGATAGGATGGCAAAATTTTTCAATATAAGATTTTTAGGACAAAAATCCTTTCTCATTGGGGAGGTGTGATCAGGGGATCATTTTCAATACCAAAAGTTCCCTAAACATACCTAAATTGTGTCAATGCAAAATATATTTCTGAGAGCGTTCCATTGACTATGAGAACACAAAAAACAGACATGGGGAGCTCCAGTTATGTCCGGTCAAAGTTCAGTCAATGGGAAAGTCAACTCTGGTCAATAGTGGACCAATAGCACTGCGACACGTGGCCAAAGGGTGTTGGAAAAATTGGAGGTGTTTTCACCGCCATTCTTTGATGATCGTAAAATGATATAGTTCATTAGAGCAAGAGGCTCAAATTTTGTTACGGAGGGGATCTCGGCTGCCATGAGGACTATGGTATTATCACCGACGTGGTGGGTGCTCAAGCCACCACGTCGCTTGCCACCACAAATCGAATATGATCGATTACTATTGAGAGTCGACAAGTGAAATATGTGTTGATCAAGTTTCTCATCGAGTTATGGATCGATTTACACATCAAGCTATTCACCGAGTTGATTACATTTTATGCCACAATGTATGGGTAAAATTTATATTATCTCGGTGAGACCACTTACAACCCAGTGATCAAACATTACCACATTGCCACCCATGTGGATAGACATCCCACCTGTGTAGCTCAGCCCACAACTCATCCCACTACCAACTCGGCTAAGAAGACTCGACCATGTAAATCCATCAACCCCCACACATATTCTATGTTCCACCTGGTGCACCAGGTGGGGAAAAGGCCCATACATGGAATGATCCACATGAAGGATGGGGGGCTAAGGGTTTTAAAAACCTTATCAAAACTTAGGCGCTTCCCAATGTGGGATTTAACTCACCTAAAAATACATGCCGCCCACCATGGGATTTATCCCATCCAAATGCTACGGCGAGGCTAATATTAGCCTAAGGATAAATAATTTAGCATTATTTTAGGGCCCCGTTTGGGTATAAATAGGGTACCCCTTGCATTGTAAAAAACACATTGAAACATAAGATTATTATTTTTCAAGCTTAATTGTGGGTTTTTTTGGAAATATACTAATAGGATAATTTTAATGTAGTTGTGGGAACTATATTAAAAAACCTAAAATTACAATAGGCAAATATTGTTTATTGGCCTATTATTTTTAGGCAATAATAGATGAAATATTTGTGATTGGGAGTATTTGTAAACTACCGAATATGCCCATTGAGCCACACTAATCACTTGCAAAGCCTGTATTGTCGACCGGAGTGCCAGAGGGCACATTGATAGTGTCAGGAAGGCCAATCAAAGCTAAAGGAGAGTGTACACCAAGAAGGTGAGGGATGATTTCGACTGGTCATCAAATTTCTTTAAAGAACTGGAGTACTAATAGGCAAGTTAAATTCCATTAGATTGTATTGTAAGAAATAACATTGTATTTACAAATTTTTACTAGTGGAATGGTTCGATAAGAATCCTGAGATGTAGGCTATTTCCTAACTCCGTAATCAATCATGTGCGATTTTCATTGCATTCTTACATTTATTTTAAATTGATTACTTAAAAGGAGTAAATTTTCAGCAAATAAAATAAGCCTATAGGGGTTCGAGATCAGGTAAATAAACTTGATCATTTTCAAATCAATTATAACCTACATATTACGCTACTTATTACATCTACCACCATTACATTCATCCATCTAAACTCCAAGCTAATACCATTATTTCCTCTACCACCAATTCATCCCACTATTAATTCTAACTTTCATACCACCACCATTCAAACCTATATCACCACCCATTTCTTACACTCATATCACATAATTTACATCTCACTTCCATTTCTCTCTTCACCCAAATGCATCCTCTACTCTCACTACCCTATATTACGGTATCCACACTACCATCATTTACTCATCTCTCAACACTTGTGTGTCGCTTTGATTTCCATATTCACCTAACTCTAACCTACAAAACTCAACTTTCCTTCTCCCTCTTTATACTTACATTCCAACATTCACACAACCACAATTCTCTCATTTTTTCCATTATCCCCCTACCAATTCCATATTCACCCAAATACAAAATTTCAATTCAATCTTTAGCCAAATCTAGCCACCACACCTCTAACTTCATCACTAATTTCCACCCTCACACTATCACCACTACCCACATCAACCTAACTCATCATTTCCATCCATATTCCATATATGTTTTCACCAAGTTCCATCATCCACACTATCATTACCCTAATCACTCTTCATCATGCTATTATAACCTCTATACTATCATCAATATATTTTATTTTATTATTAATATTTCCACTTCACATTATTCATACTATCATCAACAATCATCTTTTAGTATCACTACCATCTCTGTTACACATACATATTCACAAAAAAATTCAACCTACACACCTCAACCTACATCATGTATTAAAAAAATCAAAAAAATCATCATGTGTACATCCACCAATACCTTTAGATCCCTCTCTCTATCTCTCCCCCTCTCCTTCCCCCTTCTACCATATCCCTATAATCTCTCTCTCCACTCACCTCTATCTTCCCCAAACCACCACTCTCCCAAGAACTCTCCTTTTTAACCATCCCTCTCCCATTCACACTTTTCCCCCCTTTATCCCCCCTTTCCATGTCTCTCCCAATATCTCTCTCCATCCCTCCCTACCTCTTCCTCCCTCACACTCTCTATCTATTTCTTTATTTTACCTCTCTCTCCCTCACTCCCCATATGTCCCAAATTTGTCTCTTTCTTTTCTTTCCCTATCTCTTTCCCTCTCCTTCTATCCCTAACATCCTCCATCTCCTCCTCTCCTTCCCTCCCCAACCATTTTTTCCATCTCCATTTCCATCTCTCCCTCTATGTCTCTATCCATCCCTCTCTTTCTCCCTCCCTCCATCCCCCTCCAACTCTACCCCTCCCTCCCTATATCCCTTTCCCCTTCCCTTTGTGCCTCCCTTTTCCTTTTACCCGGCTCCGAGAGGAGCGGCGCCAGCACGCGAGACCCGCCACCCGAGCGCGCCCGGCGCGGCAGCGCGCAGCCCGGCCCCGCCGAGGCCAGTCGCGAGCGAGGGGGCAGGGGTGAGAGGCAACCGCAAAAAGAGGAGGAACGCTGGCCGCCCGAGATAAAATACGGGCCCCCAAGAGCAACGCCCTGTGCGGCCCGCACCGGCCCCGCGTCCCCCGCCCCCCCCCCCCGCCCGGAGGGGCGGCCCGACCGTCCTCCGGACGGCCCGAACCAGAGAGGGTGCCCAGCCGGCCAAGGCCCAGGGGGCGCGGAAGGGGCCATCGCGCGAGAGGGCACAAGAGCGGGAGCCGACCCCGCGCGCCGGGAGCCGGCAAGGCCCACCCGCGGCAGCCGCGCGCGCCCTGGGCGCGGGCCCCCGCCCTCGCGGATAGGATTTATCGCTGATTCTCTCCCTGTCCAGCCCCCGCACAGTCTGCGCCGCAAAATGGCACGCGGCCGCCCTACAGAAAGTAAAACGTAGTGAGGTCGATGCTGGCCCCTCTGCTCTCGTTCCCTACATTCTCCTTCCCCCATGCAACCATCCCTTGGCCGTATCCGCAACTTTCCTCGACCGCGCACGCTGCCCCCACTGCCCAGAGAGGGGCCAGCGCACCAGAGCCCCCACCGGCGCCCAGCCAGGGGCGAGGCGCCAGCCGCAACCCGCACATCGCCCAGAGGGGCGAAGCTGGCGACTCCGCGCCCGCCGGGGAGCCCCGCGCACGCACACCGCCCGCCCGCAGGGAGGGTGCGCCGCAGCCGCGGCCCGGACCAGAAGATCCGCGCAACAACCAACAGAGCGACGTCCAAAGAGGGGCACCAAGAAGAGGAAAAGCACCAATAAGAAGCAGATTGCACGAGACCGAAAGCAGAGACACCGACTTGTCGAAGCCTGGTCTCGTTTTCCGGTTCCCTGTGCAGCAAAGCAGGGCGCGGGACGATAAGCAAGGGAGGGAGGGGAGGAGCCAAGAGAGCAGAAAGAGAGAAGAGAGAACGCCGGGAAAGAAGCTAGCGGAAAGAAGGAGATACAAGAGTAGAGACCGAGAAAGGCAAGAGAGAAAGTACGAGAACAAAAGACAGACGAAGAAGAGAGGAGGGAAAGAGAAAGAGAAAAAAGCGGGGAATAGAGAGAAAAAACGGAGAGAAACTCTAAAAACTAATAAAAAGATAGAAATATCAACAGCTATAAGATTAACAGCTATATATAATAAGAGAAACAGAATATTAATCCTTCTCTGTCTTTTCTTATCGCAGCATATTACATATAAATCTCCACATCTCCATTAAAATATATATCTTTTTTCTCCCTCTAGTAATCCTATCTACTAAAAATTCCACTCAGTATCTCAACTACACTCCTCCCTCCTTCGTGTCCCTCTCCCTTTTCCTTACTTCCTTTATTGATACCTTTATTCCTCCTTCTCACTCCTAGTATCCCTCCCCTCCTTAACCCTTCGTCCATCTACATCCCCTCCTCCCTCCCTCTCCCTATGTCTCCCTCTCTTTTCCCCTCTTCTCCTTTTTATCATTCTCTATATCTCACCTTATATCCCTTGTCTCTGTCACTCCCTCACCTTATCTATTAGGAATTTAGAGTTCCCAATGTGATTAATATTTCACCATGTGGTAAATAATTAGTATTATTGTTTTGTAAAAATAATTATTTTAGAAGTTTTACTTAAAATTATCTCTTCTAAGTGAGTTATATAACTAATGAATATAGATTTTGGTGACATTAATTTGGGATGTGTAGTTGGATATAACTATTTTTTTATAGGAGAGGTTATGCTATATGTATGCTTCGAGCATATTGAATAAATTATGTCTTGTTGATTGATTGAAATATTTGTGAGAGAATTCTTAGCCAGTTTCTAATAGTGGTATCAGAGAAGGCACCCTTAGGTACCTCTATATAATTTTTTCCTTGCTCTTTGTAGGATCCTTTGAGTGTAGACCATATTAATTGGTCCTACCAATTGATAGTTTTTATTTTACAATAATTATAGGTTCCTTTGAGGGGGAGTGAGGGAGGGAGAGATAGTAGTTTTTCCAAGATTTACACATCTCTATAATATATATTCACCAACCCATTCAAATTCATTACCAAACTAGAGCATCGTATTGCATCTATATTTTTTGGATTAAAAATCTACTTAATTGAGCACCACACCACAACTCGGATAAAGATGCTCCATCTTCCAAGCTTGGAAACCTCACTATAATCCTATTTTTTTACATATCTATTGGATTTCATACACAACATACTCAACCTTCATTCAAAGTTATCCTTATGCAGTGTTGGGGTTAGCACAAGGTTGTACAGATAATATATTAGATCTAAGCATACATGCAATAAAATGGATATTATACCCAAAGAAATACACAAAAAAGAGATCTAAATCAACACCAAATTTAACACAGATCACCGAGTGTGGGCTACATCCACCAAGAAACAAACCAATCTATTATCTAAAGCTTTCAGAAGATATACAGTGAATATTTACAATCTTCCACACCTCTCAGATGTACAATCTTTTCTTTCTCTCAAGAGTATCCTTCTTCTCCAAGAATTCTTTCTCTCACAATTATTTTCACAATAATCATCAACTTCTACAATCATTACTTCTAAACCCTAGATTTCATGTTTATATAGGCATATAAAAACTTAGGGCACTTAGTCATGTAATTGCAATCAATAGATCTGTGTTAATGCTAAATTTAGATTTAATTCCTATGAGTTAAATAAAACACTCACACACAGGTAACCAATGTTGGTTATCCCTGACCGATGCCAGTCATAGGTGACCCATGTCGGTCCCTTCATAACTGATGTCAATTACTGTGTTTTCCAACAAGTTTAATATAGCATGATAATATAAAGTAATTGAGCTCCACATCTCAATAATCTCCCACTTGGAGATAAATTACTACACTATACCTGTATAACATCATTCTTGGACCATTTCATTAGCTTTGTTTCTTCCTCTTCAAGTCTCAATCTTAAAGACCAGCAAAAGTGGAGTGTAGCTCCAACTTCTCTTTTGCTAATGGATTATTTAGCATATCTGTAGGATTTTCATTCATATGAATCTTCTCCAATTTCAATTGCCCATCCTCCAATACCTTCTGTATGAAGTGATATCTCAACTGAATGTGTTTCATTCTAGAATGAAACATTGAGTTCTTTACCAAATGAATTGAACTCTGACTGTCACTGGATAATTTGAAATCATATTTCTCCTTTTGTAACTCTTCCATGAACCTTATCATCCATATCATCTCTTTTCTAGCCTATGTAGCTATAACAGACTCTTCCTCTGTAGTAAAAAAATCCATAACTTGATGTAATCATAAAATCCAGCTAATTTCCATCCCTCCTACTGTGAAAAAATATCTAATAGTGCACCTTCTACCATCTAGATCTCTGACCATATCCAAATCAACATAGCCACATAAAGAAATATCTAGACCTCCATAGCATAACTGCATCCTAGATGTCCCTCTCAAATACCTGAGTATCCATTGGACTGCTTTCCAATTCTCTTTATCTGGATTAGCCATAAATTTACTCACAACTACCACTACTTGTGCAATGTCTGGTCTGGTACAAACCATAAGATACATGAGACTCCTAACTGATGAAGTATATGGTACTCGTGTCATGTATTTGACCTCCTCATGTGATGAAGGACACTGATCGTTTCACAATTTGAAGTGTCTTGCCATAGGTGTACTTACAAGTTTTGAATCTTGCATGTTAAACCTTTCCAAAACCTTATTGATATAAGAATCCTGAGACAGATACAATTTCTTGTTCTTCCTATCTTTGTGTATTTGCATGCCAAGGATTATTTTTGCAGCTCTTAAATCCTTCATAGAAAATGTGTGAGCTAGCTTTCCTTTAAGCTCACCAATGTCCTGTTTACTAGATCCTGCAATAAGCATATCATCCACATACGGTACCAAAATAATATGGCTCCCATTTTCAAGCTTCTTGAAATAAAAACAATGATCAGATTCACATCTCAAGTAACCATTCTCATGCATGAAACTATCAAACCTCATGTACCATTGCCTTGGATCTTACTTGAGCCCATATATACTCTTTTTCAACCTACACACTAATTTCTCCTTACCCTTGACTTCATACCCAAGTGATTGTTGCATATAAATCTCTTCATCCAAATAACCATGAAGGAAATCCATCTTCACATATAGTTTCTCTAAATAAAAATCATCTACTGCAACTAAACATAATACAATATAAATGGAAGTCATTTCAAGAACGGGAGAAAAAAATTCACCAAAGTCAATTCCTGATTTCTGTGCAAATATCTTTACTACAAGATTTTCCTTGTACAATTTTTGTCCACCCTCTTCTTGATTAATCATGTAAACCCACTTGTTATGCATTTTCCTCTTACCTATTGGCAAATTAACAAAATCCCAAGTCTGGTTATGTTTCAAGGAGTCCATCTCCTCATCCATGTCATGTTCCCACTGCATGTGGGTCTTATCCTACATTGCTTCTTCAAAAAAAATTGGTTCACCATTATCAGTATATAATAAATAATATAGAAGAGTAAATATTTCTGGATGTTTACTTACCCTTTGTGACCTTCTCACATAAGTTTTGGGTACCGGAGGCTCATTCTAGACCTCCTAGATATTTGTTTCCAATTATGATAGTGACCGACGTTGGTAATCTGTAACTGATGTCAGTTCTGCTAACTAATGTTAGTTTGGCTCTTCTGTAACCGATACTAGTTCAGCTGACTGATGTCGGTCAGGGGTCAACCGACATTGGTTACTGTGTAACCCTACAAGTATGACTTTTAAATCCAAGATTTCATTTTCATTCAGGGAAAAAATTAGTGGTAAATTTTTGTAAACTCACAAAAATTGACAATTATGGAAATTCGAATTGGTGAATATTATGTTATTCAGAGCTGACTTAGTCACTGAAAAAATCTGCCGACATGTCCCTTACACTATTCATTTCACCTAGATTTTACACATATATAAGAGCTTATGAATGTAATTTGCCACCATTTCGAATCATATCATGCGCATATTCACCAAAGTAAACATAAGAAAATCCTCAGCCGTCAACAATGAAGTCTAAAATCCGAGCCATCCAACCGTGAGTTGTCCAACTTTGATATTTCCAGCCCTAACCTAACTAAATCTGTAATCTGAACTATCTAACTCCATTCTGTCCAACCCTGAGTCGTCCAACCCCTAGCCATCCAACCCTAAGCCGTCTAACCCCTCGCCATCAAACCCTTAGCCGTCAAACCCTTTACCATCCATTCTTAAAGCCTTGGAACATAAGAGTTGTCTCTAAGGTCCTGAGCAGTAAATAGTCATGGATACTAGAAATTAGGGGAAGAAGATTACAAATTCATCAAGTTCAAAAAAGGGTGCCAATACTTTGCTTGGCTATTTTGGAAAATCATAAAAAAAAAAGTCATTTTTTGCTTCAGCTAAAAATATCGATATGTGGCAAGTGTTATTTACTGGTTATTTTATCTTATAGAATTTAATAATTATGTTTATGATACTATTCTTGGAACTCTTTGACATTTGTACTCTGTAAAAATTTAACTATAGATAAGATTAATACTATATGAGTAACAATTTTATACAATTATTTGTAGACATTTCAGAAATTCCTTCACAGAATAATCAATTTATAGATATTGATGATCCATTATATGTTGAGGCAAACATTATGTCCCTTGATGAAATAGAAGTACAAGAAAATTAATTGAATTCTCGGGATACGCCAGTAGAGGAAGCTTCTACTCTAAGGTCTATTTCCAGAAAAAGGAGACATGAGATTCAAAATATTTCTACTGACAGCCCAGATGCAGAAGTTGAATCCAAAGGAAAATAAAAAGAAAACATGTTAGAAGAAAGATGGAAAACTAGACAATTGGAAGGAAATTCCAGTTCGAATGGGCTACAAAATATCCTTTTAATGAACCTGTGTACACTGAAAAATTGTAATGATGTTCTAACACAATTTCAATGTAAAATATGTGGTTGGAAATAGGGGAAAGATCACACAATGCATCTCAAACTAGACATAATTGAAAAACACTGTGAGAAAATATATATTTCCCAAAAGCTTAAGGATGGCAACATAGTCAAAACACATAAATGGAAAGATGCAAAAGATTTTCTACATGTCAAATACATAGAAGAGTATGAAAAGGAACAAAAACATATCAAATATGTAAATGAAAAATATGGGACTATAATAGAAAAATTGAGAAAAGCTATGGAGGAAGAAATGCAAGCAAAGGGTATTCAATTTGCAACCATATTTCATATAATGAAAAGGGGAAGACCAATGTCATATTTTAGAGAAAATAAAATGTTGTATCAAGTTATTGGTTTAAAGAACGTTCCTCAATCTCATTGGATAGATACCAGTAGTTGGGAGATTACAAAATTTCTATCTCTGGTAGAGAAGGAGGATCTAAAACTATGTGTTCAAAAGGAAAAATATATTTCCCTTTCTTTAGATAAGGTTACTGCAGTCGATAATACTTCATGGATATGTATTCATGTTTACACATTTGCTAATGAAATAAGGACTCCACACCTCTTGGTAATTCATAAAATGACAGAGAATTGCAATTATGAAAATATTTATAAATTGGTGCTGTCAAATCTAAAGGATGTCTCTTAAATGGATGACTTTTCCAATGTAACAAAATTAGTTTGTGTCAGAACCGACGGTGGAGCTGTAATGCGGGGAGCTAGAAATGGTCTGTGTGTTAGAATTCAGACAACTATTGCTTCGTATATGGTTGTTGTCCACTTCATGGCTCACAGAATGAATCTCACCTACAAAATTGTGAGCACATTTGAAAATGTAGCTAAAGTGGAGGAATTGATACATGATCTACATGCCTATTATTCTTGCAGTCCTAAGAGATTTTTAGAATTTCAAAATTTTTCTATTAGACTGACAAAGGGAAACAAACTTCTCAAAGATGTAGATACCAGATGGATATCTATGTATGAACCTACCTGTAGAATATATGATGAATATTCTTCACTGACATGATTTATGTTTGAATACCATAGGGATGTAGATAAATCTAAAGATCTATTGTGCCATCTAACTGACATAGAAACTTTACTCATACTTTGTAGTATTTTACCCATGTTGAGGGAGCTTAATATTTTAATGAAGCATGCTCAAGATCAGTCTTTCTACATTACAGACTTTATAAGACTCAGAAGACATGTTTGCTGGAGTCTAGAAAGTTTATATATTTCTGATGGGAGTTTTCAGGGTGCTGCTTTTGAAAACTAGAATGCATTGACAGATTTGAAAAATTCTAGGTGCTTCTTAAAGTACAATATAACTAATCATCTATGTATAATAGCACATGGAAGAGATATTCAACTTCATACGTACCAAAAAAAATTGATATGGCTAACTCAGAAATAGAAGAAGTAAGACTGACACGAAATTTATATGATGCAGTAGTAATGGAAACTAGGAATAATTTGAGAAAGATCTATGAATCGTTAGCCAAAGAGATCCGGGAAAGATTCAAAAATGATAAAATACTTGAAGCAATGGGAGTTGTAAATCTGTAATTTTGGAATTTGTCTAGTGGAAACCTTATACATATATCAGTCCTTTATTTGTCAAAAACAATGGGTGATTTAAGCTCATCATTTTTGTAAGAGTAAAGACTTATAATGGAGTTTCTGTATAAGGAATTATTCCAAAGACTTACTGCATAGTTCATACATCAATGTCGAAGAAGTGTTACTAGCTCTTCAAAATGTTCATGAGAAGTGAAACTAATCTATCAAAACCCATAGGATTGACTAGAGTAGCGTCCTAGGCTATGGCCATCTTGGATTTATATCTAAAACCACTCTTTCCTTCTAAGTGTATATTTTAAATAACATCCCTTATTCAACTTTAGAGTATGAGGTCATATCAAACAATGATAAAGGGTTCTAGTGGAAGATGAGAGGGTTTCCTCAAAAAAAAATCCTTTTATGAAGGATTCAAGTGCCCTTTTGAAATAGATTGGATAGGCAGAGATAAGGCCAAGATGGCTCATAATGTATGTATCAGAGTTACTCATGTCCAAACCATTCCTTATGAAAGAGCACTGGCATATGCCCAAAATTTTACCTTCAGTGGACATAAGAGGAGTTAGTGAATATTCTACCTGGGTTAAGGGATCGATGCCAAAATCCACTACGTCATATTAAATTTTTTTTCAAGGTGACAAATGATAGTGTTCCTCTAGGACTCTTTTGTAATTCACATAGATTTCATATCTTCTATAGATAGACCAAGACTAACTTATCTATTTCATTCACCCCTTTGAAAACTTTCAAGTTGATGGAATATTTCTAAGGTGACACCATTTGATCATTAGACGTTGGAATAAGGTCATTTTACCATTCAAGTATATGTCCCCAATTTATTAGTGAATGATTGGTCTTCATAATTCAGACTCAAACTCTTGGAAACATTCATATGATTATAACTCAAAAATGATATAATTTACATCCGCAACAACCTCTCAGACACCTACTGTTATTTGAAACAATATAGATCCATAAATGTAAGCAAGGGGGTGATGATCTTAAAGAGGAGTATTTATTCATAGTCTCTATTAAGTCCACACATATCAGTAATATCCTCAGGACTAGATTGTCAACATCAAAATGAATGTTTGATAGGAGAAATGATATTGGCCTCAATTATCTTGGTTGATTATTTTCTCATAAGAGGCCAAATTCATAGGCATTGACTAGACTTTACATTTTTCCTCATAGGTTTGGAGTTGGGAGAAAACCCATATTATATGATTAACTAATTTTAGGGTTGTATCCTTTGAGGTCATCATATGCACATACGGTAAAATCATCATATTTTTAACTATAACTCTACAAATCACTTGTTGTCCTTACATCTACCACGGAATCAAAAATAAAAAAGTTCTGGCCACTATCTTGAGTTACTTTCTAGGCCATTTTTGGCCACATCATAACAATACACCTGTCACATCCTTGATTTTAATATTGACTTCTCCCCTTTTACTTATGCAGGTGAGGCTGTGTGTAGTTTCCAACTGTGATCAGACCCTTTTGGAAATTTGATTCATCTATACAGAGCTATATGATCTATAACACCATAGATTTCTTACCATCTTCTGCTTATAAGTGTTGAGATTAATTATACCTATATTCTAAATAAAAATCGAAACAGATTTGTGTGTCATTCTAAAAAAATGTACAATGATAGTCTATTATCATGTATTGTTGGTATCAATTATCAGACTTCATATGCTAGTATATGCCTTTCATTATGCTCTCTAAGAGGATTGATCCTGTACTCTAATGAATTTTATTTGGTAAGATTAATAACATTCTACTTCTCTCGAACAAATTCAATTAAAATCACATTCAAAATATTCTAAGCAGATCTTTACACTCTATGCTTCATAAGATCTAATTGCTTCTTTCTTGGTAAAGTATTAAGATCTTACCTGATAACTAGAAATATTAGCTTTTTAGTCTCTGAAATAGTATCAACAAAATTTTTGCAAATATTTCCTAATATTATATGATCTAGAGTCCTTGGATGTAGAGCCTCGTATTCACACTCACAACAACTATTGGTACATTTTCTACATTATAACCTATGTGAAAAGAGAATCTTTTCTTTTCTAGGTGAAATTAACACCACTCCCATGTCGTAACACCTATTTTTCAGCATTGAGATCCATCAAACCTGTACACCCCCTATAAAATGTTCAAATTATTCATCATTGTAATCATTAACTATATGAAATTGTCCCTAATTGAGTACCTTATGTATTAGCATATAATATCCTGCCTAAACTGGTTGGCTCTCTACCGAAGTGATTCATGATTGCCTTTAAATTCCACCTCTTTATGCACCCAGTCATGTAGCTATTTCATTTATCAAAATATTACCTCTTTGTCTCACATGGATGGTTCCAAATCCACTTCAAACATTACAACCTCGTAGAGGTTATTTCCCCCATACGTTTCTGATCTCATATTTTCATGAGTATCAAGTGTGCCTCCTTGAACCCTATATTTATGTTTTTCAGCAAGCTCTGTAATGTATGAGGAGAGTCTATATGCCCGTAAAACTCCCTATTTATTTAGACAAGCATGATTTTGCTTCTGCAAAATGAATTTATTTAAATCTGATAAACAAGTCGTATAAATCCCTTTGCAAAATTTTAAGTGTGTTCATCCCTTTAGATCATTGTAAAAAAAACATTTCCTTCCTTGATGCCTGATAAACGTGGCGTCTCCTGATTGGTTTCGCATTTGTGGTATTTTTTGTGAATGATTAAAAGGTTGTGTAAGTGTGAAAAGTGCAAAAGAAACCTCAAGGCCTGATAAGGGAATATTCCAAGGAATATTTGTAGTGCAAGATACAAAAAACAAGTATATCCCCACTGGGCTTTGTAAATGCTAAAAAATTGTAAGGAAACAAAACATACAAATCAAACTACCGTACGATATACCTTGCATAGACTGAGACACAATCGTGACATTTCGATCTCCACACCCAGAATGAGTTTGATCTTCATCATCAAACTCAGTAGTTTATGAATACAATACATGTAGAAAAGATCAGTATAAATATTAGAATACATAATCTATATTAATTGTTTGAATTTTTAATTCATATAAAAAGATAAATTCATTATTCATACATGTAGTTAAATGTGATGGTAAACGTGATGTGGATATCAACCCCTAGGTCACTTTTGATGAGGTCTTACTGGTGTTGATTCTACTGAATCCATGTCATAATCAACACAAACCTTCAGAGGGGCTTTACCTCTATCAATTTCCTCCTTATGTGATGCTGCAGCTATAATTTTTCTCTGTAAAATAAAATCATACAATTATTATTTTATTCAAAATATTGAAATTGAAATCGTTATAACAAGTAAACAGTAAAATTAACTGTTACCTGTTGTTCTTCAAGGCTAAGACCAATCATATTATCATTGGTTGTAGTAGGAATCTTATGCTTCGTCAATTCATAGTACGCTTCATAATAGAAAGCAAGAATAAAATTACAACAAGAGAATACAATCCTAGATTTATCAATTTGATTAGATTTACGAGCATGGGAGATATTTGATTTTATTCTATTGGATAAATAACTGCACCAATCAAATTGTTGACCTGCTAGTGTCCATAATAAATACTGAACTTCCCAATACGGAATGTTTGCAGATCTGCCCTGTAATACAATCCTGGCCTGAAAAAGTGAAGCAACTACAATAAACAATTTGTTTGTAATACCTTGTAGAAGAAGGCCTCTTGATGAACGATTAAGAGGAGTTGTAATTATAGAAAAGAAACATTAGATCCTTTGTGTGATCGATTAATGTTAAGAAAAAAAGTATTTGAAAATAATAAACTTATAATAAACCTGTATATTGTAATGAGACTCCAAATAATTTTTGTCTTCATCTATAAGGACAACCTTTGTAGTAACAGACGGCTTATTTTTGAAAGGTAAACCTGTTAACTGATGCACATCCTCGGGTTCAATATAAAAATAAATTTGATGGCGTTTCGGATGCACAAGAAGAACGGAAAATTGTCCATCACTGTCATTGTAAGAGGTGGGAAGGTAATCAAGGACTGATGTATCAGTGTCAAATTGGGGCATATTCACAAGCCTAGAAAATTCTAATTTTTTGAGCTAATCCTT